>VDFB02047230.1:549252212-549962529 GCA_007258455.2 Sequoia sempervirens | reverse complement strand
GTAATATATATATATATTATCTAAAATATAGAAATAATATTTAAATATTATAGATAATAATATAATATATTATATATTAAATTATAAACTATATTGTATATTCTAAACTAGATATATTAAAATAAACTATAAAATATTTATTGCATTTTCTAAATCATATATTATAAAGTATAGAACATTTTTTAAAATCATATATAAAACAAATTGGATATCCAATTTAAAAAGGATATCCAATTTGAAACAGATATTCGATATTTCTGACAAAGAATTTATTGCCTAGGGATTAGCCTCGGGTTTGCTTTGGTATTTGGCTTGGACATGCCAATCCTAAGAAGTCAACGCAAAATACGTGTTTGACAAATCACCTTGTTTTTTTAGACTTCATCCATGTGGCTGACGACTTTATTTGTAGCCAAAATTGATGAAACGAAAAGGGTTTGTAGAGGAGACTCTCAGCTTTCCACCAATATAAATTATTCTTTACTTTGAAAATAATAAATAATTATTATTCAATTTCTATTAGAATTACGACTAAAGTCCTGATTGATAGGCTGATTGAAAAATATCTATAACTTTCAAATGGTATCATATTTTTTGAATCCAAAATATGCGTCACATTCTATGCTTCATATAATATAGGATTAAAAAAAAATGAATTTAATGATGTTTTGACCAAGTTAAGGTGGTCAGACATACGAGTTTTATATTTTTTAAAAGTTGTAATAAAAATTCATAATTAATTATTTACTTGGAAAAAAATTACAAAAAATATGCATCACATCTGGACATGAGTCCTCTACTTATATCTAAAATCTTATAAAAAATATTATCATTTTATTGTGGTTAGGGTGGTTAGACGGACACCTACTTCTTATTTTTTCCCTGAAATTTAAGTACTACTGCATTGAAATTTCAAATTTTCACCAAATAGACTTTAAAAATAAAATAAACTTAGTATTTTAGAAACTACATTCAATTTTCCATAGATTCTATTCTTACATATTTTTGAAATAATATAGATAACTTATTCAAGTTTTTATGTCAAGTTGCCTAACTCTGGTTTTTTTGAATTTTCATTGCCACTTAAGGGCTTGTTTTTTCCATGATGATCCTGCACATACCCCCCTATACCATATAATTAATAAAAACTCACCATAAGGTTACAAATACAACGAATCACATGAATCTTACATAGGCAAGAATATTCCCTATCAACTATATGCATCTAATACCTAACCTTGTACAAACATATGGACCATAAAGATCCATAAAAATGATATGGATTTTTTATTGCTTTGAATTTTTCCAAACCTACATTTTTGTCTCCAAAATCTATTGAACTAAAACCCTCACAAAATCACTAGTCAATTCAACAAAAAATTATAAAATACAACATGCACCTTAGATCTATAAACACACCTAAAGATTCAACTCTACATAAGATCCACTCAAAACAAGGTATACACCTAAAATTGGCCAGGACAATTAATTAATTAAATACAAGTTATTTAATTAATGACCCCTTTTAATTCATCTACTTATAAATGAATTCCAAATTTATTTATATAGTTCATACTTTATAATTCTTCCATCTTAATTCATATTCCTCTAATTTAATTAAATAAACAAATGTCAATAGTTTGTTTTATTTAGTTAATAATCTCCTCACTAAATTTAAATTCCTAATTTGAATTTAGGCACATGTCTACAACTTTTCCTCTTGCCACATCATCAAATGTCACATGAATTTAAATATGTCTAATATTTAAATTACAATTGTCCTCAACCAATTCCAAAAGAAACTTTGGACACTTGGCTCTTTCACACATACACTTGGTATGTTGCCTTTGGTCAAGGGAACATCCTCCATGATTCTTTCTAATTTCTTCCATCTCCACCGTTCATCTCTCATGCTGAAATCTTGATCATTCATTGCTGCAACATCACAAGATGCTATGGAAATCCTATAAATACAAGCCCATTTTATAGCATTTGGCAACACATCTTTGAGAAAACTTACTATGCAAAAATCAAATGAGAGCATTTAGAGCATAAGTTTATAGCATTAGAACATTTTAGCATTTAGCAAGTTGCATTGTAGTATCATTTTTAATTTAGAATCATGTCTTAGTTTATAGTTTCATTTGAGTTATCATCTTAGTTCTTATACAACATTTGCATCATAATCTTCAACATCATATCCATTGTCAATATCACCATTATCATTTGTAGCATTCAATATCATGTAGAAACTTAGATTCTTTCATCTTAATAGCATCTCATTTCTTAGGTTATCATCCAAACCAGTCATAGTGCATATGCAAATCTAAGAGCACTAATGATTTAAAGGATCCTTGAGAATAGAGAACAATGGAACAATTTTAGAGATTTGTTTTGTTTTAATTTGGTTAATTATGTGATTCAAATCTTTAATGTAATACATTTCATTGAGTTTGTGTGTTTATTACCAACTTTCACAATTCACAATTACACATTTTGGCACCCACCATGGGGCCTAGCCCCTTTTTATTGACGTTTTCTGGAAGCTGTGTTATAGATTCTGGACATGAATTTCTTTTAGCACGACTGTGAGTTCTTTTAGCACATACGAAAACTCTTCTAGCGCATCTGATTCCTACGACAACACATATGAAAAATCTTCTAGTGCATATGATTCCTGTTACGACGTAGACAACACATCTTTCGACGCATACAAGGGGTTTTCTAGCGCATTTGACTGTTATTTTAGCACATCTGACTATTATTTTAGCATATCTGACTATTATTTTAGTGCATATGATTGTTATTTTAGCGCATCTGACTATTATTTTAGTGCATCTGACTGTTATTTTATCTCATCTGACTGTTATTATAGCGCATCTAACTATTATTTTAGCGCATAAAAGTGATCTTTTAGCACATTTGATGATTGTTTTAGTGCATTTGGTTAATTTTGCAAAATTTTGAAATCCTAAGAACTAATTGGTACTTTCTATTTGTAGGTACTTTTATACGTCGGTCAAAGACAACCTTATGCAACTACTGATGATGTATGTAGGGGCTAGAGCTTTTATTGTCTTCTTTTGATTAAATTAGGAACCTAGTTTAATTAAAAGGTTAAAGAACCCCTTGTATTTTGTGCTTGAAGTGATAGGCCTATGCTTTCCCCTTAAATGGGTGACTAGAATGCCAGGCTCACTATTTTATGCTTTGTTAACACCTTTAAAAGGCCCGTCGTAGTGGGAAAATGTACTCACCCTATGGGAACGACCTAAGTGGGAACAACTAAAGCCAAGTTTTCCAACCCACTATAATCAAAAGCGAATTCGGGGAAAGTCCGCAATTCGACGGTAGTGTGCAAGATAGCCATCCCAAAAGCCTTTGTTCTAAATGTTGGGAGGTCTCTTGAGGGAGTTTATCATTTTTCGCACCGAACAAAAACCCTTATTACAAACCTTAGTGTAGAAGCCAACCAAGTCAATCTCCAAACACTTCTAATATCACAGTGCAAGGGGAGGGAAGAATCTGCCCCCAAGATACTCACCATATAACCATCAGGGATTACTGGCCAAAAGCAGAGGATTCAACTTTGGTTAAGACCCAGGAAAGGAAAAAACATGGGTGCCCTCTAGGGGGTGACAGGGCTAGGTGTGAGCTAACATGATTCTAAGATGTGGGTTGTGGTATTTTAAGTGACCCTTGAGAATATAAAAGTGCTTGTATTGTCTTCTCTTATGCTATACCTATGGAAATCGAAGGAGTCAGACCAAATTCTTGAATACACACTCAATGTTTAGTTCCTAGGTGGAAACAATTGTTTGACAACTTGTGTTTGAAGTCATAATTCATGAATTCATCCATTTAAAACACTCACTTCCCATAGTTTGCAAATTGGAAACCAAGAAAAATCCATTGTTCAATAGATTACACCCTAGAAACACTCAGATTCAAAGCAAAACAACCAGACAAACTGTCAAAAACACTGAACATTTCCAGATTAGTGCATCCATTCTCTGTTCTAGTGCATCCATTCTCTGTTCTAGCGCATCCAGTCCATTGTCCAGTGTATCTATTCAATCTTTCAGCACATTTGTAGACCCTTTTAGCGCATTCACTTACAGATCACCTAATTGAAATCACATATTTAGGGACGGTCTAGTGCATCCCTGGCTTTTTCTGGCACATCTACTACTTTTTATAGCACATTTGTGTAATCATTCAATGCATTGAGTCTAGCTTTTAGTGCATACACCATCTGTTCCAGTGCATCCACAATATCTTTTAGCACATCTGTGTCAGTTTTCAGGGCATCTAGTCCCTGTTATAGCACATCCAAGCTATTTTTGACACATTTGTGCAATCTTTTAGCGCATCCATAGCCTGTTTTAGTACATCCAATAAATAAAAAATAGAGAGCTATTTTCATCCCCTGTTCATTAGTTTGAACCAGAATTAAGGATCTCTTCTAGCACAAAATCATTCCTCAGGTACACTAGAGTCTAAAAATTATTGAAACTGACATTTATAAGTGGAATTCTTCAAACTAAACCAAGATCTAACACCTTAAAGTTCCTAAATCATCAAAACTATCACACCTTTGATTATTAAGCTAAATTTCATCATCAAGATTTGTCATCCTTTCATCACGAAACAAAGCTGTATAATCAGATTAAACTTAGTCCCATCAATAGAATTTATCATTCTATTTGACTAAGTTTTTATCCTTAGCACTCTTCCAAACAAAGATCAAAAGTTTAGTTAAATTATAACACTTGTATGCCCATTCAAACAAGATTACAAAATTAGAAACTCAAAGAAAAAGAACTTGAAACTCAAAATACAATGGTTGAAGGTGAAGAAATCCATTTCATAATATCCACAACACTGAAGGTGAGGAAATAATTGAGGAAGACATCCAACACGCTGAACAAGATCCAAATTTCTATAAGTTCCTAGAAAATATTTTGAAAGAGACGGAGAAAAATACTTCCTAATATTGGCTAAACAAGGTGTCAAATTGCCTAATGACATTGATGTTAATCAATTGAAAGCACCTCCTAAAAAGCCTGAAAATGATTCACAAAATACAAAACAAGTGGCTGCATTAACTCATCAAATGAAAAACCTCCAACAACATATTCTTGACATGCAAAGGGGAACCTCAAAATGATACTTGCTATAAGACATTTTTCCATATCCTTTTGATCAAAATATCAACATGATTCCTTTTCCCAAACATTGTGAATTCCCAAAGTATGATAAATACAATGGTAAAACAGATCCCATAGATCATGTGAGCGAATTTAGAACCACGAGTCTTGAATTTGCATATGAAGAAACTTACTTGATGAGATTGTTTCCACGAAGCCTAGGTGGACAATGCCTTGAATGGTTCTCCAAACTTGCACCACCAATTAAAACCTTTGAAGAGTTGGTTAAAAAATTCATCACTTAATACTCCTACAACATCCAACATGAGATAACCATGAAGGACCTTTGCAATGCCAAACAGAAGAAGGGTGAATCATTCCTTACATTTTTGCAAAGATGGAGAAGGTTGTTTGCAAGATATTCTCGTCCCATACCGGAAAAAGAAAAGATGGAAATTTTTATTGACAATCTAAATGATGAAATGAGTTATATAATAGAATTACAATTTCCACCTACCTTTGAGAAAATGATTGAGAATGGGATCAAAATCGAAGAAGCTTTGGTCAATAGAGGAGTCATCAAAAATTACAATGAAAATAACTCATCAAGCTCCTCTAACAATTATAATGGCAGTGATAAACCAAAGTTTTGGCAACAAAATAAGAACACTGGTAACAATGACGCTTTAGCTGAAACACAAAATGCAAAACCAGTATTTAACTTGACAACAACTGCCACCAATACCAATCAAAACAACAATCCAACCAGCAATCAAAACAAAAACCAAAATGCCAATCAAAACAATAATCCAAGCAATGCTAACTCTAAACCACCACCATATCAAACATCATCCAATCGAAGAAGATTCACACCTTTGGGACAATCATTAGAATCAACATTAAAGGAGCTTCTCACAGCCAAGGTTATCACATTACCAAAGGCAAGAAATTGGGAACCACAAGTTAAACCTTCATGGTGGAATGATGCACATTATTGTGGCTTTCACAAAAAAAAAAGGACATAAACCAATAACTGCATGCAATTGAAACATTTCATACAAGACTTGATTGATAACAAGATAATATTTATAGAAGGACCCCAAACAAACAATGATCATGGAGCATTCAAGAATCCTTTACCAAATTATGAAAAAGGGGAATCCTCTTCATCAAACACCAAAGGAAAAAATGTGAACTATGTCTATAATGCTACCATTTTTCATATCGAGGTAGTTGATGATAAAAATCATGACAAACAAGACTTTATTGAAGTTGATAATCCAATAAATGATAGCACCAGTGAGCATGAACAAAGCATCGTTACAACTGAAACTCGTATTCATGACATTAACAATGAATCACGTCAAATTAATGACATTGTACCAATCAATCTAATCACAAACATTGCTGCAAGTGACAATCAAATTAATGTCATTAAAATAAGAGAGAATCAAGATTCCCAACCATTCAAAGCAACCACAAGAGGGCAAGCTAAGGTAACATTGAAAGGGGCTGCCTCTTTCTCATCCAAAGCAACTGTTGTCCCTGCAACTGGATACAACATAGTGGAGCAATTGCAGAAAATACCAGCTCAAATATCCATATTGGAACTCCTCAAGATTTCACCAGCTCACAAGGAGATTCTAGAACAAGCTCTAGTAGCTACCACAATACCAAATGATCTAGAATTTTTCCAATTCCAAGCTATGGTGGGACACTTAACTGCACCTCATTGCCTATCATTTTCTGAACATGATGATGTATCAATCAACCATCCACATAATGCTGCCCTCCACATTGAGGTTTTAATTCACAAACACCGGGTCAAACGTGTTCTAAGAGATGGTGGAGCTGGCCTAAATATTTATACTTTAAAACTCATTTGTGCACATGGATATTCAGAAAATGCTATTGATGCTAGAAGAAAAATCACTATCAAAGCCTATGATGATGAAGAGAGATCCTCCCAAGGATTAATTGTGCTACCAATTCAAGTAGGCCCAGTTGTCAAAGATATAATCTGCCAAGTGTTGGACAAGGAGTTAACATACAATATACTTTTGGGACACCCTTGGATTCACAAGATGCAAGCAATGTTGTCAACTTATCACCAGTGTTTGAAGTTCCCTTTCCATGGGAAAGAAATCACCATTGCAGCTGATTCCAACAACTCCCAATATTACAACACACTCAAAACTACCCAAGATAATTGTGTGCCACATAACAGGCTAGAAGCCTCAACTCCTATTTCATCAAACAATGAAAGACAACTAAATTCCTTGTCAAAGTGGGTTGAGAAAAAGGACTAGTCAAAAGATAAGGGTATCAGTGATTCTACTTCATCAAATCATGAAATCCAATTCAATTCATTATCAAAACAGGTTGAAAAGATCAAGTTAAAAGACAAAGGCCTTGGGGAATATTCATATGAGCAATCATTGTGTCTATCACAACTCTTATCTTCTCCCAAGTCATATGGGAAGCCATCCACATCAATACAACAATCCTCACAACCAACCACACTCTTTGATGGCAAGTTTGTAAAACCAGGCACTTTAGTGGATGAATCAAAGGATAAGGATGTTTTAAATTGGTTATATAAGGATGAAGAACAATCACAAGCATCAATCTCCACTGTACAAACAAAGCAATATGGAAAAGGGAAAACAATCCTAGAGAAGATGGGATATGATGGAAAAGGTCCTGTGGGAAAAAGAAGAGAAGGCATAATTGAACCAATACAACCTACCATAACCAATTCAAAGGAAAAAATAGGGCTAGGATACAAAGAAGAATCAAAAGAAGAAACTAGGAAACAGGTTGTTGAGAGAATCCTTCAATTGAGAGATAGCTCTAAAATGGATTCCAATGAGTACAAATGGGGTTCTCCTTCTAAAGAGTCATGCCATGATAAATAAATTGATGTAATACAAAAATATGCACCAACACGTATGGAGGGACAAAGCTCGAGTTCTAGACCACTTGAAATTGGATCACAACATATCGATGACTCGAGTGGAGACAATCATACTTCAAGTGAGATAGATACTTCGGAAGAGAGTAACATCATAAACCTCGATATTTCCATTGGACACTTTGACGATGTTGCCATCATGACACTTACCTCTTTTGACCTTAGCCAATCTAATGATTCCTTGCCATTGGGACACCCTAAACTAATTGATTGGAACCAAATTGAGCTGCTTGACATACCTATCTTTCCAAATGATGACGCCATTGTGAATTTCCTTTTCTCTAATGATCCCAAAAAATGTTCCTGTTAACTAATTTTTAGCTTTTAGATGAAATCAGGTAACTTAGTGTTTGTTATTTTCATGCTTGTTTGAACATTCAAAAGATTAACCATAAAACTGTTGGTTTCAATATGCATGAAGGAATGATTTTCAAATGAATAGATTACATTTTGTGATTTCAATGTTGCAATTACAAAAATGAGAAAGAGAATCACATATATACAAATGTAGTCTTCATTGATAATCTTGAAATATACATGTCCCTCACAATCCAAGGGACTAACTCTCTTATTCAATGAACATATGAAGCAATTCATCCATGAATAAGTAGAAGAAAGGAAAATGTGCATATCCAAATGGAACCAGTCATTGCCTAAGAATGACTGGTTGTAGGTTTCCTAATTGCTCTTTGCTGCTGCCCTGAGCCGCTTGTGTCCCTCCTAGCTCCGTAGTGCTCCTCACCCTGCTTCTGAAGAAAGCATGATGTTAGAGCGAGGCTCTAAGCAATGAAATATTTAATCCTTACATACACACCTACCTATGCATGTATAAAATGGTCCATAAGTGCATTAAACAAGCATGCAAACCTTGGATGTTTTAGAAAACAATGAAGTAATCAAACACATCCAACATATGCATTTATTTTCTAACTGTTTGCTTCATATGCAAATTTAGGACAAGTCTGGTTGTTGTTATGATTTAGATCAAATACAACATGTGGGGTAAATGTGGCTCCCACAAGGGTAGAGCTCAACATGCTTTGAAAGAAAAGGAAATTGAGCAACTTGATCAAAGATTTATCTGTTATCAATGCATTAAAACAATATGCAATCACACTAGTTGATCGACTTTCATTATTAGATTCAAAAGATGCAACATACTGTGTTGATATGTCTTTCAATCTTCTTAAGTGGACCCTTGATCCATTTTATAAAAAGAAGTGATTTTGGAGATGCATCAAGTGTCTTCATAGATGCATCAAGTTCAATTATGCATCTTCTAAACAATGAGGAAGCATTTCAAGTTTTTGTCAAGCCCCCATCACTGTAACCCTATGGGGCAGTCACACTTCACATGGGAGGGTGAGCTGTTAGGTCACCCACATATGTGACATGTGGCTTTCCAATAAAGTTAAAATGGGGAGACAGTTGTGTATCACACATGAGAAAAAGGAAACAAATGTGGTGGAATCAGATGGTAGATTCAGGTGGGACAAAAATATTCATTCAAGAAAACAACAATGTCTTTTGACTTTATTGAAGGAAAACAAGGAATGATATTAAAGATGGCATTACAGATAAAAAAGAAAGGAATGGTTTCAAATTCCCTATTCGGTGTCACATAATGATCAATTTTCATCTACATTTCTTGAAGTTGCTAAGACCCAAAGATTACCTCGACAAGTGATATGCAGTTGACAATAACTTTATTGATGGAAATTGAGAAAATATCATTGAATCAATCATGAAACAACATAAAGTGACCTCTTGGAGACAAGGTTATGATATAAGTGGATGGGACAACATCTTGCCAAAGGCTATAGGAACATGAAGTAATAATGATATAGCTAGTAAGGATGAATCAAATAACAAAACAAGGAAGGTACTCAACAATATCATTAATTCTCATCTTAAAGGAGGTGGACTACACATGAAGAAACATACACCAAAGTGCATAGTAATGCAATGGATGTCATTCATCATGAGAACAAAACATGCACATACTTTCCTATTTTAGTCATTGAAAAGCTATTGAATTGGAAGATCTCAATTTAAACTGGGACTAGGCCATACAATGCAAGGTAAAATCATTACACAGATGACAATAAACTCTTACAATCTGACTCTGTGCTGCATTATGAAGACATTGAATCAATAGCAACATTTATGACTATATAATGAAAATATGTATGACACTACCATCAAAAGGATGCTACTGTGATGGTATTTCTACATGAAAATTCAATGACCTTAAGGCATGGAGCAGGAGGAGTGAGAAGTTCAAGCTATTTTTTTTCTAAAGCCTCAAAATTTGTTCCTCGAGAACTGTGTCTTCCACAAGGGCTAGTAGTGTTGAGCTAGTGGTGTTGAGCTAGCAGTGTTGAGCCATTCTTTCCTCTTCTAGATGACAGGGATTATCTACAACCATTTGATAGTGATACCGATTTTGATGATGAAGGCTTCATGAAATATGGGCAGTGCACACAACAGTATTTCCAAGGGTTTAATGATAGCCTATTAGGAAAATGCAATGAAGCAAAGGTGTCATAGTGGCATGAACAAGGATGGTCATATATGGTAGCAAAGAGAAAGGTATCATCACAATGTGGCAGTGTTGTTTGCTTGCATTCTTTGTCCTCTTCATTGTTACATTCTAATAGTAAGAAGCTTACAATGATATGGTAGGTGAACAAAGAAAGACATGACATGATTCAGAAGAGTTGACAACCCATACCTGTACAGTCATGAAGAAAAAATAATGAGGGCAAGGATGAGATCATCTAAAGAGGACAATGATGATATTTCTTGTAAGAGATTTAAAGGAGCAAGCCCAAAGGTTGAGAACATGTCAAAGACAAATATGACAGTGTGGAGACTTCATGGAAAAAGACAACCTTGGGCAGATCAAGAGCAACAAAACCATCAAAAGAGCACATGAAGGAGAGAAACTCAGTCATTAGACAATGAACTCAAAAGGACCAGTCACTTGTGGGTTTTCCTTATTATATCATGATTATCTCCAGATACATATGTTGTTCTTTACAAAAACTTCCATTTGGTTAATATCCACGAATCTCTTGAGTGTGCATATGAATATGCAAAATAATGTTTCATCAATCCCACTATGTCCTACTTGTGATGGATGCAATATATCTTGACTGGGCAGTACTATAGAAAGGTAGTGAACTATGTGACTAGCAAGGGGCAGTGGCACGAAGCACAATTTTCCAAAAATACAAAGACATCTCACTGTCTTATGGGAGTTTCTAAAAATTTATGAGCAAAGTTAAGGGACTGTGAGTCATAAGAAAGTATGACAACCACTTAAGGACAGGAACATTAAATCATAGTCACAGAGGAAAGTTTATCAAGAGGGCAGATTCAGGATCAAAATGATAGTGAACAACTCAAAGGAAGCAGGGTAATCACTGCATTAGGAGAAGACAAAAAAAAGGAAATGATTATCAGCCAAGCAAGGCTTTCCATGGAGTTCAGTTGGTCTACAGAAACACAAAATTTATCAAGAATGCAGTTCAAGATTGAAACTTTCAATTATGCTCACACTGACATTGAATCATTTTGCAACAAAATCTAGAGTTTCTTTCAAATCAAAAAGACCCACCCGGGTTTATTATGAGAAGCTAATGCAGAGGTAACAACAATGAAGACATTCTACATGAATGATAAATGAAAGCCTCTGAATTCTTGCATGGAGAGTGTTATCATAGCTGTAAGAGTACAAAGAGGTCTTTGCATTTGCATAGAAAGAGCAATATAGAAGGAAACCCTGGAAATGCAAAGATAGGGTATTGTTTTGCAAATATGACACAGAGATAAATGCTAAAAATTTTAGCTACAAGTGATAATGTTGGTGAATTATGGACAAATCTTTAAAGGAATAGGGAAAAGGTAGTGCCCATAAAAGATGGAAAAGAGTGTTAATTGGCCGAATTCCTATCATAGTGAAGTCAAATCTTTACTACTTGAGCAGTCTAACTAATAAAGAGCTACTTAAAGAGGGTGTTTGTTCGTTTGATGTTGGAGGGTATTTCATTATAAAAGAACTAGAAAGGTCTTTATTGTGCAAAAGGAACAAGAATCACAAAAATGAAAATCCATTTATGAATTATGGCAGGTCATGGTGAGGATTGGCCTTTTTCCTGCAAATATGAAAAGACCCACTTGGGGTTTCAATCAAATGGAGCAACATTGCAATTTTTTACAAGAAAATGAAATGAACTTGCAAAAATCATCTGTATTCTGCTAAAAATATGAGCTCTATAATAAAATCCAATGAACCATTTGGGTTCTTTACAAACAGTTGAAGAGTTCAACAAAAATGAATGCTACAGGAAACCCAAGCAAGGGTTTTTTTTTCTCAAAATGCAGAAATAACAGAAAATCACAAATGCAAGAAGAACCAATTTGCATAATGAAGGCCAAGCCACATTTGGTTCTCTCTTTTCCTATATTCCCAAAACCCATCTGGGTTATCTACATTTATCAATATTTGTGAAGAACAAGAGGGAAAACAAGAAAATACAAAAGGGTTTTGCAAAACAATGTATATGACACCTTGTTCCTGTTCATAGTCGTGGCCAGTGAGCTGTTATGGCCATAAAACAACAGAAAATGCACTAGATTTACAGTAATGAAGCATTTCTAAACGACATTACAATGGTGGAAAGCAAAATGAGGGACTTTTAAATCTTCCATTTGAGCTTTTCTTGCTCACACAAAAGCAAAAAAAAGAATGAAGGTCGGCTGGGAGCTTACTTGAGCTGAAATACCAAAATGCATAGATTTTTGTCACTAAAAAACTTCCTCAAAGCTTCATGAACTTCTCATTGGTGGTTTTTTGCAATAGAAACAACCAAAAAGGTGGACGAATGAAACAATATGGTCATTAAAAGGGTCCATCAAAATGCTACAGGTCGCGGCCTGTGAGTCCAAAAATGGCCTCCAAGTTAAAAATGTAGGTTTATGCTGAGTAGATGCAATTACCTTAGTTCCCATGGTGGCTTTTATGCAAAAACGTCAAAAAATTGACTGAGAACCAGTGAACACATCATTTTTCTGTGTTCTTCCCAAACCCTCATGGTGGCAGAGCAGTTTTCCATATTCTTCGAAGACCAAATGATGATGTTTTTCATCATTTTGGTATTTTATCATTAGGGTTTGACCTTCACCTTTTGACATTTCAATGGGATTTTTATCCCTTTCTTTTTAAAATCAAACACATGAGAAATGTGGGGGCCGAAACCTTTGCTTTCCTTTACGCATTCTATGCCTTTCAAACTTTCCATTTTATTTAAAACATTGTAAATTCTTCATGCCATGTTACATCATATGTTAGCACTTAGGCATTTTATGTCTTAGGGTTGTTCCCCTTATTTCTAATTATTGCTAGGTGTTTTTCAACATACAACAAGGGAATGTAGAACAATGTATTTTCCATGTGACCCTTATGTGATGCCTTGTATTTGTCCAATGCCATACAAAGTGGAATATGCTTTCCAAGAGATTTGGAAGTTGACCATATTGGCTAAGTGCTATTTTTCTTTTGTAAAACAATGCATATGACATGTGTGGGAAAAATGCAGAATATGGTGAGTTGGTGGTCAATGCCTTGGAGACTTTTGTAAACTTTTAGCCATAACATTATATGTTTGCATTGGTTTTCAGTATTTGAAATATCATGTAAGTGATTTGAAAATCACTTTTAATTGTTGTAAATAAAAATGTAATTCCTTTTAATTATGGGGCTCTTTGATTTGGGCTTAATTGTAAAGTGATTTGTTAAGTGATGTTTTATAAATCACTTAACAAAATCACTATCTTTAATGCTTTAAAAGGCCACGTGTTTTCAAAAACACACATCTTGCATGATGGGGAATGTGGTCAAATGTTGTAATATGACCATTGATGACTTGCATAAGTGTGGGAAGTGTGAGATACTATTTGGACTGATTTTGGTGAAGGGGAGGCCAGCTGGAGGCATTTTTTGTCACATTTTTGGGGTGAATGTTGACTTGGTGTACTTTTCCTTCATGTGGAAGGCATTTTAGAGAGTTCTAGAAGGTTCTTTTGGGGAATTTTCTTTTTTATGTGCAAAATCTTCTAGAAACACTTGTGTGGTGGTTTTTGATGGTTTTGGCTTAAGTATGTTGTTTTTGATCATTTGGAGGAGTTCTTTCTTTTTCCAGCAGAAGGATAGCTTGCTTTTCTGGGAGTTATTTTTCATGGAGCTGCATTGTAACTCAGACATGCCTATTATACAGTAAGCACTTTGAATTAATAGATTGGAGTATTTTATCTTCTCTCTTTATGTTTTATGGTTTTTAATTAATGGTTGATCAGTCTGTTTTGTGAAAATTTATTTTCCTTACAAAATTGTCCCATGTTTCATGCATCCAATTGACAAAAAATGTATGTTTATAGGTTATAAACTGTGTTGTTTAATGGTGTTATTGATTGTGAAGTCTATTTTTTGCTTTTGAAAACACTGTTACATACCTCTTTATAAATTATTGATGTAAACTGCATTGGAAAGGGAGTCGTGTGAGTGAGCTTTGAGATATTAATTTGAATGTGCAAGGTTGTTAGTAGGTCTAGGTTTTTTGGTGTATCACCTTAGTTTCTTTCAATGCTAGGTTTATTTTATGGAATTTCTTTCCCTTATCTCAGAGTTTAAAGTAGTTAGGTGGCATCAAAAGGGAAAGCCAACCCTTATCACTAGAGGTCTACTTTCAAACAGGTTACCCACAACCTGAAAGCATTCCCATGTTAGTCCAAATATTTTGAGTCCACTCAAGGCTTAGCAAATAGGGTGCAGATTTGGTGAACTAACAATTTTGGCACGCTCGGTGGGGCTGTGAACTGCTTCTCAATTCATTTTTTATGCATTTTATTGCTCTATTTGGTGTGTACATCAGTAGTTTCACCATTTTGGAGGTATTTTTCTTTACATTCCTGGCAACTTCGGAAGAATAATAGCTTGTTTTAGGTAGATCGAGTGCTAGTATGTTCTTAATTCCAAAAAAATAGATCTAGTTTTCTTGGTTTACAAGAAATCTTAATGCATTTCCAACTTCTATGAATGCTCCAAAATGTCTATATTTTATGAAGACATGTTCTATCATCCCTCATTTCATGAAATTGGTTCTCATATACCCAATTACCAGCCACATCAAAATGAGAATGCAGTTGTTTTTAGTTCAAATGCCTTTGCTACAGGAGATTATCAATATCCTCCACAAGTTTGCCACCCTCCCACCCCTGCTCAACCATCATGGCAGCCAGTATGTGCTCATGATCAATCCAAAGGCCATCATTTTTCTAGTAATCAATAGATCAATCCCTATGATCAACTTCAAGATTTTAAAAGTTTTGAGGATAAGCTCAAACAAATCCATAATCCAGATTTAATATTAAGGATAAGAAACATGTTTCTTGAAGAGTAGTTTAGAAAGAGTGGATCGAATATGCAACAAGAACGGTTGGTGTGTCCAACCTATGATTGCTCACAGGATTATATCCTTGAAGGACAATAGAAGGTTGATTGGTAGCAGAAACAAGAAGCTTACCAAGCCGAGACAAATGAGCATGAATGGGAGGCCAAGAAGAGGCAATTTGAGGAGAATCTTTCCCAACAACTTGCTGCAAGGGATGCAAAAATGAGGCTACAGTTTTCCAAACAAGAAGTTCCCAAGTACAAGTTTGCAAGCTTTAGGAAAAATAAGCCTCTAGAATCCCCTAGTAAGTCTTTTCATTTTGAAATTCCAAGTTTTAAAGGATTCAATTCAATTCAAGAGAATGTAGTGCCTATACAAGATCAGTCCACCATCCTACAAGAGCAGCCCATTGATCCAGAGGACTTACTCCTCATGAAGAGGATCAAAAAAGTAAATCCAATGCATTTAGTTGTAGCATGTTACCAACTACAATAGAAAAAGCTCAAATAGGAGGATGCTGAGCTAATGGTAAAATAGATTGAAAATTTTCCCCAAGTGGAAGGCTCTTATGAGGTCAAACTTGAGAAGCTAGACCTTCCAATTGAGAAGCAAGGTTTTCAACAGTGTGCTGAGAAGCCTAGTCAGTTAGAACAACAAATTATAGAACATAGGGATCCCCAAGTCATTGCTCATGCAACTGATGAGTTTTCATGTACAAAGGTGGATAAACAGTCAGATCAAATTATGATCACAGAACTTGTAATTGCAAAACAACAGATAGATGCAAAGGAATGTGGTCTTCTCTTCCGTCAACAATGTTGTCCTGAGGAAAATGATAATCCTCTTATCATTAAAGATACTGAGAAAACTAATGAGGGGTTGTTTTGGGTTGATTTGGAAGTTTTCATTTCAAGCTTGGATAATAAACATTCTTCTAGTGAGGAGCATCAGGTAAATACTAGTACGTCAAGTGAAATAGAGCTTGAGAATCAATCCCTTATTGATTTGTTTGATGAGCTCCTTGGTTTTGTGGAAGAGATAGTCATGTTTTATCCTTCATCTCGGGAATCAGATGATTTCAACCAGCAAGATGAGATCAAAGAAATAGCTCATGAAGATAAACTGTGTTGTCCCAACCAGCAGGGGGAGACAAGTAAACATGAGGAGCTAGGTGAAAAAGAGGCTGATATGATTTGGTATGATGGGTTGCATTCATTTTTTGAACAAAGTAAAAAAGGTATGCCTGTGATAACATGAGATTTGGGACAACTACTTGATGTTTAGCTGTGTGATGAGTTGTTGAGTCTTGAAAATCAATATGAGGGTGAAGCTTTGGCTCATGAATTATTTTCATTTTGGGATGATCTACAGTCAGTTTTGGCTCATGAAGAGGCCTCTTTTTGCCCAATTTTGGTTGTTGACCCAACATCCTTTGAAGCAAAATATCAAGAACAAGATGAGGAACAACAACATGATTTGGAGTTACAGGAAACCCACATGACAAGTTCTAGATTCACACTTTCTAGAGGATGCCCGATCAAGCATCTAGCCAGAATGGAGGCCAATAAAGATATTGATACCTTGCTTGCACCCAAGCATGAGGGTACATCTAAGGAGGAGAATACTCAAGTTACCTTTCCACCCCAAAACATGAATGTTTACATTCCATATGAAAAGGTTAGTAAGCTTGTATATGTTCTTCAAGAGATCTTGTAGCTATCTGCTAAATTGTCATGCATGTTCCATTTCTTTCTAGTTGTTCTCCAGCATGGAAACATTATAATTTTTTTAAAAAAGGCAACTATTTCACCCAACTTGTAAATGGTTTTGTTTGACCAGCTTTTTTTGCTAGTTAGAGTAGGTAGTTTCATTTCAAATGCAACTTTCTTTTCCCTAAGTGTTGTTTTTGCACAGTTAGTTAGTTTGCTTCTTTTTCTAGTGCGTTTTGAATAAATTTCAATGGTGTGTCATATGCTATTTTGATGAGTTACAACAATCTTCAATGTTGTTTTCAAGTAGTGTTGGTTTTCTGAGTGACCCCGCGACCAATAGATAAGCTTAGGAAATTGGTCTCATGTTTAGCAGGAAACATATAGCAGATGTTGCCAAAAATGCTACCTGATTTTTAGCTTTTAGCTGAAATCAGGTAACTTAGTGTTTGTTCTTTTCATGATTGTTTAAACATTCAAAAGATAAACCATAAAACTGTCAGTTTCAATATGCATGAAGGAGTGATTGTCAAATGAATAGATTACATTTTGTGATTTCAATGTTGCAATTACAACAAATGAGAAAGAGAATCACATATATACAAAGGTAGTTTATTGATAATCTTGAAATATACACGTCCCTCACAATCCAAGGGACTAACTCTCTTATTCAATGAACATATGAAGCAATTCATCCATGAATAAGTAGAAGAAAGGAAAATGTGCATATAAGAATGGAACCAGTCATTGCCTAAGAATGATTGGTTGTAGGTTGCTTGACTGCTCTTTGTTGCTGCCTCGAGCCACTTGTGTCCCTCCTAGCTCCGTAGTGCTCCTCACCCTGCATCTGAAGAAAGCATGATGTTAGAGCGATGCTCTAAGCAATGAAAGATTCAATCCTTACATACACACCTACCTATGCATGTATGAACTGGTCCATAAGTGCATTAAACAAGCATGCAAACCTTGGATGTTTCAGAAAATAATGAAATCATTTTTTTTTATTCAAGGGGTAAACGCTTTTGACCGGAGCTATGAACCGGATACAATCATTCAACAATACCACCCCAACGGGGTTTGAACCTTGGTGGCAAGAACAACAATGCCACCTATAAACCATCACACCATGCCAATACCGGCGAAAATAATGAAATCATCAAACACATAGAACATCTGCATTTATTTTCTAACTTTTTGCTTATTTGTGCAGATTTAAGAAAAGTCTAGTTCTTGTTCTGATTCAGATCAAATAAAACATGTGGGGTAAATGTGGCTCCCACAAGGGTAGAGCTCAACATGCTTTGAAAGAAAAGAAAATTGAGCAACTTGATCAAAGATTTATCTATTATCAATGCATTGAATCAATATGGAATCACACCAGTTGATCAACTTTCATTATCAAATTCAAAAGATGCAACATACTGTGTTGATATGTCTTTCAATCTTCTTAAGTGGACCCTTGATCCATTTTATAAAAAGAAGTGATTTTGGAGATGCATCAAGTGTCTTCATAGATGCATCAAGTTCAATTATGCATCTTCTAAACAATGAGGAAGCATTTCAAGTTTTTGTCAAGCCCCCATCACTGTAACCCTATGGGGCAGTCACACATCACATGGGAGGGTGAGCTGTTAGGTCACCCACATATGTGACATGTGGATTTCCAATAAAGTTAAAATGAGGAGACAGTTGTGTATCATACATAAGAAAAAGGAAACAAACGTGGTGGAATCAGATGGTAGATTTAGGTGGGACAACAATATGTATTCTCATGTCATTCAGGACAACAACAATGTGTTTTGAATTTACCGAAGGAAAACAAGGAATGATATTAAAGATGGCATTACAAATGGAAAATAAAGGAATGGTTTCAAATGCCCTATTCAGTGTCACATAATGATCAATTTTCATCTAGATTTCTTGAAGTTGCTAAGACCCAAAGATTACCTCGACAAGTGATATGCAGTTGACAATAACTTTATTGATGGTAATTGAGAAAACATGGTTGAATCAATCATGAAACAGTACAAAGTGACCTATTGGAGACACGGTTATGATATAAGTGGATGGGACAACACCTTGCCAAATGCTATAGGAACATGAAGTAATAATGATACAACTAGTAAGGATGAATCAAATAACAAAACAAGGAAGGTACTCGACAATATCATTAATTCTCATCTTAAAGGAGGTGGAATGCACATGAAGAAACATACACCAAAGTGCATAGTAATGCAATGGCTACCATTCATCATGATAACAAAACATGCACATACTTTCCTATTTTAGTCATTAAAAAGCTATTGAATTGGAAGATCTCAATTTAAACTGGGACTAGGCCATACAATGCAAGGTACAGTCATTACACAAATGACAATAAACTCTTACAATCTGACTCTGTGTTGCATTATGAAGAAGTTGAATCAATAGAAACATTTATGACTATATAATGAAAATATGTATGAAACTTCCATAAAAAGGATGCTACTGTGATGGTATCTCTACATGAAAATTCAATGACCTTAAGGCATGGAACAGGAGGAGTGAGAAGTTCAAGTTGTTTTTTTTCTGAAGCCTCAAAATATGTTCCTCTAGAACTGTGTCTTCCACAAGGGCTAGTAGTGTTGAGCTAGTGGTGTTGAGCTAGCAGTGTTGAGCCATTCTTGCCTCTTCTAGAGCATAGGGATTATCTACAACCATCTGGAAGTGATACCGATTTTGATGATGAAGGCTTAATGAAATATGGGAAATGCACACAACAGTATGGCCAAGGGTTTGATGACAACCTAGCAGGAAAATGCAATGAAGCAAAGGTGTCATAGTGGCATGAACAAGGATGGTCATATATGGTAGCAAAGAGAAAGGTATCATTACAATGTGGCAGTCTTGTTTGCTTCCATTCTTTGCCATCTTCATTGTTACATTCTAATAGTAAGAAGCTTATAATGATATGGTAGGTGAACAAAGAAAGACATGACATGATTCAAAAGAGTTGAAAACCCATACCTGTACATTCATGAAGGAAAATTAATGAGCACAAGGATGAGATTGTCTAAAGAGGGAAATGATGATATTTCTTGTAAGAGATTTAAAGGAGCAAGCCCAATGGTTGAGAACATGTCAAAGACAAATATGAAAGTGTGGAGACTTCATGGACAAAGACAACCTTGGGTAGATCAAGAGCAACAAAACCATCAAAAGAGCACATGAAGGAGAGAAACTCAATCATTAGACAGTGAACTCAAAAGGAACAATCACTTGTAGGTTTTCCTTATTATATCATGATTATCTCCAGATACATATGTTTTTCTTTACAAAAAATTCCATTTGCTTAAAATCCATGGATCTCTTGAGTGTGCATATGAATATGAAAAATAATGTTCATCAATCCCACTATATCCTACTTGTGATGGATGCAATATATCTTGACTGGGCAGTACTATAGAAGGTAGCTAACTATGTGACTGGCAAGGGGCAGTGGCACCAAGCAAGGTTTTCCAAAAATACAGAGACATCTCACTGTCTTATGCGAGTTTCTACAAAATTATGAGCTGAGTTAAAGGACTATGAGTCATAAGAAAGTATGACAACCACTTAAGGACAAGAACATTAAATCACAGTCACAGGGGAAAGTTTATCAAGAGGGAAGATTCAGGTCCAAAATGATAGTGAGCAGCTCAAAGGAAGTAAGGTAATCACTACATTAGGAGAAGATAGAAAAAGGAAATGATTATTAGCCATGCAAGGATTTCCATGGAGTTCAGTTGGTCTACAGAAACACAAAATTTATGAAGAATGTAGTTCAAGATTGAAACTTTTAGTTATGCTCACACTGACATTGAATCATTTTGCAACAAAATCTAGAGTTTCTTTCAAATAAAAAAGAACCACCTAGGTTTATTATGAGAAGATAATGCAGAGGTAACAACAATAAAGACATTCTACATGAATGATAAATGAAAGCCTTTGAATTCCTACAATATAGAAGGAAGCCTTTGAAGGTCTTTATATTTGCATATACGAAGAGCAATATAGAAGGAAACCCCGAAAATGCAAAGATGGGGTATTGTTTTGTAGATATCAAACAGAGATAAATGCTTAAATTTTGAGTTGCAAGTGATAATTTTGGCGAGTTATGGACAAAGCTTTAAAGGAATAGGGAAAAGGTAGTTCCCATAAAAGATGGAAAAGAGTGTTAATTGGCCGAATTCCTATCATAGTGAAGTCAAATCTTTACTACTAGAGCAGTCTAACTAATAAAGAGCTACTTAAAGAGGGTGTTTGTTCATTTGATGTTGGAGGGTATTTCATTATAAAAATAACTAAAAGGTCTTTATTGCACAAAAGGAACATGAATCACAAAAATAAAAATCCATTTATGCATTATGATAGGTCGTGGTGAGGATTGGCCTTTTTCCTACAAATATGGAAAAACCCACTTGGGGTTTTGATCAAATGGAGCAACATTGCTATTTTTTACAAGAACATGAAATGAACTTGCAAAAATCATATGTATTCTGCTAAAAATTTGAGCTCTGTAAAAAAATCTAGTGACCCATTTGGGTTCTTTACAAACAGTTGAAGAGTTCAACAAAAATGAATGATATAGGAAACCCAAGCATGGGTTTTTTTCTCAAAATGTAGAAATAAGACAGAAAACCACAAATGCAGGAAGACCCAGTTTGCATAGTGAAGGCCAAACCACATTTGGTTCTCTCTTTTCCTATATTCCCAAAACCCGTCTGGATTATCTACATTTATCAATATTTGTGAAGAACAAGAGGGAAATCAAGAAAATACAGAAGGGTTTTGCATAACAATGTATATGACACCTTGTTCCCGTTCATAGTCGTGGCCAGTGAGCTGTTATGGCCATAAAACAATAGAAAATGCACCATATTCACAGTAATGCAACATTTCTAAACGACATTACAAAGGTGGAAAGCAAAATGAGGGACTTTTAAATCTTCCATTCGAGCTTTTCTTGCTCACACAAAAGCAAAAATAGTGAATGAAGGTTGGCTTGGAGCTTACTTGAGCTCGAATACTAGAATACACAGATTTTTGTCACTGAAAAAACTTCCTCAAAGCTTCACGAACTTCTCATTGGTGGTTGTTTGCAACAGAAACAACAAAAAGGAGGATGAATGAAACAGTATGGTCATTAAAAGGGTCCATCAAAATGCTACAAGCTGTGACCTGTGAGCCCAAAAATGGCCTCCAAGTTAAAAATGTAGGTTTATGCCAAGTAGAAGCAATTACCTAAGTTCCCATGGTGGATTTTATGCAAAAACGTCAAAAAATCAACTGAGAACCAGTGAAAACATCATTTTTCTGTGTTCTTCCCAAACCCTCATGGTGACAGAGCAGTTTTCCATATTCTTCGAAGACCAAATGATGATCTTTTTCATCATTTTGGTATTTTATCATTAGGGTTTGACCTCCGCCTTTTAAAATTTTGATGGGATTTTTATCCCTTTCTTTTTAAAATCAAACACATGAGAAATGTGGGGGCCAAAACCTTTGCTTTCCTTTACGCATTCTATTCCTTTCAAACTTTCCATTTTATTTAAAACATTGCCAAGTCTTCATGCCATGTTACATCATATGTTAGCACTTAGGAATTTTATGTCTTGGGGTTGTTCCCCTTATTTCTAATTATTGCTAGGGTTTTTTCAACATACAACAAGGGAGTGTAGAACAATGTATTTTCCATGTGACCCTTAGATGATGCCTTGTATTTGTCCAATGCCATACAAAGTGGAATATTCTTTCCAAGAGATTTGGAAGTCGACCATATTGGCTAAGAACTATTTTTCTTTTGTAAAACAATGCATATGACATGCGTGGGAAAAATGCAGAATATGGTGAGTTGGTGGTCAATGCCTTGGAGACTTTTGTAAACTTTTAGCCATAACATTATATGTTTGCATTGGTTTTCAGTATTTGAAATATCATGTAAGTGATTTGAAAATCACTTTTAGTTGCTTCAAATACAAATGTAATGCCTTTTAATTGTGGGGACCTTTGATTTGGGCTTAATTGTAAAGTAATTTGTTAAGTGATGTTTTATAAATCACTTAACAAAATCACTATCTTTAATGCTTTAAAAGGCCACGTGTTTTCAAAAACACACATCTTGCATGATGGGGAATGTGGTCAAATGTTGTAATAGGACCAATGATGACTTGCAGAAGTGTGGGAAGTGTGAGATACTATTTGGACTGATTTTGGTGAAGGGGAGACCAACTAGAGGCATTTTTGTCATATTTTTGGGGTGGATGTTGACTTGGCATTTTAGAGTGTTCTAGAAGGTTCTTTTTGGGCCTTTTCTATTTTATCCGAGCCGAATCTTCTAGAAACACTTGTGTGGGGGGTTTTTGATTGTTTTGGCTTAAGTATGTTGTTTTTGATCATTTGGAGTTCTTTCTTTTTCCAGCAGAAAGACAGCTTGCTTTTCTAGGAGTTATTTTTCATGGAGCTGCATTGTAACTTAGACATGCCTATTATACAGTAAGCACTTTGAATTAATAGATTGGAGTATTTTATCTTCTCTCTTCATGTTTTATGGTGTGTCATTAATGGTTGATTAGTCTGTTTTGTGAAAATTTATTTTCCTTACAAACTTGTCCCATGTTTCACGCATCCAGTTGATAGAAAATATATGTTTACAGGTTATAAACTATGTTGTTTAATGGTGTTAATGATTGTGAAGTCTATTTTTCCTTTTGAAAACACTATTACATACCTCTTTATAAATTATTGATGTAAACTACGTTGGAAAGGGAGTCGTGTGAGTGAGCTTTGAGATATTAATTTGAATGTGCAAGGTTGTTAGCAGGTCTAGGTTTTTTGGTGTATCACCTTAGTTTCTTTCAGTTCTAGGTTTATTTTATTCAATTTATTACCCTTATCTCAGAGTTTAAAGTAGTTAGGTGGCATCAAAAGGGGAAGCCAACCCTTATCATTGGAGGTCTACTTTCAAATAGGTTACCCACAACCTGAAAGTATTCCCATGTTAGTCCAAATCTGTCAAGTCCACTCAAGGCTTAGCAAACAGGGTGTAGATTTGGCGAACTAACAGTTCCACCAACAAATTTCATAATGAAGCTTCAGACAAGGGGAGTGACAAATCTTCTAGCTACAAAATGAATATAAAAAATGGATATAATGGCGAAAACCATTTAATGGAAGTATTAGATCAAGAAAAAGTTAAAATAAAGAGCACATCTCAAGGTGAAAACCTCTTTGAGGCACCGAGAGATGGAAGATTTGACACTCTTCCAAAACACTATCATGAGATATCTTTAATGCTGATTGAATGTACACAATCCATCAACATTGGCATAGCTAAAATAGTGAAGAACCTTCATCTAGCAACATCCATGACAGAGGAAGAAAAACCAAGTTTCACTAAGTTCTTTGAAGAGAGACAAATAAAATTTTCTTGGACCTACGCTGGCATTCCAGGCATAGATCCAAAGCTTATCATGCACCATTTATCACTACCACCTGGAGTAAAACCAGTGAAGCAAAAGTTGAGAAAAATGCATCCTCATATTGCCCTCTTGGTGAAAGCTAAATTGAAGAAACTACTAAATGCATGATTTATCCATCCAATTGACTATGCTGAGTGGATATCAAACATTGTACTAGTTTAAAAACTAGAAAAAAGCATTAGGATATGTATGAATTTCAGAGATCTTAATAGGGCCTATCCAAAAGATGATTTTTCACTACCTAACATTGACATCATTGTAGATTTGACAATAGGACATGAAATGCTATCACTCATGGATAGATTTTTAGGTTACAACCAGATCAAAAGAGCACCATAAGACCAAGAGAAAACTGCTTTCACATGTCCATGGGGAACTTTCTATTGGAATGTAATGCCTTTTGGGTTGAAAAATGCTGGAGCCACATATTAGAGAGTGATGACCACCATTTTCCATGATATGATGCACACCTTGATGTAGGATTATGTAGATGACTTATAGGCCAAATCTTACACTAGAGAGGGAAATTTGGAGATCCTAGAAAAAATATTTACCAGGTTGGAGAAATTCAATGTGAGGTTAAATCCTGAGAAATGTGTATTTGGCATAATATCAACGAAACCTTTGGGATATATTGTATCAAGTAAAGGCATTAAGGTGGATCTTGCGAAGGTCAAAGCTATCATGTAGATGCCTCCTCCTAAAAATATCAGTCAACTCAATTCTTATAGGGACGATTCCAGTCTATTAGGAGGTTCATCACACAACAGGCAGATAAAACTCATCCTTTCAATCACTTGTTACACAAGAATGTTTCTTTCAAATGGGATGAAAAATGTGAAGCCGATTTCAATCAATTGAAACAATATCTGATTTCACCACCCTAACTGGTACCGCCAATTGAAGGAAAGCCATTATTACTCTTCATAGAAACAACAGAGGTATCTTTGGATGCTTTACTAGCACATGAAGACTTTATAGGAAAAGAGAGGGCAATTTATTACATCAACAAAATATTGAATGGTTATGAGTTCAATTACACATTCATTGAAAAAGCATGTCTGGTGGTAGTATTTTCTACTCAACAACTAAGAAACTACATGTTAACTCACACCATCAAACTCATTGCTAAAATTCATCCATTGAAGCACCTACTCAGTAAAGCTGCCTTGATAGGAAGACTAGCCAAATGGGTAATGATATTGAGCGAGTTTGATATCAAGTATGTGGACATGAAAGCAATCAAGGGTCAAGCCATAGCTAATCAACTAGTTGAAGCACCATTACAAGATGATCTCCTAATGAGCATCGAGTTTCCAGATGCAGGTGTCCTAAAAGTGTTAACACAATAGTGGATGTTATACTTTGATGGATCTTACACACAACGTGGATCAGGTGCAAGAATCCTATTTATCACACCTCAAGGACATACCATTCCAAAGTCATATAGGTTAATGTTTCCTTGTACTAACAACATAGCTGAGTATGAAGCATTGATCATTGGAATCAAAGTAGCAGTCAAATGGAAAATCATAGAGTTGCATGTCTATGGTGATTCCTAACTAATCATAAACTAGGTGAATGATGATTACTAGACAAAAGATGATAAATGATGCCATATAAAAGAATGGTCGATGATTTCAAAAAGTACTTTGTGGAGATCAAATTTGAGAATATTCCAAGAGGTGACAACAAAGATGCTGATAATATGGCCACCATTGCTTCTCTCCTACAGATACCTAAGAAACAAAGCCATTATGAGTTCATGGTGGAACAAGTGTTTGACCCTACCTATTATAACCCCGAATCCCAAGTTATAACCATCTAGTCAAAGATGATGCTTCTATCTATAGGAAGATCTACACTTACCTAAAAGACAACACCTACCACCAGATCTATCCCAAAATTAGAAACATAACTTTATTGGACAAGTAGCTTGACATACCTTGATAGTTGATGTACTTTACCGACGAGGTCTTGATGGTACTCTCCTTTGATGTCTAGAACGTAGCGAAGCTGAAACCACTTTACATGAGGTTCATGAAGGTATCTGTGGCACACATTCAAGTGGTTTAACTCTTGATAAGAAACTCCTACTTTTGGGGTATTACTGGCCAAATATGGAGGAGTCTTTTCAATATGTCAAAAAGTGCCAAAAATGTCAAATCCATGGAAACGTGATACATGCACCAACACAAGAATGACAACCATTCACATCAACATGGCCCTTTTTTAGTGGGGATTGGATCTTGTAGGTAAAATACATCCATCTTCATCAAATGGACACAAGTTCATTATCGTGCAGCCACAAAGTACTTTATGAAGTGGATTGAAGTTGTTCCCCAAACCACTATCACTGGAAAAAAAATTGCATCCTTCATCCTAAATTATATCATTTGTCGCTATGGCATTCCTTAGTCCATTGTCACTGATAATGGTAGACCTTTCAAGAATCAGGACATCCAAGAGCTTTGTGAAAGGTTTCATATCCAACATCATTTTTCAACACCATACTATCCTCAAGGAAATGACCAAGCAGAGGCCTCAAACAAAACCATCCTGAAAATCTTGAAGAAAACCATCAACGATGTTGGACGAGACTGACACATTCAATTGAACCCTACTTTGTGGGATTACAAAACCAATATCCGCACCTCAATAGGAGCAACACCCTACGCTCTTATATATGGATCAGAAGCCATTCTACTTGTTGAGGTTGAACTACCATCACTTCATGTGTCACTAAAGGGGATCATTTTAGATGAGGATTATAGAGTATCTAGGCTACAAGAGTTAGAACTGTTGGATGAGCGTCGTTAGCATGCAGCTAATCACCTGAAAGGCTATTAGCAGAGGATGTCACAAAGTTACAATCACAGAGTAAAACCAAGAACCTTTCAGGTGGGTGACTTGGTCCTGAAAGAAAATCCCTGTAATCAACAGGATCAAGAGAAGAGGGGGAAATTTGAACCAAACTGGCTAGGTCCCTTTGTAGTTGTATCAGTCTTTGGATCAAGAGCATATCAGTTGTCCACACCTGAAGGGGATTTGTTTGATGAACCCCTCAACAACCTGCATCTCAATAAATTCTACACCTGACTCATCTAGTGCACCGGTAAAAGTCTTGAAAAAATATAGAAAACATAAAAAAATGTCCTAAAAAAATGGTTACCTTGATGAAAACTTGGCAAACAGGCATCTTGGTAACAACAAAAAAATACAAAAAAAGAAAAAAATCAAAAAAATCATATAATCTAAAAAAGTGCAATAAAAACAAGTAGTGAAAACCTAACAACAGGCGTTATTTGTGATAGGTTAGCTTTTCCATCTATTTGAGCATGTTGACCATTCGCTTTCACCATTTTCTTTCGCCTTCATTCTTCGTATTATCAGAAAGCTTCATGTACATGTCCTGGCATTGCGGTCGTGTCTCACCCTAGACTGGGGGAAAAATCTTGAACTCACTGCCTAGGAAAATAAACCTTGAGCTTAAACAAATAGACAAAACAATAGTTTACAAACACAACAAACACAACGATCATGGTGCAGCTTAAAATTGAACAAAAATCAATCACACATCAAACATCCATATAAAAAAACAAACAACAAAATCAATTGAATCAAAGAAAATTTAAATGGATGATGTTCTTTCTGAATCATGGCTTTATCATGCTAGCATGAATGTTCAATTGTTGTACTTTGATTTTTTTCATCATATCTCTGGAGCACCTTGATGATGTATTGAACTAAAGGAGCTAGGAAGGAGTATGCTTTTTCTTTGTTTGCTATCTGTGAATTGATCACTATTACTGTGCAAATTATCGCGAGACGTGCACTGCAAAGTATCACTGATGACATTCTGAATTTGCATAGGAAAATGGTTAACTCTTGTTTGTTTACGCAAGAAATGCTCAGGTCATCTCAGTTCAATTATACCTAGATGCTTGTGTTAACTTGCAATATCAAAAATCATGGAAGTAGTACTCAGGTCATCATGGTCTAATTATGCCATCAATACTTGTACTCACTTTCAACATTTTAAAGGCTCAATAATGATAAAAAGCATGACAAATCGGCTATTAGGATGAAATTTTTTTCATATTAGATCTTCATGGTTAAGTTAGATTGCATCTGTATTTATGGGTTTTCCAAGGCTGAAACAATTTTCAAAATGATGTTATATCTATCATTAATGGATTGAGCACAGTTGACATTGACCAAAAACACATCATTCTCATATAGTTGCATCATCATTTGCATACATTAGAAAGCATTCTCATATCATATGTACATTATCACATCGTTCATCCATCCATCCATTACATCATAATATCCACATCAGAAAACACAAAAAGAAGTGCATTGCATCTCACTTGCATAATCAAAATCATTTCATCTATTATTAATGGATTGAGAAAATGGTCCATTAAGAAGATTGAAAGACATATCCAGTAGAGTAATATTTCCAAGAAGAAAAAGTTGTTTAGGAACATGACTAGTAATTAGGTTTCCCTATAAAGATATAATGCCATTGTTATGAACATCTAAAACTAGTAGTGAAGATAAATTTTCCAGGGTGTATGAATTTGTTATTACTCAAATCCAAGACTGACAAAAGACTAACTGGATCAACATAATCATCACACGAGCATACATAAACATCACATATCATTTGCATAATCAAATCCATCTCACATAGCATAAAACATCATCCATAAAGAATGTAGAATCATCAATCATGCATTATCATATCATCATTGCATACATCACATAATCATCATTTAAGCATCACATAAACATCATAAACACATAGAACTATGCACCATCATACGATCATTCCATCCATCCATTGCATCATCTATTTGCATTAGAAAAGTACAAAAACATAAAATGCATCACATTTCATTGGCATAATAAGATCCATCACATGTATCATATAGGCATCATTTATAAAGCATCATAGAATCATAACACATGTTTCATCATTTGCCTCCATAGCATATCATACCATCATTATATAGAACATCACATAGAATATATAATAGAAATTAAATACATCCATCATGGGCATCCATAATAAATCAGATAAACATATAGATCGATAATCATCACCGCATATCATATAACCTCAAAATCACAATGTCAAGTGTACAAGGATATCCAAAGGTATAAAGAGATACATCAATATAAAAAATGGTAGTGTATCATAGTGTCTCAACTGAATCAAGAAGTATACATCATGTCCCAAAATGCAACAAATCTCTCATCACATTGGAGCTATGTCGTGCTCCCCCTAGATGGTGCTGACATCACTGGACCAGTGCCTCCCCCACCAGATGGACCTATACCAAGATCTCTTGGATATCTCAGAAGCGACTGTGTCACACTGCTACTGGTAGTCCTGGTGTGAGTGCGATTATCAAACTATGCATAGCTCTCTTGACGCTCTGGCGGAATGACCTCATGATACTTTAGCCTATAAAACTCTGCCTCTCTAGCAGAGTGTCGTACCTCTCTGAAGTGCTCCGCTATTGAGGTACCCTCAAAAGATCTCTGTAGTCTCTTGAAAATTCCCTCTGCCTAATTAACCCATAGTCTTAGACTGTCCCTCTCAACTATGAGTGTAGCAATCTGCCCCTGCATCTGTGCCTATGCCTGAGCCTAGGCCTGTGCCTGTGTCTAAATTTGTCCCTGTGTCTGTGCTAGCAAAGCCTACACTTGTGCAAGCTGGCCCTGCAATGTTTGAACCTATACCTGTAATGCAACAATTTGAGTCTCTTGTTGCTGAGAGGGCAATCAGATCTCTACATGTTGTTGGGCAATAGCCACCAATGATCGCCTCTCCCGAGGCACTCTGAACTCTCAAACATCTAGAACTAGACCTCCACCACCCTCAACTCCTCCACCATCGCCTCCTTCACCATGACCTCCATCATATCTGATGAGAAAAAAATATCTCATCTATTAGCCAAATAAAAACATGTATTTTGGTTAATTGTGAAGTTTATCAAGACTGAGCATGATGAGGAAAGTAAGAGATTTTTAATTGCAAGAGTCAAAGATTTCATCATATCTTGAAAATTATGATCTGGGTTCTTGAGATATTTGGATACAAATTAGGAGACAAAAGGACGAAAAAACCCAGTTCGTGGTTTAAGAGAAAACTTCACCAATTTGATGCTCCAGATTTTTTGGAGCTAAAAATCAAGCACCCAAAAATTGTCAAAAACACAGTCTCAGTAAAATAGCGATATTTCATTCGTTTCTCAATGAAATTTAAAAATTAAAAATGTTCTGGAAAGTAGATTGGAAGGGCTAAAAACCATATTGAGAATTTGGCATGATTTGCATCAAGGAAGGAGTAGTACATGACAAAAGATGACTGAGATAAAGGTGGCAAGATTAAAGACAACTGCTCCAGAATGTTCCAAGTTTAATGCACGACCCCTAAAAAATGGGATATTGGATCCACATTATTAGTGGATTGGTTGGATAGTTATGGAATATGAATTCTATAAATACAATGTAATAAGTTGATCAAAAGGGAGGGGATTAGAAAGACTTGTTTTGGCCTAAGGAAATAGGATAGTTTTAGTTTAATTTTCAACAATGTATTTCCAACTTTCTAGAGTAAATTTGAATTCAAGCAAGCTTTTCATTTCTAGCAAGATTTTCATTTCCAAAAAAGTGTGAAGTAATTTAGCATTTTTCAATTCATGCAAATGTGTCTTATCTTAGTTTCCTTTCATGCAACTTTCATTTTATGCAAGTGTGCTCCAGAATAGGTTTTATTTCTGCAAGTTTGATTGTAGAATGGACTGTCAAACAAGTTTTCTCCATTCTCTTATACATACAGCCATAGACACCACCTTGGATTAATAAATTAAATGATGACGATTACAATGACCCCATCATTTTTGACATCGTTGCCGGGGATAGGTGTCATTAGGAAATCAGGAAAACGAGTTTGACAACCTTTTAGATTTAGAAGTTCCTCTGAAAGAAAAATTTGTCTCTCAAAACCCCCCCAAAATACCAGCTCTAAAGAGACACCCCCTATCTATTTAAAGATATCCTTAGTTGGAGGACCATCACTCCAAATCCAAGCAAAGGATATTTCTTTAAGGAAAGTTCATTGATGGATTATTGCTTGCAAGAGATGTAGAATACAATGAAGAGATCTTATCTTCATTACAAAAGCTTGCAAAAAAAAACTTAATTGGAGACATTCAAAGTCCAAGAATGGCTGCCCAATGAAATTTTTGAAGTCCAAGGAGGGCTGCCCAATCAGAGATTTGAAGAACAAGGAACTGTTTCCAGTCATGCATGCAATAGATCAGAAGAAAGGATTGCAAGATCTCTCCAATCAACCCATGCATTTGTTGGAATTAGAAATCATGGAGAAGGTTTCCACTTTAAAGAAAGGTGAAGCATTGAGTTTCAAAATTTTTGTCATCTTTTTTTCATTCTCTTCTCTCAAGAATTTTAATGCATGAAAAAATATTTTGAGAAGGGGAAGATACTTTTTACAACCAATTAATGGTTTTTTATAACCCCTCTACATCATTAAGTAGAGTAGGCTAGGTTTTCTTATTCTGCAAATAAGTGTTCTACACAAGCTATTTCCTTTTATCAAAGGTTGTAAACATGCACTTTTCTGTAAAAGTTGTTGCTCTCAAAATCTACTGCAAATATTTTGGCATTATGGATGACTAGTTATTGCAACTTTGGGATCTAGTTTCAGCACTAGAACTTCAATAGTATGGAAGCAAAAATAATGATGGAGAGATTTGAATTGCTATTCAATGCAAAGAATCGAGTTGCAACTCTCAAAAGTTGAAGAAATTATTTGCATGCAGTATGGAGAAAGTTACTAAAAAAATGAATTTTAAAGGCTCATTATGAGTTGCAAAGAGACTTGCAACATTTTAGGTGTGGGGGAGATGATGAGACAAAAAAATATCTCATCTCTTAGCCAAATAAAAACATGTATTTTGGTTAATTATGAATTTTATCAAAACTGAGCATGATGAGGAAAGTAAGAGATTTTCAATTGCAGCAATCAAAGATTTCATCATATTATAAAAAATACGATTTGGGTTCTTGAGATATTTGGACACAAATTAGGAGACAAAAGGATGGAAAAACCCATTAAATTGTACAAAAATACAGTTCGTGGTTTGAGAGAAAACTTCACCAGTCCGATGCTCCAGAAATATGCTTCCACACTATGGAATTTTTGGAGCTAAAAATCAGACACCCATAAATTGTCAAAAATACAGTCTCAGTAAAATAGTGATATCTCCTTCGTTTTTCAATGAAATTTAAAAATTCAAAATGTTCTAGAAATTAGATTGGAAGGGCTAGAAACCCTTTTGAGAATTTGGCATGATTTGCATCAAGGAAGGAGTAGTATGTGACAAAAGAGGATTGAGATAAAGGTGGTGAGATTGAAGGCAACTACTCCAGAATGTTCCAAGTTTAATGAACGATCCCTCCAAAATAGGATATTGGATCCACATTCTTAGTGGATTGGTTGGATAGTTATGGAATATGAATTCTATAAATACAATGTAATAAGTTGATCAAAAGGGAAGTGATTAGAAAGACTTGTTTTGGCCTGAGGAAATAAGATAGTTTTAGTTTAAGTTCCAACTTTCTAGAATAAATTTGAATTCAAGCAAGATTTTCATTTCTAGCAAGCTTTTCATTTATAGCAAAGTGTGAAGTAATTTATCATTTTTCAATTCATGCAAATGTGTCTTATCTTAGTTTCCTTTCATGCAACTTTCCTTTTATGCAAGTGTGCTCCAGAATAGGTTTTATTTCTGCAAGTTTGATTGTAGAATGGATTGTCAAGCAAGTTTTCTCCATTCTCTTATGCATACAACCATGGAAACTGCCTTGGATTGATAAGTTAATTGATGAGGATTACAACAACCCCATCAATCTCCATCTCCATCCCCATCATCACTGCTCTCCACCTCATCTATCTCCATCTCCACCTCCTCCTCCTCCTCATCTCCTCCCTCTCTCCTCTGTCTGCATCTGTGTACTACTGCCCTCTCCTCCTCATCTAACAATGGCATTGGCTCATCTAGGCTGGAGTTCTGTGGGGAGGGGTGTGTAAAGAAGTACTGGGCATAATCCTCAGATATGGGAGCTTCAATAATCTCTGGATGAATATCCCAAATGATGGCCTATAAACCCTAGAACTCCTACAGTGCTACATCATATGATAAACATGACCCCCACTCTGTCGCGTCAATCTATCATCGTGCATAATGGGATACTCCTTGGGGCATGCCCTGAAATTGGCCATACTATCGTAGTACCCTCTGCAACAGAAATCTCTCAATGATGAACTGTGTCCGACCAATCAGGTACATGGACTGGCACAAAAAAGATATCTCTGTATCATCCTCTGGCCACTGCTCACAGTCAAGGTAGGGCTGCCATGTCACTGTCTCAAGATCATCAAGTAATCTCCTCCAGTACTCCAATTTTCCTAGCCTAGGCTAGACAAATGGACCTATATAAACATGAACATATGGTCTCATGGCGGGTCACTTTCTATCTACAGTTGGACATGTAACTGCTATATGCTCCCATGCCCATATCTGAAGTAATGTGACTCCTGCTGAAAAATTGGCCCTTCGTAGATAGACAACCTGGTGCAAATCATGGTATAAATGGGAAAGCATGCAACATCCCCATGCATATCTGGTACCCTGGGTGATCATGCTCTCAAGAATCTGACCCCATCCAACTGAAAGTTCCTTTGACCTGCGTTCAGGACAAAGAAATCCTCTAATGAAACTAGCAAGCACAGATGACAGTGTAGCATAAGCATCAACCATCTCTCTCCACAGAATCTCGTAACCACATATCCAGTCATCCTGGAATACTCTCCTCAATGCATCGGTCCCACCCTGCTCAGCATGATCATATAATACCAGCTCTCCAACAACATGTATCCATAAAATCTAGTAGATGTCCTCTGATGTCACTGTCATCTCGCCGGTGGGTAAGTGAAAGGTGTTATGCTCACTATGCCACCTCTTTGCTAAAGCTGTCAAGAGACCCCTGCTAATCTTAATATGGGTCATATCTATCAGAGAGGACAATCTGCATCGTTCGATAATGGCTACCTCAGCCTGCACTAGGTGGGGTATCAAATCCCACGTCCTAGGGAAACACTCTCGAATCCGTAGATTCATCAAAGGCTCCATCATCACAAAATATTGCAAATCAGTAATCTTGTCAATCAATCAAAATCAATCAGCCTATCAATCAATCAGCTCTCGTAAGACTTTGATCAAATCTTGTGAGCATCAGTCTATCATTCAACCTTGCCTATCATGAGGTTTATCAATCAATCTATCATTCAACCTCACCTATCATGAGGTTTATCAATCAATCTATCATTCAACCTTGCCTATCATGAGGTTTATCAATCAATCTATCATGAGGTTTATCAATCAGTATCAATTATTGAATCTCACCTATCATGGGATCAATAAAAATCTAATCTATCAGGATCATCAATCAAAATCAAACCAAAAGGCTGACGTGATAAAAAATCATCAAAATCAAGGAGATTGCTGACAATTATATCATTCTAGTTCTTGGATGTGCTAAAACAATGACCTAAAGCACTAAAAGCATGGATGCACCAGAGAAGTTTATCAATGCGCTAAAACAGGGCTTTAATGTGCAAAACTACCATAAACGCCAGACAATTTTATGGATGAGCGGGAATAGAGTCCCTATGCGTCAAATCAATGTATTTGCTACAACATTGATCAAATGCGCTAAATCCCTCTACAAATGTGGTATATTCACCTATGTGCTACATCATTCACTCAATGTGCTACTTCAGGCAATCTATGCGTTAATTGCACCTATGTGCTAATCTATTTACCCTATGTGCTAAAATCCTAACCCTATGCGTTAGACTCATGGATGCGCTACAACAATCATTCTATGTGCTACATCAGTGCTCAGATGCACTAAAACAATAAAATCCAAATTCAAACATGAAAAAAGGAGGGAAAAATGAATTACACAATTTACGAGGAGGTTTTTTGGGGTACGTACCGAAGGTCCATACGTTGCTGGGTAGTTGTGTCGTCGCATGTGCTCGAATTGGTGTGTGTGGTAGGGGATCACCATCTCGCCAAATTTACACAAATTGCTCAATCACTCTCAAAGTTTTTAAAATGCAAATGCTCAAATGAACTTCTAATCACTCTTTTTAACCTTTTAAAGGCTAATTAAGTGGGATTTTTATGGGAATGATTTATTTTATTTTCCAAAGGGGCTTAATTAATCATTTCATCACTTGGTGGCTTAAACATCATTTTTCGAGAGATAAATCATTTCTAGATCGTAAAATTTTGAAATAATCATCAAATCATCGAAAAATCATCATAAAGATTTCAAAAAATTCAGAAATCTTTAAAATTAAAAAATTCACCAATTTATCTCTTGAGGGGGCATATATTCATCATCACCTGAAAATCAATGTCTGGGACATAAAAAAAAAATTCTCAGCATCAGCAACAAATTTTGTTTTGAAGAAATGTGTAAACACATTACTTCAAAGAGGGGAAAAATGTATACACCTAAAATCGGTCAAGACAATTAATTAATTAAATACAAGTTATTTAATTAATGACCCCTTTTAATTCATCTACTTATAAATGAATTCCAAATTTATTTATATAGTTCATACTTTATAATTCTTCCATCTTAATTCATATTCCTCTAATTTAATTAAATAAAAAAATGCCAATAGTTTGTTTTATTTAGTTAATAATCTCTTCACTAAATTTAAATTTCTAATTTGAATTTAGGCACATGTCTACAACTTTTCCTCATGCCACATCATCAAATGTCACATGAATTTAAATATGTCTAATATTTAAATTACAGTTCTCCTCAACCAATTCCAAAATAAACTTTGGACACTTGGCTCTTTAACACATACACTTGGTATGTTGCCTTTGGTCAAGGGAACATCCTCCATGATTCTTTCTAACTTCTTCCATCTCCACCATTCATCTCTCATGCTGAAATCTTGTCCGTTGATTGCTGCTACATCACAAGATGCTTTGGAAATCCTATAAATACAAGCCCATTCTACAACATTTGGCAACACATCTTTGAGCAAACTTACTATGCAAAAATCATATGAGAGCATTTAGAGCATTAGAACGTTTTAGCATTTAGCAAGTTGCATTATAGTATCATTTTTAATTTAGAATCATGTCTTAGTTTATAACTGCATTTTAGTTATCATCTTAGTTCTTATACAACATTTGCTTCATAATCTTCAACATCATATCCATTGTCAATATCACCATTATCATTTGTAGCATTCAATATCATGTAGAAACTTAGATTCTTGCATCTTAATAACATCTCGTCTCTTAGGTTGTCATCCAAACTAGTCATACTGGTGCATATGCAAATTTGAGGGCACTATGATTTAAACGATCCTTGAGAATAGAGAACAATGGAACGATTTTAGAGATTTTCTTTGTTTTAATTTGGTTAATTTTGTGATTCAAATCTTTAATATAATATGTTTCATTGAGTTTGAGTGTTTATTACTAACTTTCACAATTCACACTTACATAAATACTATGGAGATGTCTCCTCCTTCAAGCTCAAAAATTAAATACTGGATACTATTTGATGAAATATGTCTTGTTATCTTTGATTTCTTATATCAATATTAATTTGTTTGTTAGCTATGATTTCTAGTAAGCATCTCATCATGCTAAAATAGGTACACTTTGTTTTGTTTTTGTCGTACAAGAAAATACAGAGTTGCAATGCAGGATATTTGACATGCAACCATTGCGAATGATAGTGAATGTTTTATTTCATGCCATATGACTCTCAACATTGGTGTTATTTTATGAAGCAGTCATTGGAAACATCAATGATATAGAGCAATAGGCTTCACAATCCTTAGACTCCATAGATAAATATTATAGTTGGGTATTTTTTATTTGAGACATCGAGAGTTTCAATTAAAAATAATAATGTATAAATTGTTTAAATAGATTAATATTAAATAAATAATCAATTCAAATTTTCATTAATTCAAGGTAGTGTATCCATGGCACATAAGTATGATAAGGAAATTCTACATGGAGCAATTTGGCCTAGAGTTGTGAGCTTAACATTCATAGTTTATCTTTTTATTTTCTTGGTGAGTCTATAAATTGCTTATCAAGATGCCACACGCCAAGCTTGAATTTAACAACGTATTGTGTGGGTTTATTGTTCAAGAAACATCCAACTAAAAATAATAAAAAAACACGCAAGAAGATTACCCAAAATAGAAACTATTACATGTAGTTAATAATAAAAATGTTTTATTATTCAAGAAATATCCGACCTATAATACATGCAAAATCTAAGTTTATTATAAATACCTGAGAAGTCATCTTGTCGATGAACTCGTTAAGGAGTGACAAAATAGAAGCGACTGCTCTTTAATGATGTAAACTATCTAAGAAGTTCATCAATCCTGTATCTAAGGTGAGGTTCCAAATTTAAAGGCCTTACATACGAGGTCTTTGAACTTATTTGAAAGTTTATAGAATTTTCTATTCCAACATGGAGAAGTGGACATCCTGTGGGTTTGAGTTAGTTAAAAGGAAAACTTCATTCTTTTCTTGAAATTTTAATAATAAGTGTAACGATGACTAGTCGTTGGGAAGGGATGCTAAATAGGTATTGGTCTTCAAGGAGAGGATCAAAATGGAAGTGACTGCTCTACTTGTGTTTTAATGATATAGACTATCTGAAAAGTTCAAAAAAATCATATCTGAGGTGAGATTCCAAAGTTGAAGGCCTTACAAAAAAGGTTTTTTGAACTTTTTCGATAGTTTATAGAATTTGTTGTTTTAGCATGGAGAAGTGTATTATATTGCTAAAATCCCTTAAAAGGGAATTAATGTATTTCATTTTAGAGGTGTTCTTGGGATGGAGGCTTTCCCAAGTGATTATTAAATCATGTTTTGGTTCATGAATATATGCAATTAAATATAGATGTTATAATTAAATGATATCGTTAAATTTATCATTTAAATGCAACATTTGAAAGTATGGATATGATGTTATACACTACATGGGGTATTTATGCAATGCTTCAACTATTTTTATGCATGAAATAGGTACACTTGACGTGTGCATTGAATGGTTACAAGTGTACTAGGTATTTCTCCACCTGGCTCCACATGTCTGAGTATACCTCGACGGTGCTTATAAGGAGATGTCATGTTGGCCATTTTTGTATCGCCTTACTTATTGTACTTGATCTAAGTGTGAGACCCTTGTTATTTTACCCATTTTGACCTGGATAGTACTATTGGTATGATTCTGGATACCATAACGCTTCTTGTGGATGCCCTGTGAATGTGTGGTTGATGTTTGTTAAATTTCCCATTTCCACAATTTAATTCAATTAAATGCCTATATGGATTTAATAGTGAATTACAAGGTGAATGATATTGGAAAATGAATTTCAATTGATTTCCGAGACTTGGGGGTTATTTGTGGGAATTTCAAATGGATAAATGGAAAAATGAGTTATATTAATTTAATTTGTTTTGAATATTGATTTTTGCAAAGCAATGTGAAATATGTCCTACATATATTTAAAATGTGATTTAAATATTGAATAATGAATCAGACAAAATGTTAATGTCTCATTTTGGATTTTGGGACATTGTGGATTTAATGTGATTAATAAGAAAATAAATCTATTATTTTATTGGAAAAATAAAAGGGGGTTAAAAAGGGAAAAGTTATTTCATTTTCATTTTGTGTTATTTTAGAAAATTTTTGGGAGAGGAAAAAACCCTCTTTCCTCCAAATTATGGTTTTGGTGATTGGGTGAGAAATTGGAGGCCAAATTGTGTGGGATCTATTGCATAGAGATAAGAATGGGGAGAATGTCATGCTTGTGTTTGGAATCGAGCATCTGTAGAGTGTGTTCAAAGTTTTATTTGTTTCAAATTTTGGTTGAGAATGAGGTAAACATTCCATATCTTCTCAAATCTTTGTTTTTCATTTCGAAAGGTTGCAAATGGATTGGTGGGGTGTTAGAACCTCCCAACACCTTTTATTTCATAGATTTTGGTTATAGATTAATTTTTATATGTAAATTTTGATATTTTTCCAAAATATATCATTATTATGCCCAAATTTTTAGGAAACATGCCAAATGTGTATTATATAGATTAAGAGGGGCTTTGGTCATATTTTCCCCCAAAGGGTATTCTTAGATTTTTTATGTTAGAAATTTGAATTTTTGAAGAATTTTCATGGTGGTTTGAGAAAATTTCATGGTGTTTGCATTATGAAAATGTTGGAAAGATTGAATGTTTTTTATGTAAATGATTGAATTTAAATTTTTAGAAAATATGGAACCCCATGAAATGAAATTTTATGCATTGTGGGAAAATTTCATTGAAATTGGGGGACAATGGGAAATTATGCATTGGTTTGCGTGCTTTAACTTGAGTTCGATAAATGTGTTGACTCTAGGACTTAGTCCTTTTTCTATGAGATTATGAATGGTTTCCTCCATTGTTGGATGTTCCCCAATGCGAGTGTTAATGAATTCCATTGTGTTCATGCCAATGGATTTGTGATGTGGATCATCATTTGATGCTTGATTGTCTTTGCTATCCTTGTGTGATATGCATGAAAAATGTTTAGTTTGTGATTGGCATGAGTGTATACCCTTTCCCAATATGTCTTGTGTGAGTGTGTTTTGGCCTTGTGGCATCTCATAGCATGGTGGGAGTGATCCTTGTTGGTTTCACGTAGTAGGGTGGCGTGGAAACCATCATTGGTGTTCAGAGGTTCGAGGAGCAAGTTCGACATCAACATCATCTTCTCATTCATTTATCGCTTTGTTCTAAGTTTAATAGAAAGTAAGGTAATTTAAAAAGGACATTTGAGTCCTTCCATTATGTAATCTCAATGTAATTGCAACATAATTTATAAGTGGACCTCTCTTGTGAGATGACTTGTAATTAATTTTTGAAAGTTAGTGATTTAGCTTAATTGAGTGTTTTGATGTTGGTACCAGACACTATTATAAATGTATAATGTTGTATTCATACATTGGAATTTAAAAATTAACTTAGGAACAATTATTTTGGGTTTAAAATGAATTTAGGCATCTTCTAGTGAGTTTGTGCAGCCTCATTCCGACTCTTTGGAATGTTTCTAAGTGTGTTGGGGTGGCTTGGTTGATAGTGGGGTGGCTTGGTTATGAGGGATGACAGGTTGAAAATTTCCTATCTTTGGTTGAGCTGCTTGATTATGAGGGATGATAGGTTGAAAATTGCCTCTCTAGTTGGGTGGCTTGGTATTGTGCTAGGCTGGCCTTGTTCCCATACATTTTCCAGAATGTAAAACCTCTTAACCAGGGTTAGATAAGGGTTTTTTAAGCCTACTCCCCTTGTCAAATAACTTTTGTGCCGTCTTGTTTTCCCATGGTGATCATTTTCATTGACTAGGTCTTCAAAAACCTAGTCATGTTTTCTCACTTTTAAGACATGTTAGTTCCTCTCAATTTCAGGACCTTAGATGGATAAACCATGTAAATGAAAGTTGTTCATCATGGTCCTAGGGGTATAGTGATATTTAGAACTTGTCCTTAAGTTTTTTTGTTGAGGACTTGTGGGTTCTTCTGAGGAAAGAATATTCCCTATTGACTATATGCATCTAACATGCCTAACCTTGCAAGAATATATGGACCATAGAGATCCATAAAAACGATATGAATTTTTGATTGCTTGGAATTTTTCTGAACCCACATTTTTGTGTCCAAAATATATTAATTTTTATACTAACATGTAGGCTTTTGGACCTTTTGGATCTGATTGTGAGGTTTACTTTTTGAACTAAAACCCTCACAAAAAGAGAACCCACACAAACCACTAGACAATTCAACAAAAGTTCTAAAATACAAAAACTCCTTAGATCTCTATAAGCACAACTAAAATTTAATGTGTATCTACATAAGATCCACTCAAAACAAGGATTAACAATACTAGGAAGATGTGTCCTCCTTCATCTAAGAACTAAACTCTAAGCTCAATAATCCATGACCCAAAAATTAAATATTAAATACTATTTGATGAAATGTCTTGATAACTTTGATTTCTTATATCAATGTTAATTTGTGTTTGTTAGCTATGATTTCTAGTAAGCATCTCATCATGCTAAAATAAGTACACTATGTTTTATTTTTGTCATACAAGAAAATACAAAGTTGCAACGGGAGATATTTGACATGCAACTATTGTGAAAGATGTGAATATTTTATTTCATGCCATATGGCTTTCAACATTGGTGCTATTTTATGAAGACCAATGATATAGAGCAATGAGCCTCACAATCCCTCGACTCCATAGATTAATATTATAGTTGGGTACTTTTTATTTGAAGCATATAAAATTCTAAATAAAAATAGATTAATATTAAATATAGTTGCCTGGAAACTTCATTTTGGGAACATAGACAACATACCAGTTCTGTATCCAAAATTTATAGTGAATCATTTACATATAAAATAGCCGTCTCCTTATTCATTTAACTCACGTACCCTAATTTGACTGGCATCCCCGTTCCGATACCAGTACCAGTACCTTGTGTCTCCCGGCAACTATGATATTAAATAAATAATCAGTTCATTTTTTTATTAATTCACAGGTAGTGTATCCATGGTACAAAAGTATGATAAGCAGCTACAATATACAGCAGTCTTGCTTGGAAAGTCTATATACTGGTAACGATAAGGACTTGTCATATTATTTGAGCTTAACATTCATAGTTTATCTCAAACTTGACTTTAAGAGCGTACAATGTATAATCCAATTTCTTGATTTCTATTATGCATGTTATCATGCTAAAATACATACACTCGTGTGGGTTATTGTTCAAGAAACATTCAACTGAAAATACAAGAAATTACTTTCAGAAGATTACCCAAAAAAGAAATTATGACATGCAGAGAAATAAAAGTAGTTTATTATTCAAGAAATATCCGACCGGTAATACATGCAAAATCTGAGTTTATTATAAATATCTGAGAAGTGATAATACATGTAAAATCTGAGTTTATTATAAATATCTGGGAAGTCATCTTGTCGATGAACGATGGCTGTTCGTGAAGGGGAGGAGCAGAATGGAAGCGACTGCTCTTTAATGATGTAAACTATCTAAGAAGTTCATCAATCCCGCATCTGAGGTGAGGTTCAAGATTTAAAGGCCTTACATACGGGGTTGTTGAACTTCTTCGACAGTTTATAGAATTTGCTATTCAAGCATGGAGAAGTGGACATTGTGTGGGTCTGAGTAAGTTAAAAGGAAAACTTCTTTCTTTTCTTGAAATTTTAATAATAAGTGTAATGGTTTTTTATGTTTTTTTTTTTGGACTTTTTAGTTTTTTCTACATTGGATATCAACACTAGCTGTTATGGATTTCTGATTACTCACAGCTATTAATGGCTGATGGTTTTTCTTACAGCCTTTTATCTTCTCACAACTTTTCTTTAATCTTGCGTTTCTTTCGAATTATGGGTATTCGATAAAGAATCCATGAGTAATAGATCCACTGGCTGTTTACAGCCAACAGAGCGGGAGAACCAAATACCATGTACTATTATGGAGGGCCATTGTTGCAATTCTTGGCTTAGCCACTGTGAAGAAAGGGCCATGGTCTTCCGAAGAAGACTCTAAACACACGTTCTATATAGAGCAGCATGGCACCGGAGGCAATTGGATGGCCCTGCCCCAGAAAGTTGGTATATAGTGCAATATATACAAGAAATCAAATTAGGGTGCATGCACTTTTGTTGCAGCTTTCTGAGATTGCTTCTCAGGGGTTTTAACATGGTAGGATTTTAGCTCAAGAGCAAACAGCGGGAACTCTGTTTGTTAAGGATTTGGATATCCAAAATAACAAACAAAATATTGGATATTTAATTTTTAAATCTTTCTTTTTAATGAGTTTCTTTTCTTTGTCTTTTGGAAATCTTGTGTTTGTCAAAGTGTTTGATATCCTACTTATCTATTTTGATTTGTCAGCATTACTATTACTTTAGGATTTTGTTATCTTGCTCTAGATAAAATAGAGATCTGCAGGTTAATGGTGGTGTGTCCATGTATTATGTTTCATTATGTTAGGTCTATAATGGAGACAATAGCATTTATTAATTAGAGGACATTTATTTAGTTTAAGTGAGATTTAATTTTTTAATTAAAATTAAAAACAATTTATATATAAATTTTGATTATTAAATTATTTATTTTTAGGATTATAATTAAATATAAAACATAATTTTAACTTATTAATTATTGTTTTAAAATTTATGAATTATTAAAAATTTATAATTACTTACAAATTAATAAGTTCAACATGTGTTATTGTTACAAGAAGGCAACTCAAAAAGCAAATAGACAAGATCAATTGTGCATACCTTTATGAGGATCCCTCCTCACAAATAAGACATCTATTCTACATAGAAACACAAGAAATTGAAATAATGTTTCAATAATGAAGGTAATGAGAAACAAGGTTTTTGAAGGTGGGCATATCCACGATGACAAACTTGGCCTTTTTTCTAAGCAACATCATCCTTATACTTGGAAAAAAAAACTTTGGGGTAAGCTAGTTGTGAATCAATATGCACGAGAAGCATGGAAACAACATTCCCTCAATGCTATCACTGCCTTCAACAAAAGTCCATGCAAATGGAGCTCGTGGGATCATGGATATCACAATTGCAAAGAGAAGCAAAGACTTAAATGCAAGCAATCACATTGTTTAGGGATGGAATAAGAAGGAACAATATGGAGGTTTTTAACTTCTTTTTGGAACAATATCCCAAAATTCTCTCACCAGCACAGATTGAAAGAGCAATTGAGGTTGCAAATGGTTTGCAAGTCATTATCCATCACATGCCCACATATATAAAGTAATAAGAATACAAATATTGGAGAAGATTTTAACTATAATTTTCCTAGTTATTAATATATATGTATGTGTTAATATTGTTGTCTCACCATGGCCTAAATTGTTCCACAAGGTCATCATTTTATTTTATTATCTGAGTCCTAAGTTAACATTCATAAAAGGCTTAGGAAATTAAAAAGAAGAGTCTTAGGCACCAAAATTAAAAAGCGGAAAGAATAAGCTTTCTTTTTTGCTAAGTCCTCACACCCTACTAAGTCCTCATGCCCAAGAAAGAGAAATATTAGGTTTTGGCTTCTCTTAGAAATTTCTCACCTATATTGCATGAGGAAGTTTAGGGTTTCTATTGTGTTGGCAATGAAGAAACCTTCCATGATTGGCATAGACACAACACCTTGTTTATTTGAGCTTCACCATATTGCAAAAACAAAGAAAGTATATGCTACATTGCATGTGTAACAACCACCCCTTGGTTGCTACCATTTCTTTTTAAGGATACCAACACCCTTATCACAAGTACTCAATTATACCAAATTGAAGGCCATTAGAGATTAATACAAAAAAAAATGACATGGTTGGTATGATTTTTATAGGAAAAATTGCCCCACATAGTGCAAAAAACTTTCCCTTTTATCCATACACATAAATATGATTTAGAATTAATGAAGTTGCAACAAACTATCCCTTTTATCCATAAACATAAATAGGATTTAGAATTAATTCAAAGGTACACCAAACTATTCCTTTTATCCATAAACATTAATAGGATTTAGAATTAATGATCACTCTAAATAAAATAAGGGATTTAGATTCATGAGAAGGATCTAAGATTGATATTAATTGATGATGATTGACTCTAAATAAAATAAGGGATTTAGATTCATGAGAAGGACCTAAGATGGATATTAATCGATGGGAAAGAGAAAAGGGAGTGGAGAGGGTAAGAGTGTAAAATGAATTGATGACTATACACTAATTTATAAAGAGATAGCAATTTGGGGTAAAAAGGACATGGGAAGATAGTTACTTGCTTATTCCTATTTTCTACCTCCGTTGTCCCCATCACTCAACTTATGTTGTATGATGAAATCGCTCCATCATTTTAGCTTTGATGGATGTCCATGCCTACATCTACCTCCACCAAACTTATGTCAATCCAATTTAACAATTATAGAATGAAGATAGACACCATATCATCCAACACTCTGCAATTGTCTCCTTTAATAATATTTCCCATCTTGACACATAATCCAAATTAATTACTTCTATTTATTAGCAAAATATATTGCAAAATTCCTCAATATACTCTAGTAAATGCATTGGTTAGATATTTGATTTTATAAAATATTTTATATTACAACTGATAAGAATGTGAAACCTACCTAGATATAGTAATTATACAACCATAACATTGTATCTAGCCACGGTCATTGTGACAATTGCTAAAATTTAAATTAAAAAATTTGGCCAACAATGAGTAACACTTAACTATTTAAGATATAAATAATAGCACTTAACTAGATTATGATGTAGATCTAGTGTGACAAATGTTAAGAAGTGATTAGTTAGTGTAAAATAAATAGGAATGTTTGAATTTTTTTTTTGAATCTATAATATGAAAGTATAGCTTCTAAAACTCTAAAATGATTACTTTGGCACTAAGATTTGAATTTTAAAAATTATGAAAATTGTAGTCTAGGGTGAATATTATGATACCTAGAAAAAAACTAGCTCCTTGGGTGGAAAAAATTTATGGGACCACCCAAGAAGTTGGTGGGTTGAGAAAAGGATCTTGGGGGTGGTGGAGATATTTGACATGCATTGTTAATGATGTGAATATTTTATTTCATGTCATATGGCTTTCAACATTGGTGTTATTTTATAAAGTTGACATTGGGAACATCGATGATATAAAGCAATGGGCCTCGCAATCCTTATACTCCATAGATAAATATTATAGTTGGGTGTTTTTGATTTGAGAGATCCAAAGTTCCAAATAAAAATAATAATTTATAATTTTTTTAAATAAATTAATATTAAATAAATAATTAGTTCAAATTTTTATTAATTCATAGGTAGTGTATCCATGGCACAAAAGTATGATAAGAAGCTACATAGAGCAGTGTGGCTTGGAAAGTCATATTATTTGAGCTTAACATTCATAGTTTATCTTTTTTTTTTCTCATCGAGTTTATAAATTGCTTATCATAATGCCACATGCCAAACTTGACTTTAATAGCATATTGTGTGGGTTTATTGTTCAAGAAACATCAAACTAAAAATATAAAAAATTACATGCAGAAGATTACCCAAAATAGAAATTATTACATGTAGAGTAAAATAACTTAAAGATTACTAAAAAAAGGTTATTATTCAAGAAATATCTAACTGGTAATACATACAAAAAATTACATGTAGAAGATTACTCAAAATAGAAATTATTACATGTCGATTAAATAACTTAAGATTACTAAAAGCAGAAATTATTACATGCAAAATATGAGTTTATTATAAATAACTGGGAAGTCATCTTATTGATGAACGGTGGCTATTCATTAGGAAGGGTTGCTAAATAGAATGGAAGCAACTGCTCTACCTATGTTTTTGATTAGATAAGTAGGGGAAGGGCCCTGATCCCATGGTACAAAGTAAGGACAAAAAATAGAGAAACGGACAAGGAAAGGCAACACCTACCACCACCAGAAAACAACAACAAACATGCCTAACCACAAATGGAACATGGGCCAAGTAACCAAAATTGTAACCATAAAATCATCAATAACATAATAAAAAATAGAATCCCCAAGTCAACCCACAAAATGGAACATAGACTATTTATGAGATCAACCAAAGACCAATAGGTACGAAACCATAACAAAGCTATTAGGAAATAGTAGTCAGGAACAGTAAAATAGAGCACCAAGAGATTTAGAGCAGCCATAAAATCAAAGCACTAAACTCCTAATTTTTGCCAAATTTAGTTACAAACTCCCTCCAAGTCTTCAATTTTTGAACTAGGCCTTACAACCAACAAAACAGGCCAATTGGCCTTCCTCCAAGTAGACAAAACCATAACCTAAAACAACAACCTCCCCAAGGGTGGGTAAGACAATTTGTACTTCAAACTCATACAAGCAATTTTAAGAGGATCCAGAAATCCAAACCACCAGAAAATAGCTAATCCCACCAAGACTCTTTGATTGAACCCATCAAGCCTATTACTAAGAGAAACCAAATTTGAACCAGAAACAACCATTTCATTGATGGGGTAGAGAGCCCCCATCAACCTACTTGCCTCTCCACCTCTATAGGAGAAAGCATATCCCACAAATAGTACCACCCAAACAACAACACTAGTAAAACACCAGCCGTTGAAGATGAGCAAAACCAACACATCAAAACTCTCCACCACCATAGAGGAAGAGAGCACATCAAACCCTTGAGAAGCAAGAGCCAACCCAAAGCACCACCACAAGCCAAGCACCAACTCAAACTCCACCTCTATAGGAGAGATCTCCCCTCTAAAAGAGAGGGTGAAGTGAGAACCATAACCACTAGTGCCACTCATCTCTTGCACAAATTGACTCCACCTCAAAAGGGACCAATAGAAGATAAGGGATCTTCCCACCCTAACTACAACCTCCATCTCCACCTTAAAAGGAGAGGGCTTTGCCTCTGAGGAGCAGTATCCATCTCCATAGGAGACCTCAATTGTAGAACCAAACAGGAAGCCAATGCCCCAGTAGAAAAAGTAGTCAACACACCCCTTGGTAGCCAAAGCAACAGGTTCAAGAAGGAGGCAAAATAAAGCTCCTCAGCTAAGAGAGGAAACAAACTACCATGATCCTTCATAATGGGCATTTGGAACATCACCACCATGAGAGATAAGTAAAAAATATCTTCAAACCAATGATACTTGAAGGCACCAAAGATTGAAATAGGGGTCTTCGAGGTAGAGAAGAGCCCCCTCCACCATTTCCAAAAGAAAACAATCTCCAAAGGGGGACCAACTACAACCTTGGAACCCCCAAAACATAGCTTCAAAATACAAAGACTAAAGAGACCCAACACCACAAGCTCTAAATTCCCACCACAACCATAATGGAGGGCCAATGAAAGAAAAAAACTATTAGTCACCATAATTAACACAAACTTGCAAAATAGGTTTAGGACCTCCTCACAAACACTGATTCCAAATAATTTAGCAAGAGCACGACCTCTCCAATAGAGACCATTTAGACCATCTTCTAAAACAATGACAACAACCACCTAGCATGAGCCCAACTCAAAATAGGAACCAACAACCAACACCAAAACCAAACTAAGGACAAAGTCCATGTCTGAAACAACAACACTAATGTCCATTAAAAGAACAAATCAAATGGGAAATAGGACATAAAAAAAGGCCGGGGCAGAGTCACCATACACTTGCCACATCACAAGAAGAGACATCACCTCATCAATACACAACCACTTGAGACATCTAGAAGGGGAAAGAATGAGGATAAAGCAAAGAGAGCAAACCCCGAAAAGGGAGGGGGCCTCCGCTGCTAGAACAAAAAGCCCATGATGAGGCAACAAGGTACCCTCAACTTCCCAAAAAGCAACTGGCCCAATAGCACCAAGGGAAAATCTAGAAGAATCAACCACGCCTTCCTCAAGGCCTTCGAAGCAGCAAAACAAAGAGAGGACATGGGTGGCAGGAGACCCACTACTCAACCGAACTAGGACACGCGGCACAGAAGGTAGAGTGAAATCCCATAGAGAATAGAGAACCAAGCCTCCGACACCATAGCCCCCAACAGACATCCATAGGAACCCAAACATCCCCAAAGCATAAAGAAGAGATGGTCCCAAGACCATCGAAGCACCAACCAACTTGCTGAATAAGTCAGAAAGTCTCCTAGAACCAAAAAAGCATGACACAACTACTGAAACACCTCGTACAGTGCCAATAAGAGATGTTTTCTACCTCAAGCTAAGTAAGTTGAAGCAAGGAAGGAGTCCATCAAAGAACACAAATACCTTAGCAACCTCCTCAGATTCGGCCTCACCATCATCCTAGCCTACAAAAATTTTCAAAACACCCTTGCTCTTCCTTTCCCGGTCACTGATCATTCCAAAACAATAGCGAAACGAAGGTGACCAAACCCACAAGAAACACAAGAAGTGAATGGGAAAGACGTTGGAACAACCAACGCAAACCCCAAACCCACAAGAAACACACTCAAAGCAGCAACAAAGGGCATGATAGCCACAAAATGAACCCCAACAAAGTGAAGGGAGAGCATAAACCTCTCTCAAACACCCAACATGAAGAAATCCAACCTAAGGCCTTCATAGAACCAAAAAGATTCATCATCCTCATCTGGATTAGAACCGCCATCGCCATCTTCATTAGGAATTTTAAAAAAACGTAGAATGGCTCCCTTTCCCGCTCGCCATTAGTTGTTCTCCTTATTCGGGGAAAATGCTCTCTACCTATGTTTTAATGATACAAACTATCTAAAAGATATGGGATTTTTGAACTTTTTAGATAGTCTATATCACCTATGTTTTAATGATATAGACTATCTAAAAAGTTCAAAAATCCCATATCTGAGGTTAGGTTCCAAATTTAAAGGTCGACTTTGAGTATCTCTTAGATCCTTACCCTCTAGAGAAAAAAGTGATGAACTTTCCCTTGGGGAACATCAAAGATTAGGAATGGAAAGACTTTTTTACAATGTGTTGTCTTCCACAGACATGGAAGAGTGGTTGTGGGCAAATGTTTGTGTAATGGGTGCATCATGTTGTAGGCACCTGAATGTGACCTAACCACACTTTAACAATCCTAAGATTTAAATAAATAAATATTTATTATTTAATTAATTAATTTAATCTTTTCCCTTATCCTAATAATTAATTAAATAAATATTTATTATTTATTTAATTAATTTCCACCACCTTAATTAAAAATTTATTTAATTAAATCTAACCTTAGCCCCCAAACCTTCTAACTTAATTAATTTATTTAGGCTAATTAACCTTCATTACTTCTCACTATTTAATTCCACCCTAATCATTATTAGCCCATTCTCCAACTTTTAACCCTAACAATGCTAATGAACCCATGGTTTGTTAACCTAACCCATCCCTATTAAATTAATTGATCATCCATGATTAATTAATTTAATCCATAGACCTAACCCTCATTAATATTTTTTCCCAATTTTTAACTCTCTCCACCTCCCCCTGGAAACTTGTCACCATGTGACAAGTGTCCTAGCTTACCTATCCTACCCTCTTCTCTGACATGTGTGAACCCCACCTACCTCTTACACAATCCCACTATCTCACACATGTTCTTCCCAATGTGTGTCGTGTGAGCACACCTCCCTCTTACACCTCCTTCCCTCATGACATGACATTTAATTCTTCACCATACCACTCAATCTTAGCCCTTGATCAAGTCAATGCATTACAACCCTTGGTTCCACTCATTAAAATTCTATATATTGAGGCATTGGCTCTCATTTTACTAAGCTATCTCTACCATACCCTTATGCTCAAAGAGTCCAAAATTATGAGCAACTACATATCATCAATACTTGAGAAAATCTACAAGTCTTGAGTGCAACTTGTGAACTCAATCTATGGAAAGGAGGATGATGAAAGTATTATGTCAATTTGTGTTCATTTCCCTTATGCTTTTCATTGATTTACCTTCATTAGCATTTTCTAATCAAAGTAAATTTAATCATAGAATGTTATTTTGGTAAGACAAATGAAATGAAACTAGATGGAAGTAGGTGGCAAGAGTTCATATCCTAGAATCAAAGTAGATCTCAAACTCTATTAGGTCTAAAGGTGGAAAATAAAATATTAGTTTTTTTGAAGTTCAGTTTCTCTAAAATTTCAAAGATGGTGAGATTCAATTCTAGATCTATCTTGGTCAAAGTCCATAGAGAAATTGAACTCAGATTATTAAATTTGGAGATAGATTGTTAGTTTATCTAGCTAGCAAGATTGAAGTGTAATCATAGGAAACATGTGTAATCTGTTATCAAATCAGTAGTCCAATATAAAGGTAAACTATTTTGAATTTGGTAATGCTAAATTATAGCTGTCAAGGGAAGTTTAAGTCAATTTTGACTAGTTCAAGAAGTTCAAACTATTATCCTTGAGTGATGGTGAATGAATGAGAATTGTTATATAAGTACCAAAATTTATACTACTTAATGGGGTTGGAAGGAGACCAACTAGAGAAATCTACCGATGGTAATAGGATATTATGGGCTTACACTCATGACCTTGTTCTTTTGAAGTTATATTTTGTTATTTTTTTATAATTGACTAATTAGTGGGAAGTTTTTATTTGATGCTTTTATTGGACTTAATTCAATTGTGTATATATTCATGGTCTATTAGGTATTTAAAAAAAAAAATTGCACCGATAATGGTCTAGATTGTGAGGTTGGTCATTTTATGGGTTGATTTAAAAGGAAATTGTAAAGCTTTTGATATGTAGATGTAATTTTTTGTATGTATTATTGGTTGGATATTTCTTGAATAATAAACTATTTTTAGTAATCTTAAGTTATCTTACTCTGCATGTTAATTTCTATTTTGGGTAATCTTCTGCATGTGATTTTTCTATATCATAGTAGAAATAAAAGCTAACGTTTAGACAATAAAATTTATTAGAAAGAAAATTATGCACTGTATATTGTTAAAGTCAAGTTTGACATGTGGCATCTTGATAAGAAATTTATTATATATAAACTCGATGAGAACATAAAAGAAACTATGAATGTTAAGCTCACAAGTCCTTATCAGGTATGTGCAGGATCATCATGGAAAAAATAGGCCCTTAAGTGGCAAAAAATTTAGAAAAATCAAAGTTAGGCAACTTGACGTAAAAAGTTGAATAAGTTATCTATATTATTTCAAAAATATTTAAGAATAGAATCTGTAGAAAATTGAATGTAGTTTCTAAACTACTAGGTTTATTTAAAAAAAAAATCTATTTGGTGAAGATTTGAAATTTCAATCTAGTAGTACTTAAATTTCAGGGAAAAAATAAGAAGTGGGTGTCTGTTTGACCACCCTAACCACAATAAAATGGTAATATATTTTTATAATATTTTAGCTATAAGTAGAGGACTCATGTTCCAATGTGATGCATATTTTTCTATAATTTTTTTCCAAGTAAATAATTAATTATTAATTTTTTATTATAACTTAAAAAAAAAACTCGCATGTCTGACCACCTTAACTTGGTCAAAACTTCACGAAATTCATTTTTTTTTATTTTAATCCTATAGTATGTGAAACATAGAATGTGACATTTTTCGGATTCAAAAAATGTGATACCATTTGAAAGCTATAGATGTTTTTCAATCAGCCTATCAATCAAGACTTTAGTCATAATTCAAATAGAAAATGAATAATAATTATTTATTAAATTCAAAGTAAAGCATAATTTATATTGGTAGACAATTTAAAATCTCCTTTAAAAACCCTTTTCGTTTCATCAATTTTGGGTAAAATTTTTTTCATCAACCACATACCCATCATATCGCCACTTTTTGGCCCATCATGATCCTGCACATACCCTATCCTTACCAATATATAGACTCTCCAAGGAAAACTAATCTATGTAGCTTCTTATCATACTTTTGTGCCATGGATACACTACCTATGAATTAATGAGAAATTGAACTGATTATTTATTTGCTCAGACTACATAAATTATTGAGGATAAGCATTAAGGGTGTGTGCCTTGAGAGCCTGCACATTCTAGAGCATTTGTTAAACATCTTTGGGTAATGCAACTTAAAAATATTTGTGTAATGCATTCTTTAAATATTTTTTTTACATAGATTAACTTATGTTTTCAAATGGTAAGAATTATGAAGAAGATTCTTTAAGAAAAGATTATATGTTAATGATGAATGAATATAAATTTGATCTTGTATCTTAAATCTTGTGGGTATATGTTCTATAGTTCTTTAATAATTTAGTAGTTTGTAAGCAAGCATCTTGTGGATATATGGTTCACATCTCTTTTATAATGTCGATATGAAAAAATTCATGAAATCTAATTTTGATATATATGTTAAGAGAAATGTGTTATGATAAATTATTGTTCTGAAATTTTTTGTTTTTACTAATTTAAAAATGCAATCTTCTAAAATATTTTATTCCCAAAATAATTTCAATACATAAATTCATAGTTGACATTGATATTTCATTAAAATACAAACGCTTAAAATTAACTTCTTATTGAAAAATAAATAATAAATAACTGACTAAAATCCATCAAAATTTGAATAAAATATCATTTCAAAGAGCTCAAAGAAAAATAATCAAAATCCAACACACTTCCTATTAAATTCATTACATTTGGTTTCAATTTTTTCCCTCTATATATAGTTACTTAGATAGCTCAAGTAGACTTCAACAAATAGTAGTGTGTTACAATTGCTGGGAATAATAATCCACTTTTCAAGATTCATCTCCATTCTTTTGTAAGGAATCATATTGTCTAGTAGTTGTCTTGGTGGTGCTAGACTTACCTAAGCAATTATCACAAGCATTCAATTATTGCTAATATGTATTAGCTCATTTTTTAATTGGTAAATGGAGTAAATTTTAAACTATTAAGAGTTTAAAAAAACTTACAATTTAGATCTTGAAAACATTCAAAACTATCAAATTACTATTTTTATGATTTGATTCACATCCAAATTCACCAATCAAACTGGTAAAACACAAAATGACCAATAAATTCTAAAATACCTAGTGACTAGGCTTTCATTGCTTTCAATTGTAAAAATAAGTATCACAATATGAAAATGTAAACTCAAATATAAAGTTGTATATACATTTTTTCTTTTGTTGGAATATATTGTAAACAAGAGCAGGACACAAAGAAAATGGAGCCAAAGAAATGTTGTTCAAAACAATATTTGAAGCATCTAGTTGTTGTTGATGTTCACTTGACTGAGTTGTTGAAGCTAGACCTTCTGGATCAATAGCTTGTTCAAAGTTAAATGCTGGAGTCATTTGATGTAGGCCCAACACTCCATAGGATGGTGAAGGAACTTCATAGCTTCCGATCATGTTTAGAACTTTCAACCATGGACAATATTTGCTATTTGAGTTTTTAAACTCAATAATAAAAAGAGCAAATATTGCATTTTTTTTAGTATTATACAATTTGAGGTTGATCAAGGTGTAGTTCCTTCTTGACACAAGAGTACAACCCTACCAAGGTATTAATCAATATTTATGGTCCCCAATCTTTTATACAATACAAGTAGAGAATAATACATGATGTGAAATTTTAGCTAGAACCATATAGATTGGTAGAATGACTTTAGAGTATAAGCACATAATTTCTAGGATTCTTTCTTTGTGTAGACACTCAAATAATCATGATTGATACTATGCATCTGATTCTAATTAATTAACATAATTTCTTTCTAAATCATTTCTACACTAACCAATTAATTAAATAATCTTTATTATTTAGTTAAATTCATCAATTTCTACTATTAATCAAGTAATTAAATTTATTACATTAATTCACTTCCCGCTCACTAATGTTCACCACATTTAATTAAATTAATCAAATTATTTAATTAAAACCCTAAAAGTCCTCTCATTTGATTAAACAATTCAAATTATTTAAATCAAATGTCATAAATCCCTAAACCCCTTGAGTTGATTTAATTTTGAAGTAGTTAACTCTAATCTCCTCCTAGTCCTCATTAATCATTTCTCTAGCTTTTAACCCCATCAAGGTTGAGCAAACCCATGGTCAACTAACCAAGTTGCACATGAAAATAATTTCTTTTAATTAACTAAATAGCCTATTTTCCTCACAAAGACATATTCCTAGGAATATTCCTCTCAACCACCCATTCATAAATTTCCCTCCAAAAGGCTTTTAAAGCCTCTTACAAAGGTCTTAAATGCTCTTACAAGAGCCACCTTCGCCTTAAATGGCCTCTTACATGCCATCTTGTCCCTCTTACATCTCAACCATTTTCATTCAATTCCCTTACATCCTCTTACAAATCCATCTACCTGCCTTAAATTCTTCACATCTTTCAAAATGTGCTCCACACACATCCCCATGGCTTTCATTAGCCTTGTGACAAGTGTCACAATGTTATTGGATTCCATCTTCATCCCAAATTCACCAATTTCATCCATTCTTCAACCCTTCACTTCTATAAGTAGAGGCCTCTTCTACTTGAAATGGATCCACAATCACATGCAATCTTACTATAGGCACATTCATCACTTATTTTCATCACATTTTAGCTTGCTTTCATTATCATTTTGCATCAATTTGATACACTTGGAATCATTTACATCTTGGAGCTTATCAAAGGGATTGGGAAAGGGCTACTTTCCACATCAAAGTGGCACCAATCCCCCTATGGGATGGAGGTTTGGTCTAGTTAGATAGATTTACATGTTTATTTGCTTGTGTTACATGCTTTATTTCATGTTTTATTCTCTATGTTTGATCAAGAATTTCATAAGGAATGGTTTCTTGTGATTTCTAACATGACTAATCTTGTTTGTTTTGTCTATTTTTAGCTAGTTTTAAATCACCATTCACACTTTGGTAGCATTCATATTGCCCATACCCTTTGACTCATAGCTTTAGTTTTACTTTTCAAATTCTTTGCAAACTATATAGTATTTTGAAGATTTTTTTTTCAAATGTTCACTAGTTGTGCTTTAATTGAGTGTGCATGTGTATTTGTTTGATGTGATTAGACTATTTCTTATCTCATAAAATTTTTGTTCTTGCTTATATCCTAGCAAACATACATTTACAGAAATGAGATTGCATGATCTATAAACCTGTTGACACACTCATTAGCACACTGTGATCTTCATTAGGATTCTTCAGCCCTGCTTTTCCCATTTGATAGGGATTCCAACTGCAACATAGCCCTTGTTAAAAGGTAAAAACAACTAGAGGTAGAAAAAAGGCTAAAGGGTGCAAAATTCACCACACCGCCACTTGCTTAGGGAGAACTATTGTTCCCCAATCATCCTAAGCAAGAGACAATTATGTGTATATTCAAGAAAAATGCAGTTCACAACTAAAGATGGCACTTCCAAATCAACACCCTGTCACCATCCAAATCACCAAACACCTATTGCCATGGAGATTGCACCTGGATGCTAAGTTTATACGCTCAACAATCTCGTGAAACATTGAAACATCTTCAAGCCTATGGGTATGCTCATAGTGAAGATGAATCTCCAAATTATGAGCTAGCTCCCTTATGATTTTCCAATGAATAATTGGTAATCTTGAAGGTAAAGGGAAGAAAGAATTTGAAATAAATGGATAAATTGAAACTTAAACTATGGCGATGCAACTAAATGGAAACGGTGAGCAACTTGATTCACAACTATCTCTCATAAAATGTATTTTGACAACTCAAATTGGATAGTTTAATCATATAAATGTTTCAAAAAAGGCCTTATAATCTATCCTTTATGAAGGAAAATGATATTTTCAGAACCTTAAGGGGAAGATAAATCTATAGCACAATTAATGACCTATGACTAAACTTGCTTTTGTGTACATGCATGTCCATAAATGAGACATAAATTTAAAGTTTTTGAGATTTAAAACTCATTAAATTTACATCCAAATCATCAACAAAGACAAAAAACCTGAAAGTAAGAAGGCTAACACTTTATTGCAATAAGAAAATTGAAGGAAAATCTATAAGTAACAATATAAAATAGCCTATAAAAGATGTATATATTAATAACTGTAAAAAAGTGAGTTACAAGATCAATCTCTCTTTGTTGAATGCAAAGGAAAGATGCAAGAACTGAGGAAAAAGAATAAGTCTTTTTTAATATATACAATAGGTAACTCCAAGGTGCCAAGAGGTGGCACTAGCAACTAACTAAAAGTGAAAATATCTCCAAATATCTCTCCCATGAGCAAAGATGAAAACCCTCAAAAAGGGGGGTCAAAACTGATGTAATTTGAGCAAAAAGTGGCTCAAACTATCCCTCTCATTCTGTTTGACCGAGAAGAACTCCAAAAAACACCTCAATTTGACCATAAATTAAGGAAATTCCCTCCATAGTTAACTGATTGTTAACACAACTTACAAATTTCTTCTACCTTCTTACAAGAATTTGGGGTAATTATTAGTTTTATTTTAACAAATATTAAGATAAATAAAGGTTATTTAACCTTCATATTTGCTAAAATAACTAATAACTTATACATTTATTGTAACAAATATTAGGGTAAAGTCATTTCTTATTTAACTTAATATATGTTAACATATTCTTATAATTTACAAAAGTCATGCAAATAAAATAGAAGAAATATATTACATGCTTGGAGTTATATTATCTCATGTTGCTCGTGGCCTCCTTAGTATCATTAGGTCTGTTGATTTAGGTTCATGACCCCATGGCACATTTGATTCCAAATGATTACTTAAAAAACATAAGTCAAAATAGTCTTTACTCGGGTTAGTGCACTCTCAACAAAAGAGTTAAACCCTAAATTATTTCTTATCTCTTTGTTCCATCTTTCAGCTTCTTTGTTGGAGTTGCGCCACCATGCTTGGGTTTGAACTATAACCTTCGGTACTTTGAATATGGGTAAGTCTTCATCTCCAAGCTACTTTTTTGTTTATGGCTTCCATCTGAATTTCCAACAGGCTCTTGCCCTCCATTTTCTCCAGAATTATTTATTGCTCTTAACATAGAAGAAGTTGTTTTTGTCCCTGATGCCCTAGTCATTACATGATTTCCCTTGTTCATCTTGGAAATTGTGTGTCCTGCACCCTTTTTACCATTCTTTGAACCTCCACCCATTGATTTATTTCTAGAACTACCATTTTGCTTTCTTTGATAATCATTATTTTGAACATTCTCTTTGTTACAACTAGAACCCTCAGATATAATTGAAGTTTCAAGCCTTGAGCCCTTATTTTTAAAAGGTATGTTAGCTGATTATGGAGATGCAACTATGTCTATTGAGGCATTCTTTTCAGGGCCATTATCACGCAAGTTACCCTTTTCGGCCATGAAACCTACAGCTTCAAACATTGTGAGCTAGCATGTGACTGATTTTCCTCCACAGGCTCCTATAGCTACATAAATTTATTTGTTATAGTCCACTAAATTATATAGACCAAGAATGTTGACCAACAGAGGTCAAATTGATCTCATAGCTTGTAGCAATATCTCTTATGTATAACTACTTCTATCAATTGAAAAGAGAAATGTCACAGCAATTACGCGAGGAACTAGTTTAATATTTTTCTCTTCTCTATACCTGACCCCTACTACTGAGTCAATTGGATTTGTCTTGTCTTTTCTTTTGTTACACAACTACTTTTTATATTTCTATACCTTTCATTTCATCTTCACATATTTTTCCCACTGTACCATGCTTATATTAAAGTAACTACCCTTGCTCTTGATTTGACTTTGTTGTACATGGAAACATCAACTCTCTATACTGGGGTAGTATATTATTGTGCTTTCAAAAAATGTCCACTAAATTCATGACTATTATCTTGTCCTTGTGAGCATTAAGACTGTCACCCTTGATGAATTTACTTGACCATTAGGTGAACTAAGCCTCCCCATTACAAACAAATTAATGATCTCTTAGGTTTGACTGACACTGAAAACTAAAACTGATAGACTACAAAATTAGAAAATTGTTCAATATTTTCAATAAAATGATATCTAAAATACTGCATTCATAATAAAATCCAATACTGCACTACTGCAACAGTCAATAGAGGTATGCACGGGGTGGTGAGACATATAGGTCAATGTACAAATGCTTACCACAATACTGTGACTACCAAACATGAATACCATAGGGTGGTAGTGAGAACATGTTAACAAATAAAGTAAACTACAACCCTACAAAGGGTAAACAATGACACTGCAGTATGGCGGTGAACAATCACTCAATCGCTAGAATTGACCTGCTATCCCGTGGGAGTCCAAAGGGGTGTGCGCAAGGTGGCAGTACTGCTACCACTACCCCACAATGGTCTTGATATGACAGAGTGGTATGGTGGTGAACAGTCACTCAGTCGCTAGAATTAACCTGCCGTCTCGTGGGAGTCCAAAGGGGTGTGTGTGGGGTGGCGATACTACTAGTGCTAACCCGTAGCTATCTTGAAATGACCAAGCAATACTACGGTACAACTTTTCAAAGTATTAAATGATTACACCGTTCGATTTCCCAAGATCAACGACATGTATTCAAACTCGAAATATGGGAAGACTCTAAAATATTTTGCACAAATTCACATTAATAGTGAGGTGACTGAGCTCAACAACAAATATTACTCGGGACTCAATGACATTTTGGAAATCATTCACAAAGCTCAGCATACAGGAGGCAAGGGAGTTCAAGTGGGAAAACTCTATAGCTATTGTTTTGCCGAGTAAGTTCACAGAAACCCCCTATAGCAAGTGTATAAGAACTGAATTTTCTTCTACAAGTAGACACTTAAAAAATCAAGTAGGATAAATTCTTCATCATGCCATCCAAAAGAAGTCAACTTGTGAGTAAAATGGAAGATTCCACAGTTTCTAAATAAAAGAAGAGGTCCCTGTAACAATCCATTTTAGATGTGTTACCTAATTTTGTAGACAAAGGATCCAAAAAGGTGTTTAAAGATACAACCCATGGATGTAGAGACCTAATTATCCCTATCTCAGGGTGGGATTTGTTTTGGTACTTCTATGAAAATAAGGTCGAGAAGATTCCAATTTCAAATCCTTGGACCTTATATTTGGTCAAATTGATAGTCCCAAATGTCTTTGTAGATGTTGAGTGTATTAAAGTATTGGCTCAATATTATCACCCAACTACTAGGACTATAAGAATGCTAGATGGTTCACCATTACTGGTGCTAACTAAAGAAGCAATTATAGAGTATTTTATGTTAAAAAAGAAAGCTATCACTAAGATCGACTTGGACAGAAGTGAGGAGGATTATAGGAGATTGAGAAAAACCTATAGGAGTGATGAACTTCCTTTACACATGAAAAAGGGTGTAAACAATAGGAGGATACCTATCTCCCCTGCCCAAAATGATTCATTTTCCATAGAAGACTTCCAAGTACATTTCAAGAGAACTTATTTTTCTTTGTGCCAAGTGCTTGGAATAGATGTTGAAGAGAGGATGCCAACCTATCTCATGATAATGGCAATGAGGATACAAAATCCTGAAGTCAACATTGAGTATGACTTTGCTGCTGAAATTGAGAAAGGGCTACATGAGATATTTTTGTAAGAGAGAACTTAGCTCCCATCACTTTTAGGAAATACTCTCTACTGCGTCATTTAATATTGTACCAAAACAGAAACAAGTGGACTAAAAGAATGTTTTTGGGAATGACTGATGATGAAGGGAATAGGTTGCCTGTACAAAACTAGTGTTACATCTAGGATGGTAGATGTAAAAATAGTGATTATGTAATATTTCATGATGATTTCATAGTAAAGGTCATGGCCACTCTTGGTCATATTTCACCAAGATTTCCTAATAAAATAATGCAAGTATTAATGCCTTTAGCATTAAAGCCAGAGTAGGGACACACTCACAATTTCAGTGACTAGTTCTTCTTATCAAACCAAACATTAATAAGGGTATACATGGGTGTCCTCAAGCCTCACATATTTTTCCTAAATTTGTTTCTATTTGAATTGCATTTTTAGAATTTATGTGGCAAATGTTATGGATGGAGCAGGATGTTATGAAAATATAGAAAAAGCGGACATTCCTCCCTGACCTAACTGAATATGAGGAGCTATCTATAGGGCCTAACACTCTTGAAGAACTGTAAAACTATTTGAAGATGCAGTATTCATTGAAGTCAAGGGGAGAAAGTGTCTTTGATCTTGAAGGGCATACTAATTTTATAAAGAAAACACTTCTCACTAAAGCTGGGATTACCCATGTAATGGATTACGAAGAATTTTTTCAAAGGAAGAGGAAGTGAGAAATCATAAAGAAGATTGAGGAGGAGGAGAAGAAAATAGATACTAGATTGCAAGGATTCTATGTTGAAGAAAAGGATCCTATCAAAAGGATGAACATAATAATTAACAACTTTAAAAGATTATATATGTTGAACCAGAAAATAAACTTGATGGCCAGTCTTTGAAACCCTTCAAGCTGCCCATCAAACCAAGTGGTATTGTAATCACAAAGCCCCTACCAGACACTACCACAATATAATTAGAAGCATCCCCTGAGAAACCAAGTCCTAAAAGGTGGAAGACACATGGAGTGGCCCCTTTAGTGGCATATGAAATAAGTGAAGGAGTAGGGAATACTAAAGAGGTAATCGATGCACTTTTGAATTTTAAAGATAATGAAGTTGATCAGCCATTGCCTAAGCTTGCAACTGATGCTCACAAACTAGAAGAAAGAGTGGATGTACATGGGCATAATGATCAAGAAGTGCATGATGATGAAAGTGTTACATCCCAAATTGTGAAGTTACTATTTACTATTACTACATCTAGGGTAAATGTGAATGTAATGCGAATTCTGGAGATGAATTAGTGATGCTTGTACCTTGTTATCAATATGAATGCCATCTCATTTGATGTTGTTTCATTTGATGTTATTCATGGTGAAATACTACATGTATGTGAATGAAAGGTTATTGAATTATAATTATTCTAACTTTAGGAGATGTTTATGTATACTACATATGTTGTGAACAATTAACTATCATAGGCATGTGTTAGTGATTGCACGTAAAAGTTCATTTCTCTAGGGGGAGGGGAAGTATCACTCGGGAGAAGATCTTGGTTGGGTAACCAGTAAATGTAACTATCTGAGCATACACACATCACATTAGAGTGATTGAATTGAGTTAGTTTGGGGGTTATAGGTAAGTCACCCATAGCTTGTATGTTTTCATTAGGAATCTTGTTTACTTCTGGATGCATTTGTGGGTGATGTTTATCTATTTGAGCTTTTGAGTTCTTCCCTTATATCTCTATGCTTGGTTTTCTGGTTGATGAGTGCTTATATATATATGTACGTATACATATACACAAGTGAACATTCATGCTTGGAAAGAATGTATATATATATGTATATATAAATATATATACATAACATCTCTATGTGTTTGACTATCAAAGCGATGGTCTATATTAGGTATATGAGTATGCGGTAATGCCTGTATATGTTTATATATACATTATTGCATTAATATCATTGTGCGTGATATATATAAATAAGTATCATTTTGAATATGGTATTATTGTGAATATACCACTTAGTCACATTCATTCGATTGTCGAATGAATTATTGCTTTATTTCTTTGAACAATATTATAATATATGTGATTGGATATATACAAATTATTTTATTATTATTATAAGAATATATGTATACATATACATATACATATACATATATACATATACATATATATGTACATATATATATATATATATGTATATGTATACATATATATACATATATACATACATATATATATATACATATATACATATATATATATTGAGTTGGGGGAAAATTATGTGTATGAGCATATAAACAATGGTTTTTATATGTTATAAACCGAAGGATGAGTTTATAAGAGTATATATAAATTATAAATGACAAAATAGTATGCCAACATGGGAAACACATGAAGATAAGGAGAAACATATTATGCTTTCCATCACATAGATAATAAAGGCTGAATAAAACATATTCAAGGGACAACACATTATATAGGTCATAAGCAGACTATATTTAGAGAACGATTATAACCATTTCTGACTATGTTATCATGAAACCAAATGATACTCAAGCTGTCTACATTTTAGGAACAATAATCTGTAAGGCATTGTGTTTATACAGTAGAATGCCACTTTGGCTTTGCATAGTGACAGAGTAAACAATGTTTAAAGAAGTCGAGTTATTGAAGACTACTTGCGACGTTAATAATCCATGGCTAAAATATGTCAATGAAAGTTGAATTTGGATCATACATGACACTGTGTGATGAATCATGTATTTTCTACCCAAAATAAACATAGTGAAACATATGTAATTAGCCTAAAATTTTGTTGGCATTGACTTAGTCGACTTGAGAAATTATGAGAGCATGGACTAAATCCAACGTAGTTATTATTTTTAGTTGACTCAACCCAAAAAGTAGTCGATTTTGATTGTGTTGATTATTCACCATTGAAAAATTCCTTTCACTTGGAAATCGTGCCATTTAACCAGTTTGGCACCACCTCTATTTCACTTTCCTGTAGATGGCGATTTTTGAAAGAAATACAAATTTCCCATGTGCAGTTTGAAATAGTATGTAGAATGCTAGCAATATGGGAATCAATTTGTATTGAGTATGAGCTTATATCATTGCCACCTTTGAGTTGAATCATGCTAAAAGGAAGTGGTGTCAATTTACGTGCCAAGACTGTAGGAATTTTGGAGATTGGTTGCTCTATAAATAGTCGCCCCAACTCTCTTGCAATGCATTATCTTTTGCATCATCTTATGCATCATTCTTACCATTTTGGAGTGATCATTATTTGCAACCATCATTCACATTTTTGTTTGATCATCATTACCATTGAGAAAGGCATATCATACCAGAGGAACACATCTTTATCTATTTATCATTTTTGTAATTACCAGTCATTATCATTTTATTTAAGAGCGAGCAAAGAGTGAGCTTTTGTGAAGGAGAGTTGTCTTATTATTGAGGGAAGAGTGCTATCAACAAGAGAGAGAGAGAGTTGTTTTGGGAAGCTGAGTCAAGCTGAATTAATATAGGAGACGGTTGCACTGTCATCATTTTTTGGGATAAGTGATAATAGGCATGGGGATTTCTTCTTATTATTATTTACAAGGTTTTTATTGTGTTTTCTATGCTACATGGAGTGTCTTTTCTATTTGTGCAGTAGAAATAATTGAGAGTGTCTTTGAAAAAGGGAATTGAAGCTTTTAGGCTATTTTTATAATGTGATTTTAAGAACTCCATGCTAGAAGAGATTGCTTGACATTAGTAGTTAATCATACTAGATATGTCTAAGGGATTGCTTAACATAGGTATTTAATTGTACTAGATATGTTTGAACAAGGGATGCAATGTGTTTATATTTACCACATAATAGGAGATGAGTGTGTTTCTCAATTAAGTATATACTAGGCTTGATTGAAAGCAAAGAGTCGCTTGAGGTACACCCAGCTAAGTTATTAGTTTAACTCAAAAATCTTGTGTTACCCCTAGGATAAGCATGGGAGTGGGCTTGTGTACTTACTTGCTAAATAGATTCATTACCAAGTAGATTAGTATGTTGTGGGTTAGTCTAGGGTGACATATTTACCCATTGAAGGACAATACCTATGTGTAGCTCTGAAGATAGCCTTAAGTCAAATCAGCCCTGAGTAGTGTATGTGATAAATGACCCTCCGTAGAACATACTAAATGAAACACTTTGATCAAAGTAACTTGCAATGTATGAGACTCTAGTTAGTTGTGTGATACTTGAGACTACACTGTTAGTTCACTGTGATCTCGTATTACATAATAGTTCGAGATTGTTGGGTTGCACAGGTTCTAGTTATGTAGGACACAACATTATGCTCAGTTGGTTGTCATTATCGGTTACTCTACCAATATCTTCGTTGAAGGGAAGGGCTTCTCCTCCATAGTAGGTGATAGAAGAACCAAGATTTGAAAGGACGGATTCTTGGACTGTCTTACAACTATTAGTTCTAAAGCACATTGGAGCTATGTATGTAAAGGTATGTATTCTTGTTACGTGTACTTGTGAAGTTATTGTAATTAAATGAAATCTTTATTGTAATATGATATGACATCTTGTTTGTATATTTTCAATAAAAGAAAAGAAAATTATTACAATGGTTAGTTACTCTGTTTATTTACTTGCATGGTATAAATTTGGAACTTTTTACTGCATTGAAGGGTTGGTACGTTACAGAAAGGGTGATTCCTGCCCTTAGATTTATTGAAGATGATGAATTTATTGAAACTCCAGAGTTTAAGGATTTTTGGTTTAAGATGAAGATGAAAGAATTTGAGGAGAGACTCCAAATTAATAAGATGGGAACTAAGGAGTCACAACATGACCAGATTGTGGCCCAAAATCTTGAAGAACTCAGGATTAATGAAATTACTATTAGCCCCCAAGAAGCAAGAAAATTGGTCTTAGAAATCAATATACTAATTATTCCTGGGATGGTGTTAAAAAATATATTCTTATTTAATCAAGTAAGAATCCAAGAAGATCCCATGTTGGTTTCTGAATTCAATTCAGATGAGGGAATGAGTGGTATAGGTTACAATCTAAGACTTGAAACCCTAGCCTTTTGGACAAAGCAAAAAAGAATAGAAAAACCAAGATTGCTTGAAATTGTAAAATAAATGAGAGGGATTTCCATGGTAAAGACACTTCAAGACACATCAACATTGGAGGAAACTACTATGACAATGCACTCAACAATGTTTACTAGGGATGCGGTTAAAGCTATGGAGCTTAGATTGGCAGAATATGAGAAAGCAAAAACTAATCTGAATGATGAAGTGAATAGGTTATTCATAGAAAATGTGAAATTGAAACAATAGTTGAAGGGAGCAGGTCCTTCCCAAAGCAAAAAATTAACAGTATACCAGCCCCTTGCCATCCAAACTAATAGGTGCAATCACTGTTGAACAAGTTAATGTGCTACAACAAGAAATTGAGAAGTTGAAAAAGAGTAGTGAAGAAGCAAAGGAAAGAGAAAAGAGAGAAACCCTTAGGGTATTGGAACAAGTCTTGGAGCATCTAGGGTTAAACTAATTTTGGAAAAATTGGAAAATGTGTATGAATGTTATGCCTCCTTTTCACAAGCAGTTGATCAGATAAAGGCCCATGTACCTATATTGGACCCCTTATTCAAGAAATGACAACCTGTACATCACACCTTAACAACTTTTTGTTGAATTTTACTAGGAGTGTTGAGGATCCTGTCAATTTAAATCCTACTAAGAAAATGGTTTGAATGGTCGCAAATGAATTTCAATACATGTCTGCAGAAAAGCAAAAGATCAAGGCAATAACGGATTCATTTCACATGCTAAAGCAGTGGTTCATTCCTTTAAAGATACTGAGGGATGATGATCAACTGAAAGGATCCAAGGATTGGACAGATGAATTTAACAAAATTGTTCCCAACTACTTCACTATTATATAGAAGGATGGTGACATAAATATTCACCGCCTCAATTTAACCTTGGATGGAATAATTGCACTAGATGTTGGGTGTACTCAAAATTCATCATGGATACCAAAGGGTTATTAGACAGTAGATGGAAGAGTCACTTGGCCAACACAAAAAAAATACAGGAGTACAAATGGCCTCATGATTACATATTGTACCAATGGGAGGAGACATATCTAGCTCCCCTAGAAGAATAGGCCTTGCAGTGAAATACCAAGCCTTGCAGATACTATCATGGAGAGAGGACCTTGCCAAATTTGAATGATCACGGGTACCTTATTATGAGTAATGGACTTCCATATCTTGCAAGTGTTGTGGACTTCAACATCTGATAAATTCTCTTCACTTCTCATCTTTCATTGCTTTTAAAGTTCTATGTAATCCTATACACAACAATAATTAAAACTTTTTGATTTATGTTAAAAGTGGGTAACAGAAAAGACACTTTTTGACATGTCAGTCAGGACAAAATTTTGAAACACGTATAAATCTTTTTGAAGATCAATAAAATGAAGTTATAATTGGTGGCCAAATTCCAGTTTCAATTGTTTGTTGAAGTGAATTAATGAATGTTATCTTGCTATCTCCAGTTTGATCTTTCCTTGTTATTTAAATCAATATATCAAGGGTATATTTGGTTTATCAAAACACATTTGTTGTTAAACAATTCATTTTGTACTACATTTTGGTGTCAAATCTTTGGTAATTATGGTTAGTTTCATCACATTCAAATTTTGAATTTTGGGAAATTATATTTAGTAGATAGATTGATGGTTGTTTGGATAGTGAAATTAGCTCTCTTAGAAATTAACTGAAATATCTTGTCTTGAAATATCTAGAAGGATTATTTTAATTAAAGAGGATTTTGTGGTTATTTTTCCAATAATAATTTTACAATGCAACTAGCTTGCTATTTTCATTCAAGATACAAGTCATGATCAAAGTCAAGCACATACCAAGAAGGTGGTACTCTACTTCAAACCCTCAACCTCACTTAAAGTTTAGTTTACTTACATGAGGATATTAAGGAAGTTACTAAACAATTAATATATATCATTTGTTGTGTGTGAAGGAGAATCCCGTGAGATCCAATATGGCAGCGGATCAATTTTTTTTTTTTTTTGCTAATACTGAACAATTTTAGGGTGCTGCAGCAACCAAGATGTTATACTTTAGAACATTAGAGTTTATAGTTATGGTGGCTAATACAAATCCTCCTACCATTTTTGATCCTTTTATTTCATTGGCCAAAGATAAGGTATTGATTTTTTATCTCTCCTTGTACCATTTTGAATTTTGACATTATTGCAACCTTTTAAGATGCCAGATGGGAATTGCAACATTTTTAGGTTAACTCCATGTGCCATGCAATACTTGAATCATTCCTTAATTTGTGAGAGGATTTCCTTCAATCACCTTTGATATGTTTCAATCGTTCACTGGCAATCTTTACATCATGTACAGATGTTCATGCAAAGGTGGATTGAAGGGATCAAAACCAATAAAATGAACAAAGAACTTGATTCTTATTGTATAGGGCAGTACAATCACATGGGTAAAATGGTGGGATTGAAACTAATGAAATGATGTTTGACATAGTACAAAACCCTTTTAAGTGTGAAGTTTTCCCACGATCAAATCCCCTAACTTGCTACCCTTTTTTCTAATTTTGATGAATTGTAAGAGAATAAACCTAATTAACTTGCACAGGAACATCAAATTTTTGGACTTATACTGATGACGAGTTTTGAACCATTTGGTGATGCTTCTATGTATTTGTTCAAGTAGTTATTTTATTGCAAGTTTAATGGATTCCTTAAGTTTTGTTATTAATCATTAGTTTTAAAATTACTGTTATAGAAAGTACCTTATGTGTTTGTGCCTTCAAAAGTTGAATTGGGCGGTGCTTGTAAAGTGAATGGGGAAGATGGTGCCACAGTTGCGAAACTTGTTGTGAAACATCAAGTTAGTAATTTTTGGATGTTAAGGCTTCCCAGTTGGATATCAAAAATATTTCTCATCAACTTAATTTGGAATTTATGTATAAATGGATTCTTTAATGGTGTAGGTATTTACTGAGACAACACATGAACTAGGGTTGACTTTTTTGTGGTCCAAGTCTAATGGCATTCTTGGGCTTAGTTTCCAGGAAATTTCTGTTGGTAATGTTGTTCCAGTCTAGTTAGTGTTGATATCCTTCATTCTATAATGTGTCAACTTCATTCTATAATATGAGCGTATCACCTTTCTTAAATTTTGAACAAGATTCTGAAATCAAGGGTTCAATATGCATATTTTAGGCCTATGTTGAACACTCTGTTTAAGGCATTTGTTGACAAGGCTACAATTTTTTAATTGATTTATCTTTCTGCTGTGTTTAGACTTTTTTTTGTAAACTTGCAATATACAATGCACTTTTATTCTGTTTGAATTGAGACTAATATTAATTTTGTTGGTTGTATTGAGGCATAGCTTCATTCATGGTGGAAAAGGTAGCACCCTATTGCTCATATCAGATGGCATGTTGCATATAAAGGAGGAAATATTCTAGTTTAGTTATTGTTGACTGCGTTGAAAGTCGAGAGAGCTTCATATATGGGACATAATCAACACTCTCCTTGGATTCTACACGTTATAGCTTGCTCCAAGAAGATTGCCCACATTGTAGAAATTTTAAGAGATGAAAGGGGCATGTGCTCGCATTGAAGGGCTTCAAGCATGTGTTTCCCTCATTGCAAAAGTCTTTTAGAGAAGTTTCTTTCTTGCATTCATTTCTCTACAATATTGTAACTCATATTTTCATTCTTGCGACTAAAAATAACAATTGTAATACTCTATAATTTGTAAGTTGTAACTAGAACACCTTTCTTTTATTAATAAAGTTCACCGATTTTCCTTCTCAATGGTTGTCTTATTGTGTGCAATTCATGATTGATGTGTATTTCTATGTTTTATGTTTAAATCTTCAAATATTAGTCAATTAAAATGACTAAATATACTACTAATTGACATCAATTAATAATTAAATTGACTAAATATACTACCAATTGACATAAATCAGTGAACAATGAATAAATATGACTAGATATATGACCAGTGAAATCAGTTAATAAAAATGACTAAATATACTACCAAATTGATCAAAATGATGATTAAAATTAATGACTAAATACACTACCAATGCACAAAAATCAGTGAATAAAAATGACTAAATAAGTGATCAGTTAACAACAATCAATGACTAAATATATCAATGAATAAAAAATGACTAAATAAGTGACCAGATTACAACAATCAATGACTAAATCAACAACTAAATAAGTGACCAGTTAAAAATATTAGTGAATAAAAAATGAATAAATAAGTGACCAGATTACAACAATCAATGACTAAATGAACGACTAAATATATTAGTGAAAAAAAAAGTGACTAAATAAGTGACCAAATCGCAACAATGAATGACTAAATCAACGACTAAATATACTACCAAATCGATCAATCAATACAACCAATAAATGACTAAAAATGGTTTAGTTATCAATCTAGTCACGTTATATATGACTGTCAATAAACTACTAGTGGTCACGTGACCAACTATAGTCATTTATAAGCAGTTTTTAGTAGTTTATTGTTGTTTCTATACTAGTGCTTTCAATTGATTTTTTTTCTTTTATCAAATACTTTATTTTGAGATCACTTATCTATGTGACAATTGACCAATGGTCTATGACCTAATGTAATCATTGTCTATGATATTAAAAGTTTGTAATTCTTAAACCATTGTATAATTGGTTATATCAAGATGTACCCATTGTGTACTTAATGTAATGAATTTAATATTCTATCATTTTGATTCTTTATTAATATTAGTTCAGCCCAAATGTGTCTACCCTAAGGAATAAAGTCGCTTTCAATTAGGCTTTATGTTAGGCATAGAATTGGAATGAAGAATTTGCTCATGTCCATAAGGCAGGCATTTGGCGTAAAAAACATACCAGGAGAACAAAGTCACCTGAGAAGGATCTTGGATGCAAGGAGTGATTATAGAGTCTACAAAGGTTTGAAATCCAAAAACCTTGGGACCCATCTTTTTTCTCCATTAGAGCTATCATCGACACAAACTTGGAAACTAAAAAAAGCCCACGTAGATGAAATTGGATGCGAGAAGAAAATGAACATCAATGGTTCCATGGGTTCAGTTGCCATGAACATCATCTATGAAAAATAAAACCTAATCAAAATTTACATAGGCGCTAGAGACCCATTCACTAGAATCTAAAGTGATTTAAAATCTAGAAAGCATGGGGAAGTGCCACAATAAGGAAACAAATCCAATGAAAAAATAAGTAGAATTTAGATCTCGATTTGAGAAATAGAAAGGCAACGAGAGAGATAAAGTCATTTGTGGATTTCATATGCATTTAAACATTAAAAATAGATCAAAATCCAAAGATGTTAGGACCCACTCCATTGCACTCATCAATATTTGAAACTGAAAACTTTCAGGAAATCTTTTTCAGAGAGAATTGTATGTGTGAAGAAACTGAAAACTAGTTAGAAATGTATGGAGTATTAAAGCTTACGGTGTGTTTATTTTGATGTGTAGACATGGGTGTTGAAGGTTTATATCCACTACGAAGGATATAAGATGAAGGTTACAAAGGTCCTTTAGAGCATCGAAGGTAGGTATTTGAACTAAGTTTGTTTATTCTGTGTGTAAGTGTCGCTTTCGAGGCCTAGAAGTAAATAGTTAGGGAAATAGCTGAAGAATTGTATATTAATTTAATGGTTAAAACCCTTCTTGGCCTTGACAATGGCGACAGTCATGTCTGGACATTTAGTTAACTGATTCAGAAGAGTTTATTGCATGAGGGAAGAAAATCTTCCACATGCAGTCACAAGACGATAAGATAGGGACAAGATGGCAGTGGCTATCCAAACAAACTTAAAGATGTCTAATTCTACCGACGTTTGATGGTGAGTTAAGACCCAAACAGATTTAATGAAGTGCAGTTACGATGGGTTATAATGTATGGGACCCTTTAGTCTTCAGGACGCGAAGATACGTCGTCTGGAGGATAATATAAAAAGGCATTACGTAATTGGTTAAGGCAGGCGCCCGCCCGCCATGGCGTCGTCAGCTTTTCGGAATAGAACGACAGAGACATATTTATCACACCAATCAGAGGTCTTCTCTTCTTCGTCACCCACTCAGACAAGCCTCGGAGGTTTCATTTTCTTCTGCGATGAAGAAATGATATCAGTTCAACTTTGGCGCCACCTTTTTGGTTCATAACATTCTCTTTCCTCACTTTCTGCTTCTCGATTTTCTTGTTTTTTTGCTTTCTTGATAATTAAGTAGGCTGGTTGTAAAAGATCTTCTCCGTAGCTAACTTTGTGTTGTCATATTGAAAATGTGGTGGTGCAGCATTGCCAATCGAATTTCTTGACAGAGTTAAAGCTATAAGGTCTGGCTTGCCTCTGTTTCTGTACAACTGTTCTGATAGGCGCTTACATGGCGGTTTTGAGGTATGTCATGGGCTGAGCTTTATCAAGAAGGCTAAAATTGTTTAGTTTAGATTTGATCTTTTTGTAAAGTTCTGGTGGAAATCGTGTGCTAGAGAGATATGTTAGGAAAAACCCTGTTGCTACAAGAATTAGTATTATTAATTGCAAATGATTGTGATAATAAGAAAAGATGCAGTTATATAATGATTTGTGTGAAGCTGGACTGGGTAAAGATCCTTCAAAAGAAAAGAAAATACAAAAGAAAAAAGAAAAAAGAAAGCCACTTCAAAAGGAAAATGGTAGCAATAGAACTATTTAAGATCTCCTACGATGTTGGGTTCATAATCATTAGCACCCACCGTGGACGCCATTCTTGTTCTATATTTTGAATAGTGATTCTTTCTAGTGAATGTGGTAGCACAAAAATTGATGAGATTGATAGATTGATTGATTGCTTCATTTAGTTTTCCGGTGCTACTTGGTCTAGATAAAACTGTCAATCATTAGCACCCATATTCGACACCATTCTTGTACTATAATTCGAAATTTGATGCTGTTAGAAATGGATCCATAATTCAAATTCAAAATGGTTGAAATAAAACTGTTGGAAGTCAAGGAATTATGGAATTTTGATTAAGGTCTTCTGCTGTCTGATCCCAAGAAAATTATCAATCATTAGCGCTCTCGTGGAAATTTGATAGAGGTCTCCCGTGCTGCTTGATCTACAGAAAACAGTCAAATATTAGATGCACACTTGACTCCATTCTTGTACTGTAATTTTATTGTTGATATCTATATAAAAGAACTCCCAATTCAAATTCAAGATGGTCGAAATTTAAAACTGATGGAAGCAATGGAATTCCAGGGGTTTAATGTAGTTTTGCTACATTTCTAGTATAGAGAAAACTGCCAATCATTGGCATGCCTGTCATAAAATTGAATGTTAAAGACGATACACATGAGCCCATAATTCATATTGAACATGGTGGGTATGCAATTGAGGGAATCCATGGAATTCTAGGGTTTTGAATAAGATCTCGTGGTAGTGCTTGTTCTGGAGAAAACAGTCAATTATTATGGGCAGTGTTCTTGTACTATTATTTAAATGTTGTTGTGGTGCAAACGAATCCATAATTCAAATTGAGGATCTTAGGAATAAAATTGACAGACGCCATGGAATTTCTAAGGTTTTGTTTAACATTTCTTATGATGCTTGATCTAGAGAAAAAAGTCAATCGTTAGAATCCACTTTGGACACCGTACTGGTACTATTTCATGCTGATGTTGCCACAAATGGACCCATAAATAGGTAGCAATTAAATTAGGGGAAGCCATGTATTTCTGGGGATTTGAATGAAAGTTCCAATGCTTAGTTCACAGAAAAATGCTTTGCTATTAGTATCTACTTTGGATACCAATGTTGCACTATTTGATGGTTGCTGTCGGTGATGGAATCATGGAAATTAACTCATAGTTCAAATTTATGATTGTATATGATACAATTGAATGAAGTCATGGAATTCTATGGTTGTTTAATAGAAGCTCCATTGCTTTGGGTAGATAAAACGTTCAATCATTATTATAAGCAAGTGCATTGGACTATGTTGTATTATTTGATTTTTGATGTTGATGGTAGAAGTGGACCCAGTTTAGCTTACTTGTTAAATTCATTTCAGAATCTCCTTCCACGTTCTTGGCAAACTTGCAGAAAGGACTTAAATAGGATGTATTGCTCTCTGATATCTTAAGAGAATCAGGTGTGTTATAAAGATTCGGAATGCACATAATATTGGACTTCATGTAGTTTTGGATGTGGACGGTAAAAATGAACCTAAGTGAACTTGTCTTGGGGTGGTTCTCACAAATCTTTGCAGACTTCTTCCATGTTCCTAGCAATCTTACAAATGAATTTTCCTTTTGATTAAAATAAGATGCATTGCTCCCGAACAGGGGAAGAGCATAGTGCATGTTGTCAAGACTGGTTATGCACAAAACCTTGGGGTCCATGCTTGTGTTTTTTGATTTTGGGTGTGGGTGGTACATGTAAGCCCAATTGAATTTGACTTGGGATGGTTCTCACAAGTCTTTGCTGTCTCTCCTTCCATAGGCATCGTATAAGTTATGGAAGTGAGATTCAAGGGGTTTGTCACTGTACATGTGAGGAAGCTTTCATTAAAAACTTGTGAAAAAGTGTCTTTGAAAGCTAAAAAGTGAGTAACATGAAAATATGCTTCAAGGAATGCATATGAATAGAGCATCATAAGGGAAGTTATTGGTTAGTCATTCATATGAAGACCTGAGAGCAGCTAACACATTTTAAACCAAGTGCTTATAAAAGACAAAATACATAAAAATTTCAATAAACATCGAAGGATCAAGAGGATGGTAGTGTTAACAAGTTTTCCTTGAGGAAGAATGCACAGTACGGTGGAAATGATAATGGCAACCCTATATTCAGTCATGAGACTGTCATGGTCTAGAAGACAGTCAAGAGAAAGGGTGACTGTACATGTTTCAAAAGGCAGACCATAGAAAGGGGCCATGAATTTGCAACTATACTTTACAGGGGATAGACTTAAAATATCAGACAGTCATAAAGAGCATGCTCTGTAGAATGCAGTTTGAACTCATGTTAAGTCTTTAGTATCAGTACCAATGGAGAAGATCAGACAAGCAATGTATAGTGCAAAGGACAGTCCTATGTTCAAAGGACAGATAGATGACTGTCATAGAGGGTAGAATATGCGCTAGAAAAGGGAAGCTTACACCAATGTATTTTCCAAGGCTAGTGGAGATGAAAATGAAAGGATGCATGAAAGTCATATAGTTTCCCAAATGATAATCCAAACAGCAAGAAGATGACAGCCATAAAGAAGAAAAGGAGGAGTATGAGACAATGTCAAAGATATAATGTAAAGGACTTGTAAGAATGAGCAACCTCACAAAGTAGGACTAGGACAGCAGCAGGACAGCAAACTTCTATCATTTTTCACTGTGAAGCACAGATAAGGCAGTCACTCATCAAACTTAAAAGATGTCAACGACTGTGATAAAGTTTATTTATGACTGTGGGTAGGAGACAATCACTTTGCAATATAAAGAATCAAAGAAATGAAATGCATGCCATTATGACTGAGAATGTGATCTTGTTTTTGTTCTCAGTCATGATTATATCTAATTGAATCAAGACTACATGATAAGCATAGCCAAGGTTTCAAGGAAGAGGCAAGTTTGCTGCCTTTGTGAAAACCCTATGCCAGTTTGTTGTGATGAATACAAATGCATGATTTTGGGGTTGATGTTTCACCGTCAAAATATCAAGATCATGCAAATTGTTATAGGGCAGATCCTTGGAATAATATTAGACAGTAAAGGAACAATACCACAAGTCATAAAGTATAACAAAGGTTGATAAAGAGTGGCATGCTTTCAAGGGCAGTATTAAGAGGTTGAAGCTATTCATGTTTCAAAAGGACAGACCTATGTTCATTTGGAAACATGAATATCACAGTGAATAGTGAGTGTCAGCCCTTGAAGAATTATCCAGTTTTGGGTGGAAAACTCATGGCAAATTAAATCAGTTTTGGAGGCTATGACAGTATTGACTGTGAGTAATGACAACATGATTGAACTCTGACCAAGACATGACAGAGCTGGAGTAATAGTCTTTTGGCATAATTGGTCTGTGCCTAACATTTACAAAGTGTTGAATGAGACAGCATATGCAAAAGCATGCATAGAGATAGACAAAATAATGCATCTTCAAGGTTTTGAATTCGTTCCAAGATTTGTGATAGTTCAACAATCCTATTGAGGAATGCATGGAAGCTTTTGAAATCCTTATGGGAGGCATGAAAAGGATCACAGTAACAGTCCATGAAAGAGAAACATCAATCATTTGAGTCCAAGAGCAGATAGAAAAGACAGGATACAGGAATGTATGACAGTCACAGATATCAAGGAACCTAAAGTGAGACAGTCATGTCATTAAGGAGGTCACCATGAAGATATCACCATTAGAAGGAAAAGAGCAGTGTTACAGTATCAAAGTCTAAAAGCCAAAGCCATGACCTTGTTGGCAATGGTTATTTGCATAAAGGACAGTCATGAGAAGTAGTACAGCACAGGAGAGGATAGTGGTGATTTGAAGAGCTTTGATGACAGCAAAAAATGCTAAGCAAAGGCATATGACAATGACAAATGAATAGTGATCAAAATTTCATGAAGAGGAAGGTGAGTTGCACGTTCTGGTCATAAAGAGATAGCCATATGACTGTCATAAAAACAGGAGAAGTCGTTTTAGAGGACACCTTACAGTCAAGATAAAGGAGCAGCCACTCACAGTGAAAGAACAGGGATTTTTTATGAATTCAAAGTACAGTCCAGAGGATTAAGACATGACATGTAGATGATCTATGATACTGAGACAACCCTGGAGGATAGTCTCATAGCAGTCAAAGGAAGACATGGGCCTGCTTCTATTGAAAGATCAGCAGTTATAATGTGGGGAAGGGGATAGATAGTAAAGATAGAGCTTTAGTAAGAAGACATAGATCTTTAGACTATGGTAATTGAGACCACAAGTCTTGAATTCCTTATTTTCACTCAGGACAGTAACAAACACTGTCAGGATTATTCACATATAGTGATGTGTATGTTGTATCCTTGGCTGAGGGTTTATGTTTTGCCTGATTTACTATTGTAAGTGTTTGTCACAAGTTGGAAATAATGACAGAGAAATAAATAAGGAGCAGAGTACTGTGAGATGCACCAGTCACAGTAAGGCAGTTGAAATGTTATAAGGATTAGTCCCGGTCTTATGAGAACTAAAACACAGCCCTTTCAAAGCTAGTAGTTTATGGCTGTGATTTATGTTTATGATTATGACTATAATGTGACAGCAGACCTTAGAACACAAATATTGTGCATTCCATCTTCTATAAGCATGATAATGTGATAAGTCTTATATGGTGAGAGGAGTGGAAGGTAAATAGGCAATCTATAGTGATGGTCTGTGGTGTCATGATGGAGACAGTTTACAGTGAAGACAACCTATAGAGCAATTAGTAAAAAGGTATAGACAGTGAACGACAATCCTAAACAGACTCTAGAGAGGTTCTTGAATAGGCAGAGAGAGTGCTGAATGAAGCAGTTAAGCCTTATCCTACGCCTTAAAGAGATCCATTTTTAATTAAAATTTATTGGATATTCATGTCCTATTATTATGCAAGTGGCAGTCAAAGTGTTATGAGCTGGTTGGATAAGTTTAAGGGACACTTGGAAGCTCTTATGATAGGAGTTGACAGGGTAAAGAGCAGTTGAGAAGATATAGGGGTCGGTTGGTGACTGGAAGAGCAGTTGAGAGCATATAGGGAGGTAGTTTGAACAGGAGACAACATGTGCAAGCATCTCGTTAGTTAAAGAGCGGATATAGGAGAAAACAGTTGAAAAGTCAGCATTTCTTCCTCTCATCGCCTAATTGAAACCTTTTGGAGAATTCTTCAAGGGAGTCAAACGTGGAAATTATTTAATGGTCATTAGATGCTGTCCTACTTTTCCTCCAGCGTTGGAGAGACAAAAGGGAAGCTTAGTCTCATTGTAAAACAGTTCTTTTCACTTTGATGCAGTATTGTAAACTTGGCTAAAGTTTCTTTCTGGTCATTTTTTACATTGTAACTCAGATTTTCAATCTTGAGACGGAAAATAAATACTGTGTACTTGTAACACAATTATTAAGTAAAAGACACATGTTTTCAGATTATTAAATACTTTGTAACACAGTTATCAAGTAAAAGACACATATTTTCAGATTATGTATTGCTGTAAACACATCTTCTATCAATAAAATGAGCATTTTGGCCTTCAAAGTTTCTGTCTTGGTTGTATGTGTGAGGTAATTGATGGCATTTTTTGTGATTTTTATGTGCAAATCCTTGAATGAATGTCTTACTTCCATCATTTTCAAGCAGAAATGATATATTTGTATAGGTTATTGTTTGTGTCATAGTTCAAACAGGTGTTAGTTGTGAAGAAAAACACACATTCTTCCTTCAAAAATTGCAAGAAAACACAAACCTTTCAATGAAATACTTATACACAGATGTCAAACACTTATGTTGTGCATAAGCAGCTGAAAAATTGATTAGTTGTATGTCAAAACAGCAGTTCAAAGTCTGAGAAAAACACATTTGGTGCATCACCTTAGAAAGAAGAAAGTTCATTTTCAAGTTATCCTTCTCTTTTTTTCCAGCAAGCATCATTAGTTTGGTTAGTTTAGGTGATAAACCCAAGGGAACCAACCTTCTCTGGAGGTTAACTCTCGCATCTTGAGCCCACAATTAGGGGAGTTATCCCATATTTCATTAGTAGGCTGAGTTTTGCAACTCAACAAGGGTGCATTATTTGGTGATAACAATTACATAACAAAAACACCTTCGTTGTCTTTTGATGTTTTTCAGGTTAAAAGGTGTGTCAAAGAAAGGCGACCTTCCCTTGATATAGATCAAGTTAGATCAGCTCTTTACCCACATGACCACCATGAATTTCAGCTTGAATTATCTCGAATAGAGGTTGATTGGTCATGAACCATGGAATTTGTGGCAATGAGAAATAATAGGTTCTAACTGGCTAAGTTTTGATGGTTCACACTTTCCAAAGGCACTAACAAAGCCTTCCAATACTGTTAATTCAGGTGGAGAATTTGCTATAATTATTTTGTTGTAAGAACAAAAACTTCAAGAGATGTCAAAATGTGCCAGAGAATATTAATGGAGAAAGCGGTTTTGTTATAAGCCCAAAAGATGAAATGTCAAATATTTGTTTATGATAACATAGGGCTACCAATGCATCGCCCAAAAAAGAGATAGATGAGAGAACAATATTTCCTCAAGGGAGAGGTATCATGCCCTCAAACACTATCTCATGTTCAAATGGGGTACTTGAAAACCGTGCAAGAGGACTAAAGAGAAAATAGACCTGGCGCAATAAAGTAGTATCCATTGGTCTTGCTAATAATTCTATTGATTCTACTAATTGTGCAGTAATGATTGTTATCTCTATGGAAAGTAGTAATAAAGTAAATATGCATGCTCTTCATTTTGAGATACTAGAGTTTGCCAATAATGCAAGACCCAGCGACACAATATATTAACAAGCACAAGCAGCAGCAGAATGTGTACGCCTCGTAGTAAAATAGTGTTGGCCTAACAAGGAAATAGAGGTTGGTCATATGGTTGTTTCTCTCTAGACTACTTTGGTTTATGACTATGTGAAAGTACCTTAAGTTTAAAAAATCTGTATGTTTTCCCACATTTATCAAGTTAAATTGTGTGTTTATTTAAATTTTAGACATAATTAGCATGCACCTATTTCATATAGGTATTATAATTGAATTATTTCTTTGAATAACAAGTAAGAATAGTATTTCAACAAAGCAACTAGATATTTATTTGAAGAATAATACTGTGTTTGATTTGGCTACATTGGTTTCTTTAGCCTTTTTATATTTGCTTCCCAAACTTGTGATATTGTTAGGTTGAATTTCTTTCCTATATAACTGGAGGATATTTTAGGACTTGAGATATTGTAGTTTAAAATGAGATATTTTAGGTTGCATTTCTTTACTGTGTTAGTTTTTTCTCCTAGTGTAGATGCAATGTTCCATTTGATATAGTTTGAAAATGCATCATAAGCTGAAAACCGATTTCCTCTTTTGATGACAGTTGGATAGGTTGTGTTAATAACACATATAATTTGGGATTCATTTGTTCTATCATCTATCTTTGTAGTAACTAGAGACGATTTCTCTTTATTATCATTCTTTATAGTGACTTCATAAAAGTGATTCTCCATTCATACTTTTTTCTTTCCTTTGGTTTTTCCTTCTTTATTTCTTCCTTTGTGTTTTATTTTGGATTAGATCTTTTTGTGTGCCTTTCAAATGTAGTGATCTTCTGTTGTATTCTTACAAGTTTGCAATTCCATTTTATCTATGATTTGTAGGATTTCTCCTTATAGTGTGCATGTTCATGTCTCACAAAACAATAGGTGTTTATTTGATGTTTTCCAGATTTTTGGATCTTTCGCAAACACACTTTGCCTTAGTCATAGTGACATTGACATCATTGTTATCAACAAGTTGTGCCAAACTGCACTTGAAACTACTCTTGGAGAAGGAGACCCACTTTCTTTAATCAAGGAACTCACAAAACAATTGACAGACTATAGCTAGTCCAAAAACCTACCTTTAATAGAGTCTGCATGCATGCCTATAATAAAGTTTAGTTGGAATCCTTGTGTAGTTGTCTCAGATTCAAATAAATGATCTTGTCTGGAACCTATTTCCATTGATATTACCATAGGAGAAAGAAATGGGTTAACTAAAAATGAAAATGATCATCACTCAAATGTGAAACTTGAGAGAGATAAAATTATCCATAGTGGTGTAAATGCAAGGGAGTTTGTTCTCCATAAGTTACATTGGTTCCCTTGGTGATAAGTACTACCTATGAAAAGGAATTTTAACTTGTAAATCATCTAATACACTTGCTACAAATTTGAATACAATGCTAAATTATTCTCTTGTAGGTTCTCCTATTAAAATCATATATGCATCATAAAGGGTTGAACAAAGTGTATAGGGGCAGCTTATCATCTTGTTTGTTGATCCTAATGCTAGTATTCTCCCTAGAGGTATGTCTATTAACAACTTGTCTTATTTATTTCTATAGTAGAACATACTTCAAATGTTTTTGGGTTGGTTCTTTGTCAACATTAATAGATCGTAGATCTTAGATTCTGCATAGTCTCACTATAGTATCAAAGAAATATAAGATTTAAACCTTCAAACAATAATTTTCTCAATGTTTTATGTTTTGAATTACGTGCTCAAATGAGGACATTATGTAGCTAGCATTCATCTGAATTATGTTATTTCTACAACAAATATTTTCAACATCTCCAGATATGCCTCTATCTTCAGTTTCTTTAAAACAAGTTGAAACCTTATGCTTGTTTGACAAATATTCTTCTATTGGGGAACCTGTGATTAAAAGGGGAAATATGTTATAGATCAATTGCTCAAGCTTGTTGACACTTCTATTGGATCCCCGAATCTAGGAACCTTAAGGGTTTTCTACCCTTTTTTGGTTTATGTGAAGAATTTTCTCATACGAGAATTGTTTTAGAGGTAAGAGTTTTATCTACTTACAACAATTATATTAGAAATCCTATAGGATAGTTTAATATATTTTTTATTTTGTTTTTTGTTCAGGGTAAGGATGGAAATCTTGGTGGGCTATTCTGGCAAAGTTAAAGGAAAATTTCAGCTCCATTGTACATTGAGGACCCTATGCAGCTAGGTGTAAATGTTGGTGTAGGACCTTTGCTATGTGTAATGTACAAGTATTTAGACTTTATGATACCCCTAAAATTTTCTTTTTGGTAGCTTTCCTATATGTCTGGGCATCATAAAGTTTGAATACATGTACATGGCACATAGCAAAAGACCCTACACCGATATTTACTCCTAGTTGCATAGGGTCCTCAAAGTACAACGGAGCTGACATTTTCCTTTAACTTGGCTAGAATAGCCCACCAGGATTTCCATCCTTACCTTAAATGAAAAACAAAATAAGAAAATATTAAACTATTCTATAAGATTTCTAATATAATTGTTGTAAGTAGATAATGTTCTTACCTGTAAAACAATTCTCATACAGGAAGATTCTACACATAAGCTGAAAAAGGCTAGAAAACCATTAAGTGAGGTTCCTAGATTTGGGGATCTAACAGAAGTGTCAATAAGCCTGAAAAATTGATCTATAAGATATTTTCCCCTTTTAATCATAGGTTCCCCAATAGAAGAATCTTTTCCAAACAAGCACAAGGGTTTAACTTGTTTCAAAGAAGCTGAAGATAGAGGCATATCTGGAGATGCTGGAAACATTTGTTGTAGAAACGACAGTATTCAGATGAAGGTTAGCTACATAATGTCCTCATTTTAGCACCTAATTGAAAACATAAGACATTGAGAGAATTATTGTTTGAAGGTTTAAATCTTATATTTCTTTGATATTATAGTGAGACTATGCAGAATCTAAGACCTAAGATCTATTAATGTTGATAGAGAACTAACCCAAAAAACATTTGAAGTATGTCTACTATAGAAATAAATAAGATGAGTTATTAATAGACATACATCTAGGTAGAATACTAGCATCAGGGTCAACAAATAAGATGATAAACCACCCCTATACAATTTGTTCAACCTTTTATGCATATGATTTTAATAGGAGAACCTACAAGAGAATAATTTAGCATTATATTCAAATTTGTAGCAACTCTATCAGATGAATTACAAGATAAAATTCCTTTTTTAGGTAGTACTTTCACCAAGGGAGCCAAAGGAGGGAATTGATGCAACTTATGGAAACCAAACTCCCTTGCACTTACACCACTATGGATGCTTTTATCTCTCTCAAGTTTCACATTTGAGTGATGATCATTTTCATTTTTAGTTAACCCATTTCTTCCTCCTATGGTAATATCAATGGAAATAGGTTCCAGACAAGATCTTTTATTTGAAGAGACAACTACACAAGTATTACAACTAAACTTTATTATAGACATGTGTGCTTATTTTGAGTTTTGATTAAAGAAAGTGGGTCTCCTTCTCCAAGACTAGTTTCATGTGTGGTTTGACACAACTTGTCGATAAGTTCAACGATGTCAATGCCACTGTGACTAAGGAAAATTTCATTTGTGAAGATCTAAAAATATGGAAAACGTCAAATAAAAACCTATTATTTTGTGAGACATGAACATGCACACTATAAGGAGAAATCCTACATAATCATAGAAAAATGGAATTGCAAACTTGTAAGAATACAATAGAAGATCACTACATTTGAAAGGAACACAAGAAACACCTAATGCAAAATAAAGCACAAAGGAAGAAATAAAGAAGGCAAAACCTAAGGAAAGAAAAAATGATGAATGGAGAATCATTGTTATGTAGACACCATAAAAAATGATAATAAAGAGAAACCGTCTCCAGTTAATACAAAGACAGATGATAGAACAAATGAATCCCAAATATGTGTTGTTGACACATCCTATCCAACTATCATCAAAAGAGGAAATCAATTATGAACTTATGATGCATTTTCAAACTATATCAAATGGAACATTGCATCTACACTAGGAGAAAAAGCTAACATAGTAAAGGAATGCAACCCAATTATTTCTATTTTAAACTACAATATCTCATGTCCTAAAATATCCTCCAGTTATATAGGAAAGAAATTCAAACTAACAATATCACAAGTTTGGAAAGTAGATATAAAAAGGCTAAAGAAACCAATGAACAAATCAAACACAGTATTATTCTTTGAATAAATAGGTAGCTGCATAGCTGAAATATTGTTTTTAGTTGTTCTCCAGAGAAATAATTTGATTATAATACCTATATGAAATAGGTGCATGCTAATTATGTCTAAAATTTAAATAAACACACAAATTAACTTGATAAATATGGAAAAACATATAGATCTTTTTCAACTTAAGATACTTTTACATAATTAGAATTCAAAGTAGTAGTCTGGAGAGAAAAAACCATATGACCAACCTTCATGTCCTTGTTAGGCCAACACTATTTTACTACGAGGCGTATACATTTAGTTGTTGCTTGTGCTTGTTGATATACAGTGTCCCTGGGTCTCACATTATTGGAAAACTCTAGTATCTCAAAATGAAGAGCATGCATATTTACTTTATTACTATTTTCCATAGAGATAATAGTCATTCCTACACAACCAACAAAATCAATAGAATTATTAGCAGGACCAATGGATACTACTTTATTGCGCCAAGTCTATTTTCTCTTTAGTCTTCTTGCACGGTTTTCAAGTACCCCATTTGAACATGAGACAATGTTTGAGGGAAAGATACCTCTACCTTGAGGAAATATTGTTCTCTCACCTATCTATTTGCTAGGCAATGCACTGGTAGCCCTATGTGATTTGAAACAAATATTTGATATTTCATCTTTTGGGATTACAACAGAACTACTTTCTCCATTGATATTCTCTACCAAATTTTGACATCTCCTAAAGTTTCTATTCTTACAACAAAATAATTGCAACAAATTCTCCACCTGAATTAGTATGGAAATTTTTTGTCAATGCCAAAAAGTGTGAATGATCAAATCTTATCTAGTTGGAACCTATTATTTCTCATTGCCACAAATTCCATAGTTCAAGCTGAAATTCATGGTGGTCATGTGGGTAAAGTGTTGATCTAACTTGATATTAATCAAGGGAAGGTACCCTTTCCTTGATACAATGTGAAAAACATCAGAAGATAGCGAAGGTGGTTTTGTTATGTAACCACATTTAAGTCAAAAAATTGTAATAAGTACTAATATAACCTTTTTTATAAGAGTTGTAGAAGACTATAATACTAAACCTAGATATTGTAGGTATAACTAGACATGCTTATGAACAATAATTCAAACTCCAGGCCTTGGAAAAAACCACATAATTGAATGATCAAAGATTATTTGGGCAGGATACTAGGATTCAAACACCCATCCACTTTGTTTTGCACTCATATGCTTCCTTGGAGGATTCCTCAAATTTGATCCTCCATTACATATTGCCTACAAGTGACAAAATTCCACATAGTATAATGTTGGCCAAAGCCATTAGGTTCCACTATAATTAGTCTATTGACTTTAAGTCCCTTAGTTGTGTCATATCAGTACTAATTTATCAAACTCAAATGCCCTGCTATGTTTAGCCTGAAGCACTAGAAGATACTCCCTAAAGATATATCTCACGTGTCTCAAAGGGAATAATACTGAGATAACCATTCTATATGCATAAAATCAATCTTTCATAACATACACCGATCTTGTGCTATCAAAGAAGCACATGTTAACATCTAATTACATTCATTTGCACAACATACAATCAAAAGTTATTTTGGAAACTTTCCATATTCAACTATGAGAGCAGTGCATGTATTTTATATGAAGAAAATTCTATCTACAACCTTCGTACGGAAATATAGGGATAGTAAATTGTGAATGTTGACTATAACTTTCTTGAATCAAATTGGATAAGGTTTACTTGTAACACCCACATTTGAAATAAATTAATAGAAGCATGAAGTCCACTTATATTAACCATACAGAATTATAGCAATGGCTATCCAACCCCTAAAATGCACGAAAGCATGGATGTCATCCCATAGATTATAACCCATCATAACTATAGTTCATTGAATCCACTAGGTGTTAACTCATCGTTAAATTTCAATTGAATTAGACATCTTTAAGTATTTTTGGATGGCTGCTATCTTCGTGTCCCTACCTTATCATCTCACGACTGCTTGTGGAAAATTTTGTTCCCCCACGCAATAAACTCTTCTGAATCAGTTAACTAAAAGTTCAAACATGACCGTTGCCATTGTCAAGGCTGTGAAGGGTTTAAACCATTATATTAACATACAATTCTTCAACTATTTCCCTAACTATTTACTTTCTAGGCCTTGAAAGTGACGCTTACACATAGAATAAACAAACCTAGTTAAAATACCTACCTTCGATGCTCTAAAGGACCTTCTTAACCTTTGTCTTACATCCTTCACAGTGGATATAAAATTTTAGCACCAATGTCTACACATCAAAATAAACACACCATAAGCTTAATACTCCATACACTTCTAAGTAGTTTTTAGTTTCTTCACACATACAATTCTCTCTCAAATAGATTTCCTGAAAGTTTTAGTTTCTAATGCTGATGATTACAATGGAGTGGGTCCTAACATCTCTGGATTTTGATCTATTTTTTAATTTTTAAATGCATATAAAATCCTCATATGACTTTATCTTTCTCATTGTTTTTTATTTCTCAAATCTAGATCTAAATTCTACTTATTTTTTCCTTGGATCTGCTTCCTTATTGTGGCACTTCCCCATGCTTTCTAGATTTTAAATCTCTTTAGATTCTAGTCAATGGGTCTCGAGCACCTAGGTAAATTTTGAGTGGTTTTTTATCTTTCATAGATAATTTTCATGCCGACTAACCCCATGGACCCATTGATGTTCATTTTCTTTTTGCATCCAATTTCATCTTCTTGGGGATTTTTTCACTTTCCAAGTTTGTGTCGGTGAGAGCTCTAATGGAGAAAGAAGATGGGTCCCAAGGTATTTGGATTTCAAACCTTCCTAGAGTCTAATTACTCACTCCTTGCATCCAAGATCCTTCTCAAGGGACTTTTCTCTCTTGATATGTTTTTTACGCCAAATGTTTGCCTTATGGAGACTAGTGTATTCTTCAATCCAATTTTATGCCTAACATAAACCTTGATTGAAAGTGACTTTGTTCCTCATGGTAGACACATCTGGTCAAAAATAATATTAATAAATAATCAAAATGATAGATTATTAAATTCATTACATTAAGTACACAATAAGTACATCTTAATATAATCAATTATACAATGGTTTAAGAATTACAACCTTCTAATATCATATTACATTGGGTCATAGGTCACTGCTCACTTGTCACATAGATAAGTGATTTCAATATAAAGTACTTGATAAAAAAATATGTTTTCAATTGGAATCTACAAGTTTATCCCTCCAAGCATTTTTAACAATTGGGGAGACATTGAAGCTCTGATTAGCGAAAATCCCTTTCCTTCAAAACCATATGCCTAGGTAAAGAAGTACCAATCAAAGTGAATGCACAATATATTCATATCAATTTCATGACAACTATTCACCCCACACCCAACCAAAATCACACAAGATTTCCCACCACTTTATTTCATGCATCAAACACACACAAATACAAATACACTAAAGGATGATACAACATGACAACATGATCGTATTGGGCACAATGCACACATTCTAAACCTTTACACCACGTCTCGGTGTCAAATCCTAATGATATTATATCACTATACCAAAACCTTGCATAAGTATGAAATCTCCACCATAATAGTTCATAGACCATACCACTTATCATTAAAATTTTTGTAGGCTACAAGTCAAGCCACAATAATTCATGGAACAACATATAACTCTATTATTTGAAGAGGAATAATAAAATATGTTACATGGCTTGTGAGCCACCAACTAGAAAGGAGCATTAGGACATGTGTGGTGTGAGTCGATGCATGAGAAGAGTGAAATCTAATACCAACTCCAAGCTCCATGCAATCCTATCTTAAAGGGAGATTAACTTCAAATATTTTAGACTTGGAGTAGAGAAAATTTTGTTAGATGAATCTATCCACAAGGAAATCCAATTCCTCTCAATTTACTCTAATCTTGGTACCTTATCACTAACCAAGGTACTTAAAGTCTTATGAGAAGAATAATAAATATGGATACGATTAGAATATACTTCCAACTTATGTTTACTAACAAAGTTGGCCCCTTCCCAACTTTAATAATAATAAAATATTATCACCTAGGTTGATTTTTTTGTTGTTGTTGTCAGGTTAAGCTATACTTTATTGTTTTCTCCTCTTGATGTTGCATTGGTGGAACATTTTGGTAAATAGATAAACTTGTTTTTTAAACTTTTGGGTGTGGGGCCCTTTTCCCAACTTATATTATCAATAATATAAACATTAGGATAATTCATCATAACTAATCTAGTCCAAGTAATCATACTCAACAAATTCTATTTACTTCTATCTATATATACAATCAATGTATATACTATTTGACTTTTTGGACCTACCCCATAAATTTAACTTCAAAAAGATAGATGCAATTAGTTTATTTCAAAATATTCCTTCTTTAATGTTCCTCTAAGATTTCCATGTTTCCTCCATTTTTTTTGCTAGAAATCACTAAAAATATTTATTTTTTATTTAAGTTTAGCATAGATAAATAGTAACTAAATTAATCATATATATCCAAATCAATAAATTGGGTATGACTAGTTTTTGTAAGGATTTACCCAGCTTGATTACACACCTTCAATAAAAATTTAGAAGAATCTTAGTTCATATAATAGTATAGTAGAGATAAGAAGTTAGAGAATATGAAAAATAAAATATTTATCTAAAGTATTTGAGCTAAAATATAGGTTATTTATGAGTTCATATTTTTATGAAAGAGAAACAAATAGAAGAACAATAGAAACCTAGTCATGTTGGTTACAAGAATGATAAGAACACAACTAGTTTGAATGTTGATCATGATATGTGTTGCAGTTTTAAATAAGGTCTTAGTTGAGAGTCGTCTATTTAGGTACATTTAACATGATTAGAATCTTATGAGGAAAGACACCAATAAAGAAGAGTAGATCCACTACCCAGAGAGCTTAATAAAATGTATCTACTTAATTTTTATGGATTGGGTAGGGGTGATGCCACATAATCTTGGTTGTACTCAAGGATGATGTATTTTGTTGTATGTAAGTGCCTTTACCGATAGCTTCTTTTTCTCTATTGATATTTTCAATGGAATGACATGAACCTTTTTAAATTGCTTCGTTATCTTACATGGCTAAAATATTTTTGAAGAATATAGGCCTATAAATTCCTTAGAGAACCACATTATTCCCCAAATCACCCAACCATTCAAAACTTTTTGTGTAAATCAAAATGTGCCTTGTAAGGCCCAACCACTTAATGACTATAATAATATCTTTAGAACTCAATCTAGTCATAAATAGACCAGCCTATGTTAATCCCTTGTTTCTTACTAGACTCAAACTCTACCACTATGCTATCTTTTCTTAAATCATAAAGGTAATCTTACATTTTTTCTTAACAAATATAGAATAAAAATATCTCTAATTCCTAAGTCAACAAAAGTAGAAAGTATAATCACAAAAACTACCTCAAATATTGATCTTAATGGATTAATTATATGTTTCTCCTATCTACTATTACACATATCTTATGCTTGTTGAAGGTATGCACCACCACAAATCTAACAACTTGCTCTTAGCTTTTTCCTTTTATCAATAATTATAAATTTCATCATTATTATTCTTCTTTGAGTAATTTTTATTAATTTGACCTATCCAAATTATCATTCCTTTCTAATTTTCCCTTACTATTCACTCAAGGATGATTTCCAATTTCATCTTTAATACAATTTCTTCTCCTTAGATTTGAATTGGAATTTTTGGTTATGATAAAGCTTATTATACCTTTGTTCTTATATAGCCAATGATACCTTTATTTCTTGACCCAAGGTCTTAGGATTTATGATCCTAGTAGAAAACATGATACTCTTATCTGAACCTAGAAGGAACTTACCAAAATGATCCTTATATTTTAAATAGTGAACATATCTTAATAAACCCATAAGCTTGTCCTTACATTCTTCAAGTGTCAAGGTCCTTGCTAAAATGCATGAAATTTAAAGAGTTTCATATCCATATTCTTAGATGATAGGTACTCCCACTTGATTTTTTTTTAACCTTTCCCAAAAAATATTAGTCACATCACAATTTTCCATAGTATTCTAATGATTCCACTAAAGGTAAGCTTCATTCTCTAGATGCTATATATCAAATCTTGCATAAGTATTAGAGATCATGTTTATCAATGAAAAATACTTATCCATATCAATCAACCAAGACTATGTTGCATCACCTCTATCCAAGCCATACAATTTAGGTAAATACATCTTTGTAATCTCTCTAAGTAGTTGATATACACATTTTTTTAGGTCATTCCTCATAAGATTATGAATGCACTAAATTTTCCAAAATAAAGGAGTCTTAGCTAATTCCCTCTTTAAAACTACAACACATCTCATGATGAACATTTTACCTAATATTGTTCTTATCATTCTTATAACCAACATGGGCTCATATACCACATAGATTTTCTCTCAAATCCTTTAGAACAATATCTTATTTTCTGTATTCTCTATTTTCAAATTCAAACTTGTACACTTAAAATTGATTGATTCAGAAAATTTTAGTTTGATCATTTTATTTACTATTTTAGATTATTGAGAAATTAAATAATTAAAATAAAATTATTTATGAACCACTTAATAAATAATTCACCACCATCAACTATAAGAATTTGAAAAATCTAGGAGATGAGAAACAAGCACAATGAACGTTACATGCAATATTGCATTTAGACAACCAAAATTATAATGAGTACAAAGCCTTAGATATATAGGAAAGGATGATAAGAAAGTACCACAATGAGATTAAAATGAGGGATGTTAGTTCCACTACAATAATACCCTCATATAAAAATAAAAATAATAACTAATACTCATATAGGACCACATGGCATTTCTCAAACTAAATAGATAACAACAGAGATCCATTATCTATAATAAAGAATACTCCTTGCAAAATATGTTCTCATGTTCCCAAGTAGCATACCTCTTGTTAAAGTCCTAATAAGGAATCTCCAGTTGTTTAATTTTTTTATATGTTAGTGTACTAAAAAATCTTAAGTGATCCATATGGAAATTCCCCCTTAGAATCCACTTAAAGAACTTGAAAATCAATCATGTGAGAGGGATAATAAATATATTTATTCAATATATATCATTCTTCCTTTTTTGGAACTCATCCCATGAAAAACTGTCCACCTCCACCAAAATTCTTCTTCAAATTCTTCACTCATCACTATACCTAATGTAAGAGAGGGGGACCAACCACACCAAGGCTCCAGGTCATGGAGAGATGAGAGCAGAGGGCTGCCCTAACTTACCTCAAGCTAATGGATGTTTGGGATAAGAATCAAGAATGAAGAGCACTCTCAAGTGCTTATGTCACTCTACAGATTTGAACTTATAAATAGGGCTAGACAAGCTAGTTTTTGGAGTTCAAACTGCACCTCAAACAACTCTTTGTTTGAGGACGACAACGTGGGTCTGGGATGACAATGCAATGTTTTGGCATCTCTCTAGTGCACTGGCATCCATATGGCCAAAAAATGTAAAGTACAGTATAAAACATCGAAAAACCTACTAATTTCCTAGCTAACTAGTTTCAACGAAATAAACAGAATTATGAAGTATGAAAAGTAACTACGTGAATGATAAAGCAAGTAGAAAAAGACAAGGGTGATAAATATCAACTCACTAAAACTCCAATCTGTTAGTGAGCTCCATGTGCACATTCACCTACACACAAGTAAGAGGGGGAAAATGTTGGGCTGTATAGGGGTTTTTCTCAGTCAAACCCCCGCTTTGGTGTTTCCACCTCCATGGGCAGCCAGAAAAGCCACAAAGTAGAAATTATGATAAAGGAAATGGAAATGAAAGTACTTGAACACTAAAATAGATGTTACACTACTCTGTCAAACCACAAAAGGAAAATGAAGTGATACCACCTCCACCCAATGGCTCTTGAGGCCAATGAAGGGAGAATGCAACCAACGAGCTTGGAAAAGTCGACATGATCACAACAGTGATGAAGGGAGGTCTTGCAAGACTCCAAACTTGCAAATTCTATGGTAGCACCTCATGTACAAGGATGGAATTGATGGAGTAACAAGCTTGCTTACTGCAATGCTCAATGGAGTTGCGAAAAAATGCTTGAGAGAATGTGATAGATTGCTAGAAGATCTTGGAAGAATGAATGCATGAGTGTGTAGAGGATGCAGTTATTGTGAAATGGATGTCTTTGAAGACCAAAATGGGAGAGAAGGGGGCTATTTTCAAGTAATTTTGTTGCATAGAGGCATTACAATTCATCCCTAATGAGGAGTGTAATGTCCCTGCGAACTCCAGAGGAAGTAATTTTTCAAGGATGATAGCATTCCATGCAGATGTCCACATTTCGCGCTTGCATCCCTAATGAGAATTCCCCCACCGACACACACAACATGCACCAAGTGGATGGAAGGTAGGTGAGTGATGTGGAATTTTTCCTTCGGATTTGATTTTCTATTGTGAGGGTATGCAAAAGGGGTGAAAATTTTCTCCTATACATTTTCCCCCCACTTTAGCGAGCACGAGTATCGATGAGTGTTTAGTAAAGTAGATCGAAGAGTTAGATATGTATACCTGAACCGTCAAGGAAGTAGACCGCGATCTGGTGAGATTGAAAGTGCAGGGTAGGAAAAGGACTCCATAGGCACTCTCTCTTGAGGAGGTTAGAACAAAAGGACTCCATATCTCTGTGGAACTAAAAATTTGAACAAAGTACATCGAAGGCCTACAGACTAACGATGGACAAATCCTGTAGGATGCAAGCCCTTCATAGGCCCTCAGACTTGAAAATAAGGCATTCCCCCAAGTACTCTCTCATGTAGGAAGCCTAATGAAAGGGGACTTTGCAGAGTCAGACTGGAAAATAGCTTCATAGGCCCACCTACAAAGCAACATGTTAATCCATAGATAAAACATGTTAGGAAACAAAAAGCAGCCACATAGGAAAACAAGTAGACAGTCATGCAAATAGTCAAAAAAGTTGAAAAGACTTCAAAGGGGTCCCTCGGGAACACTTCAAAAGAAGAGGGGTCCACTCAAGGGACGTGTTGTTTGAAAGTGCAAGAATTTTTTTCACAAATCGATTCAATCATCAAGGAATCCTTTCGAAAGATGTTCACTTCATCAAGGAATTCAAAAGGAAGAAAATGCCCCCTCACGAGGGGAAGGTTGAGGCTTTTCCTATAGGAAAAGTTGCTCCCTCCTCGGAGGAACATTTTTCAATTTCTTTCCTCATGAACCCATGATGAAGGAAACATTGTCCACTAGGGGTCTTTGTTGAAAATGCAATTTTTGAAAAAGTTTGCAAAGATTTTTGAGAAAAGATTCGTTGGATACGAATGCATTTTCTGAAAATCAAAGTTGAAACTGTGGTGATGTTGTCACACACACAAGGGACAACACATGAATACCACAACATCACAACTCAAGAAAAGAAGAGAAAAACATAACCAAAACTGCAAAAGAGACAATAATATCATGAATAAGGGACACATGGGTGATCTAATATTTCGGGGTCAAAGCTACTCATAAATATATATAAGTATAGTAATAGTATATTAATGAACTATCATCAACCTCCTACTATATCAGACCATATGAAGAATGCACGAGAAAACAAAGTAAAAATAAAAAAAATTGGGTTAACATGGAAGGGAAGCCTAAATGCCTCCAACACTATACATCATCCCTAATTTTCTAAAAATCAATACACACAATAGAGGAAGAATGATGCCACAAATAGAGGAAGTTTTACGACACATAATCACTCTTGTATCCAAGCACCTATAAGGGTGACAAGGGTCATCTAGGAAAACATAACACAAGCATGGGGGAACAAATCACAACAAACACACACCTAATATAAAGGTAAAGAAGAGGTGCTCCCCCTAACACTCATTGACCAAGAGTTTGTCTGCTTCCTAATCTAGATCATTATATGGGGAAGGCAGATGAGCCTACAACTATGGAATATTAATGGGGGGAACCCTTTGACCCTCCCGCAACAAGGGCCAAGGAAGGAGACTCTTTAGGGTCTCTTCCACTCGGTTCCTATGGAGAAAGGGTCAACGAATTCACAAAGATCACTGACAAGGTTGGGACCTTGTCCAAAGAGTTAAACATGCACTTCACAAGAGTGTCATGTGTTACCTCAACAAGCAAGGAAGGTGGTGCCCGATATTCATTGCTAGGCTCACCAAGTGACTTGGGAGCAATGACAAACTCAAGGGACATCGAAGCTTCTTTTGTTACAAGGACAATGCATGTTAATGTAGCACCACCCTTTGAAGAGGTTGGACTCCTCTTATGACCCCCATTGTTAGTAAGGACATTCTCCACCTTTCGCTTTGTCGGAGGGTGCGAGACCCCCACAAGTGAGGCAAAAGGTGCCAAGAAGACCACAATAGACACCACTGAGATGTTCGACATGTTCACTTGCTTTGAGAATGACAAGATGTCTGAAAGGGACATCAAGAGAGGCATCTCAACTGAGGGAGAAATAAACAACTACACTCTTTTAGGGTTATGGGTGTTTACGCTTGCAACAAGAGTCGGAAGCAGCATTGAGGCTGACTAAATAGAAGAATAGGGGACAAGAGAGGAGGAAACATAAGGAGGCCCTAAGATAGGGGTGGTTGATTCCCCTTACTTCCTCTATAAAGTTTCCTACTTAGTTGCCAGAGCCTTTTTCTGACACTTGCACTCATGCACAAGGTAGTTTTTGTGACTCCAAGAGCCAAAGATTGGAAGCTAAGACAAAACAATAGGCTCCTAGTCAACCATAGGAGTGTCCATCACGACTATCTCTGACGAAGGGAGAGACCCTTGGACGAGAGCACTTGAGGAAGAGATTGAGAAGAGGTAGAAATAACAATAAGGGGATTCGGCTCTAACGCCTTGGTGACAAGCCTCTTCCCTTTCACTATCTTGGAAGTAGGAGCAATAGAAGGCCGCAGAGGCTGAGACATAGAGGATTCCTAGTGAGGACCCTTCTTTCCACCATATAGGTAGGTCCAAGGTCTAGGAGGTATAGTAGGAAGGTTTGATATCTTAATCTTGGATTTATGCCAAGGAGGCACCATCAAACTTCTTATGTGGAATCTAGGAGTAGTCATCCAAAAATCTTCTTCAGAAAGGGGGGTAGAAGAGGTGCCCCGAGGATAGGCAGGCCTCTCCTTTCCCTTTTGAGAAGAGGAGAAACCTTGCTGCTGCACTACTAGAGGAGCCACTTTCGCTGTCCCTTTCCCTTGGTTTTGTACTTTACATAGTTTTGGTAAAGCAAGTCCATTCTAAGGGGAAGTGGACCGACAGGGATGGGCCAAAAAAGATCCAATGAATATCCCCCATAAGATACCAATGGTTGATATCTAGTGCCATGCACAATGTGCACAACACCTTGGTGGGAGAAATTTAAACACTTATGAATAACATAAGTGATTTTGTTCATGGAAGCTAGCCATGGGATGCCCAACTTTACCCTGAACAAATAAAATTTCAGAATAACATCGAAGATTCTATTAATAGCCCTAGGTCCAACTAGGACAGAAAGAGTTATAGAGCCATATGGCTTGATAGAGAGACCATCATGCATATGAATGGTAGAATTTCTCTCTTCATATTCCTCCCTTTGTAATGAATTTATCCATAGTGTCTCCTCCATGATAACATTTACCCGGCTCATAGGGTCAACTAGGTCTCTGTCATAATATTTCCATTAAGGCGAGAAGGAATGTATAGGGGAGAGGGTTTGTTATTCAAGGTAAAGTCCTACAAGGTGAATGCCACATCTGGCGAGCTAGTCACAGGATGTGAGGAAGGAGTAAATGCCACATCTGGCGAGCTAGTCACAGGATGTGAGGAAGGAGTAACTAAGACCATGTTAATGTACACTAAGGGTTGAGGAGAAGCATCATAGCAGTCAATAATCAATTTCACAGAATGATACGAAAATGGGTACGTATAAATCTGTAACTCACAATTGGCCTTTGTTAATGATTTATTTGAGTTTTGCTTCATCCCATCGAGATGAATGGTACCATCATTGATGCGATCTTATATCTCATGATGCATGCACATACAATGCTCAGTATCATGCCCATTAACCTGATGGTATTGACAAAAAGCATTCACATCATACCATTAAGGATAGGGTTCCTTAAGAGGTTAAGGGTTTCCCAAGGTTATGATCTTATCCTTCAACAAATTTTGTAAGATGTAAGAATAAGATTCTATCAAATTTGTAAACTTCCTATTGCATCTGAGGCCATTATCGTTTGTCATGGTGACTACATTCGCAACAACTTTACTTTTCCCTTAGATAGACACAATAGACTTTCCTTCCAATCCAGAGCATGAGGAAAGTCTCCTAAACTGAACTACCTTTTGCTGGTATTCTTGCAATGTGGCACAAAAATGCATAAAGGAAGTGTATTTCATTAGGGAAAAATTCTCCTACCAGGCTCTCTACAAGTTTCCTATGAACACCTTCTACACATCGAAGATGGGAAATGGGTAGGAGATCTATGAAAGGAGCGCTTGGTATCGCGCTATGAAATTTATTATCTTCTCATTATCTCTTTGCTTACATTGGATGAGATCTGAGAAGGTCATATTCAGACCAATGTTAGCTTGAAACTAATGGAGAAGTTGATTAACAAGTTGATCAAATGAGAATATAGAATTATCAGGCAAGGAACAGTACCACTCGAGTGTTGTGTCCTTGAATCGAGGAAAGAGTTTTTCCATCAAAGCATCGTGATGAAAAAATACGTACACATGGTATTGAAGGCTAACACATGTGTTTTCGGATCCCCTTTTCCACCATACTTCTCAAACTTAGGAATCTCCATCCCTTGCAGGAAGGGAGTACTCTAGATTGCTATTGACAATGGGCTATGTTGAAAGAAAGGTATACAAATAGGCTGGGCAGAAGCCTAGGAAAGGCTTGCCAACTGGCTTTGTATTTGAACTACGTTCTGAAGAAGGGCATTCAAAAAAGGGCTAGAGGATGAAAAAGGCCCAGTGGAACCACTAGAACCACCTTCAAAGCCACTGCCATGATTTTTTCCAAAGCCACCACCACCAATAGGGCCTCCATTGGAGCCTCCTCCACTACCAAAACCACCACCATGGCCTCCACTAGAGCCACCTCCACTACCAAATTTGTCACCACTCATTCCACAAGGGCCTTCACCACCAAGGGAAATAGGAGGGGTGAAGTTGAAACCAAGGGGTATTCTACTCACCTTGATAGTATTAGGCCTTTGAGAATCAAAAGAGACACTAATCGAGGGGCATGTTTCAACCATGCATATGGATGTGGTAGGCATTGAAATTCCTATTTTTATTTCATAGGCATCAAGCACTTCCCCTCAGGTAGTACCCAATCTAGACTTATACGAAGGGATATAAGCTTCGGTTAGATCAACAAGCCCACACAAGAACTCAATGCCTGTCTGATCCTTTCCTAACAGATGTCTCACCTTGCTAGTAATCCTAGAGGTTCTCACCATGTCTAGTTCTCTCTCCAAATGATTCATAAGGTTTGACAGTCTATTATCCAATGTCAAAAGGATTTTCGTAGGGATATGCACAACATCATCCTTGTCTACAGACAAAGCTGTAGGGGATGCTGGAGGGGTAGGAGCACAGGTGGTCTCGTCTATGAAACCCATCTCATTGGTAAAGCTTGTAGGAAAACTAGTGGTAAAGTCAGTAGCCAGACCAACAGAAAAATTGGAGGTGAAACTAGAAGCGACCTTCATCTTCTCCATCAGTAGGTGTTGCAAACTTCTCCTAACAATGTACCCAGAAGTCATGGACTGGGTTATCATGCTCATAAACCTTCACAACACTCAAGTTTACAACATTAACTAGGTGCCAGGGAAAATTCTCAACATATGCAAATGGATAGATGTTGTTCACGTTGGGTTCACCAAAAATGTAAGAGAGGGGGACCAACAACACCAAGGCTCCAAGTCACAGAGAGCTAAGAGCAGAGGGCTTCCCTAAATTACCTCAAGCTAATGGATGTTTGGGATAAGAATCAAGAATAAAGAGCACTCTCAAGTGCTTCTGTCACTCTATAGATCCAAAATTCTAAATAGGGCTAGATGAGCCAATTTTTGGAGTTCAAACTGCACCTCAAATAGCTCTCTATATGAGGATGGAAGAATGGGTCTAGTACGACATCATGATGCACTGGTGTCTCTCTAGCATGTCGGCATCTGTACAACCAAAAAATGTAAAGTACAATATAAAACACCAAAAACCCTACTAACTGTCTAGCTAACTAGTTTTAATGAAATAAACAAAATTATGAAGTATGGAAAGTAACTACTTGAATGATAACACAAGTAGAAAGAGACAAGGGTGATGAATATCAAGTCACTAAAGATATAATTTTCTAGTGTGCTCCACGCACATGTTCACCTACACACAAGAAAGAGGGGAAAAATGTTGGGCCATATAGGGGTTTGCCTCAGTCAAACCCCCACTTTGGTGTTTTGACCTCCACAGACAACCAAAAAAGTCACGAAGTAGAAAGTACGATAAAGGAAATAGAAATGAAAGTACTTGAACACTATAATAGATGCTACACAACTCTATCAAACCACAAAAGGAAAATGAAGTGATACCACCTCCACCCAATGAATATCGGGGCCAATGAAGGGAGAATGCAAGCAACGAGCTTGGCAAAGTCAACATGGCTGCAGTAGTGACAAAGGGAGGTCTTGCAAGACTCCAAACTCGCAGCTTCTATGGTAGCACCTCACATACAAGGATGGAATTTATGGAGTAACAAGCTTTCTGGCTGCAATATTTAATGGAGTTGTGAAAAAATGCTTGAGAGAATGTGATAGATTGCTAGAAGATCTTGGAAGAATCAATGCATGGGTGTGTAGAGGATGAAGTGATTGAGAACTAGATGAATTTGAAGACAAAAATGGGAGATAAGGGGTTATTTTCGGGTTGATTGGTTATATAGAGGCATTATAATTCATCCCCAATGAAGAGTGTAATGTCCATGTAGACTCTAGAGGCAAGAATCTATTAGAGATAGTAGTGTGTCACATAGACATCTAGGTGTTGCACTTGCATCCCTAATGAAAATTCCCCCACCGACACACACAACACGAACTAAGTGGATGGAAGGCAGGTGGGTGATGTGGAATTTTTCCTTTGGGTTTGATTTTCTAAGGTGAGGGTATGCAGAAAGGGAATTTACACAAGGGGTGCAAATTCACTCCTATACAACTAAATACATATCCACATCAATATTATGGAAATAAACTATTTCCATCATCCCCTCATCCATGTTTACCTCTTCTTCTCTAAACTCTTGATTTTGCATTCCAACATAATTTTTTCTCTAGTTGTCCCACAACCCTCAGTCCCTTCATTCCTTCTTATTATACTCTTCAATTTAATTTGATGTAAAACATCATACACTTCACAAATGCAAGATTTAGATAAATCAAAATTTACCTCATCTTTTTCTATCACTGCAAACTCTTTAGTTTCTTCTTCCCTATCCTCTTACTTTGCTATCAAAACCCTAAACCTTTAATCTTTAATTTTTGAGTAGTTTTTTCCAATCTAGGGCACCCAGTACTCCTATAGATAGTTGTTTCAGGCCCAAATTTATAGGCCAAGTTCCTCTGTGTCTATCCTTATGGAAAGAAAGAAAATTATATCCAAAATTAATAAAAAAGAAAAAAACTAAGCTTGGGAAGGATAGCTTACTAAGTCTTTTCAAAACATCAAAGAAGTAATAAAATAGGCTCTATTATTAGGTTCATTTGATTTCTTAAATTATTTTCATTTATTTCCCTTTTTTCCTTCCACACAATTATAATTGTATTGTTAAAAATTAACCATGATGGTTTTGAATAGCTTATTTCATTCTCTAAAAAGTCTCTAAAATCTACACAAATTAAATATGATGTCATGTAGAAGCAAACCTATTCCTTGGTCAAAGAAGTTAAAAAAATTAGACCTTATTTGGTAGGTGCCAAAATTCTTGCTTATGTGCACATATTATTGTGAAAGATATCTTGATTTAGTGGGAGATGACCTGCAAGAAATGTAGATGGATTAGTAAAATATAGGAATTCAATTTAAAAGAATGAAATAACCAAGCTTGTTAAAGGATAAGGATTAGCCAAAATAATGGTAGAGTTAAACTTTGAAGATAGTTGGGTAACTCAATTAGAGATGGAGGAAGGTGAATAATATGTAAGTTGAGGCTTGGTGAGTTAATAGAGAGTGAGAAGATAACCTTAAAATTTCATGCAAAAAAATTCCTTCGTTAGTATTTAGGTTTATTTTAAAGGAGTAGGGATGACAATTTTTAAAATTTCCTTTACGAAGATGAAGCTACCATGGTATTGTAAGAAATGTGTAGTGGAGTTTGTGGTGGCTAGAGTATGGATAAATTGATAATTCATAGAATCCTTTGAGTAGGGTATTTTTTGTCATATTTTTTCACTAATCTAAATAAGGTGATCAAATGGTGTGATGCGTCACAAGGGTTATTGAGGAAATTAAAAGGATATAGAGCCTTAATTTTTAGACCTTTTATAGTGAAATATTCATTGCAATAATAGGGCATTGACTTCACTAGGGAAATCACAAAGAAATCTACTAGTGGCTTCAAGTGGATCCCAACAACCACAAATTATTTGATAAAGTGGATAAAAGAATTTCCCACAAGAATTGAAATGAATAAGGTTATAGATGATTTTATGCTCAACCATATCATTATAAGGTTTGGAATCCATAAACAAAACCATAGAGAATAATTTCATTTTTCTTAGGTCTATATAATTCAATTATCTCTATTCTTAATATGGAATTAACATATCTCACTCTTCACCATATTAACCATAAGGAAATGGGAAAGAAAATCCAAAAATAATATTTTGATGAAGATAATTCAAAGGATTCTTGGAAAAAATAAAAAGGATTGGGATTCTAAATTAAGGTTAGCTATTTTGGTAGATGAAGGATGGTATGAATTGTATGAAATTTATTTTTCAAAGATGACTTTCTCTTTTAATGGGGGCATTTTTAAGTCACCCAATTCATCCCTCAAAATTATATTGATCTATTGGCCCCACCTTATGGTGACTTGATGTAGCTCATGTTTCCTCACTTACACATGACTCACAAGTTAAGGGGTATTTTATGCTAGGTGAATAATTTTTATTTAATACTAGGATATCCTAAGGAATTTATTTTTATCATTATTACTCCACATCATAATCTCAACACTTAATTACCTAATTATAGACAAGATGAGTGATAGTTTTAGCAACTCAACAAGGAATGTTGATGTGCAATACAAGTGGTTGATTTCTATTGCATCACCTATGCTTAATACACAATAATTTGGAGACAAATCTTATTCTCAAGCATGCAATATGTGATGTGTTCATGTTAGTGGTGATTTGACATGCATATTAGTGTTGTAATTTGATGTGGATATCTCATTGGTCTACATGATGGTTGTCAAGACAAGTGGATGACACATCGTCAAGTCCTATTAGGTGTCATAGTATGAGCCTAAGTTTGAAATTTATCAAATTTTTCTCTTCACAACCCAAAAGTGTGATGCATAGTGGTTGTCAAGCTCGATAGATGACATATCCTCAAGTACTCCTAGGTTTCATAGTATGAGAATAAGTTTAAAAACCATCACTTTTATCTCTTCATGTCAACCCAAAAGTGTGATGCACAATGACCATTTTCTAACTCATATTAGGAGATCATATGAGATAGATTTTAAAGTTAGATTAAAAGGATTGACAAAATTTTTCATTATATTTCTAAGCCCATACATGAATTTAATGTAAAAGATGATAAAAAGTTAGAAATGTTCTTAATGTAGTGATATAAAATAAAATACTACTACATTACAATTTAAGGCTATTGTGGTATGTGCACCACACATGATTAGTATAATTCGAGCATTAGTTGATGTGACAACCATGCTTCCTTATAAAGAATTGGATTGGGAATTCTCCATTGTTAAGCTTGTATTATTATAATACAATTTTGTACTAAACAAGGACTAGGTTTTAGTTTCCTCTTCCTTGTGTAATGAGCATTCCTTTTTGTACATATTTTTATTTTTAATGTCATGGCATTCAATAAGTGGTATGGTCTATGTAGTATTATGGTAAAGATTTCATACTTATGCAAGGTTTCAATATAGTGATATGATACCATTAGGATTTGACACCTAGACGTGGTGTAAAGGTTTAGAATGTGTGCATTGTGCCCAATATGATCATGTTATCCTATTGTATCATCCTTTAGTGTACATTTGTATTTTTGTGTGCTTGATGCATAAAATAATGTGGTGGGAAGTCTTGTGTGATCTTAGTTGGGTATGGGGTGAATATTTATCATGGAATTGATATGATAAATATGTTGTGTGTTCACTTTGATTGGTACTTCTTTACCTAGGCTTATGGTTTTGAAGCAAATGGATTTTCTCTAATTAGAGGTTCAATGTCTCCCCAATTGTTACAAATGCTTGGAGGCATAAACTTGTAGATTTCAATTGATTTTTTTTTTTATCAAATACTTTATATATTGAAATCACTTATCTATGTGACAATTGACCAATGGCCTATGACCTAATGAAATCATTGTATATAATATTAAAAGGTTGTAATTATTAAACCATTGTATAATTGGTTATATTAAGATGTACCCATTGTGTACTTAATGGGTCCATGGGTTCAATCGCCATGATCATCATCTATGAAAGATAAAACCCGATCAAAATTTACATAGGTGATAGAGATCCCTTAACTATAATCTAAAGAGATTTAAAATCTAGAAAGCATGGGGAAGTGCCACAGTAAGGAAACAGATCCAATGAAAAAATAAGTAGAATTTAGATATGGATTTGACAAATAAAAAGGAAATGAGAGACATAAATTCATTTGAGGATTTTATATGCATTTAAACATTAAAAATAGATCAAAATCTAGAGATGTTAGGACCCACTCCATTGCACTAATCAGTATTATAAATTGAGAGAGAATTGTATGTGTGAAGAAACTAAAAACTAGTTAGAAGTGTATGGAGTATTAAAAGCTTATGGTGTGTTTATTTTGATGTGTAGACATTGGTGTTGAAGGTTTATATCTATTGCAAAGGATATAAGATGAAGGTTAAGAAGGTCCCTTATAGTAGCAAAGGTAGGTATTTTAACTAAGTTTGTTTATTTTGTGTTTAAGCATCACTTTCGAGGCCTAGAAGTAAACAATTGGGGAAATAGCTAAAGAATTGTATGTTAATTTAATGGTTAAAACCCTTCACAACCTTGATAATGGCAATGGTCATGTTTGAACTTTTAGTTAACTAATACGAAAGAGTTTATTGCGTGAGGGAACAAAATATTCCACAAGTAGTCACAAGACGATTAGATAGGGACAAGACAAAAATGGCTATCCAAATAAACTTAGAGATGTTTGATTCAATTGACATTTGACAGTGAGTTAAGAAACAATAAATTCAATGAAGTACAATTATGATGGGTTATAATGTATGGGATGGCATCCATGCTTTGATGGATTTTAGGACCTGGAGAGTTGTTTCCCTTTAGTCTTTAGGACACAAAGATACGTCGATTAGAAAATAATATAAAAAGGCATTATGTAATTGATTAAGGCAGGTGCCCGCCTGGCATGGTGTCATTAACTTTTTGGAAGAAAATGAAAAAGAGGTATTTTTCACACTAATCAAAGGTCTTCTCTTCTTCGTAACCCACTCAAACAACCCTTAGAGGTTTCATTTTCTTCTATAATGAAGAAATGATATCAAATCAACTTTAGTGCCACCTTTTTGGTTCATAACATTCTCTTTCCTCACTTTTTTCTTTCTTGATAATTAAGTAGGTTGGTTGTGGAATATCTTGTCCATAGCTAACTTTGTATTATCATATTGAAATTGTGGTGGTGCAACATTGCCAATCAAATTTCTTGATAGAGTTAAAGCTACAAGGTATGGATTGCCTCTATTTCTATACAATTGTTCTGATAGGCACTTGCATGGTGGTTTTGAGGTATTTCATGGGCTAAGCTTTATCAAGAAGGATAAAATTATTTAGCTTAGGTTTGATCTTTTTGTAAAGTTCTGGTGGAAATTGTGAGCTAGAGAAATATGTTAGGAAAAACCCTATTGCTACCTGGGTCCATTCAAAAGAGTTAGCAGTTATGTAATGATTTGTGTGAAGCTAGACTTGTTGGAAATATTTAATTTTCTAACTAAGCCTTTCTTGCGTCAACTCCCTTGTTGCACCTACCTGTCAAGAGGCTCATTTCAATGAATTTGTTTTTGGGATCTTCATCCCTATTTTTCTCTTGACTACAAAATTTATTGTGGTACACAATTTTGAATTTCTAAAATTTATTGTGTTAGGTGAATTTGAATTATGAGAGGTAATTTTTTAATGAGGACAAATAGAAAGATTGTAACAGTTAGATTAAGATTAGTAGAAGAATTTGCAAGTGATTTGCAAGAAGGTGAAGTTGCAGCAACAACAACAGAGAATGCTTTGTGCAAGGAGCAACAAATAGCTCCTGATCATTCAATGTTTGCAGGGAGTAGTAGATAGATCCAACTATATAGAAAGAAGAGAGAGCTCTGAGAAGCCCCTGATAATTTAGTGTGTGTGCAACTCTAGATTGTTGGAAAACAAGTTTTTTATAAGTAGTTTGTAGTTTCAAGTTTAAGAATCCTTTGTAATTGTTATTTTCTAAGTTAATAGAAGAAAAAAAGTTTTCATTCCCAGCTATGTGTCTCCATTCAATTTTTTTTGTTATTTTGCATTTTATTTTTGGTATTCCTAGATGATTGGGAAACAAAGCAACAACTCCGTGCATTTTATTTGAAGTTTTAATGTGGTATCAGAGCACTAAGATACTTTTTTCACATGGTATCAGATCCAAAAGGCCCTAAGTATTGAGTGAGTTGGGAATTTATTTTATGGGTGTTTAAATTTTTTTTTTTGGAGAAATGGTTGGAGAAGAGAGTAAGAGTTGGCAACAACCACCACCATTTAATGGAAAAAACTATGATGTTTGGGAAAAGAAAATGAAGACCATAATGACCTTGCAAATGATTTGTGGGAGTTTGTGATCAATGGGTTCAATGATGTGACTGATCCTACAGTATATGCAGTCCTCACAAACAACCAAAAGATCTAGTTGAAGGAGGAAAGGAGGAAAGATGCAAAAGCATTGAGTCTAATTGAAGCACCTTGACATATGCCATTTTTCCTAGAATAGCAACAACTAACTATGTAAAGGAAGCCTAGGAAATCCTCCAAACTATTACAAAGGGATTGATAAAGTAAGTTTGGTGAAGCTCTAGATGCTTCGAAGAGATTTTGAGACTCTCCAAATGAAGGATAGTGAGTCTATCTTAGACTTCCACACAAGAATTTTTGGTTTGATAAACTAGTTGAGGATGAATAGAGAAGCATTGGAAGAGTAGAGGATTGTGGAGAAAATCCTCAGAAGTTTACCCACAAACTTTGATGCAGTAGTGATTGTTATTGAAGAGGCAAAGGACCTTTCAATGTTGTATGTTGATGAGCTTATGGGTTCACTGCAAACCCATGAGTAGTGCCTATATAGGTCTGCAATTTCTTCCTATGAGCAAGCATTCAAAGCTCCAGCCAATGCAAGAGGTAGGGGGAGAGGTAGAAAGAATTCCAAATGTGGTAGAGGAAAATTTGGGCATGGAAGTGTTGGAGAAGATAGCTTAGGATGAGAACACAACTAAGAGGGAGAAAGAATCTCTCAATCCAACTCTGAACAAGCCAAGAAGAACAACAACTTGATTCAGAAGTCTGACAAGAGCAATATTGAATGTTATTATTGTCATAAATTTGGTCATTACGCAAGTGAGTGATGGAAAAAGTAACATGATCAATCCAAGCAAACTGCAAATGTGGCTAATGAAAAAGTGGTTGAGGGTAATCAGCAAAAGGCCTTCATCATGTGCAACATTGCTGAGCAAGGTAGTGATGAGGTATGGTTTTTAGATAGTGGATGTAGCAAGCACATGAGTGGTAATGGAATCTTATTTTCTTTCATTGATAAAAATGTCAAGTATGAAATAAAAAATGGGGAACAATGAAATAGTTCTAGTTGTGGGAAAAGGGTCTATTTTGTCTTACACCAAGCAAGGTGAGAAAAAGGAGATTGACAATGTATATTTTTCCCCTGGCATAAAGCACAATATCATGAGTATTGGATAGCTGATCCAAAAAGGTTACAAAGTGTTGATGGAAAAGGGTGAATGCATCATTTATGAGAAGGATGGAAGTAAGAAAATAATTGCAACAATGCTAATGACAAAAAATAAAATGCTTCCTTTGAGGCTATAAATGTGTTTCTCAGCTCAGTTCGTAGTTGTAGGAAAATGCATAGTAGTACAACACTGAGCATCCTTCAAGATAGTCATTCAAGACCCTTCCAAGCTTTGGCATCTCTATGGACATTTAGGCTATGCTAGTTTGAATATTTTGTGAAAGAAGGGTATGGTTAGAGGTTTACCAACCATAGTAGAGCCTAGTGGTAGATACGAAGCTTGCATCTTAGGCAAACAACATAGGAACCCCTTTCAATCGAGAAATTCTAGAAGGGCAAGCTGTTGCACATTGATTTGTGTGGCCCTATGTAAACAATTTCTATTGGTAAAAGCCAATATTTTATGTCCTTCATAGATGAATATAGTCGTAAGACATGGGCCTATTTCTTACAACATAAATCTAAGGCATTTGAAAATTTTAAAGTGTTTAAGGCCCAGGTTGAAAAGGAGAGTGGAAATTTCATTAAGGTTCTAAGGTCAGATAGAGGGGGAGAGTATACCTCCAATCAATTTGTGAATTTTTGCAAGCAATAAGGCATTAAGAAGGAGCTAACAACAACCTATACTCCATAGCAAAGTGAAGTGGTTGAGAGAAAAAACAAAACCATCATGGAGATGGAAAGAAGCATGCTTAAAGCCAAGAGGCTCCTAAATGAATATTGGGGTGAAGCTTAGCAACAACAGTATACTTGATAAATAGAAATCCTACAAAGGTAGTTTGTAACAAGATTCTGCAAGAGGCATCTAGCCAAAATGCAAGTGGATGGTTGAACACTTGAGAGTGTTCGATTTTGTGGCATATGCACTTGTGCCAAAAGAGAAGAGGAAAAAGTTGGATGACAAGGGTGAGAAGTGCATCTTCATGGGATATAGTGAAGAGTCCAAATCCTACATGCTATATAATACAATCACCAAGAAAATAGTCATTAGTAGAGATGTGGAGTTCTTAGAGGATGAGTCATGGGATGGCTTGATAGTTTCAGACAGCTTTGTACCACTCCCAAGAGCTCCAGGTGATGAAGAAAAAGAGTATGAAGTACAACAAATATGATGTTATGGAGCCTGCAGTTGCTCTCAATAGCTCTAGACTACTCCAAACCAGCTCTGGACTACTTTGAACCACTACATAGGCACAAATAGAGAGCTCCAGATAGCTCCGAACAAGGCCTACTCTATAACACCCTGCCAAGGAACCTCAGAGGACAGAAAATAACATGACTAAATAATGAGTCAATTTTTTTTTAAGTAAATAACAATGAACTATAAACATAACTTAACATATAAACTAAACTAAGTCCTCTAAGGTTCCATGACTATGCTACTAACGCAACTCTAACAAGAACTAGAATCATTTCATTAACAAATATGCTAACATAGTTTATCTAATAATCAAGTTTGTTTTAAACCATAACATCAAATGATTTTACACTATGTATTTCCATAACATGTCATTCATTAAACAACATGCAAGATCATTTATCAATAACTAACAAGTATAAATACAAATTACATTACATGAGAGTGCATCATAATTGTTACATCATTACACTATTTATAAAAATGCTTCCCTAAATACAATTGGGAAGAATACATCATTATTAAAATAAATGGTACAACTAATATGCAAAACCAATATATATGCATAAAGGACTATCTTCTCATACTAGATCATGAACTAGAATCTACCACATAAGGTACAACCTCCACACACACAAACAAGCAACAAGGAAATTCAATGGAGGAAAAAACACCAACCTTCCGACAACCATGTGGAACCCTAAGGTCCACCCCTCGTGCTAGGAGATAACATAAGGTCCCACTACAAAAAAATATTCAAGAAGATAGTAGACTAACATAAACAAGGCTTACAAGATTCCAATGCAACACTGCCATAACATGAACATCACATACAACACATGCATTGCTTCTAGAGGCACACACACAATAGAAGGGGAACACATAACTAGGGAATGCTAGATTGCAATAGGGAAGAGTGTCATCACATGGTCTTGGCATGGGTTACCCTAACAGTCTGTCACTAGATGCCAACCCCCATTTATGGTTACCCTGGAAATCTTTCACTAGATGCCAGCCTCATAGGGTGATACATGCAGAACTAACATTCCTTTTGTGAGGAAAAGGAAGTTGATCTTGCCAACCAGGCCTTTTCAACCCATCCTTAGTCTAAACGAGCACTATAGGCATGAGTGAGGCATCCAATTATTTTGATTAACGTGAAATCTACCCAACCTCCTAATTCATTAATTAGGTTATCATTGAATTAAAAAACTCCCAAATGGGCTACCATGGACACCACTTTCGGTTCTGGCCCTCATTGAGAGCCACTCCCCCTACTTGTAACTAATAGACCCTACACAAAAAGCAAGGTAAAAACCATCTTGCACACTTAACAAGTTCACATGAATCCCACACATAGAGCAAGGCATTGACCCTCTCACTCACATATCACAATCGCAAGAGTGTATAAACAGTGCAAGGCATAGACCCTCTGCACACATCTCAACACATAACCAATCCCTTCCAAAATGAAACAATCATAAAACCCAACATACAAGATACTTCCCCTAAACCTCTGGAAGTCAACCTTAACAATTTGCACATATGGCTACCACTTTTAAACATTACCCAACTTTCAACAATTAAACAAAACACTTAGTCCAATAATCAAGCCACACAACCAATTAATCAAAGAAAAAGTTATAACCATCACTCGTTAATAAAATACAATTAAACTTGTTTAACAATATACAAAATAATAAATTGATTATTTCACACTAACACAATTATAACCTCTGTAATCCATTTAATTCATTTCCAACAAGACAACAATTGTCCATGATCTAATTCCTTGTTACTCGACTATGTGTTTGCAACCTAGATACTCACATAGAGGTAAATCACTAGGGAAAACAATTAGAGAATCTACTCTTCACGAAATGACTAAACCAAACTTCTAATAAAGAAATAACAAGGGAAAACCCTTACTTATATAGATACAAATATATATACCAATTAACTATCTAGAAATTAGTTCTAACAAAATACGTGATTCCCAAATTACCATTCAAAGTGGTATGTTATGAAGACTATGCTTCTATATTCTCTTAACACCTAAAGAAATGCCCCATGCACATAATCAATAAAATAAGGTAATATAAAGACAAATTCCACATACTAAGTTAAGAACTTTCTAACATTTAGAATTTCCCTATTAAATAGCTATAGTATGCTATGTAACTAAATTGGCAATACTCTAAATAATTCCTAATGATCGTTTAATCTACTAACTAAAATTTGCCTATTGATTGATAACGATACTATTGAAAGAAATGGACACACAATTTCAATTACTAACTATTTCCTTAACTCTCTTTAAGAATTATATTAGCAATTTAGAACAACGAGGTTAAACATGATACAATATTTAATGGTCAAAATTACAATTACTACTATTTCACTAATCTCTTTCATGAAACAATTATCTAATAAGAATTTACTACTTAATTCTTTTCAATTATTCAAAGGTAATAACTCCTTGATTCCAATTACTAACTATAATACTAAATCCTTTTATGAAACAATAATCAAATTAAAGGAATAAGAATCTTCAAATGGTAACAATGTCGTATTTTTTAAAATTTTATTTCAGACAATATCTCTAATTTCCTTTAATAAATAACTATCAAATTTAAAGCATAAAAAATATGCATCATAATTCAATTTCTTCATAACACAAAATGAAATAGAATAAATTCGGTTTGGATAGCCATTAGAAAGAAACTTATTTATATTTAATTCCAATGGAAATCTTCAGTGGTAATACGAATTTGATAAAGGAAGATATAAATTAACTCTAATAGAATTCTACTCAGTCTAGCAGTCTAAAAGTAAAAGATCTGAACCTTATTACAATGTATCCAAAATAAAGAGCTCTTCTATATCGAAATAAAACAAGCCTTAATAAAAGAAATATGATAGAGAATAAGATTCTTTGTGACCGGGACCAAGATAAAATGTTCTGCGTAGACCAATATTCAAGATCTCATTACATCAATGTTATTCATTAAAGATCTGAATGGTTGATCATGCAACCTAGTAAAATTTGAGACAACGCTTGGAAAAATAACAACTAAATTACAAGCTCCAAAATCTCTGCTATCTTAACGGATAATTTTTATCAGCAAAAGAGGATTTTACCTCAGCAATAGGTGTTAACCTCAACAATATGGAAAATATACCTGTTCAAACACACTCGACCCAGCCATCTAAATCCTAAAAGTCTGAAAGTCTCGCTTCAGTAGGCTCGAACTGTAAGAAAAAATACCACAAACGGCTTGACAGAATGCCTAAAAAGGGATCTCATTTCAGGAAATGAAATGATGGGCACGATAGGCTTAGAAACATTCAGATAAAGCCAAAATAAAATAGCGCAATTCTTTCTAGAAATGCATTTCAAGTTTTATTTTGCAAAACATGTTGCCATCTAAATTAAGGCGATACTTTGTATTCACAGTGTTAAACATATTCTTAATGTAAGCACATGAATTATTAGTATATAATGGTTGATTAACTGTACATCTCTTGAGATATGAGGACCGCCGAACTAAAATGTACAAAAAATAAATGAATACCAACAAATGACTCATAAATAAATTAAGCAGTTGCTTTTGCTACATAAGATTAAATGCACAAGAAATCATCTCGTATAAGAAAACTCAAGGATTTACTAATGGAAACACATAGACATATTTTCGTTGCAAATAGAAGAAGGCTTTCAAATGAATATTGAAGAGTTCAGGAAAGGCTTGTGAAAGTCATTTCAGAATTGAAGTCATCTCTTCTAATTCCAATAGCCATTGCATGGAATATGTTGCTTTAGAAGGGTTGAACATTGAAGTCAATTCTCTATAAATTTTTGTATAGCTGAGCTTTCCTTCATTACCACTTGGTTTAAGGCTATCGTGGATGTCAAAAATTATGAAAGGCACGGGATAAGGCTAGCGTTATGAGAGTGTGTAAGGTGCATACTATACACAAAGAAGGACTTCAAATGACAAGATCTAATGCTAGGAGAATTTCATTAAAGCAAATGTACCCATGCTACATATTCAAAGCCCCAAAGATTGTTGGGAGGCAAAGGATGCAATAAAACATAAAGTCACTGTTGTGACAGAATGGAAAAAGCAGAAATAAACACATAGAATACGCACAATGAACACACAATGACAACAAGACTAAACAGACATAAATTAATTTTGCATATATTCCTTGTTTTCTTCAAAATACAAAAAATTAGAGGATATTCTTTGATTTACAAAAACAAAATAAAACTAAGCTATTTGGATAGATGCCCAATGACTAGGTGCTACACTCACACCTCAAAAACATAAATGACTATAATCCTGTAGCTACAATTGACAATGCACTGCATCTGCTAAAACATTCCTTTTGTGTTACTGCTATCACTGGTTCTGTGATGAACATTCTCCACTTCATCTGTTGCTGTAGGGTCACTACTTACAAACCAAAAACTAACTTATTATTTAACTTCAACAAATACTTTCCTTTTGTTTGTATTAGCAAGCTCATGAGAATGAGAGCTTAGATTCAAAATTCAAATCTACCTACCTTCATTAATTGGTGTAGGTATTCATTGGCTATAACAAGCCCAAAAATAAGCACACAATTTGAATTTCAAATTTTTCTACCTAAAATAAATGCAACAAGTTTACGTTGGCTGCAACTTGAGGTCTTCATCTGACGTGGCAGGGGGAAAAGTTAGCAAGCTATAGATTAATCAGTATTCCAACACTCCCCCTTAATCTGTAGGTCAATTGTCAATCTATAGTTTTCTTCCAGAGCTAATCTCTGAAGCTATCCATAATGCCAAGCCTATCTCTTAAGTGTTGAAAACTGTACTTTGGCAATGCCTTGGTGAAGATATCGGTGAGTTGCTACTCGGATCTACAATACTGAAGTTCTATCTCACCTTTTTCTACCAACTCCCTTATGAAGTGATAACGAATCTCAATGTGTTTGCTTCGTCCGTGGAAGACCGGATTCTTCGTCAGCGCTATGGAGGACACATTGTCACAATGAATGACTATGTTGTCAACTTGCTATTGCTGTAAATTTGCAAGGATCCTCCTCAACCAAATAGTCTAACAAGCTGTTGCATTTGTTGCTATGTATTCTGCTTCTGCTATACTGAGAGAGACAATTAGCTGCTTCTTTAATTCCCATGAGATTGCACCCGATCCCATGTTGAAGACATAACTGAATGTGCTCTTCCTATCATCCATATTTCCTACCCAATCACTATCTGTGAAACCATCCAATTTAAACTCATTAGATGTTGTATACAAAATTCCATAACGAGTTGTTCCATTGACATACCTTGAAATCCTTTTTCCTACTTGCCAATGTGTTTCCTTAGGTTCCTCCATGAACCTAGATATCAAACTTACTAAATACATTAAATCAGGCCTAATTAATGTCAAGTACATCAAACTTCCAACCATGTTTTTGTAGAGGGTTGGATTCACTTCCTTACTGCTATCAAACTTGCGTAGTTTCAAACCTATTGCTGTTGGTGTGGGGTAAGGTTTGTTGTTATTCATTTTGAACCTTCTTAAAATTTGTTTGGCATAATTAGATTTTGAAATGAAAATTCCATGTTGTGTTTGTTGAACTTCTATCCCAAGAAAATACTTCAACAAACTTAAATCCGTCATCTCAAATTCATTTTTCATCACCTCCTTAAAATCAACAATTTTGTTGTCACTATTATCAATTAAAATCAAATCATCTACATACAAAACAATAATTAAAATATCACCTTTAGCTGATTTGATGTAGAATGTGGGCTCTCTGCTACTCTTGCTAAAGTCATTAATCACTAAATAAGACTCTATTCTATTGTACCACACCCGAGGTGTTTGTTTCAACCCATAAAGACCTTTCCAGAGCCTATACACTTTGTCCTCTTGCCCTACGAATTTATAGCCAAGTGGCTGCTCCACGTACAATTCCTCCTTCAACACTCGATTTAAGAAGGCTGACTTTACATCCATCTAATACACTTTCCACTAATGATGCCCACATTATTTTCAGCCTTGTAACTAGTGCATGTCTCATCATAATCTATACCGGGTTGCTGTTTGTACCCTTTCACAACTACCCTTTCCTTGTGTCTTTCAATTTTCCCTTTTGTAGTACACTTGGTCTTATAGACCCACTTCACTTCAATCACTTGTTTACCCTTGGGTAAATCGGTCAACTCCCATGTTTGATTCCTCTCTATAGCTTCCAACTCTTCATCCATGGCCTTGCACCATTTCTCTTCTTTTACTACATCCTCAAAGTGTGTTGGATCACTATAGGAGAATAGTGCAAAATCCAAATTTGCATCAAAATTAGCATACCATGTGTTGTCATAGATCTCCCTCACACTCCTTGTCTTACATGGCATCAATGATGCAAGTGTAGGGTCTAAATTTTCTTTTGAACTGCTACTACTATGACCTTTGGAGCTACTATACTACTGGTTGTCGGAGCTACTAGTCTGCTAAATTCTAGAGCTGCTAGACTATTGTCTCTGTTTAGTGCTGCTACTCTGTTGTCTCTGTTGAACACTACTAGAGTTACTATTCTGCTATAGATCATTGGAGTTGTTTTCTAATGCTCTACGGTAGTTTCTTCCTAAGCTACTGCTCTCTTGAGCTCCCCTTATGTTGCTATCATCTGCAACTTCATCATCAAGGGGTATTGTAACTAAAATACCCGTGGTGTCATCCACCATTCCATCCATGCTTCATTATCAATAAATATAAAATCCCTACTAATCACAACATTCTTGGTGATGGGATTGTACAATTTGTAGACTTTTGAATTCTCACTATATCCTATAAAAATACACTTTTCTCCCTTTTCATCAAATTTCTGCCTCTTCTCCTTTGGCATGAGTGCATATGCCAAACACCCAAATATCCTTAAATGCTCAACACTCCATTTTTTGTTTGTCCCCGCCTTTTGCGGAATCCTACCATAGACAACCTTTGTGGGACACTTATTCAGTATATAGACTGTTGTTGCTACAACTTCTCCCCAAAATATGTGTGATAGCCCTTTTTCTTTTAGCATACTTGTCACCATATCTTGAATGGTTCTATTTTCCTTTCTGCCACTCCATTTTATTGTGGAGTATACCTAGTTGTAAATTGTTTGTGAATTCCCTCATTCCTACAAAACTTTAGAAAATCATTGAAGATGTACTCTCCCCCTCTATCTATTATAAGGGCTTTGATATAGTGACCACTCTCCTTCTCAATTGTTTCTTTAAACCACTTAAACTTCTCAAAGCCTTCTGATTTTTTTTTTCAAGAAATAGACCCATATTTTTCTGCTATAGTCATCTATGAAAGTCATGAAGTATGTGTTTCCTCCTAATGTGGGGGTTTTCATGGGTCCACACAAATCTGAGTGCACTAACTCAAGAGGTGCTTTTGCTCTCCAGGAATACCCAAATTGAAATGGCTACCTATGTTGATTTCCTAAAATGAAAGCCTCACACTTGCCATCAGATTCTACAATGGATTGTAAACCCCTAACCATTCCTTTTCTAGACAATAAAATCAAACCTGAAAATCTTAAGTTCCCATACCTTAAATTCCATAGTTTGGATGGGTCTTTGATGACTGTCTTAAATGCAAACTGTTGTTCGACTACTGACTGTTGCGTGACTACTGTCAGTGCCGGTGAATAATGTTGTTGCTGACCATTTGTTGTTTCTATCCCAGACACTATGTGCATCCTGAGAGGAAAAATTTTGTTTCTCGTCATCTACACTGCAACCATCACTCTCTTACTTCCTCCTCTATCAAATATCTTGCATTATCCATTCTCCATCAAGATTTTGTAACCATTTTGGACCATTTGTCCAATGCTCAATAAATTATGCTTCATGTCGGTAGCATAATAGACATCCTAGATTTGTTGTCTTTCACCATTCTTGGTTTGGATGCTGACAACACCTCTTCTAATAATGAGAACTTTCTCATCATTTCCCATTTTGATCTCAGTTTTTATATTGCTGTCAATGGAGGTAAAGAAATTTTTGTTACCACTTATGTGGTTGTTGCATCCATTGTCCAAGTACCATACTTCATCATTGCTACATTCAACAAGATTGCAAATGATGAAAACACTGGACTATTTGTCATTTTCAACTTTGTTCTCATTTGCTACATTAGAATTTTGGCCTCCATGGTCACACTGATTCTTTCTACACTCACTGGCATAATGGCCATACTTGTGATAGTAATAACACTTCACATTACTTTTGTCAGATCTCTGATTTGAGTTGTTGTTCATCCTCTACTACTGGTTTGCTAACAGTGAGCTGCTCGGCTCCTCTATGCTATCAATACCTCCTCTTCTAGAATTGCTTCCACCTCTACCTCTTTGGCCTCTTCCTCTATTTTCTTCCTCTTCCCCAACCTCTTGCATTGGTCTAAGCCTTGAATGCTTTCTCTAGGGAAGGAGAAGATTTTTTCAACCACTTCTCATGGGTTTGTAGTGAACCCATCAAATCATCTATAGTCATTTGAGACAAATCCTTTGCCTCTTCAATGGCAACGACTACATAATCAAACTTAGTAGGTAGAATTCTTATGATTTTCTCAACAATCCTTTTCTCTTCCATTGTTTCTCCATTAACTCTCAACTTATTTACAGGGTTGAAACCTTAGTGTGATAATCTGAAATGGACTTATTATCTTTCATTTGTAGAGTCTCAAAATTTCTTCTCAAGAGCTACAACTTAGCTAATCTCACTTTCTCAGTCCCTTTATAACTATTTTGCAATATATCCCAAGCTTGTTTTGCATAGTTTGATGTTGCAATACGTGGGAAAATAGCCTCACTCAAGGCTACCTCAATCAAACTGAGGGATTTTTCATCCTTCATTCAGGTCTCCTTCAATTGATTCTTTTGTGCATTTGAAAGGGCTGCAAATGCATTTGGGTCTGTAATGTCATTGAACCTATTTGTGACCAACTCCCATAGGTCCTTTGCAACTAAAATGGTTCTCATCTTCCTAGCCCACATGTCATAATTCTTCCCATCAAAATGTGGTGGCTGCTACTAACCTTTGCTCTCACCTCCTACCATATTTCTCAAATTTGAGAATACTAAACAATGCCTAGATAACCTAGTGCTTAACCCACAATAACAAATTGACTAACTAACTGCCCAAAAAAATAGGGCTCTGATACCACTTGTTGGGAGGAAAAGAGTGCAATAAAACACAAAGTCACTACTATGATAGGATGGACATAGCATAAATAAACACACAGAATACACACAATGAACACATAGTGACAACAAGACTAAACAGACATAAATTAACTTTGCATATATTCCTTGTTTGCTTCAAAATATAAAAACTCAGAGGATATTCTCTGATTTACATAAAAAAAATAAAACTAAGCTATTTGGAAAGATGTCCAATGACTGGGTGTTACACTCACACCTCAAAAACATAAATTGCTACAATCCTGTAGTTGCAGCTGACAATGTGTTGCATTTGCGAAAACATTCATTCTATGTTGTTGTTGTCTCTAGTTTTGTGTTAAACATTCTCTATTTCATCTGCTTCTGCAGGTTCACCACTTACAAACCAAAAATTGACTTCTTGTCTAGCTTCAACAAATACATTCCTTTTGTTTGTATTAGCAAGCTCATGAAAATGAGCGCTTAGATTAAAAATTCAAATATACCTACCTTCATTAATTGTTGCAGGTATTTGTTGGCTATAACAAGCCCAAAAATAAGCACACAATTTGAATTTCAAATTTATCTACCAAAGATAAATGTAGCATGTTTACGTTGGTTACAACTTGAGGTCTTCATCTAACATGGCAAGGGGAAAAGTCTGCAAGCTACAGATTAATTAATATTCCAACAAATATTTCCAAGTTACAACACACATAAATTAATTTCAAACTTTTATGAATGGAAGCAGGAGAAAGGATGATATAAATAAAATTGAGGGCAAATGAAACAATGGAAGCTTATGAAGGAACCTGATAATTCATAATATTTTTAAGTCTTGTATATAAATATTACAATAGACATTTGATAGGTAGAACGACTAGTGATTAAAGAAGGTAATAATATATTAAAACCTTACTAAAAGTAAACAACATCTAGTAGCTAATGCCAACAAAGACTCAATGAAACATTGTGGACTTTAATAGAGGAAAACTTTCAAGAAGATTAATGCTTGATCTTTATTAAATCAACACAACATACATGTTTGCTATACCCCAAAAGGACTTAAGTATAATAGAAAAACATCCAACTGTGAGAATAAATATCCAACACACTTCAGATTACTGCAAAGCATTTGTGGAAATCTAACAAGGGTAAGATCAAAATATTTACCTGAAATATTGTACTGAAATGTAGATATCTAAGACAGTAGCCAAATCCTTCAACTGGCAACTCGAACCCTCCAATCCCAGTCTAATTTTTTAGAATCAGCAAGGGAATCCATTATTTTTCAAAAAAAAAAAATAGGAAGTTTTATTTTCGAAAACAAAAATCTAATGAAACTCAAAAATCTCCAATAAAACAATTAGTTTCTTTTTCAACAATCTATTTTGCTCCACAAAAATCTTATCAAATCTCCAAAATCCCCCAAAAAGATAAACTATTGAAAGATTTTATGCAAGTTTTATTTTTAGAAAATATATATTTTTTTAATAACTACTTGAGCTGCATGTTGCTACATGCTCACCAGGACTGTCATGTGTAGTCCCATTTTAGAAAATATATTCAATGCTTTTATGAGCCATAAACTATCTTTATTTACCATATTATTTTACTATTTATTAATTTCACTATAGTTTTTGCTATTTATCCATTATCACCTTTCCTTTTAATATTTTATTTTATTTTATTTAATATCACATTACACTTTTAAATTTATTATAAACCATAATTATTAATAAGTATATTTACAATTAATTACCAACATACTTGTTACTTAATAATTTAATTTAATGAATCGATTAATCAAGAACAACATTATCAACCAAATTTAAATTAAACAAACCAAATATCAACAACAATTACCTAAACATAACCAAGGTCAAAAAACAAGACCAATTGACCACAAGCTTCTGACTACATTGATGGGGTAACACATTGGATACTCATCCTCTTCGAGGATGATGGCTAGGGTAGGGGACCAAATACTATCTTTGTTCAACAATTCCATTGGGTTTAAGGCACACTCAAACCTATCAATTCAGGTGGATTTGATGCCTAGTATCTGCAACCTATAGCACAGAAAATGGTCGAACATATACATAGTCATACAATCAGGCACACCGCGAAAGGAAATTACAATGTAGTAGGGTACTCACAAATGAGTAATGCAACACTATCCATTTCACCAAGACACATCAAACAAGTAACCACATAAAATCATAAACCATCAGCTACATATCAATCAGAATTATAATCACATAATGGTCATGATAAAATAATCACATATTGATCATAACAATGCATCTAACATCATATATTGTATCATAAAATATACCAACTACTTAACATCATTAGCACATACCTTTAATTATCCCTATTATTTTTCCTTCATCTCCAAGTTTCAAGGTTGGCTACCTGCACATCCATGGTGAGGATGGAGGTGCACTACATGCTTAGCAAAGCAACAACAATAGTGAAATTTCAGACCCTATTCTTGCCTCCCTAGTGCCAAGAAAGACCAAGAGTCTAAAGGAGACCTACCAAAATGAAAGGTATGATGAAGAGTTTGATGAAAGCATGAATTTTGTATTATTTTCTCATAGTGATCCAATTTACTTTGAGGATGTTGTGAAAGAAAAGAAATGGTGTGAAGCTATAAATGATGAGATAGATGCAATAGAGAGAAATAGAACATGGGAGCTAACTAATTTTCCTCCCAACAAGCAAGTAATTGGAGTGAAATGGGTCTATAAGACTAAAAGCAATGTGAATCTGACTATGTATAAAAGTTTGGTTGGAAGTTTAATGTATTTAACAACAACTAGGCCTCATATAATGCATAGTGTAATTCTGATTTCCAGATTTACAGAGACTCCAAAAGAGTCACATTGGAAAGTAGGTAAAATAATCTTGAGGTATGTGAATGGAACCAAAGGATTTGGCATTTTTTATGGTGTACCAAATAAAATTTTGTAGGTCTGAGCAATAGCTTGCAGACATTTTTATGAAACCTTTGAGTACAAATTGCTTTGAATGCCTAAGAAGCACTTTAGGAGTTTTTGATTTGAATGAAGAGAGATGTTATTTGATAGCTTAGTCAAAGGGGGAGTGTTGGAAATATTTAATTTTCTGACTAATCCTTTCTCACGTCAACTCCTCTATTGCACCAACCTGGTGGAGGCTTCTTTCAACAATTTTTTTTTTTTGGGATCTTCATCCTTGTTCTCCTTCTGACTGTAGAATTTATAGTGGTAGGAAATTTTGAATTTCTAGAATTTATTATGTTAGGTGAATTTGAATTATGAGAGGGAATTTTTGAATTAGAATAAATAGAAGGAATGTAATAGTTATATTAAGATTGGTAGAAGATTTTGCAATTGATTTGCAAGAAGGTGAAGTTGCATCAACAACAATAGAGAATGTTTTATGTAGGGAGCATCAAATAGCTCCAAATGAATAGGAAGAAGAGAGAGCTCTGAGAAACTCCCGATACTTCAGTGTGTGTGCACAGCTCCAAATTACTGCAAATCAAGTTTGTTATTAGTATTTTTTAGTTTCAAGTTTAAGAATCCTTTGCAATTGTTATTATTTGAGTTAATAGAAGAAATAAAGTTTGCATGCCCAACTATGTGTCTCCATTCCATTTTTATTTATTCCGCATTTTATTTTTGCCATTTCTAGATGATTGGGAAATAGAGCATAAGCTCTATGCATTTTATTTGAAGTTTTAATGTGGTATCAGAGCACTAAGATAATTTTTCATAGGACTGGGTAAAGATCCTTCAAAAGGAAAACAAAAAAAGGAAAAAGAAAAAATAAAGCCACTTCAAAAGGAAAATGGTAGCAATAAAACTAATTAAGATCTCCTACAATGTTAGGTTCATAATCATTAGCACCACTCTGGATGCCATTCTTGTTCTATATTTTGAATACTGATTCTTTCTAGTGAATGTGGTAGCACTAAAATTGATGAGATTGATAGATTGATTGATTGTTTAATTTAGTTTTTTGATGCTGCTTGGTTTAGATAAAACTGTCAATCATTAGCAACCACATTTGACACCATTCTTGTACTATAATTTGAAATTTGATGTTGTTAGAAATGGAGACATAATTCAAATTCAAAATGGTTGAAATAAAAATGTTGGAAGTCAAGGAATTATGGAATTTTGATTAAGGTCTCATGTTGTCTGATTCCAATAAAATTATCAATCATTAGTGCTCGAGTTCTAGAAATTTGATAGAGATCTCCCATGCTACTTGATCTACATAAAACAGTTAAATATTAGATCCAAACTTGACTCCATTCTTGTATTGTAATTTTAATGTTGATATCTATATAAAGGAACTCCCAATTCAAATTCAATATGGTTGAAATTTAAAATTGATGAAAGCAATGAAATTCTAGGGATTTAATGGAGTTTTGCTACATTTATAGTCTTGAGAAAACTACCAATCATTGGCATTCCTATCATATAATTGAATGTTAAAGAATTGATCCAAATGAGCCCATAATTCATGGTGGGAATGCAATTGAGGGAATTCATGGAATTCTAGTGTTTTGATTAAGATCGCGTGGTAGTGCTTGTTCTGGAGAAAACAATCAATTATCATGGGTGGTGTTATTGTACTATTATTTAAATGTCGTTGTGGTGCAAAGGAATCCATAATTCAAAATGAGGATCTTAGGAATAAAATTGATAGATTCCATGGAATTTCTAAGGTTTTGTTTAACAATTCTTATGATGCTTGGTCTAGAGAAAAAAATCTAATCATTAGAATCCACTTTAGACACCGTACTGGTACTATTTCATGTTGATGTTTCCACAAATGGACCCATAAATAGGTAGCAATTAAATTAGGGGAAGCCATGTATTTTTGGGGATTTGAATGAAAGTTTCAATGCTTAGTTCATAGAAAAATGCCTTTCTATTAGTATCTACTTTGGATACCAATGGTGCATTTCTCACATAGTTCAACATGACAAGTTGCACAAATAAATTTATATTATATGTTGTACAAATGAATGTAATTAGATGTTAACATGTTCTTCTATGATAGCATAAGATCAGGGTATGTTATGAAAGATTGATTTTATGCACATAGAATGGTTATCTCATAATTATTATTCCCTTTGAGACATGTGAGATATATCATTAGGGAGTATCTTCTAGTGCTTAAGGCTAAACATAGAAGGGTATTTGAGTTTGATAAATTAGTATTGGTATGAAACAACTAAGGTAATTAAAGTCAATAGACTGGTTATAGTGGAACCTAGTGGCTCTGGCCAACATTATGTTGTTTGGAATTTTATCACTCATAGGCAATATGTAATGGAGGATCAAATTTGAGGAATCCTCCAAGGAAGCATATGAGCACCAAACAAAGTGGAAGGGTATTTGAATCCCAATATTTTTCCTAGGTAATCTTTGATCATTTAATTATGTGTTGTTTTCCAAGTCCTGGAGTTTGAATTATTGTTCATAAGTATGTCTAATTATACATGCAATTTCCAGGTTCAGTATTATAGTATTCTACAAATCTTATAGAAAATGTTATATCAGTACTTATTACAATTTTTTTGACTTAATGTGGTTACATAACAAAAGCACCTTCATTGTTTCTTGATGTTTTTCAAGTTAAAATGTGAGTTAGGGAAAGGCGACCTTCCCTTGATATAGATCAACTTAGATCAACTCTTTACCCACATGACCACGATAAATTTAAGATTGAATTATCTCCAACAGAGGTTGATTGATCATGAACCATGGAATTTGTGGCAATGAGAAATAATAGGTTTTAACTGACTAAGATTTAATGGTTCACACTTCCTAGCACTAATAAAACCTTTCAATACTATTAATTCAAGTGGAGATTTTTCTATGATTATTTCATGCTAAGAATAGAAACATTAGGAGATTTCAGAATGAGACAGAGAGTATCAATGGAGAAAGTAGTTCTATTGTAAGCCAAAAATGTTGCACCCCAATTGTTTATTTACTATTTAATTTTACTATGTAGGGTAAATGTGAATGTAATTTGAATTTTGAATGAGAATAAATTGTGCTTGCACTTTGTTATCAATGAATTTAATGAATGTTATTTCATTTAATGATATGTGATGAAATGCATATATGTGAAATGGATGGCTATTGAATTGGATATTCTAACTATAGTGGAATATTGTGTAATGCATATTTTTTTGAACAACTGACTACCATGGGAATGTTCTAGTTGGATGCAGGTATATGTTCAATCCTCTAGGTGCGAGGGGAACTATCACTTAGGAGAAGATCTTTTTTGGGTAACTAGTAACCTTACCTAACTGAGCTTATACACACACTTATAGTAGAATGGTTGAGTCAAGTTAATATGTTGGGATTTGGTAAGTCATCCTTAGTATGATGTGTTTGCATTAGTAAGGGTCCTAATTACTGTTGAGTGCATTCTTTTATGATGTTTATATGTTTAGAGCTTATGAGTTCTTCCCTATATTACTATACTTGTATTGATGAGAACACATGTGGAATGTATGTATATGTATACATATGCAAGTTGATGATAGACCATATGCATGAAGGGACACATACATGCAAGTACACAGGTAGACGTACCTATGCACACTTATGAACGAGTTGCTTGTGCATATGGAGCTATCAAATGGACAATATGACATGAATGTGTATATGTATTAATACACCACACATCTATTCCCTATCAACACAGTAGTAATTGTGTATGTGCTTGATTGTGCAATCGAATGTATATATATATATATATGATATATACATATATCCATATGTATACACGTGTCAATACATGCATATGATTACTGTTGAGTGAATTCTTGGATGATGTTTATATGATTAGAGCTTATGATTTCTTCTCTATATTACTATACTTATATTGATGAGGAGAACACATGTGGAATGTATGTATATGTATACATATTCATGTTGGCAATAGACCATACACATGAAGGAACACATACATGAGAGTACATAGGTAGACGTACCTATGCACGCTTATGAATAGGTTACTTTTGAGCATGGAGCTATCGAATGGACAATATGACATGAATGCGTATATGTATTAATACACCACATGTCTATTCCCTATCAACACAATAGTAATTGTGTATGTGCTTGATTGTGAAATCGAATGTACATACATATATATATGATATATACACATATCCATATGTATACATGCATATACATGTACACAGAGGAATATATATATATATATGTATATATATACCATCGATATGGTTATTATTATTATATGAATGTTAACTTGTTCATATTCATTTGTATATCGAACATATACATACTTGAGTGACACATGATATTTATATATATATATATATAAACATATACATATATATATATGATATAATGCTAATGTTATTTATTGACATATATATATATATATATATGCATAGGTACATAAATAAATATATATTTATATATATATGTGATTCTTAGAGGTCAATTTAAATATATAAACATAGGCCTATTTGTATATAATATATGCAAAGCATTTAAAGGAAAAATATAGCATATTTTGATATTGAATAAAGTCTGAAATGCATGCTAAGTATTGGACAACAAAAAGGTTGATATGGAAAATAAACCATAGTCGATACTATGGAAATACATCTTTAAATTGCTAACAATGAATTACTTAAACATTAGACGTTTCAATATAAAGTGATGGAGTATTTATCAACTACAAAATAAAGTGTAAATGTATGAGAATAGGAAATTTGAGCAACAAGATATGAATTGGTCAAAGCACCAAATATATGCTAAAATGGAGGAATGACTCATCTTATCTTTGTTGCTCAATGAAACCATGACCAAGTCAACATTGTGTGAGTGTCACCTAAAACTAGAAGATTGTTTCAAAGTAGATAACTGTGTCAAAGGAAAGGGAGGTTGGTTGAATACATGGCACAAAATTGAGAAAGATCTATTTCTTGTAGAATTCTATTATGTAGCAAGTAGATTGTCATCATTTGATCATGTGCAAATTGAACTAGTCTTTTGCTGCTGTCAACCATAGAGATCGATCTGTGGCCTTATATGTTGAGTATACTCTTTGATTGTTGCCACCTTTTAGTTGAGTAGTGTGAGTTTATTTTCTTGGTAAAATGTATTGATTGGAATACCTCTTTTGTAGGCTACAATGTCTTATTTTACTGTATAAATAGAGAGGCAAGCTCTCTTATTTAGAACACATTCTTTTCTACAAACTTATTTTGCTGCAAATAATCTAAGAGCTAAGAGTTATAGTGTGAGAGTTGAGATTTACTTTGTGAGTGCATATTTCCATATTGAGAGAGAATTTACAGTGAAGTATTGATTTGGAAGAATTAGGTGAAGCTAGTGAGTTGCTATTGGTAGGCTATGCGACAAATCTGTTAGTTGGAATAAGCATATTACAAGCATAAGGATCTAGTCTCCTCTTAATTGTCTTTATTTTTTAAAGAATGAGTTTTGTATTCTTTGTTTGGGCTACATGAGAATAATTGCATTAGGAATACTTAACATTTTCTTTGGAAATGAAAAAGAAGTTGTTTTATGCTTTTCTATGAAGTGCTTGTATTTACTCCTAGGAAAGATTGTTTATCATAGATATAAGTATACTAGATATGATTAAGCAAGGATAGATTAAGGGTTATCCATAGCTAAGTTATTTGTTTATAATTGGTATCTTATAGATTACACCTAGGGTTTGATTATTCGTTAAAGGGAGGGTAACTTGTATTTGTGCTTTATAAGTAGATTTACCTTTAAGCTGTGGGAAAAGGGAATATGTTGTCTCTAGGGTTAAAGACTACCCATTGAAGGAAAAACCTATGTATAGAATATAGTGACCTTAAGTTGAATTGGGATTGATTAGTGTATGTGAGTAGGTTGACTACCACTCAAAGTACTGGGTGAGAACACTTTGGCCAAAGCAGTGTGATTGACTCTGGCTCCACTGTCAATTCACTGTGATCCATTTATTTGCATGCTAGTCCTAGATTATGGGTTTACAAGTTCTAGTCATGTAGTACACAACACTAATCTTAGATTGGTTGTTGTTACGTGGTTACTCTACCAATATATTTGTCAAAGGTTAGGGCCATCTATTGAATGATAGATGTGTGGGGGACCATGTATGAGTCTGTGGTTGGTGGAAAAGTTCTTGAGTGATGCTTCTCCTCCTCAGTAGATAGAAGAACAAGATTTGAAAGGAGTTTCCTTGACTACCTATATCTATTATTTAAATCTCGGTTGAGCTATTTATGTACTTTGTACACATTCTAAATGGAATATTGTAATTTGTAAAATTATTATATTGGAATGGAATCATTGTTGATTATTATTATGACATCTATGTTCATTTTTTATCTATAAAATAAATAATTTTTTTATGGAAATGGTTAAGTTACATAGTTTATTTACTTGAAAAGGGAAAAATTAGAAAAGATTACTTCAGTGAATGGTTGACATGTTACATAAAAGATGGAATATCAAATATTTGTTTCCAACCACATAGGGCTACCATCACATTTCCCAACAAAGAGATAGGTGAGAGAACAATATTTCCTCAAGGAACAGGTATCCCGCCCTCAAATACTATATCATGCTCAAATGGGGTACTTGAAAACCATGCAAGAGAACTAAAGAGAAAATAGACTTAGCGCAATAAAGCAGTATCCATTTATCCTTTTAATAATTCTATTGATTTTGCTAATTGCGTAGGAATGGCTATTATCTCTATGGAAAATAGTAATAAAGTAAATATGCATGCTCTTCATTCTAAGATACTAGAGTTTTCCAATAATGTGAGACCCAACAACATAGTATATCAACAAGCACAAGCAATAGTTGAATGTGTATGCCTAGTAGTAAAATAGTGTTGGCCTAACAAGGACATAGAGGTTGGTCATATGGTTGTTTCTCTCTTAACTACTTTATTTTTTATTATGTAAAAGTACATTAAGTTGAAAGAATATGTATGTTTTTCCACATTTATCAAGTTAATTTATGTGTTTATTTAAATTTTAGACATAATTACCATGCACCTATTTCATATAGGTATTATAATCGAATTATTTCTCTAAAGAACAACTAAGAATAGTATTTTAGCTAAGCAGTTAGCTATTTCTTTGAAGAATAATATTGTGTTTGATTTGGCTACATTGATTTCTTTAGCCTTTTCATATTTGCTTCCCAAACTTGTGATATTGTTACATTGAATTTCTTTCCTATATAACCGAAGGATATTTAAGGACATGAAATGTTGTATTTTAAAGTGCAAATGAATTAGTTGCATATATTTACTATGTTAGCTTTTTCTTCTAGAGTAGATTCAATGTTCCATTTGATATAGTTTGAAAATGTATAATAAGTTCATAACTAATTTCCTCTTTTGATGACAATTGATAGGATGTGTCAACAACATTTGGGATTCATTTGTTCAATCATTTTCCTTTATAGTAACTAGAGACAATTTCTCTTTACTATCATTGTTTATGGTGAATACATAATAGTGATTCTACATTCATCCTTTTTTATTTCCTTGGGTTTTTCCTTCTTTAATTCTTCCTTTGTGCTTTATTTTGGATTAGTTTTTTTTTTGTGTTCCTTTCAAATATAGTGATCTTCTGTTGTATTGTTACAAGTTTACAATTCTATTTTGTCTATGATTTTGTAGGATTTCTCCTTATAGTGTGCATTTTCATGTCTCACAAAATAATAGGTGTTTATTTGATGTTTTCCAAATTTTTGGATCTTTTGCAAATGGAATTTTTCGTAGTCACAATGAAATTGACATCTTTGTTATCGATAGGTTGTGCTAAACCACACTTGAAACTACTCTTGGAGAAGGAGACCAAATTTCTTTAATCAAGTAACTACCAAAACAATTGTCATACTATAGTTGGTGCAAAAACCTACATTTAATAGAATCCACACACATGCCTGTAATAAAGTTTAGGTGGAATCCTTGTGTAGTTATCTATTCAAATAAAGGATCTTGTCTATAACCTATTGCCATTGATATTACCATAGGAGGAAGAAATGGGTTAGCTAAAACTAGAAATGATCATCACTCAAATGTGAAACTTGAGAGAGATAAAAAATTCCATAGTGGTGTAAATACAAGAGAGTTTATTCTCCATAAGTTACATAAGTTCCCTTCTTTGGCTCCCTTGGTGAGAAGTACTACCTATGAATTTTAACTTGTAATTCATCTGATAAAATTGCTACAAATTTGAATATAATGCTAAATTATTCTATTGTAGGTTCTCCTATTAAAATCATATATGCATCATAAAGGGTTGAACAAAGTGTATAGGGGTGGTTTATCATCTTATTCGTTGACCTTGATGCTAGTATTTGATGAGGGCACAACCCGAGACACAGAAAATAACCCACAAACAAGAGAATAATTTTATTATTTAGAAAATGGAGCTTCTTACATGTAGAGGATCTCAAATCCCCAAGTTCTACAACACATGCAAGCTACAAAAGCTACTGAATAACCCTTTCGCAATATGCGAGCTTGTCCCCAAAAAGTTACCCAAAAATTAGAAACCAGCCAATAAATAGAGCTCCTCATTAGTTTGGAGCCAAAACAACATTCAAAATTGAGTTTAGGCAGTTTGGCGCCGAAAATTTACAACATGAAGTTCAAATTTCAAAAGAGCATTTGCAATTGTATCTTCTAGAAAGTGCGCCAACTTCCCGGGGCCATAACTTTTGATCCGGGACTCCGATTCGCGAACCGTTTGAACCCTTGGAAAGGTATCGAAGTCAATAACGTGCTAAAAATCTGCTACACTGATTTTGGCAAGTTTTGGGGCCGTTCCAGGAAATCTAAGTGCCTCAAATCTAACTCGGAAGATTTTCAGGTGCAAATCTGGGAAACTAAAACTACAATATCTTTCAACCCAGGAATAGAAAATAAAAACCGTAAATTGGGAATTTCATTATGATGAAAAGGCATCCAAAAATGTAAAAACATCTAAAAACCGAGAAACTTGAAATTTAACTATTTATGGGTGATGCAAGATTGCCCTTACACCACTGGATGCTCATGCATCAATATTCTCCCTAGGGGTATGTCTATTAATAACTCATATTATTTATTTCTATAGTAGAACATACTTTAAATGTTTATGGGGTTGGTTTTTTATCAACATTAATAGATCTTAGATCTTAGATTCTACATAGTCTCACTGTAGTATCAAAGAAATATAAGATTTAAACCTTCAAACAATAATTATCTCAATATTTTATGTTTTGAATTAGGCACTAAAATGAGGATATTATGTAGCTAACCTTCATTTCAATAATGTTTTTTCTACAACAAATGTTTATAGCATCTCCAGATATGCCTCTATCTTCAATTTCTTTGAAACAAGTTGAACCCTTTTGGTTGTTTGGCAAAGATTCTTCTATTGGGGAGCCTGTGATTAAAAGGGGAAAATATGTTATAGATCAATTTCTCAAGCTTTTTGATAGTTCTATTGGATCCCCAAATCTATGAACCATGCTTAAGGGTTTTCTAGCCTTTTTCAACTTATGTGTAGGACTTTCCCATATGAGAGTTATTTTATAAGTAAGAAAATTATCTACTTACAAAATTTTTATTAGAAATCTTATAGGATAGTTATATATATATATTCATTCAGGGTAAGGATGGAAATATTGGTGGGCTATTTTGGAAAAGTTAAAGGCAAATGCTACCTCCACTGTACATCAAGAACCCTATGAATCTAGGTGTAAAAATTGGTGCAGGGTCTCTTGCTATGTGTCATGTACAAGTATTTAGAATTTATGATGCCCCTAAAATTTTCCTTTTGGTAGCCTTCATATATGTCCTTTTGTCTTTCTCTGTCAAAGTATTTTGGCCCCTTAAAGTGTTTGTATAACTTCTAAGTTTTTTTGTGTCAACCATTAAATCATTTTGGCCCCACAGACACTCCAAGGGACCAAAATACTTTTATAGAGAAAGAAAAAAGGACATATAGGAAAGCTACCAAAAAGAAAATTTTAGGGGCATCATAAAGTTTGAATACATGTACATGGCACATAGAAAAAGACCCTACACCAAAATTTACATCTAGCCACATAGGGTACTCAATGTATAGTGGAGTTGACATTTTCCTTTAACTTTGCAAAAATAGTCCACCGAGATTTACATCTTTACCCTAAATGAATATATATATATTAAAATATCCTATGAGATTTCTAATATGATTGTTGTAATCAAATAATGTTATTACCTGCAAAACAATTCTCATACTGGAAAATTCTACACATAAGCCAAAAAAGGTTTGAAAACCCTTAAGTAAGGTTCCTAGATTTGGGGATCCAACATAAGTGTCAAGAATCCTGATGCGATGATAGGGAGGTCATTGACTTAATCAACACAACTTGAGATCCTTCAACCACTTTTACAAACTTCAAAAACCTCTCTAGGGTTATCTTCTTTGCAACCAACCTACTTGCTTAGCAGGTAACCAGACCTTGTTTTTAGGTCTTACCTCTCAACCAATCTATCAAACTCATGAACTCTACATCCTTTTTAGGTCCAATTAACACATATCATAAAATCACCATAGGTCTCTTTAGACCAACTCACCTCAAACGGAGTTTCAATGCTGAAAAGGGCTCCAATTAGCCCATTTTTACAAAGGAACTCATCTTCAATCTTGTTACCAACTCAAAATACCACTTGACAGTCCTCAAACTACCTCCAAAACCTTATATTCTCCAACCTTTGAGTCAAATCTCACTCACTATGACCCTCTTTCATGAAACCCTCATTTTTCACCAAATATGCAAGGGTTTATTGAAAAACCCATCTCCAGACCTCAAACAAACTTGAAACCACTTCAAACCTTCTTTATTATGCTTGCAAAAGCTTACATTACCACCAAATTATGTTGCCTCCTAACTTTAACCATTTTGACACACTTAAACCTCACTTTTCCTTTCTAAAACCCTATTTTCCCAACTAGGGCTTCATGCCCAAACATACAAATGGCCTTTTCCCTATCCTTATAGACCCTCAAAATTGTCAAACTACACCTTCTCCCACTAACCCCATTAGGTTCTATCTTGTTCTCAAATAATTTCCTTAATTTACCAGCTCTAACCTTGTACTTAAGGCCTAAATTTTGTATTTCAATAGGGGCAACATGCAAGATCTTATCCAAACCCTTCACCAATGCAATTTTCCAATTACCACACCTAATCATAGCCTGAACGATAGGTGGAATGGCCTCTTAATACATTTTGAGCCTCAAACCCTTAACTACAACCTTAAACAAGCAAATTCAAAGAATGCACTCAACCTTCCTTCAAAGGCAATGCCAAGTCCTCAAACCTTTTGACAATTAAAGTGTACTCAAGCCTACAATGGGTTCAAATCATCTTAGAGAAAATTCCAACTATACGGACCCGTACATAGGCTAGAACAATGAAAATACATAGAAAATAACTATAAAACAGAGATATTTGATTGATCTTTTCCTTCCAAATCCTTAACAACCATTCACATCAATAGAATGCATATATTTAAACATTTACCACCTAAAATAAATGTTTCAACTTCCTCCAATGACCTTTTGAAGCTAATGACCACTGGCATTCTATAAAAATACATTTTTTTCAACTTTACAACATTTTCTCATGACAAATTTTTGCAATATTAGTAATATTTACATAATGACCTAACAATGACTCAAAAGACCACAACACCATTATAAAATGGCCCAACATGGACTTATTTGACATCATCGAGACTAAATCAACTCTAACTTGACTCATTTCACAAAATTAAGAAGCATAGTGCTCTACACAAAATATTGAGCAATTGATCTATAACATATTTTCCACTTTTAATCATAGGTTCCCCAATAGAAGAATATTTTCCAAACAAGCACAAGGGTTCAACTTGTTTCAATGAAACTGAAGATAGAGGCATATCTAGAGATGCTAGAAACATTTTCTATAGAAACAACATTATTCAGATGAAGGTTAGCTATTTAATGTCCTCATTTTAGCAACTAATTCAAACCATAAAACACGAAGAGAATTATTGTCTAGAGGTTTAAATCTTATATTTCTTTGATTCTACAATGAGACTATGCAGAATATGAGATCTAAGATCTATTAATGTTGACAAAGAACTAACCTCATAAACATTTGAAGTATGTTCTACTACAAAAATAAATAAGAAAAGTTATTAATAGGCATACCTCTAGATAGAATACTAGCATTAGGGTCAACGAATAAGATGATAAACTGCCCCTATACACTTTTTTCAACCCTTTATGATGTATATATTATTTTAATAGGAGAACCTACAAGAGACTAATTTAGCATTGTATTCAAATTTGTAGCAAATCTACCACATGAATTACAAGTTAAAATTCATTTTCATAGATAGTACTTCTCACCAAGGGAGCCAAAGAAGGGAACTTATGCAACTTATGGAGAACAAACTCCCTTGTATTTACACCACTATGGATGTTTTTATCTCTCTCAAGTTTCACATTTGAGTTATGATCATTTTCATTTTTAGTTATCCCATTTCTTCCTCCTATGGTAATATCAATGGTAATAGGTTCTAGACTAAACTTAAATATAGGCACACATGCAAAATTTATTAAATAGAGGTTTTTGCACCAACTACAATTTGTCAATTATTTTGTGAGTTCCCTGATTAAAGAAAGTGGTTCCCATTCTCCAAAAGTAGTTTCAAGTGCAATTTGGCATAACCTGTTGATAACGAAGATGGAAATATCATTGTGACTAAGGAAAGGTCTATTTACAAAATATCAAAAAATCTGGAAAATTTCAAATAAACACCTATTATTTTGTGAGACATGAACATGCACACTATAAGGAGAAATCCTATAAAATCATAGAAAAAATGGAATTGTAAACTTGTAACAATACAACAGAAGATCACTACATTTGAAAGGCACACAAAAAAAATTAATGCAAAATAAAGCACATAGGAAGAAATAAAGAAGGAAAAACCAAAGGAAAGAAAAATGGATGAATGGAGAATCACTGTTATGTAGTCACCATAAAAAATGATAATAAAGAGAAACTGTCTCCAGTTACTACAAAGATAGATGATAAAACACATGAATATGAAATATGTGTTGTTGACACATCCTATCCAGCTATCATCAAAAGAGGAAATTAGTTATGAACTTATGATGCGTTTTCAACTATATCAAATGGAACATTGCATCTACACTAGGAGGAAAATATAACATATTAAAGACATGCAACCTATTTCATTTTCATTTTAAACTACAATATCTCAAGTCCTAAAATATCCTCCAATTATATAGGAAATAAATTCAACCTAACAATATCATAAGTTTGGGAAGCAAATATAAAAATCCTAAAGAAGCCAATGACCAAATAAAATATAGTATTATTATTCGAATATATAGCTATCTTCTTAGTTGAAATATTGTTCCCAATTGTTCTTTAGGGAAATAATTCAATCATAATACCTATATGAAATAGATGCATGCTAATTTCCGGTATTGGCATGGTGTGATGGTTTATAGGTGGCATTGTTGTTCTTGCCACCAAGGTTCAAACCCCGTTGGGGTGGTATTGTTGAATGGTTGTATTTGGTTCATAGCTCCAGTCAAAAGCGTTTACCCCTTGAATAATAAATAGGTGCATGCTAATTATGTCTAAAATTTAAATAAACACACAAATTAACTTGATAAATGTTGAAAAACATATAGATCCTTTTCAACTTAAGGTAGTTTTACATAATCAAAAATCAAAGAAGTAGTCTAGAGAGAAACAACCATATAACCAACCTCTATGTCCTTGTTATGCCAACACTATTTTTCTACGATGTGTACACATTCAGTTGTTGCTTGTGCTTATTGATATACTATTTCATGAGGTATTGCATTATTAGCAAACTCTAGTATCTCATAACGAAGAGCATGCATATTTACTTTATTATTATTTTCCATAGAGATAATAGTCATTCCTGTACAATAAAAAAAATCAACAAAATCATTAGCAGGACCAATGGATACTACTTTATTGCACTAGGTCTGTTTTCTCTTCATTCCTCTTGCGTAGTTTTCAAGTACCCCATTTGAACATTAGAGAATATTTAAGGTAAGGATACCTTTGCCTTGAGGAAATATTGTTCTCTCACCTATCCCTTTGTTGGGTGATGTGTTGGTAGCCCTATGTGATCCAAAACAAATATTTTATATTTCATGTTTTGGGCTTACAATAGAACTACTTTCTCCATTGATATTCTCTGTTGCATTTTGATATCTCCTGAAGTTTTTGTTCATATAATGAAATAATCACAACAAATTCTCCACCTAAATTAACACTATCGAAAGGTTTTGTTAGTGCTAGAAAGTGTGAATCATCAAATCTTGGCCAATTAAAACCTATTATTTCTCATTTCCACAAATGCCATGGCTCATGACCAATAAACATATATTGGAGATAATTCAAGCTAAAATTCATGGTGGTCATGTGGGTAAAGAGTTTATCTAACTTGATCTATATAGAGGGAAGGCCACCTTTGGACCTAACATGCATTTTAACCTAAAAAACATCAGAAGACAATGAAGGTACTTTTTGTTATGTAACCACATTTAAGTCAAAAAATTCAATAAGTACTTATATAACCTTTTCTATAAGATTTGTAGAAGAATATAATAGTGAACCTGGAAATTGTAGGTTTAATTGGACCTGCTTATGAATAATAATTCAGACTCTAGGCCTTGGGAAAAAAAACATAATTAAATGATCAAAGATTACCTAGGTGGGATATTGGGATTCAAGCACCCTTCCACTTTTTTTGGCACTCATATGCTTCCTTAGAGGATTTCTCAAATTTGATCCTCCATTACATACTACCTACAAGTGACAAAATTCCAAATAGTATAATGTTGGCCAAAGCCACTAGGTTCCACTATAGTCATTCCATTGACTTTAAGTCCATTAGTTGTGTCATACCAATAATAATTTATCAAACTCAAATACTTTGCTATATTTAGCCTAAAGTACTAGAAGATACTCCCTAAAGATATATCTCACATGTATCAAAGGGAATAATACTAAGATAACCATTTTATGTACATAAAATTAATCTTTCATAACATACCCTGATCTTGTGCTATTATAGAAGCACATGATAACATCTAATTACATTCATTTACACAACATAAAATCAAAATTTATTTGGGCAACTTGTTGTCTTGAACTATGAGAGAAATGCATGTATTTTATATGAGGAAAATTCTATCTGCAAGCTTCCTATGGAAATATAGGGATAGTTTGTGAATGTTGACTATAACTTTCTTGAATCAAGTTGGATAAGGTTTATTGTAGCACACACATCTGAAATAAATTAATAGAAGCATGAAGTCCACTTTCGCAAGACAATATGACAACGATTATCCAAACAAACTTAAAGATGTCTAATTCAACTAATGCTTGACAGTGAGTTAAGACCCATCAAATTCAATTAAGTGCAATTATGATGGGTTATAATGTATGGGATGGAATCCACACTCTGGTACATTTTAGGGGCTAGATAGTCATTTCCAAACTAAAGGGCACTTAATACGTGACACATGATAACTCAATTATGCTAAAATGGTTTGGCGGTATACTACTCCACTTTCTCTACCCAACCATGAAAGTTGACGACTATTTGTAAACCTGTTTGTGATGAGGTTTAAATTGCCACATGAACATGTTGCTTTATTGATTAATTTCATACTACCACATAGGCTTCCAAGTATGTTGTTAGGTTTGTTGGTATTTAATGAATTTGAATATGAGCCCATGTCACACCACACTCATATTGATAAGTTATTTTGTATTAATGGAAGGTGTTATTTAAGAAAGTTGAACCCAGAATTTTAGGTGGTCATTCTTACAATAATAAGTGTTGTTAATAGTCTATGGTTATAAGTTTTATAATATATTTTATTAAATTTTTGCGAAAGAAAATTTTAAATTAAAATTTGGATGTAGTTTAAATATTAAGTAGATGTAATAGAGTAGTTAATACTGTCTTGTTATCTAGTTTTAGATTAGATTATATCATGTGATGTGATTTGTTATTATCTATGCAATCTTAGCCAATGTGTTTTATTTTGTTTTATATAGAAATCCAACTTTAAAATGTAAAGAAATAATGTGGCTTCATTCTTAAACATTTGTTAGAGGTGATTCACTTTATCCTAACATATACATTATTAAAATTTAAGAATATAACTTTAAATACAAATGGTATAAGTTTAATATTAAGTTATATGTAGTCTATATTATATTACAATTATTATTTTAATATACCTATGATGATATCTATTAGATATTGAATGAACTCTATGTAGTTAGCAAATATTAGGGACTATTTTCAAATTGAACATTAATCATTGCAAGTCAAATATTATAATAATATCTTGTTCCAAGATTATGAGAAAGCTTTAGGTCAAAAAAAAAAACTTATAAAATAAAAAAGCTTATTATTTGTGAATACTCTTCTAGTAAGGAAGGAAGCTTGTTGGAAAGGAATCCTTCTCAACCAGCTGAGTAAGTTGTAGCTAATCAAATCTACTTTGGGCAATCTTCCAATGTACTTTATGTCTCTCTTTTGAATTAGAACTAGGATTACAAATAAATTATGACCAATTTGAGAAATATTTTATGTGGATAAGTTCAAAATAAAAAATAAGGACCCCTCTTATTCATTGGGATTAGGTCTACCTCACTAAAAAATGGGGTGGTTTGTGAATTAGGAAAATGAAAATACTTAAGATTATCATTTTTTCTAAGGTGGTATGGAGATTACTTAAAGAAAATAAATAATGGAATTCTATTGTTAGGTCTAAATATTTGGAGAATGGTAACCCTCTTTCTATTATCTCCAATGATCATCTCTTATAGGGATCATTCCTTTGGAAGTGTTTGTGCAAGATCATGTTTATATTGAAGAGAGGAGTAGAATGCAATGTTAGGGGTAGGATAAATGTTTGGTTTTGGGATGATAATTGGTTTTTGGATCACCCTATGGCTTATCTCCAATCCATGAGTTGTTGAAGGAAGCTATGTGTATTATGGTGGGAGACTATATTAAGTTTTTTGGCTCCGTGAGAACTTGGAAAAGACTCTTCTTACCTAATCCCTCTCTATATTCCTACTTATTCTTAATAGACTCCAAAATATTTTGGCTAGTTTCCATATTCCTCAACAAGAAAAAGTTGATGAGTTGATGTGGGTTGATTCTCCTATGGGACATTATGTGTTGACCTTTGACTTTTTTGTTGGTAATTTTCCCTTACCTACCCATCCCCTTGTTTGACTCTCCAGGTCAAGCCTCTCATTCCTAATGATAATATTTTCCTTTTGTTAGGAAAATTCCAAAATGATCAAAACAATTTCTACACAATCATATGAGATAAAATCATGCATGAAAGCTTACAAAATAATCATAATTCAAAAATAAAATAGATAACATAAGATATACTTAGGGAAAACCGTCAAGAGGGAAAACCCAACCTCTAGAAACGTAGACACTCAATGAATTATTCAGTAATGAAAACATTACAATACACTTATAGAGTCTCCATGAATACTTCTAAAAAATCAATCTCCTTTGATGCATCATTCATGTGTCCAATAATGTAACCAAACATCCCATGTCATGCTTCACATATGCACTCAACAAGAGAACTCAACCCAAATGATAGTAGAGCCAAACAACCAATAATCAAACCGGCCAACCCCAACCAATAAATATAGGCTTACTTTTATAAAATCAAGCTCACACAAAACAACCAAGTTGTGAGGTAAACCATGTTCCTTAAAATGATGAGTGCACAAAACCATTAACCCTAACATTTTCTTTTTGGTACTAATTTTCCCAATATTAAATACTTTTTACATGTGGAACCCACACATAAAATATCTAACCAATATCGCATATATAGCTTTACAAGTGGAACCAAATAAATATTTAATGTGGCTAAACACATATCCTAAAGGTACACCAAAAATGAATATTTATTTTACACACTAAAAAAATTATTTTCTTGCACAACATGTACAACACCTTTTTCCTAGCATCATCCCATTTTTATACATTACATATGGATCAATCAATGAAATGCATCATTATAGTCATCCATGAATGCACATGAATCTCTAGCATGCTCTTGTGCTTTATTAAGATCCCTATAGTAACATCTGATGTAACCACCATCTCAACCAAGAACTCATCCCATCCTCTAACATTCCACCTATGGAAGAAAAGAAACAAGAAAAGGTGAAGATGCACCAATCCAAAGAACACAAGCACCAAATCCAAGTGATAAAAAAAGGTTCTAAGTTGCTGCCAAATTAAAATTTTCACATGACTAGAAATAAAAACCATAAGAAAATTTAATACATTCAATCATCCACACCTAAAAAGGTATCCAAAACCATTAGTATAACTCATTCCAACAACATATCCAACCCATAAATCACAAGCATGATATTTGTGTATAAAACCTATCAATGAATAACATACACATCCAACAACTCCTACTACATAGGTAAAGTCAAATCTGAAAAATAGATTGAGGCATACCAAGTCTACCTATCAACACTCATACCAAGGTGTCATTTACAATCAAAACCATATAGTATCAAATAAAAATCATAGTGATCTACACATGCAACAAATAATGATGCATACTCTCTCACAAGTCATCATAACTCTCCTAAGTCCACCACAACAAAGCATAGAACAAAGAGAAAAAATACATGTAAACCGAATCACATAACATGTCATACCAACACCTCAAAGTGGTAAGCTATGTCAAGTATGATCTCCTTCACAACTCCAATTGAAAATCATTAACAAAACCCAACCATTCAATCTCATAGATCAAACAAAACATATATATCTCATTTAACCTATCATGGATGTAATCCTCTCTAACCAAGGAAGATCAAATTAAAATTCATTCCTAAACCAAGGATTAGCTCAATAAGATCTCTCGAACTCCCCATAATAAATGAATTCATAAATTGAATGAATATGCATAAGGAGATAAACATTCCAAACACTTTTGAAATGAACCTTCAAAACTAACAAGAATAGAACAAGATCCATATCCAAGACAAGAAAAATCATAAAACATAATGCATCTAAAAATAATATGGGAAATACCTCTCAAATGATTATTCACCAAGTAGATTAAGATTGTGGAATGAGATTTCTCCTCGAAGATACAAAAGGCTATAATGACTTTCTCAAAGAACAATATGCTCTATAAGTCTTCTTAGGACTAAAATCCATGGTGCCCATTTTTTCTTGAGTCCCTTTGTTTTCCATGTGTTTTCTAGGCCATTTATGACCCATTTCTGATATGATAAGGTTTGAATGAATCATGTTTCTTTTTATTGTACATATGGTTCATGTATCATTCCCTTCCCCCTTTCATGTTTTAATCAAATACCCAACCAAAAAAATAATTTTTGGATAAGTTTCAAAGTTTTCTTCTTAGATCATGTTGAGCCCTGATCCCAAATAAGAACTTGGAACCTTAGGTTTCAAGTCCTTGTTCCCTCTTGCAACCCATAGTCCACAACATGTGCTTTACTTTTTTCTTTTCCTTTGGTTCCCTATGGAGCCTTTGGTGCCAATCAAAACCTATAACTTTTTCTTCTAGTTCCACACTCATTTTCACCACCTTCTTTCTAGCTCCATATCAATCCTTGAGCCCCCTAAGGGTTCCAAATCCCTATTATATTGCACCTTCTAATCCTTTCTTATATTACTTTTTAGACTTGTAGGACCAAAAATTCTAAGATGGACTTGGAACCTAGAACCTTGGTTCCAATTCTAACTTGTCTTTCACTCCTACCCCCCACTTCATCTCTCCTTAGTTCTTGTTAGGCCCCAAGCCATGATGAGAACCTAGAAACAAGGTTCCACATTCTCGTTCCCTCCTGAAACCTCATGCCAATGTAGGTTCCAATTTCATCTTTGAGACTAATTCCCACACAAGTTCCAATTTCCTCTCCTAGCTTGACACCCATTGGTCCATTTCAACATTCTAGTTTCTTGCATCTAAGTTACACCTATAATTGAATACTTGTAAGGCACCTTATTAGTTCCAAGTTCCTCTCAAAACCTATCCCATAACTAAAATCCAAACAACAAGAGGCACATATTTTAAAGTTATTTTTAGGCACCAAAGGTCTAGATGCCTTTTTTTTCTTGACTAGTGACCTTCCATTAATGTAAAAGGTCACCCAACTACCAAAATTCAATGCTAGGCCCTTATATTATTTTCAAGTACCCAATTTATATGGGATTGATTTCCCATCAATGGATTTGGAACTACTACAGTTCCAAAGGTAGGGTTTCATACAACATGGTATATTTGGGAAATTTCCACTTATTTTTAAGGAGTTGGGAATTGTTCTTGAAGGTAGAATAGGTTTCAACACATTCTAGGACTTCAATAATTGAAAATCAGTTGTAGGAAGGCAATATTTTTTTAAAGCACCTATAAGTACCATACCAAAATATATTGCAAATGTAATGTATCCAAAATCATAAGTATACATCCTAGGATACTCTTGGATACAATGGAATCTCCTTATAGCACATTTATTGTTGTAGATGTAAGTTTTGTATGAAAGTGTGCCAACATTTTTAAAAAACTTGCCATTGTAATAATCTTTCAATATTTGTATGTGGATGTGTGTAGTTTGATTATGGATAAATGAGTATGTTTTATCTACGATATTCTAAATTTGGTGCATCAATGCTTGATCAACTATCTAGTGATGTATATTTTACTACATTTACTTCCTATAATCTTGACTCTTTAGCCCATCAATAGACATTATTCTTAGATTAACTTGACTCAATCACTCATCAAATGGAAAAATATTCAAATTTAACCTTTTAGTTGAGTTTCAATTTATATAATTCATGGTTTCACTAGTTTATAGGAAGTATTTTTCATGAACTTCTATGAACAATGCATCTTACTTTCATCTTTCCTTCTTTGAAATGGTTGTTTATCTGTTAAATAAAGGTAGTAGAGTAACTAGTGGTGTATGGTGAACCAAAGCTTGCTTGCACAACCTTTTAGAGACATTTTCACTGTCTCCTTCCTGGAACCTGACTCCAATGGTTCTTTTTGAGCTTGGGTGATTAACCAATCCCTGCTCCAACTCTTCTCAAAGAGTTTTCCACTTGTGCTTAGCTTAGGAAGACCAACACCATTTGAAATTGCAACTTTCTTCACAACACCTAGAAGGATCTAAGTGATAGCATCATCATCTGACTTGAACTCTTTGCAGGGGAGTTAGAAGCTCTATTTCATTGCATTTCACATTCAATTGAATGCATCTTGAAGGTTCTTTATCTTTCAATTTACCCGATCTCAAGATCTTACCTTGAAGAGGCCTAATTTCTACTAGCCCTTACCAGTCAGCTTTCTGCCTTTTGTTCTCAAACTTGACAAACAACCTAGCAAATAAACTTTATTTCCTGATACCCTTTTTGGACCTTTAAATCTTTCATAAGGTTCCAAGCCTCTGTCTCTACCGTACAATAGATTCCTACAATCAAGGAGAATTAGGGCTAATAGGCCTAATACTTAGAGTTTCACTGGTTTTTGATTCAAATCTCCTTCCAAAAGATTGATTGAAGCTTCAACCCTTTTTTTCAAGTGAAGATCTTGTCCAACCCTACCTGAAGTTGTATGGATTTCGTACAGTGGTCTCTTCCCCTGCCTAAGTTCCTCACTTTCCCTCTCTCAAACTCCTAACCGGGCAGTCCTAGCTCGCCTAGGATTTGAGATTAAAAACATTTGCTTGGCTCTTTGGATCTCCTACTGCTAAATATGTACAAAGGTAAAGATCCCCTATCATTTCCATCCAAACTCAGGAAAACTCCGTGGTCAGATTTCATGGGGGAGCCAATTATTGACTGACTGCTCAAAACTGGAATTACAAACTCTCTAAACTCTAATCTAAGGATTCAAATCAACAACTCTACTCTAAGCAACCTGGATACAAGTTGAAAATTGCTCTACACTATCCAATGAATATAAACACAGTGCTAAAACAATATATACAATGCTTTCAAGATCTTTGTTTCTCAAGGTACACGGGTAACACAGAAAATACAACAAATTCACTATTCTTTCACACCAAAAACTTTTTACAATGCAATCTAACTCTTCTCTACGAGTCACTACATCTATCTTGAAGCCTTTACCATGTTTCAAGGGGAATTTCTCGACTCCACATCCCTAATTTTAAGGGAATCCAATAACTAAGTTGCATGCAATTCCACAAATATTGCCATGCAACTTTACAACAACATTTTGCAACTTCCACTATGTCATGATCTCGAATCTTTGGACCTCTAACACCTTGATTATGAGCCACCAACTCCTTAACTGTCCCATGGCATCTTCAAACAATGAGGATGTGGTTATAACACACTAAATGCTTTATATATTCTAACATATGCTGTCCAAAACTAAGTAAAGCAACATTTAACAACATTGAATAACTAAGATGAAGTTAGTCCTAATGCCTAACTCATCACACACCAACAAAACCTTCTAAGGTCCAAATCAAACACTCTAAATACCCTAATTTGGCTAAGATCAGGTACAAGCCAAAATTGATGACAAACAAGATGGAGGTCAGCCTAGGTGCTCCTACACCATCCTCCCCAAAACAAAGATTTCAATCCACCCTTGGATTGAGCAAGTTGAGATCAATGCCCAACTTCTTGAACTCTGCCTCCTTGATCCACACTACATCTGCATCAGGTTGTCCATGCCTTTTGATCAGATGTTCTTTATATTCTTTGGTCCTAGTCTTCTTGTAAACCTTGGTATCCAATATCTTGTTAGCTTGTTTGACTGTAGCAGGGGGTAGTTTGAGTTCTTCCACATCTTGGATGACTTCTTGGATGGTCTAATCCATGTTTGGTGGTGGTTCTTTTTAGTGTACAAGATCTGCAACATTAAAAATAGGGGACAATCCACTATCATCTGGTAATTGCACCTTGAAAGCATTACTTCCATACTTCTCCAAGATAGGACAGGGACCTATCCTCTTCATTTGCAACTTATGAGGAACTCCTTTCTGCAGTCTAGACTTGTTCAAATGTACCATGACTAAATCTCCAACATTGAATTAGACTTCTTTCCTATGCTCATCCACCTTAATCTTATGTTTCATGGTGTTTTCTGCCAGTGTTTTTCTGACTGTGTCATGAATCTCCTGCATTGCAGAAGCAAAATCATCAGCATATCCACTTCCCTTGACTCCATCCTTCAACTCTCTCAGCTCATAAACACCCCTAGGGTGCAGTCCATAGACAATTTCAAAGGGACTCTTCCCTGTTGATTTGTTAACAGTATCATTATATGCATATTCAGCTTGCCCAATCAATTGATCCCATTATTGACCATACTCCTTGGTCAAGCATCTTAAGAGATTTCCAAGTGTCCTATTCACAACTTCGGTCTGACCATCAGTTTGGGGATGGTATGCAGATCCAAAGGATAAATTGGTGCCCATTCTTTGCCAAAGAGTCTTCCAAAAATGACTCATAAACTTAGTGTCTCTGTCTGATACAATGTTGATTGGTAAGCCATGAATCCTTACTATCTCTTTGAAGAAAAGAGAGGGTATTTGACTAGCATCATTGGTTGTTTTGCATGGCACAAAGTGAGCCATTTTGCTGAATCTGTCTACAACCACATAAACACTGTCCATACCTTGCCTTGTCTTGGGTAGCCTAACTACAAAGTCCATACTCAAGCATTCCCATGGCCTAGTAGGAATAGGCAATGGCTGGTATAGGCCTACATTTGAAGAAGTACCTTTGGCCTTTTGACACACTACACAACTTTCCACATACCTCCTGATATCTAAGTTCATTCTTGGCCAATAGTAAAACCTTTGAACCAGTTCCTGAGTTTTGGTGATCCCAAAATGACCACTCAATGCACCATTATGCTTTTCTTGTATCAAGTTTTCCCTAATAGAACCTCTAGGAACACATAGCTGATTCCCTTTAAACAAAAGATCACTTTGCAAGGTATATTTAGCATATTTGCTATGGAAATGATTCTTGTATTCAGCACATACCTTATAGATGTCTGCAAAGTCTTCATCATATCATATAGATCCTTAAAATGATCTATTCCCATGCTCTTCAACTTAATTTCTTGAATGGTGAGGACTCTTATGCTCAAGGCATCTACCACCTTATTAAGAGCTCCTTTCTTGTGCTTGATATTGAAGGTGTAAGCTTGCAAATACTCCACCCATTTCATGTGTCTGTGACTTAACTTCTCTTGTGAATTCAGGAAACTGAGTACTTGGTTGTTTGAATATACTATGAATTCCTTGGGAAGCAAATAGTGCCTCCACTTCCTTAGATCTTGGACCAATGCATACATTTCAAGGTCATAAGAAGAATACTTCTTCTTGGCTTCACTTAACTTCTCTGAATGAAAAGCCACTGGTCTGCCCTCTTGGCTGAGAACAACTCCAATAGCTACATTTCTTGCATCACACTCAATGGTGAATAGCTTCTCAAAGCTTGGTGACACCAAAACAGGTTGGGTAGCTATCTTTTCCTTCAGTAACTCAAAACTCTTGTTAGCTTGCTCATTCCATACAAACTTAATCTTCATTCCTCCTTTAATGGTATCCAACATAGGAGCACAAATAGCACTAAACTGTCTTATGAATTTCCTATAGTATTAAGCAAGACCATGGAAGCTTCTTACCTCTGTTGCTGTCTTTGGAGTAGGCCAATTGAGGATGGCTTCCACTTTGCTGCTATCCATCTTCAAGTTTCCATGTGATAGCACAAATCCAAGGTACACCAGCTCTATTTTGATGAACTCGCACTTTTCCAAATTGATCATCAGCTTCTCCTCCTGCAGCTTCTTGAAAATCAATTCTATATGTTGGAGGTGCTCTTCTCTTGTTCTGCTATAGATTAGCATATCATCAAGATACACTACTACAAATTTTCTAATGTAGTCTTTGAGGATTTCATTCATGAGTCTCATGAATGTGGAGGGGGCATTAGACACTCCAAATGGCATAACTAGCCACTCATAGAGACCCTCATTGGTTTTGAAGGATGTTTTCCACTCATCTCCCTCATGTATTCTAATTTGGTGATAACCACTCTTTAAATCTATCTTGGTATAGTACCTAGCTTCACCTAGACAATCCATGAGATCTTCAATCCTAGGGATAGGAAATCTATACGTGATGGTTATCTTGTTTATTGCCCTAGAATCAGTACAAAGCCTCCATTCTCCTCCCTTTTTAGGTGCTAAGATAGTGGGTATTGCACATGGACTAATGCTTTTCCTAATGAGACCTTGGTTTAGAAGTTCTTGAATTTTCCTGGCTATTTCCTCATTTTGTTGAGGTGTCATCTTATAAGCTGCTTTGTTTGGAAGGGTAGCTCCTGGTATCAAGTCTATCCTATGACTTATGGCTCTTTTAGTGGGTAATGTTGTTGGTTGTCCACTACTTACTATGCCTTCATAGGTCTGCAACAATTTCTGTATCTCCTTAGGCAACTCTTGCTTTTTAGCTACTTTCTCTTTGCTCACCTCTCTTGGCTTGATCATTACTGCATAGCCAACTCCTTCTCCTTATTCCAAGGCTTTTAAGAACTCTTTTTCACCAGCCATGAGCAGTTTAGAACCTACTGTCTGCACCTCTGTATCTTCTAACAAAGACTAAATCTTGAAGGTTACATTGTCTTTCTTGAAAGTATATGAGTTCTTTGCTCCATCATGCACAGCTTGGTGGTCAAATTGCCATGGTCTACCTAGGAGCAAGTGACATGCATCCATAGGTAACACATCACACAAAACTTTGTCCTTGTACTTACCAATTGAGAACTCCACCCATGCTTGTTCATTCACCAAGACATGCTAACCCTTATTGAGCCATGTGACCTTGTAAGGATTGTTGTGGGGTATCCTTGTCAACTTCAGCTTGCTGACTACCTCCTCTGACACAATATTGTCAGTAGAACCTGAGTCAATGATGACCTTACACACTTTCCCCATCATCTTGCACTTTATCCTAAACAAGGACCTCCTTTGGCTTGGCTCTTCTTTAACCGGTTCCTTGATCAAATTTCTCCTCATCATGAGGTTCTCACCTTCCTCTGAATTCAATGGTACCTCAGGGTGTTTATCTACTGCAGCTATCTCATCTTGAATCATATTAGTTCTCTTATCTCCTCCATGAGAAGTGCTACCTTTCTCTGGACATCTATAGGCCGGGTGTCCCAATTGATTGCAGTGGTAACATTTCATATTAGTGAAGTAGCTGCCTCTTCCTTGTTCACCACTTCTTCCTCTGGAGCTGAAACCTCTTCCTCTACCACCTCTACTAGAGCTTCCTTCTTTATGTTCAGAGTATTTGACTTCTCCTTGGGCTCTTGGTTCTGAGCTTCTCCCACCATAACCTCCTCTTTATCCTCTGATGTCTTTCCCTTTACCTCTGCTTTTGGGGTTTTGCTCTTGTTTCTTTTTTCCTTTCTCCTCTATCTTCAAGGCCATTTGATAGCATTGGCAGACTGTTTTGAAGTTCACTAGGCTCATATATTCTTGAATAGACCATTTAAGCCCATTTAAGTACCTTGCTAGCTTGATGCTTTCATCTTCAACCAGCTTTGATCTTAGGCACAATTTTTGAAACTCCTCAGTGTATGTTTGGACATCCATATCCTTCTGCCTAAGATTGTGTCTTCTCCTATGCAACTAGACTTCATAATCATCAGGTAGATAGGTCTGCCTTATCTTAGTTACCATTCCTCTCCATGAAACTATGGGACCTTTGCCTTCTTTCTCTCTTTCAGATTGTACAAATTTCCACCATGTGAGAGCTGCTCCTCTCAACCTTGACTTGGCCACCTTTACCTTTTGGGCCTCTATTATTCCATCACACTCAAAGTGATTTTCAATGCTCTCAATCTAGTCTACAACTGAATCAGGGTCCATTTTTCCACTAAATAGTGGCACACCTTCTAGTGCTTTACCACTTAAGGCCTGCAATGCCTTTAGGAAGGGTTCTTCAGCAAGAACAGGGTCAGGCTTTGGAGATTCCTCCTCCAAATCCTCTTCTTTTTCCCTGGCTTCCTGCTCTTCCTTCTGCTCTATCTTGTCTTTCACTTTATATGCTGTCTCATGGACTTCATCCAAGAGCTTCTCTACTTGAGACAACCTTTCTCTTAGCAACCGGTTATCTTCCTCTTGTTCTTCTACCTTTTTAGCTAACTCTGCATTAGTCACCATGGTTCTTTCCTCTGGTGTGTTCTCTCCTACTGATTTAGTGGGCTGCAACATCAATCACAAGCCTTGAATCAAACATGGCTCTGATACCAATATGGTGTATGGTGAACCAAAGCTTGCTTGCACAACCTTTTAGAGACATTTTCACTGTCTCCTTCCTGGAACCTGACTCCAATGGTTCTTTTTGAGCTTGGGTGATTAACCAATCCCTGCTCCAACTCTTCTCAAAGAGTTTTCCACTTGTGCTTAGCTTAGGAAGACCAACACCATTTGAAATTGCAACTTTCTTCACAACACCTAGAAGGATCTAAGTGCTAGCATCATCATCTGACTTGAACTCTTTGCAGGGGAGTTAGAAGCTTTGTTTCCTTTTCATTTTGCATTCAATTGAATGCATCTTTAAGGTTCTTTATCTTTCAATTTACCCGATCTCAAGATCTTACCTTGAAGAGGCCTAATTTCTAAGAGCCCTTACCAGTCAGTTTTCTGCCTTTTGTTCTCAAACTTGACAAACAACCTAGAAAATAAACTTGATTTCCTGATACCCTTTTTGGACCTTTAAATCTTTCATAAGGTTCCAAGCCTCTGTCTCTACCGTACAGTAGATTCCTACAATCAAGGAGAATTAGGGCTAATAGGCCTAATACTTAGGGTTTCACTGGTTTTTGATTCAAATCTCCTTCCAAAAGATTGATTGAAGCTTCAACCCTTTTTTTCAAGTGAAGATCTTGCCAACCCTACCTGAAGCTGTACGGATTCCGTACAGTGGTCTCTTCCCCTGCCTAAGTTCCTCACTTTTCCTCTCTCAAACTCCTAACCGGGCAATCCTAGCTCGCCTAGGGTTTGAGATTAAAAACATTTGCTTGGCTCTTTGGATATCCTACTACTAAATATGTACAAAGGTAAGGATCCCCTATCATTTCCATCCAAACTCAGGAAAACTCCGTGGTCAAATTTCATGGGGGAGCCATTTATTGACTGACTGCTCAAAACTGGAATTACAAACTCTCTAAACTCTAATCTAAGGATTCAAATCAACAACTCTACTCTAAGCAACCTGGATACAAGTTGAAAATTTATCTACACTATCTAATGAATATAAAAACAGTGCTAAAACAATATATACAATGCTTTCAAGATCTTTGTTTCTCAAGGTACACGGGTAACACAGAAAATACAACAAATTCACTATTCTTTCACACCAAAAACTTTTTACAATGCAATCTAACTCTTCTCTACGAGTCACTACATCTATCTTGAAGCCTTTACCATGTTTCAAGGGGAATTGCTCGACTCCACATCCCTGATTTTATGGGAATCCAATAACTAAGTTGCATGCAATTCCACAAATATTGCCATGCAACTTTACAACATTTTGCAACTTCCACTATGTCATGATCCCAAATATTTGGACCTCTAACACCTTGATTACGAGCCACCAACTCCTTAACTGTCCCATGGCATCTTCAAACAATGAGGATGTGGTTATAACACACTAAATGCTTTATATTCTAACATATGCTGTCCAAAACTAAGTAAAGCAACATTTAACAACATTGAATAACTAAGATGAAATTAGTCCTAATGCCTAACTCATCACACACCAACAAGACCTTCTAAGGTCCAAATCAAACACTCTAAATACCCTGATTTGGCTAAGAGCAGGTACAAGCCAAAATTGATGACAAACAAGATGGAGGTCAGCCTAGGTGCTCCTGCACCAACTAGTTGCTTCCATGCTTAGTGAAAAATCTTAGGAGTGTATCAAAAATTTGGGTTTAGTTACCACCACCTTGAATTATTTGTTATTTATATAAACCTCTTAGAATACCCCCCTAAGTTTAAGTTGAGTTCAATGTGTAGAACAAAATCCCATCCCCATTGAGTTGGCCCTAAATCTTCCATAATTATGTAGATGAACTAACTTTAATCATTTTATAACAATCCTAGCCTTATGAGTGAATTTTAGTTCTAGGAAGTGGAGAAACATTTTTGGGACCCAATATAATGGTGCCATTGTTGAGTACATGTTGTTAAGGAAACTAAACATCATTTACATAGTTTAAAAAAGTTAGTGTTTTACAATTGTTGTTAGGGTTACAAAAATAAGTGTATTTTCAATAAAATATTTTATCTCATAATAGGGGTAGAAATTTTATTTTAAGAATATAGTTTCAATAAAAAATTAGTTACCATGAATTGAAGAATATTGAGAAATGAACCACCTACATAGAAATTAATGTAGGTAATATAAGAAAAATTCATAATTCATTTGTTGCTATTAAAATGAACACTCAAATCTACTTTTCATGCACTAAAATGAACTATTGTCTTCTTTGCTTGCCTTTATTGGTAAAATTTTAGTGTGTATCCTCCCACCTTGCACTTCGTGTGATCTTGGGTGAAGAGAAACACTCTTAGTTTACAAAAAAAATTGAGTCACTAAAAGGCTTGTTATGTATCCTCTCCCCTTGCACTTCATGTGATCTTGGGTGATGATAAATAACATCCCTTTCTTGTTTTATTAGAGAGGGCCTACCTTGAGATACATCCTACAATGGAGAACTCAAGGTTACCTTCAAGCATGTTTACTAGTGGGATATATAAATCATGCAAAAATGAAAGTAACTAGCATGAATCCATGGATGGCTACCTTACATGCCTACTCTCATGTGAATGAATGGGTCTCTTAGGGGAATATAAGGACTTAAGTGTCTCATATATGATTATAACCTATGGTGTTCATGGTGTCATTAAAAACCTTGTCTTAGTGACCTATCCATGTTTTCCAAAATGATTATTCAAAGTGGTGCACATGAATAGCACCGTTTCTAGAATTTACTTACCTTGTCTAGTTTATGGTTGAGGCATAAGCTTAAGAGTTCATTCTCTTGTACAAATCTAGGAGTATCAAGGTTGTACATGATCTTGGTATGTCCTATTCGTCCTCTCCATAAATTTGGATTTAATCTCTTTTGGGGGTGAGGTAAGCCTATTGCGAAGAAACATACCTTTACTCCTTAGGTTGTAAATGACTGATTTTGTTTGAGCTATACTAGTAAACCTTATGGAAGAAGGTTTACAACATATCCCCCTCACCTATTGAGTTGGTAAAAACATTTATTTTTATTAAAAGGAACTAAAAAAAAACATCAAAATTGTCACAAAATTTTAAACCCTTTGAGAATAATGGAGTACACTTGACAAATTCCATACTATTGAATGTCCCTAAGAATATCTTGTTTTTATTAAAACATATTAGTGGCTTCTAGTATTTAGGTTCATATCTCTACTCATTAGTCTAAATATATTTTTTGTAAAAAGGCTAATAGCCTAAATATTATATTAATAATAATAGTAAGTAATTGAAAAAGTTCCCAAGAGGTCCTTTAAGTAATTGCAAAAGTGTCTGATCTCTGAAAGACCAATCTAAGAAGCCCATCATGCCATTAGACTTGTTAAGAGTCAAGATTATCAATTCCTTCAGACCTCTTCTCAATGGTTGGGGTTTGCATGTCCTCCTTACCAACTACCATCTTCATGTAGAGCGCAAGCCTCATCACTAACTCACAAAAACCTTCTTACTGCTTCCCATTTTTGGGGGTCAAGGATTGAGGACCCTTCATACCCTTTCAAGGTTCATACATCCTGCTTACCAGCTACCATATTCATGTAGAGTACAAGACTCATCACTGACTCATGAAATCCTTCTTATTGCTTCCCATTTTGAGGGGTTATGGATTGGGGAGTGATGCAGTACAAAGGAAGAAAACCACCTATTTCATTCTCTTATGACAAAACTCAAAACATTCTTTGTTTGTTTACTCATTTCCCATTCACTCTTTCCCTTTATACAACTTAACTAAAACATTCCAAATTACAACCAAAGTTCCAAACCCATTAGAGACCTTCCAAATACCTTAAACACCCTTAATTCAACCCCAAACTACAAGCACAAAGTTCGACCCTTCAAATTTTGTCAATCCATTATGATTGTCCTCATTTTACATAATGTCATTTACAAGTCTTAACTATGAAATTGGATTTCCAAAGAAAAAACACGTAATTCAATGCTTGGAATGGCTATGAGAGACTTAATCAACATGCTCAAACACATTTTGCATCCCAAGAGTTTACCTTCAAAGATTTGGTAAACAAGTCCTCAACAACCATTAGTATTCTTGTAGCCATACATTATAACTCTAATAGAAATAACTTCAAACACATACCTTTATCCCTAACTATAAAAAAAAATTAAAATACCTTTTATCATGTATCAAAACATATCAAAAGATTGGCATTTTTCCTTTTGAGGAATAATGTGAAAATCAAACTATATAAGCCCAAAACAAGGCTAATTAGGTTTGTAACCAAAATAGGCTTAATGAGCTTAATAAATCAACACCCAATTTTTCTAAGAAAACTATTGGGATACCTCAAAATTTAATTTCTTATGCTTTTAAAATCATAAAAAATCCATTTACAATAACTTTTCATCAAACCCTAGATTGAAACCTCTTAAACTTTATTTTTCTTAGTCTAAAACAAAAAATTTAGTCATAAACTTTCATATTCCATACAAAAAACTTAATCACCTAGTGAAAAATGTTAGAAAAATGAAATATGATACTATCTATATTAATTCCACCAGATTTTAGCACATTCCATTGAGAAAAATGGGAGAAACACAATTTTTACATGTCATTGGTTACCCTAATCAGGGTTTTAGCAGTTTTTTAGGGAAATCACAATCACATTCACAAATGACCACCAAATTTCATGAAACAAGTTTTAAATGGGATTTGATTGAGTTTAATAACACTTACAAACATTTATTTATGCATATAAGCCTGTACAAGTCCATACACTACAAGGAAACTACATAAATCAGATAAAATAACATAAATTTAGAGTTTCTCTTTATTCCTTTTCAAACTTTCAATCATCCTCATCTTCAAAATGATGTAAAAAGCCTTTATAAAATCAATTCAACTGTCTTTTAACCTTTTAAATACTTCCTATCGCCTAGAACTAACAATGACCCTTCAACTTCTTAATGCAACTTTTACATAATTTTGCAATTTTGTCAATATTTGTTGACAACTTTTGCATTTTTTGCAATTTTCCATAAAAAATAGGCTTGAACCCTCCCAATGACCTTTAATGACCTATAAATATAAAAGGTGACTCTTTTAATCTCATTACAAAGTAAAAATATCAAATTTTCTCAATTTTTTCAAAATAGGAACATGATTTTGCAAAAGGTACTCCTACACCAAACTCTCGACCAAATAAAGAATCCAAGTCTACTTGGATTTGATGTTGTCAATAGGTCTTCATCTCCTTGTATGCTCTACCACCTTAAAATACTTTCATCACCTTCATTTTCACCTTAGGTTTGAATTTTTCCATGCAAATCAGCTACCTACCTTGACTGCCCTCTGAAATCAAATTCTTCATACTTCAATTCATCTCAATATCTTGTTTCTCCCTTTTTCCTTTGATCTACAAGTTGTTCCTTGTCCAAAAAATTAGTACAAAAAAGAAATAATATATTGATTCTAACACATTACCTCCATCATTCCTCAATTACTTGTAGATCTCTAAGGCCAACTCATCCATAATCATTCCTTTGATCAACTCAATGGCTTCAACTTCTGAAATCAGGTTCTTTATCTATGTTACTCCTTCACCTTCTTGCTTTGGAATATTTGCAACATCTTCTTGATCTAAGAATCCTTCTTTTGCATCCTCAAAGACTTCTCTCTTTCATCTTCTTGTGCCTTCTCCTTTTGACTATCTACTTAATGGGCCATGTAACTCTTCTCTTTATCTTCAAGTGCCAACTTGTCTCTATAGACATGTAAAATTGACTTAACACTTATCACAAACCCGAAATGACTTGGAAAAACTCTTAATCAATTTAAAACATCTTAGAACAAACTTGAAATGACTTAGAACAACTTTGAATCAATTTGGAATGTCTCACAACAACCCCAAAATGACTCAAAATGACTCAGAATCAATTTGGAATGTCTCGAAATGACCCCGAAACGACTCAGAAACAATTTTGAATCAATTCAGAACATCTCGAAACAAACCCAAAATGACTTAGAACAACTCTGAATCAATTTAGAATGTCTCAGAACAAACCCAAAATGAATCAGAACAACTCTGAATCAATTCAAAATGTCTTAGAATGACCCCAAAATGACTCAGAACAACTCTGAATCAATTTGGAACATCTCAGAATGACTCCAAAACAACTCAAAACAACTCTGAATCAACTCAGAACATCTTAGAACAACCCCAAAACAACTTAGAACAACTCTGAATCAACTCAAAAAATCTCAAAACAACCCCAAAATGACTTGGAACAAGTCTCAATCAATTCAAAACATCTTGGAATGACCCCAAAATGACTCAAAACAACTTTGAATCAATTCAAAATGTCTCGAAACAACCCCGAAATGACTTAGAACATATTTGGAACATCTTGAATCTTCTCAAAATCATTTGCCATCTCACAATGCATCAAATGACATTCAAAACCCTAATTTCCTCTATTAATTGGATAATACAACATTATTCGATTAATTCACATTTCATCATTCTCAAAAAATTAAATAAATATCATTTATTTAATAAAGTTTTCAAAAACCCTAATTCTACTATTAATCGAATAATACAACGTTATTTGATTAATTCGCATTTCATCATTTTGACTAATTAAATAAATTACCTTTATTTAATCAAGTCCTAATCTTATCTTATTTTTTCTTGATTAGTCAAACCACATTGATTATTTGATTATGTCACTAATCCACCTTATTCCTGAAAATTAATTGAATTATTAAATCATAATAATTTAATTATCACACTTCCCTCCAAAATTTGAATAATTGAATAAAATCAAATCAAACTATTCAAATTGGAAAAAAATAAAAATAAAATTGGAATGAATGAATGAATTAAATAAATTAATTAATATTCCTCACCCACTTTTTGATTGAGGAAATCATGGATTGCTAACTAAGCAATCTATTTTTCTAACTAAGCAATCTATTTATGCTAACTCAACCATCTAATTCCTAACTCAACCCTAACTGATCAATCAATTGCTAACTAAGCAATCAAAATCCTAACTAGCCAATATATTCTTCAATCACCCTAATTGTGCAATCAACTTTGCACAATTTCCTCATGTCTAAATCCTCTCAACTCCTTTTGACTGTTGATCTGAATTTCCTCCAACACAATCTCGACCGTCAATTTGAAATTTCTTTTTCTATATAACAAGTCTTTCTCTTCACAAATTATGATCATAATTTTAACTTACCTTATGCAACAAAGTGTTGTTAAGATCACCATTAAGAGAGCTCAAAAAGCATTGATCATCAAGCTTTTGCATACAAGCAATGGAGGTTTTGCAATGATACAATCAACCCAACATCATGAAAATACACTCCAACGTGGGATGGTAATCTCTTCTTTTGTTATTTGAATTTGTTTTGTTAATCTTAGGATCTCATTTCATTCAAATAGCTTAGATTTGTACATTTCATGAGTGATGGAATAGGATAGATTAAGTGTTTTTGAATTAGATTAGTTTCTGATTTCAAATTATGCATTTGATCTTGTTTTTTTATCATTTTCTTGATGGATTCCTTTCCCCTCACACATTTTGGCATGCTCGATGGGACCTAGGTCCTCCTCACTAACATATTTTTGAGCTAAATTGTAAGTTATAGGGTTTTGGGATCTTTCAAAGGCATTTCATAGACTGCCTAGCAAAAGCTCACTTTTGACTGGCAGAATTTATAAGCTTTGTCCATAAAATCCATTCCTTTGCCATGGGAATGGTGCTTTTGCACAAATACCAGAACTTTTTCTAAAAAAACCATGCTATTGATTTTTTTTTTCTAAGTTTGCACTATATGGAAAATATAAGCTTTTGCTAGAAATTATGAGCTTTTGTAAATTTATTTTTCTGAGCTTTTGATCTTTTTTTCTGATCATTTTCTCTAGAAAATAAGTGCACGAATCCTGCATTATTGTAATAAAATTGCTAAATGTTTGCTTGTTTTGTAGGAACTAATGAATTTTATGTAGGATTGGAAACACATTGACCTGTTTTATACAGGAAAGATGATCGGTCCAAGTTGTTTTTAGATCCATAAGTATTTTTAATTAACTTAGGAATTTTCATTTTGGTGATTAAAATTGAACAAAACAAATTTCACATTTTAATTTTGGTGCTATCTAAAATGAACATTTTCAAAGCTTTCTAACTTAGGAATTTTCATTTTGGTGCTTAAAATTGAACAAAACAACTTTCACATTTTGATTTTGGTGCTATCTAAAATGAACATTTTCGAAGCTTTCTAACTTAGGAATCTTTATTTTGGTGCTTAAAATTGAACAAAAAAACTCACCTTTTTATTTTGGTGCTATCTAAAATGAACATTTTCAAAGATTTCTAACTTAGAAATCTTCATTTGGGTGCTTAAAATTGAACAAAACAACTCTCACACTTGATTTTGTGTTGTTAAAATAAACCATTTGAAGCTTTCTAAAGTACAAATTCTCTTTTGGTGCTCATAAAAAGAACATAAAACACTTCAAATTTGGGCTCTAAAAATGAACACATTTCATGTTTTCATAATTAGGAACCTTTAAATTTGGTGCATAAAAAGAGTGCAGACATTTTTCACTTTGTTGACACACGAATGATTTATATTTGTTGACCATTAATGACCAGGCTTGATTTTCTTAGAAACATTTCAACTTTGGGGCTTAAAATGAACAAAATGATTTTGTTATTTTCACACCATTTCTATCTTAATTGATTGATGTCTTGAACATTTCAATTGGTGCAAAATAAAAAGAACATTTCATTTTTACTCACATATTCTTGGGGATAGCACTACTCGAGGTGTTTAAAATGAATCAATTTGTAATGAATTGTCTTCTATGCATGCATTGATTAGCAAGATGAAGTGTTTTGTCTTCTCCCCTTGCACCATTTTGGTAATATTGGGCGAGTGAAGAACATTTTTGACCTTCACATTTATTTAAAATTTTTACCTTCTTAAAGGGCTTACCTATTGAGACACATCCCATGCTAGAGAACTCATAGGCGACCCAAGTGATACTTTAATTTTGGACTACTATATAAATATTTTGTGAGTGTGAGGAAAGTTCATCACTCACCGGGTGTGGATGTCCTATATCGACACATTCTTCCTCAATATCCTTGTGATGTAAAAAAACCCAAAAGGTCTGGAAGGTTCTTAATTGAACAAAATGTCGCATGTGTAAGTGCCCGAAAATAATATCCCCATAACATGACTAAGAGCCAATTGTTTTAGAAGCCACCCTATTTATCCAAAACATTCTGTGAAAGTGGTGCATCAAAATTTACTTCTAAGAAGTTACTTGCCAAGTCTGACTACAAGCCCATGCCATAAGTCGCATGTAAAATCACCTCTTCAAAGCATGAGGTAGGCCCACCTAAGAGGATGGTTTCTCTCCACTAGGGTTGCAATTGTTTGTTAATGTTAAAATTATCCAATTGCATTTAAAAAAAATTATGAAATCAAATTTTGTGTTTGATTTAAAGAAAAGGAACAAACACTGAACCAGATAGTCAAACCACAAACCCTTTGAGTTGGTGTATACTTGTGAAAAAATCCTTATGTTTGCACTCCTTGAAAGGATTTATCCTTAAAAAGTTTTTGAACATTTTGGTTTTATTTTCAAGTTGCATTGATCAAAGTAAACACTTTGGTAACTATGGCTTGGGTGTTGTGATTTCACAACTCAAGTTATAGGAATTCAGGTCACACAAAGTCCATGCTTGTTAGTTTAGTGCTATTATATCATTTTCTATACTCAAGAACACAAAGGAATCAAACACAAAGAGGTTACAAATTGCCATTCCAACTCAATATTTTTTGCTAAAACACTTATATTGCATATAAGGTCATTACTTGAACAAGATACTTGGAAAATCAGATTGGTCATAAAATATCACTCTTTATTCCCATACTACTTATTTGAAATCAGGACCCAACAAAACATTAAGATTATTCCTCCACTCAAAAAAATCTAGGATATTAATAATTACTTGGAACTCACATATAATTCAAGTATCTTTCCCACAACATATCCTCTAGATCAAGAAGTGGAATATGGACCCTAGTTCTTCAACATTTTGATTTCCAAAATAGTAGGTACATTCCAAAACAACACTCAAAATTTAGGGTTTTTGAGTTTCATAACAAACCACCCCATACCACCATACCTCATGACCATTTGGAGACCCACAACTCTCGTTCAACAAAAAAGGCTAGCCACACCGATCTTTTAGCTAGGTAACACACATATTGAAGGTGCCCAAACCGACATCATCAACAATTTGAGAACATTTATTTTTGAGAAAAATGAAACACCATGCCAATTTATCATTGCATTTGTAGTCTTAAATGAAGAAGAAGAGAAAGAAGACATAGTAGCTGAGAGACCGATATTACCACCCCCCGCTTGACAATAAACATTCTTATTCATCCATGATCTCATGCAGAGTTAGGATACCCAAAGCTATGACTATAAGTCATTATTCTCAACTTAGGAATCTTAAACAAAAGGCTCTCAAGAAACACCTTGCAGTACTATGCAAAGATAGAAACAAACTACTAGAAAAAATTTATAGACGTGCTTCTAGAAACGATCTAGATTTGTACATGTTCTTTTTTGGCCAAAACCTAGGTCTTTTCCTCAATGCTGAACTTATCTAGAGAGGTAAACTAGACTCACATACCCAAATATACCCTCATATTTAGACCAAAATTGATTTGAAAACCTTAAAGATCTAGCACCATTTTTTTTCTTGTTTATGACAATCATAAGGTCACAACATAGAAATAAAATGGAAGCAAACAAAACCAACACTAGCATCCCACCAACTAATACCATCAATGATGAAAGTAGCCCTTGGGGATATAGGCCAAATGATCTTGAAACAACAGAAAAGAGGCTTATGCATAGAGAAACCTTTAGTGAAGAGGAACAAAATTGCAAACAGAAGGAGGTAATTGAAAAAAACAACCAAGACCCAAACAAAGTAGTTATAGAAGATGTAGACACAAAGGATGAAATAAATGAGGATGAACTATATTTGAACATTCCATAAACCCAAAGGTTCTTAAACTAATAGATAGGATATTGAGAAAGGATCCAAACTCCTATTTTTTCAAGTTCGCACAAAGTGGTGCTAAATTACTAATGGATTTTAGTGTAGAAGCTCTCAAAGATTCTAAACTTATTCCCTTATGAGATAAATTGATTGTAAGACAAATAATCAAACCTCTAGAGATTCCAAAAATTGCCACCTATGTTCTCACAAAATGATGATCAACCCAAAGAGAATCCCTTATTCAGAATACCAACTCAAGTTGAACAAGCAGCACTAGCACAACTATATCAAGGAGGACCATCACAATATGAACCACCAAATAACAATCCTCTTCCTAGACAGTATATACCTCATAATATCTTGAACATTGAACCATCTCAAAACATTCAATACCTTCAACAAGGAAGAACACAAGCTCTCCCTCCTAACAGTCAATACCTTCAATAGGGTGGGACACAAGGTCCCCCTCCGAACATTCAGTACCGCCAACAAGGTGGACCATGTGGCCCCCTTTTTAACCAACAATACTAGCAGCAAGGTGTGCCACAAAGAACCCTTCCCCAGTCATCCTACCAATAAGGTTTCCTGATAACGCATCAACATGGTAACCTTCAGTTTAGTCCTGCCCAACAACAAGGTGTGCCATAGAGCACCCTTCCTCAGTCTTCCTACCAACAAGGTGTCCCAATAACACATCAATAGGGTAACCTTCAACTCAGTCCTTCCTAATAGCAAGGTGTTCCACATATCACCCTTCCCCAATCTTCCTACCAACAAGGTATCCAAATAACACATCAATAGGGTAACCTTCAATTTAGAACTATCCAACAACAACGTGTGCCACAAAGCACCCTTCCCTAGTCATCCTACCAACAAGGTAACCTTAATTTTAGTCCTTCCCAACAACAAGGTGTGCCTCAAAGCACCCTTCCTCAATCATTCGACCAACAAGGTGTCTCAATAACACATCAATAGGTTAACCTTCAATATGATTCATCTCAAAAATAAGGAGCTAACCCTCCTTACACCCATCAAGGACCTAACCTAGTATATAACCAAAATGGTCACCAAGGTCTCATACCTTCACAATATCCGATATATGACCCAAACATGGTAAGATAGCAAGGTTATTATACATAGAACTCACAAGAAAACCTACCAAAAATGGACATGGAAATGAAACTAGAAGCAATCAACCAATAGGTGGTAGGCATGCAAGTTGGAAAACAAAAGAAAACCTATACTATCCAAGAGATATGCCCCTTCTTGTTTGATCAATCAGTTACTACAATACCCTTTCCAAAGAATTTTGAAACACCTAGGTTTGACAAAAAATATAAAGGAATAGGGGATCTAGTAGAGCATATACTAAATTTCTCAGTATCATGCATGGAATTACGACACAATGACTCATACCTCATGATACTATTTCCACATAGGCTTATGGGCCATGCTATGGAATGGTTCACCTATTTGACACTAGCAGTCAGAAACTTTAATGAATTGTATGATAAGTTCATAAGTCACTTCTCCTTCAACATTGAACAAGATTTCACCATTACATGCTTATCCACAATCAAATAGAATCAAGGAGAATCTTTTATCTCCTATCTACAATGATGGAGACACAATGCTAGTAGATGTAAATGGCCCAGTCACGATAAGGATTTGGTAGACATATTCATTACCAATGTCTTACCTATGATCAATTATAGGCTCACAATGTTATGTCCAATAGACTTTGAAGAAACCATTGTGAAGGGATTGAATATTGAAAGATCCCTCATTACAAGATGAGCCCTTAAAATAAATAACTCAAAATATAGTCCTTTTTATTCAAATGAGAAACCCAAAGTCTGGGCTAAAAACAAAAATGTCACAAATGATGGAGTGTTTGATGCTAGGACATTATGGCCAACAAAAAACATAGTTCCAAATAAACCATAGGTAGCATAGACAAGCTATGTTCCAAACAATGCGCAAAACAACAAAAATACCTATCCAAGGAACAATTAGGTTGTAAACCCACAAATGAATCAGGGGGGACAATAGAGGTAGTATGATCAACTGAGAAGGAAATTCACAATTCTAGGTGAGTCATTAGAAACAATCATGTGCAAACTAGTACAACAAAACCTCCTCAAAACTAATGACTGTCCAAACTATGATGAACCTAGTTTTAAAACACTGTGGTATAATGAAAAAGACTTGTGTGATTTTCACATGATCAAAGGACACACCACAAAAAATTGCATGAGACTCAAGCACCTTATCCAAGATTTAATTGAAAAAGGAGAGGTAGATGTTGAACATCATCCTAGGAATAAGGACCCACAAATTTACACAAACTCGATCCCAAACTATGCCAAGGGGAATGACAAAGGAAAGAAACAGGAGCACCATAATGCTAATTACACTTATGGGGACACAATTTTAGGAACCATCTCACAAGTTGATGATAATAGGGAAAACGTGCGGACTATACGAGGAGGAGACAATAACTGTAATGTAACTACCCACCGAGGAAGAATTACAATTCAAGGAGCACCACCCAAACCTAAAATCAAGTCACCCAATGAATATAGTATTGTAGAAAAATTAAAGAAAACACCTGCCTTAATCTCAATTTTAGAGTCGTTAAAACTATCACCTTCCCATAGAGAAATACTTTCAAAGGCATTAGAAACAATAGTCCCTAATGACCTCAATCCCAGTCAGTTCTAAGATATGGTTGGTAAAATCACACAAACTAATCACCTAATCTTTTTTGAGAAAGATCTACCCCAAATAACCTTTCATAACCAAGCCCTCTACATAGAGGTTGGTGTTCATAAAATAATGGTCAAATGGGTACTGATAGATAATGATGTAGGTTTAAACATTTGTACCTTAAAATTTTTCAAACAACTAGGGTATTCTGACAATGTGATTGACAAAGGAAAAAGTACCATAATAAGGGCTTATGATGATCTAGAAAGAAATTCTAAAGGAACAGTTAGGTTACTGGTATAGATAGGGCCAGCCCTAACAAAAACCACTTGTCAAGTACTAGATCTTGAGCTACCATAAAACCTCCTTCTGGGAAGACCTTGGATCTATTCTTTACAAGCAGTCCCATCGACTTTTCATCAATGCCTAAAATTCCTCCATGAAGGAAAAGAGGTAACACTATATACCAATCCTAAGCCTTTTCATTTTTATGCCAATTTATAGGAGAAATACAACAAAATCCAATGTGTTCCTAGCAATGACATAGCATTCCACTCTTTTTCTTATGTTGACCCATCAACACTTCCATCTGCCTCAACCAAAAACACCTCAAGTGACCAACCAAAAATGGAAGCCAAGATTTAGGTACTTGACAAGGGTAATGGGAATTATTTTTTTAACCAAGCATTTTGCATTAGCATGCTTCCACCAATACCTAGAGTATATGGAGTTCCAAAGGAGATCAAGATAAAACAAATGATTTCCAAGCCCGATATTTTCACTAGATGGGGAGACATGCAAGATGAAGAAATATTTGAGGACTTTTTATCTATGATCTACAATGAGGACAAAGAGGAACTAGAAATATTTTGACCCTAGTACTAGAGGTTATCAATTAGTTAAAAAGATTGGATATAATGGAAAAGGTGGCATGGGACTACATGAACAAGGATGGTTGGAACCTATTATATTAGAACAAAGGAAGAAGAATATGGGGTTAGGTTGCGAACCAAAGGACGTGGTTATTCCAATAACTGGACGAACCTCTTGGAAGAAGAGAGAACTTCTGCTAGCATCAAGGCATTGGATACCTATCATACCTTAGACAACGATTTACCCATTGAAGATTTATTTGATAACTTTAGCTTAGATAGGTTCCCTCTCCAATATATTCAAACCATTCCCAACATCTACTACAATTCTGATATATACTCTAATGAATATGAGTGGGATTCCCCTTCATCACCGAATATGATTCCCCCACTTATAGCAATGATGACCTAGACACCAAGTGGGAAAAAGACACCCAAGCCATACTGACCCTTTCATCCACTTCCATAGGCTTGGTAGATCAAGATGATTACCTCCCACTCTAGTACCCTTAACTCATAGATTGGGATCAACAACAACATGCACCTGTTTTGGATCAATTTTAGAATGATGAGACAATTGTGGAGTTCATGGGACTTCAAACAAACATACCTATAGGAGACCACAAGGAAGGGTTCATCATGGAATTGGAACTGGAGGCATACTTTGGTGGAGAGATTGAATCTTCTAGTCACAAAAATGAAAGAAAAAACATAAAAAATATGGTCCCCTAGAGAAAACTACTTTGTGGCTCTATCGGATCCTGAAAAGAGAAAAATAAAGGATGCATCCGAAGGTGAAAAACTCTCAAAGGAACCCAAGGATGGAAGATTCAATCTCCCCATATCAGAATATCATGAAAGATCAACACTACTAGTAGAGGAAGCAGAAACCGTAAATTTTGGAACAATAGAGGACCCAAAGATAACCTACCATGCTACATCACTGGATCTAGAAGAAAAGGACAACATCACAACTTTCATCAACACCCAAAAGATAAATTTTGCATGGACCTATGTTGACATTCTTGGACTAGATCCAACATTAGTGGTACATAATTTAGCTATAATACCTAAAGCAAAGCCTATCAAGCAAAAACTCAGAAAAATGCATCCACAAATAGCATTATTGGTAAAAGTAGAGCTAAAGAAATTACTATATTTGGGTTTCATTAAACCCATTGACTATGCATAATGGATATCAAATCTAGTACCAATATCAAAACCTACTAGGGACATAAGGATATGTAAAAAATTTAGAGACTTGAATAAAGCTTTTCCAAAAGATGACTTTCCATTACCAAGTATCAACATGATTGTAGATCTAACAATAGGGCATGAAATGCTATCCTTAATGGATGGTTTCTTCGCATAAAACCAGATAAAGATCTCTCCAGATGACCAACACAAAACAAAATTTACTTGTTCTTGGGGAACATTCTATTGAATTGTAATGCCCTTTGGTCTAAAGAATGTAGGAGTGACATATCAAAGAGAAATGATGAAAATATTTCATGATATGCTACACACAATCATGGAGGATTATGTGGATGATATTCTAGAAAAATAAGTCAAAAGAGTAGACCAGTTGAAAAACATGGCTAAGGTATTTGATTGTCTTGAATAATACAACCTAAGTCTCAATCCTAAGAAATGTGTATTCGAGGTAGCATCTAGAAAATTGTTAGGTTACATAGTATCAAGGAGAGGGATTGAAGTAGATCCATCTAAAGTAAAAGCAATAATGGAAATTCCTCCACCAAAGACACTAAAACAGTTGAGGATCTTACAAGGGAAATTGCAATCCATCAGGCGATTTATCACATAATTTGTAGAAAAATGTCACCCTTTCACTCATCTCCTACATAAGTACATCATCTTCAAGTGGGATGGGAGATGTAACCAAGAATTCCAACAAGTGAATGAGTACCTACTTACTCCTCCTATACTCATTCCACCCATCCCAAAAAAGGAAATGATACTTTACATTTCTACCACACAAGAAGCACTGGGAGATCTCTTGGCCTAGCTAGATAATAACAATAAAGAAAGGGCAGTCTACTATATCAGCAAAACATTGGTAGGCTATGAACTAAACTACTTTCCCATTGAAAGAGCATGTCTCTTAGTCATATTTTCAACACAAAATCTAAGACACTATATCCTAAATAGCAAGGTCAAGCTAATTTATAAGATAGATCCTCTCAAGTACTTACTAGCAAAGACAACCCTAACAGGCCGAATAGCCAAATGGATCATGATACTAAGTGAGTTTGATATAGAATATGTGGATAAGAGAGTTGTTAAGGGAAAAATTATAGCAGACCAGCTAGATGAAGCACTTGTAGATGATCATAAACCTCTCATAGTGGACTTTCTAGATGAGAGTAGATAGAACAATGGACTCTATACTTTGATGGGTCCCATACACAACATGGATCAAGATCTGGTATTCTGTTTCTCACACCATAAGGAGATAGTATACCCAAGGCCTATAGGATTGCATTCCCATGCACAAACAACATCTCAAAATATGAAGCTCTAATCACAAGATTAAAAATGACTATTTAATAGAAAATAAAAAAGCTACAAGTCTTTGGAGACTCTCAGCTAGTGATCAGACAAGTGAACGATGAATACCAAAAAAAGGATGAAAAATTGTTTCCATATAAAAGGATGGTGGAGAGCTTCAAGGAATACTTTGTCATAATAACCTTTGAGAAAATTCCCCAAATTGATAATAGGGCTACCAATGCAATGGCAACAATAGGCTCACTGCTTGATATTCCACATAACATGCCTAAATATGAGTTCCTCGTGGAACAATTGTTGGTACCAGCATTCAACATCCCAGAATCAAAATTGGTATGTGTTGTTGTTGGTCCTAATTCCCTGTGGTGCCAAGATACCTTTGGCTACATCCAGTATGGTACCATACCCATTGACTTAATGACCACTCAAAAGAAAACCTTTACCCATAGAACTTCTCATTTTACCATCTTAGGAGATACCCTATACTGTCATATTCTAGATGGTATGTTATTCCAATTCCTTGATGCAGAAGAAGCACAAATAGCCTTGCAAGAGGTTCATGAAGTTATTTGTGGATCTCACTTTGGTAGACTTAACCTAGTCTAGAAACTGCTTAGAATTGGATACTACTAGCCCTCCATGGGACAAGAATGCATACAATATTCTAGAAAGTGTCGACAATTTCAGCAACACAATGACCTTGTTCATGCACCAACACAAGAACTGAGACCTATAACCACACCATGGCCTTTCTCACAATGGGGATTAGACTTGGTAGGCAAGATATCACCTGCTTCATCCAATGTGAACAAATTCATTATCACAACAACAAAGTACTTCACTAAATGGATAGAGGAAATTTCATTTACCTATATCATCGACAAACAAATATCAAAATTCATTTTGAATTATCTCATCTATAGATATGTAATTCCCCAAACAATAATAACAGATAATGGAACTCCATTCAAAAATTAGGATGTCTAAGAGCTCTGTTCCCAATTTTATATCCACCATTGCTTCTCCATGCCCTATTACCCCAAGGAAATGGTTAGGCTGAGGAATCTAACAAAACCATAATAAAGATACTCAAAAAGATTGTTAATGAGGTCAACCGTGATTGGCATTTGCAGCCAAACCCAACCTTATGGGCCTACTGAACCAGCATTCACACACCTACTGGTGCCATACCCTTTTCCTTGGTCTACAGATCAAAATTCATATTTCCTATTGAGGTTGAAATACCTTCATTGTGAGTTTCACTAAAAGGCATGGTTAGCAATGAAGAATACATGGTATCTAGATTGAATGAATTAAAACTCCTAGATGAAAAATGTTTGAGCATGTTAAACCATCTATAGGTTTATCATAATCAGCTCAAGTGAAACTATGACAAAAGGATCAAGGATAGAAAATTTCAAGTTGGTGAATTAGTCTTCAAAGAGAATCAAAAGGTATAATTGAATCAAGATGGAGAAGGAAAATTTGAACCTAATTGGTTAGGTTCATTTGTCATCACAGCAAGCTACGGCTCTGGGGCATATTAGTTAGCTACTCCTAAAGGAGAACCTTTAGTTGAACCAATGAATATCTGCCACCTCAAGAAGTTCTACACATGAAGCATGTCAAAATACCCTAGGAAAAGGGTAAAAATTCAAAAAAATAGAAAAAGGATAAAAAATATGAAAAAATTCAAAAAGAAAGAAAAAATAGTAAAGAGAAATAAAATGGTCTCTAAGTGAAAACCACTTTGTGGCACTCTTAGAATAGGTACCATAGTGAAAACCTGGCAAACAAGTGCTATGTTTGAATAAACTTGCATCATTATCTATTTATACTATCCATAACATCCACCCATTCATAATAAAATAAGATATCCAACCATGGCTTGTCATTGATTAAGGAAAATTGTCTTGTCCACAACTGGGGGAAATTTCAAAAAGCTGGTCATGGATTAGATCTTTGTGTAACCTATCATAGTCACAAAAAACATCAAAAAATATAAAACATACAAAATAGCAAAAAGGACAAAAAAATTTGGAAAATATCAAAAATCCAAAAACATACAAAATAGCAAAAAGGACAAAAGGATTTGGAAAACATCAAAAATCCAAAAACATACAAAATAGAAAAAAGGACAAAAACATTTGAAAAACCTCAAAAACAAAACAACATCATGGGGTTATTCCTTCACTCAAACAGGCTAAGATATCAACATTTTCTTGAACCTCATAGCTAGTTCAAGTAGATTTCCCACAACATATCCTCTAGACACAGAAGTGGAATATCAATCCAAATTATCAATGTTGTTTACCCAAAAATAGTTTATACTTTGAGTCAGATGGTCGAACTATGTGGTCTCTACATTTACAACATAGCCAAGGCTCATTAGCCCCTGAGACCCTAGGTCAGTCCCCTTAGGTTTCAAACATGATTTATTTCAACTTAGTCAAAAAACACAAAATCCAAAAATAGTTAAACAACACAAAATCCAAAAAAATAATCAAAACATATAAGAGCCAAAAACATTCACAAACCATAAAAGTTCAAAAACATTCAAAACAAACCAAGTGAACTATGAGCCTCTACATGTACAATGTAGGAAAGGCTTATCTTTGATGAGCCCTCGAGGCCCTAGGTTAGTCCCTAGAAAATGTCAAAAATAGCATCATAAAACTTAGAAAAATAAAAAAGACCCATGTCTGCCATCACAATCTGCAATAAAACATCACCCATAATAAACAAATCATCACACTCACCCTTTGACAAAACAAACAAACAAACAGAGCAAACATCAAAAGCTATAACTTTTAAGAAAGAAATCACAAAAATTTGACTATAAGTAGCCAAAAACAAGGCCAAAGTATCAACTACCTATCTTTTTGACAAGTCCCAACAACATCCTGAGATATGTCTTAATGGATCTATTCCTATGATAGACATGATCAACAACAAATAATAGCCCCACCCCAAACAAATATGGCAAGTGATATTGTAACTTTGTTTTTATCTTTTTATAGTCTTATTTTTGTGATTTACATTAGTGACTCATTCCCAGGATCTCTTGAGGATGTCCATAAGGATTTAGAGAAGAAGGAATGGGGGAAATTGAGCATCATTTCAATTTGTTGTTTGTAAGATATTTTTTCAATACTATCATGGAAAATACTTGCTTTATTGAGTGTATGGCAGTTGTGTTGAAACAATTTGTGTAGCAGTTACATATTAGGTATTTCATATCTCTTTGTGTAAATGGTCCAAAATTTGTGTAGCAGTTACATGTTAGGAATTTCATACCTCTCTATGTAAATGGTCCAAATTTCATGTAGCATTTTCATGTTAAGGTGTCCTATACCTCTTTGTGTGATTGGTCTAAAAAGCTATAACACAACCCAACTATTTACTTTAAACAAAGTTTTCGTATGTTTGGTATGAACAAGAATACTCTTTGTTTGTAGAGTCAAATTCCACATAATGGATACAAAGTCACCTTGGTCATTAAACCTTGGTGCATCATATCTATTTTCTACATCAAATAGGATTGTTCAAAAACTACGAAGCCTCCAAGTAAAGCAAAAGCACATCATCAACTACTAAAAACATCACATTTCTATCCATCATCATAATATTTCTTCTAACTAACATCCATCATACATCCATAGTGTTTTCAGTACATATTATGATGATAATAAACCAATAAAAACATCATATATCATGTATGGAGCATACATCCATCATATATCAATGCCACATAAACATCATTTATCACAACGGTATATTGATCATCCATAATAAAACATCATATGAAATAATATATGATTCATCCATCCATATCATATGTGGACATCATCATACATTGTCATCTAGGAAGCATAAAACAAGAATGAACCAAAGAAGTTATATCTCATACATATCATCATAAAAAACAAGAGTACATCATCATCCATGAAACAAGTGTGATAGGATAGTACAACATCATAATATATATATGAGACCTTGAATGGGCCAATGAATATATATACAAAAATAATGTCTACAATATGTCTCTGAACAACAAGATAGTAAATATCAAGTACACTACCCAACAAAAAGGAAACACTCTATAGACTAGGCTACGAACCACCATCTAGATCTAACTTTCTAACAAGATGACAACTTGCAATAATTTTCAACCCACAATGTTAGGGTTTCACTCTAAACAGGTGGGAGACACATAATGACACAAAACATGATGAAAAATGATATTTAGGATGACAAACAAACACATGCTAAGGTTCTGAGCAAAAGCTAAAGTCAAACACAACAAAAAGAGTCAAATGCAAGGATTTTGAGCAAAATGCTGAGAAAGCACCCAAAAAAGGTGATATTTTTAGGAAAAGGCGCACTTTTCAAGCAAAGGTGAGGAAACAAAGGCATGGAAATATGTCAAAGGCAAGCTTCAAGGACCTCAAACAATCAAAGGTGAGTTTTCAGAGAAAAGGCAAGCTTTTTAGGAAAATGCTTAGAAACAAAGGTGAAGATCTTGAGCAAAGGCATGGAAATATGTCAAAGGTGTCGATTCTTAGCAGGAAAAAGAGTGAAAACCAAGGAAAATGCTCAAAAATCTTAAAACTTCAGCATTGAATGGTAATTAGGACCTTTTTTACCCTATCTTCAAATGACCATATCTTGGTCATACAAAAGTATTTTTTAGTGCTTTTTTTTTTTAAAAAAAGGGTATAATTTCATCATATTTGCAATGGTGTAGGTGGTTTTCAGTTTTTCTACAGCTAAATTTTCCATTTGTGTCATGATTTTGATGCCAAAACTCAAAATTTTTAGTCAACCTCTTGAGGGGGCAACATAGAGTCTTACCAATCATTCCATGAAACATTGGGGCATAATTTTTTTCAAAAAATTTGATCTTAAAAACAAAATATTCAAAACAAAGCAACCAGTACTTTGTATCAAAGAGGGGAAAAATATAGACATGTAAAATTGACTTTACATTTATCACAAACCTGAAATGACTCAGAACAACTCTAAATCAATTCAAAATGTCTTAGAACAAACCCAAAATGACTCGGAACAATTTTGAATTAATTTGAAACATCTCAGAACGACCCCAAAATGAATCAGAACAACTCTGAATCAATTTGGAACGTCTCGGAACAACCCCAAAATGACTCAGAACATCTTGAAACAAACTTGAAATGACTCAAAACAACCCTGAATCAATTGAGAACGTCTCAGAACAAACCTAAAATGAATCAGAACAACTCTGAATCAATTTGGAACATCTCAGAACAACCCTGAAATGACTCAAAACAACTCTGAATCAATTTAGAACATCTCATAATGACCCCAAAATGACTCAGAACAACTCTGAATCAACTCAGAACAACCCCAAAATGACTTAGAACAACTCTAAATCAACTCAAAACATCTTGGAACACAAAAATGACTCAAAACAACTATGAACCAATTCAAAACGTTTCAAAATGACCCCAAAATGATTTAGAACATCTCAGAACGACTCTGAAATGACTAAAAACATCTCTGAATTAACTTGAAACATCTCCAAAACATCTCGAATCATCCCATGACATCTCACAATGCATCAAACTGCATTGAACAACATTCAAAACCCTAATTTCCTCTATTAATTGAATAATACAATATTATTTGATTAATTCACATTTCATCATTCTTGAAAAATTGAATAAATACCGTTTATTTAATAAAGTCTTGAAAAACCCTAATTCTACTATTAATTGAATAATACAACGTTATTTGATTAATTCACATTTCATCATTTTGACTAATTAAATAAATTACCTTTATTTAATCAAGTCCTAATCTTATCTTATTTTGTCTTGATTAGTCAACCACATTGATTATTTGATTATGTCACTAATCAACCTTATTCCTCAAAATTAATTGAGTTATTAAATCATAATAATTTAATTATCACATTTCCCTCCAAAATTTGAATAATTGAATCATTTCAAATCAAACTATTCAAATTGGAAAAAATAAAAAATCAAATTGGAATGAATGAATGAATTAAATTAATTAAATTAATTAATTAATATTCCTCACCCACTTTTTGATTGAGGAAATTATGGATTGCTAACTAAGCAATCTATTTTGCTAATGAAGCAATCTATTTATGCTAACTCAACCATCTAATTCCTAACTCAACCCTAACTAATCAATCAATTGCTAACTAAGCAATCAAAATCCTAACTAGCCAATCTATTCTTCAATCACCCTAATTGTGCAATCAACTTTGCAAAATTTCCTCATTGTAAATCCTCTCAACTCCTTTTGATTGTTGATTTGGATTTCCTCCAACGCGATCTCAACCTTGATTCGAAATTGCTTTTTCTATATAACAAGCCTTTCTCTTCACAAATTATGATCAGAATTTCAACTTACCTTATGCAACAAAGTGTTGTCAAGATCACCATTGAGAGAGCTTCATCATTTCTTCAAGAACCAACATCAATCATTAAGCTTTTGTGCATAAGAAATGGATGCTTTCCAATGATACGAACAACCCAACATCATGAAAATACACTCCAACATAGGATGGTAATCTCTTCTTTTGTTATTTGAATTTGTTTTGTTAATCTTAGGATCTCATTTCATTCAAATAGCTTAGATTTGTACATTTCATGAGTGATGGAATAGGATAGATTAAGTTTTTTTGAATTAGATTATTTTTTTATTTCAAATTATGCATTTGATCTTGTTTTTTGCATCATTTTCCTAATGGATTCCTTCCCCCTCACACAGTCTCTTGTTTTATCAACTGTTCAATCTTCATCATGGATTCTTGGAACTATTTTTCCAACTTTCTCAACTCTTGCTTTATCTCAACAATCTCTCTATCCATCTTCTCTTGTATTTTTCTCTTTTTCCTCTCTTCCTCTTCTTGCAAATGTCTTCTCAAATTCTCCATCTTTCAGTAAGTCTCTCCTTGCTCCACAACTCTCAACTTCTTACAACTTTATTTTTTCCTTCTCATTGGCAACAATCAGGTTATCTACTCAATCTACAACCAACCACAACACAACAAAAAACCTCAAACCACAAACCAACTTACCAACCTAGACCTTCTGAGCTCTGATACTATTTTGATACAGTACAAAGGAAGAAAACCACCTATCTCATTCTCTTATGACAAAACTCAAAAAAAAATTGTTTTCTTACTCATTTCCCATTCACTCTTTTCCTTTACACAAATTAACTCAAACATTCCAAATTACAACCATAGTTCCAAAATACACTTAAATACCTTAAATACCTTAATTCAACCCCAAACTACAAGCACAAAGTTTTCCACTTCAAATTTTGTCAATCCATTATGATTGACCTCATTGTACATAATGTCATTTACAAGTCTCAACTATGAAATTGGCTTTCCAAAGTAAAAACACCTAATTCAATGCTTGGAATTTCTCTAAGAGGCTTAATCAACATTCTCAAACACATTTTACATCCCAAGAGTTTACCTTCAAAGATTTGGTAAATAAGGCCTCAATGACCATTAGTATTCTTGTAGCCATATTTTATAACTCGGTCTGAAATAACTTCAAACACATACCCTTATCCCTGACTATAACCAACATTTAAAATAATTTTTATCATGTATTAAAACATATCAAAATATTGGCATTTTTCATTTTGACAAATAATGTGAAAATCATACTCTATACGCCCAAAAGAAGGCTAATTAGGTTTGCAACCAAAATAGGTTTAATGGGATTAATAACTCAACACCTAATTTTGCTAAGCCAATTGTTGGGATACCTCAAAATTGAATTTTTTATGATTTTACAATTATAAAAAATCCATTTACAATAAATTTTCATCAAACCCTAGATTGAAACCTTTTAAACTCTTTTTTTCTCAGTCTGAAACATAGATTTTAGTTATAAACTTCCATATTCCATACAAAAAACTTATAATCACTTGGTGTAAAATGTTAGAAAAATGAAAGATGATACTTTCTATATCAATTCCACTATATTTTAGCACATTCCATTGAGTAAAACAGGAGAAACACAATTTTTACATGTCATTGGTTACCCTAATCAAGGTTTTAGCAATTTTTAGAGAAATCACAATAACTTTCACAAATGACCACCAAATTGCATGAAACAAGTTTTGAATGGGATATGATTAAGTGTACTAACACTTACAAACATTTATTTATGTATATAAGCCCTTACAAGTCCATACACTTCAAGGAAACTATAGAAATCAAAAGAAATAATAGAAATTCAGAGTTTCTCTTTATTGCTTTTCAAACTTTCAATCACCCTCATCTTCAAAATGATGTACAAATCCTTTATAAAGGAAATTCAACTGTCTTTTAACCTTCTAACTACTTCCTAACACCTAGAACTAACAATGATGCTTCAACTTCTTAATGCAACTTTTACATAATTTTGCAATTTTGTTAATAGTTGTTGACAACTTTTGCATTTTTTGCAATTTTCCAGAAAACAAATAAACTTGAACCCTCCTAATGACCTTTAATGACCTATAAATATACAAGGTGAGTCTTTCAATCTCATTACAAGGTAAAAATATCATTTTTTCTCATTTTTTCCAAAATAGGAACATGGTTTTGCAAAAGGTGCTCCTACACCAAGGATCCCTCATATGCTTTTAAGGTTCGTACGTCCTCCTTATTAGTTACCATCTTCATGTAGAGTGAAAGCCTCATCACCAACTCATGAAAACCTTCTTATTTCTTCCCTTTTTTGGGTGTCAGGGATCAGAGATCCCTCATACCCTTTCAAGGATTGCATGTCCTCCTTTTCAGCTACCATCTTCATGTAGAGTGCAAGCCTCATCACCAACTCATGTAAACCTTCATACTGCTTCCCACTTTTGAGGGTCGGGGATACCTCATACCCTTTACACCGCTTAATCATCACAAGTTGCAACCAAAAATTTTGAAGTCTAATCTTCAAATTGCAGCAAGTAAGCAATTAGAACGAAGTCTGAAATCTGATCTGATAGTGAAATTTGACTAACTCCTTTTTTTCTACTAAATGATGAATGACAAGCCCAAGGTCTAATCGTTGAAATTCCAAACAGGGAAGCCCGATTTGAATTTTGTACTTTTTGGGAAATGGGAGTCTCTTATACCTTATCCTTCCTTCAATTTTGTGAATGCCAACAATCTGACCTATGATCTCTGAAATTCTAATGCCCAATTTTGATCAAGTTTCTAACTTCCTTTTCCTGTGACCTTTCCCATATTTTGACTAAAAACATGTTGAAATTGTTAGGTGAAATACAAAATTGAAAAACTTGACTTACCTTTAGTATTGTTGATGTTCGAGTTTCTCTTCTACCTTCTACCTTCCTTCTCTTCTGTGAAAGCCAAAAAACTAACCTCTGATCTTTGAAAGTTTGATGCTCAACCTTGTTCAACTTTCTAAGGCATTTCTCAGGTATGAATTAAGTGATATCTCTGATGCCTAATAATTGCACCCATGTAACCATCAAATAAATTTAGTGGGGAACCCATATTTTCACTTTGCTTCCCCTTATTTCAATTTCTATCTATTAGAATCCCATATTTAATCGTGTTACAATTCTATCCAACTTAATTAGCTCATTTAATTGAGGATGTGCTCCTAAACTACATTTTTTATTTGCAATTGAGACCTCCTAATTATTGCACCCCATGTTTGTAAGTCAATCTGCCACCTTATTACCCTCATGATATGTATGAGCAATGTGATATTCTTGAAAATTATCTATCAAAAGTCATACCTTTTGTGGAATATAATTCAAATTCCAACTCTAAATCCTCCTTTCTTTGCATGAATTTATAATAATCAGAGAATCCCCTTCTATATGTAATTTTAGAAAGCCAATATTGATAGCGAATTGTAGCCCCAACAATATTGCTTGAGCTTTTTTTGTATTCTTCGTACCCTGAAGGAGTTGAGAGGACTTAATCACTACCACTATACCAAATGAATCCCAAATGCAAACCCATGCCCCTAAGATTATTGGATTCCCTCTTGAAGCACCATTGAAATTAAACTTATGAAAACCTTGAGGAGGTGGCTTCCATTTAATCAAGCTCCTATCCAACTTTTTATTTATGAAATTGTGTAGGCTACCCTTAAAATGAAAGACTATATACTACCAATTCTATAAAATGTTGCTATCCCAATTTGTGAACATTGAATTAACATTATTGTATTCTTGAACATAAGCATAAATAGATTATGACACTATTTTCTCAATTTTCAAAATAGTGTAGCTAAATGAAGAAACTTCTTTCCTAAAGATGTGCTTATTCCTCTCCCACCAAATGGACCAAACAAATATTGCAGGAACGACTCTCCAAATACTAGAAAATAAAGATTTCTTATATAAGACTGACCAACTTTGAAATAATTCCCAAATAGTTTGTGGTAGTGGAAGATAAAAATTTATTTTCTATTTGAAGAACAAATTCTAATACTTCTTTACATAAGACAATTAAAAGGATCTGTCATCCCCAATTTTATTAGCCTCTCATTTTTCAACACTCTTTCTTTTAGGACTAACCATGCAAATGTTCCTAATTTGGGGAGCACTCTATCATTCCAACAAATTGAGTATGCTCTTTGAGATAGTAAATGATCAACATTATTAAGTAAATCTTTGTAACCTTGCTTTACCAAATAACTTGCATTTTTTGTAGGGGCCCATATAACCCTGCTTAACTTGGTTGAAAATAACACCACTCTATCCTTTAACAAGTTTTGGATGAGAACATGATGTGCAACCAAAACTATAGTGCATGGAAAATATTTCCTGGATAGCTTTCCCATTAACCTATCTACCTCCCCTACATAATCTTTTAGCTTTATCCGCCCTACACTAATTAAAATTTCCCTTGTAACTTGTAGTTCTTGAATATTCCAAAGTGGAGGGAAGCCATTCCATGAATCCAACCAAAATATTACCTCTTACCTATTATGGAATTCCCATGTTAAGTTTGAATTGATGACTTTCGTACAAGAGATTAAAAATTTCCACATGGCTGACCCTTCTGGTGGGTTTGAGATTGTAAATATTCTTGTTGCATTTTCATAGTCTAATAAATTTTATTGCATTAACTTACACCATTTTGAGTCTACCTTATGGTACATTTTCCATACCAACTTTGCACCAAAAGATATATTTCTCCTTGAAAGATCTTCGATACCTTCTCCTCCTTTCATCTTTTCCACTGCCATTTTTTGTAGAGAGATCAACGGTACCTTTTTCTGATCATTCATGTTTCCTTTCCAAAGGAAATTTATAATAATCTTTTCAATTTCTATCACAACTAATTTTGGATCTTTAAGAATTACCAAGAAGTAATTTGGGATGGCTACTATTACTATTTTAATCAACATGATGCATCCTACTAATGACAACCACCTATCCTTCCACACCAAGATCCTTGAATTTAATTTATCAATGACCTTTCCTTAGTATGAAATCTTCTTAGCACCTACAAGAAAAGGAATTCCTAGATATGTACAATGAAACTCAGCTAACTAAACCCCCAATTCCTTCACAATTTTCCTTTTTATTGTTGCCTTTGTATTGAATACATAAATATTTGATTTTTCTACATTAACATTTTTCCCAGATGCCGATGCATATTTTTCTAAGACTTTTTTATTTAAGAATCCTCTACCATAGAAGATTTCCTAAAGATAATTGTGTCATCAACAAAGAGGGAGTGAGTTATTGAAAAACTTGTTTATGGAATCTCTACCCCATGCCACAATCCTTGGAAATTCCTTTGCTAAATTTCTCTACATAATGCTTCTGCCATAATAATGAAGAGGAATGGAGATAATGGATCTCCTTGCATTACCCCTTGTGTTGCACTAAAGAATCCAGAAAGAGAGCCATTAATAATAACTTAAAATTTAGCCCCTGACAAACAAGAATGAATCCATTTACACCACTTTTTGTCAAATCCATATTTTGAGATTAGACTTTCATCAAAAAATTCTAGTCCACTCTATCATATGCTTTCATCATGTCCAATTTGATGATGAAAGCTAGTAAATGGTTTGTGTTAATTGAATGCAATAATTTCTCCTTCAACCCTCCTTGGCACAAATCCTCCCTACTCTTGGGAAATGATAGATGAAATGAAGGGTTGCAACCTGAGATAGATTGCTTTTGTAAATATCTTATAAACTGTATTGGAAAGTGAGATTGGTCTAAAGTCTACAAAAGTTTTGGGATCTTTAACTTTTCGAAAGATAGCAACATTTGTTACATTGAACTATTTCAACATTGTACCCATTCTTCTTGACTCTTATATAGCCAAAAGAAGATCAAAACCCACTACTTCCCAATTTTTTTGAAAAAATATGGTTGTGAAACCATTTGGCGTTGGTGCTTTATCTAATGGCAAGGAGAATACTACATTCTTCAATTCTTCTAGTGTAAATGGCTTCAACAAACCCTTTTTAATTTCCACACCAATAATCTTTGGGATCACATCTAATAGCTCCTCTTCATCTTTCAAACTTTGTGAAGTCTTGCTTTGAGGTGTAAAGAGTAGACTAGAAAATAATTTCACTCCTTCCTCCTAAATATCAGAATCCTTTGTGAGAAACCTCCCTTCCACTGCATTGTTAATTGAAAAAATTGTGTTAGCAACCTTTTTGATCTGGGTGGATGAGTGGAAATATTTAGTATTACAATCTCCCTCCTTCAACCATAACTCTCTGGACTTCTTCCTCTAATAAATATCCTCTTATGCACTTAACTCTTCACATTCTTCCTACATCTTTTTCTGCTTATCAAGAGTTGAAAATTCCAAACCATTATTTATGATGTGTTCATGGATTTCAGATAATTCCTTAAAAACCTCTTTCTTTTGCTATAAAATATTTCTAAAAACCTATATATTCCAGGCTTTAATCTGTTGTTTTACAAATTGTAGCTTTCTATAGAATTGATACATTTTTACATACCCCTTTGATAAGGTGTGCTTGCCTACCATTGATGCAATAATGGAAAAAAATGCAGGTTCTCAACCACATCTGTACGAATTTGAAAGATGAATGACATTTAAACCCCAAACCAATCCTTTTAATATCCATTGAAATGGCATAGTGATCATATCCAAGAAGAGTTAAAACATATGAAGATAACACATAATCCCCAATAAGCTAGTTTGGAGTAACAAGAAACCTATCCAAACGTTCTACAATTTGTAAGAAATTAGTCCTTCGATTTATCTTTTTATACAAACCTTTTGCAAGTATAATATCTTTCAGTGATTTACTCATAATGGACTTAAAGTCATCAATTACTCTTTGTGGAGGGAAAATCCCTCCTTTCTTTTCCTCTAATGATGCTATTGCATTGAAGTCTCCTACGAACACAACTTTTCCATCACCTATTCCAACTAATATTTGTGTAATATCATCCCATAATATTTTCTTGGCTATCATGGATGTCGGGTCATAAATATTTAATACCCAAAGCTTCAAATCAAATTTTTGCACCTCCACTAACTGCCAATTGTTATCTTTTTTATTGAAACTACCTTAATGACCTTGGAATTTCATAAAACTACCAGACCCCCAAAGGAACCTTGGGTTGGTGAATGTGTTGAATTCCACTTTTTCCATTTTTGAATTATTGCTTCATAAGTATTTTCTAAAGTTTTTATCTCTTGAAGAAAAATTATGTCTGATCCACAAACATATAATTGATGCTTGATTTGAGCTCATTTTTCAGAGGCATTAATTCCCCTAACATTCTATGAAATTGTCTTCATTTCTCTCAAGGAGAGAAATAGGCTCTCCTCGGGTACTTGGTCACAGACATAACAATATTTCCATTGAGAGCTTTTTGAATCCCTATTGCTATCTCTTCCTTCAATTTTTCCATATTAAAATTTTTTCCTCTCTTACATGGAGATTTATTTAACACTTGTTGGCTTGCCAAATATTGTGAGAGAAACAAGGCTCGATAATAATAAAACTCCACCAATTGATCATCTCCATTGTTTACCCATGCCACAATGGTGCCAACTGTAGGACCCTTATCTAGTACTAATGAATTTTCATTCAATTCTACCACCTTGGGATTTCTCCCTCTTCTCTCTAGGGTTCTAACATTATCAACCTTTCCTATCATAAAAAAATGGTTCATGCTCCAAGTCATCCAACTTATCCCCAATTTGAAAAGCATTTAACCTAGTAAATTTTGATCATGGCCCTACACTTAACTACACAACTCCATCCTTCTTTGATATTACATTTGCTAACTTATTTAATAGGTTTGAACCAATTGAATAAAGCGTCTCTTGAGCTAAAATTTCCAACTCATTAATCCAAAGTTAACCTAGGGGACTATGGCTTTAGCATCTTGATTTTCACAATTTTGAGCTTTACGAAAAAAATTTGTTTGGTTGTAGACATTTAGATTCAAACATAATAAATATCTCCATGTGGTAAAAAAATTTGGCATTAATAAATTTTTAGAATTGAACCACAAAGTAGGTACATCTTGGTCCTATATTCAAATGCTTTGGTTTACACCTTCCAAAAGAAAGCAAGGAAATGAGTACTTAATTTTTTTTTTGTTAAAATAATTTTTGGTATCACATCTTGAAACATTACACCAAATTTACTTCATCCAAAATCATTTGATCTTTTTGGTTTCAAAACACTCAAATGAAAAAGCATGGCTTTCAATACCTTGATCATTTCATAAGTCCCTCTTAGGTCTAAACATTATAATCAAACACCAACCATAACATTGGTATCCAACATCAAACCATCTTAACATCTCATCTCACCAACAACTTTAAACTTTGTACAAACAAATCTCCTAGAAAAAATCCTTCATCAAACATCATCTAATTTAGCTACATGTTGAAAACACATCCTTTTGGATACATTTATCCTATGGTAACAAGTCTACACCTAGGACTCATAAGTTCATTAGCATCCTCATCAAAAAAAATATATCAAAAATCAAGTCTATCTTTGTCCAAAATTGAGACTTCATTATAATTCACATCACTCATCTTTTCATCATTCACACCATTGGTCCTAAATCCCTTAGAGGTTCAATTTTTCAAAAAAATGAATCAACAAAAGAGTTTCAACAATATAAATCATGCCACACTACTCCCAAGGTTGATACAACTTTTATGGTAACAACAAAATCAAAACGCAAGAGAGACATGGAGAAAAACCCTAATCCAATTATCATGAGTGATACACCAAAAAAACCTTGGAATGAAAGAATTAAATCCTAGAAGGTTCACAAGTCCTCCACAAAATCCACCATCACAAAATCTACCACAAATTTCTCAAACTTAAGAAATGGGGTATCATGTGGAGGATGTTACCAATAATCCCAATGAACTCACACAACATGGACTACTCGAAATGCAACAAGATCCTAAAGTTCACCACCTTATCAACATCATGATGATATTGAATCCCACTCAATATATGTTGGCACTAGCAAAAATGGAGGAAAAATCCCTCCCACTTTTGATGTGAATACATTAAGGGAGCCACCATTTTCAAATTTTGCATCTATGGGTCAACCTTCTCAAAAAATTGGACAATCATCTCAAAATCTCACTCAATATATGCCACAAACATCTTCTTTGAATGTAAAAATAAAACTATAAAGGAGGGGGACTGACTACTCAAGACCCTAGGTCATGGAATGGTCTAGAACACTCAATTTCTATAATCTACCTCATGCTAAAGGATTTCTTAAGATAGGTTTGATGTGTGAGGGGGTGAAAAGGAAAGAAAACTAGTTTGTCACTTTACTTTTGTCAACTTGAGGATTTAGGAATCCTAGTGAGTAAATTCCTAATTTTAAACTATAACCTAGGTAGCTCTCTGCCAAAGGACTCTAGTGTAGAAGACGCATGACAACACAGAGCACTGGCACCCTAGTCAAGCAATCACATCTGTACGAAATAAAGAGTAAAAAATACAATCAAAACTCATAGAGAATTCACTAACAACCTAATAAGCACAATTTTATACGATGATGGAAAGCAGAATGCAACTAAAAGACTAAAATAGTAAGAAGAATACTTCAAGAAAACTAATAAACTAGAATTTGACAAGATCAAAGGTGTCAAGAATCAAACTTATAGTTTGTTTAGCCTCCCACAAGCTCCACACAAACAAAAAACCTACACAACAAAAAGAGGAAAAATGTTGCGGCTATTTCAGGGCTTGCCATAGTCAAACCCCTGTTTCAGTGTTCCCACCTCAATGGACAACCAAAATAGCCACAATAGACAAAGTATGATAAAGATAGTATTGAAATGAAAGTAATACATGCTATAATAACAACAATATGCTGAAAAATCAATACAATAATGCTAAATGAATGGATATCACCTCCCCACAAGGTGCCTTCAAGACACGTGAAGGAAGATGTGACCAACATTGCCACGAAAATAAGAGTAAAAGCATTAGAGTTCCAACTTGGAGCTTCAAAAATGGTGTAAAATGTTGTGAATGAAGTATGTAGAGTGCTCAAGAAGATCAAGAAGTGTGAAGAATTATGTAGAAGATCAATTGAACAAATAAGATAGTCTTTTGAGGATGAAATGAGAGCCAAAAGAGTTGTTCAAGGTCGATCAAAGGGGAAGATGCATTATGCTTCATCACCAATGGAGAAATGTAATGCCTCTACATATTATAGAGGTGGGAATCTTATTAGGATGTTAGTGCACTACACAGACATATGTGCATCAAGCTAGCATCTTGACATAAATTTCTCCATGAACACTATAGATAACTACCAAATGGATGGAGAGAGGATAGAGGATGTGGAATAGCATTCATAGGTTTTATTTTTGTAAGGTAAGGGGTATAAATTAGGAATTTGAAAGGGGAGAAAATTTACGCCATTACATTTTTCCCCCACTTTAGTGAGTATATGTGCTACCAAATAGCGAGAATCATCAAGGAAGTAGATCACAATATGACACCTGAAAGCATAGGAAGAGTAGATGGATCCATAGGTACTCGATATTGAGGAGATTTGAACAAATTTGTTGTAGGTCTGTAGGCTTACTGAAGGTGAAAAAAAGGATTTGTAGGTGCTCAGTCCTACATAGTCAAACAAAGAGATCTCGCAAGATTAAAGCACTTTACAAGTCCTCAAGCTTATAAAGGAGGTGCCCTAGGTGCTTAGTCTTGAGGGAAGCCAAATGTGAGAGGATATCTATTGTCTAATGGGCCCTTACAGGTACTCAATTCTAAAGGTTGATTAAAAAGCAGTTTCACAGGTATTCCTACAAAGCAACATGTTAATCTGTAGAAAAAATATGTTAGATATAATTTTTTTTTTTCAAATTCTATCTTACAAATCCATGATGAAAGAAAAATTATACCAGGGGTCCATGTTGAAGAATGAAATTTTTGAAAAATAAAGGATTTTTCAGTTAGGGATTCGTTGACCACCAAATACGCCTTTTGAAAATCAAAGTAGTATGATAGCCCCCCCTTAGGATGGTGCATGCTAAACACAAAGACACATGACATCCTAAGGAGAGAAATGCAAGAATGAAAGTGATGTTGTGTCTTATGGAACATAACAAGATGTAACCATTGTGATGTTTCCATGCATGTGAGGTACAACATATAAGAAATAAAACATCATGAATCAAGCAAAGAAGAGATAAAAAGAAAGGACAGGCAATGGCATAATGAACAAGAGATAGAGGGATCTGATATTTCAAGGTCAAAGCTACTCATAAATATAGATAGATAGGTGTAATATATAATACATAAATGAACTCTCATCAACCCCCTACTAAATTAGACCAAGTGAAGAAAGTTACATGAAAAAAAAATGAAAAATAAAATGGTTAAACATAGAAGGGAGGCCTAAATTCTCCCAACACTTTGCATTTTCCATAATTATCAAAAATCAAGGTACAACAGAGGAAGAATGATGAAATAAATAGAAGAAGTTAATGACACAAAACACTCATGTATCCAAGCACATATAAGGGTGACAACGATCCTCCAGGAACATATAAAATGAGCACGAGGGAACACAACACACACATAATCTAATCTATAGATAAAGAAGAGGTTCCCTCCTAGCCCTCATCAACCAAGAGGTCATCATTCCCCCAATATATATCATTATAATGGGATGGAATACAAGCTTGCAAGGGTGGGATAGCTAGGGGAGCACCCTCTAACTCTCCTATGACAAGAGCCAAGGAAGAGAGCCCCTTGAGGTTTTCTTCACTCAATTATTGTGAGGTAAACATCATCAATTTTGCAAAAAATGTTGATAGAGTCAGGACATCATCCACTGAGTTGAACATGCACTTGATAGGAGTTCCATGTGTCAACTAAGCAAGTGATGAAAGAGGCACCTGAGATCCACTACTGATCTCACTAAAAGAGTTAGGGGCAGTGACAAACTCAGGAGATGTTGGGGCTACATCCATTAATAGGATGGCATAGGCCAATGCAGAACCAAATTTCAAAGAAGGTGATCTATTCTTTCAACCCCCATTAGAAGTAGGGTCATCCTATAGTTTTCACTTCATCAAAGGATGCAAGATCCACACAAACGAAGTGGAAGGTAAGGAGGAAGAGGAGAAAACCATAACTGACACCAACTGAGGTATTTGGAATATCCACAGGTTTTGGAAAAGGTGGGATGTCCATTAAGGAAATCAAGAGAGGAGGCTCAACTAAAGGAGCAATGAACACTTGCACTCTTTTAGGGTGAGGATCATCCATGCTCACGGGGGGAGCTAGAAGCAAGATTGAGGTGAAGGGAAGGGAACTAAAGCAGAAGGGGTAGAAGAGGAGGACACAATAGAAGACACTAAAATAAGAGCTATTGGCTCCCCTTCTTCTACAAAGTAGCCTATCTAGTGGAAAATTCCTTCCTCTAATGCTTATGCTCATGCACAAGGTGGTTTTTTTGACTTTAGGAGCTAGAGGTTGTAGCTTGAGGAGGAGTAGGAGGCTCCTATTTAGTCATCAGGATATCCATCAAAATCATTTTTGATGGAGGGAGTGACTCCTCGATAGAAATAGGAGGAAGAGATGTAGGAGTAGAGACAACAACAAGCAAGGAAGTAGACTCGAACTCCTTGGTAGTGGGCATCTTCCCATTCACTACCTTAGAGGTAGGAGCAATAGGAGGCTACAAAGTCCAAGATGTAGATGCAACTCCATGATGACCCTTCCCCTTACCATACAAGTAAGGCCAAGGCATTATGGGAAAGATAGGAAGGTTGAACACCTAGTGCTCAGGCTTCTACCAAGTGGGTACCATCGGACTCCCCAAGAGATGCATAGGGGTATAATTTGAACGTGTCACAGTAAGGTGAGAAGTAGAGGTAGGTGGAACTATAGAGGAAGTAGAGGGAGGGCCCTGAGTGCAGGCAGGATTCCCCTTCCCCTTTTGGTAGGAAGAGGTAGCCTGCTCTTGTGTTACATGGTAAGTTATTTTCAGCTACACCCTACCCCCAATCTTATACTTAACATAATTTTGATAATGTAGGTCCATTCTTGGAGGAAGTAAACCAACCAAGGTGGGCCAAAAATTATCTAGCAATTAACCCCCATGGGATACCAATAGTTGATATCTAGTGTCATGCACGACATGCACTGCACTTTCCTAAGAGAACTTTAAACATTTATGAATAACGAAAGCAACTCCATTCATGAAAACTAGCCATGGGATGCCTAGCTTCACTCTAAACAAGTTAGATTCCAAAATGACATCAAATATGGTATTCACATCCCTAGGTCCCACTAGGATGCAAAGAGTTATAAAGCCATATGGAGCAAGAGAGAAATGATAATGGGTACATATGTTGGTCTCCATCTTCTCATATTCCTTCCTTTGTAACAAATTTATCAAAAGAGTCTCCTTTGTAATAACGTTCACGCTGCTTGTAGGATCCACATGGACTCTTTTCATAACATTTCCATTAATGTGAGCAAGAATATATAGAGAAGAAGCTTTATTATTCATGGGTAGATCTTGTGATGTAAAATTCATAACTAGTGAACTAGTTGTAGGTTTAGGGGGATGACTATGAGTAAATGAAACAACATTTATGTACGTTGAGGCCTTGGGAGAAACACAAGAAGGATTAATAATTAAATTCATTGAGAGAGAAAAATGTGTCTGTATAAATTTGTAATTCACTATTCACCTTAGCCTTAGACTTGTTCGCATTCTACTTTTTACCATCAAGGTGAATGGTACTATCATCGATGCAGTCATGTATCTCATGACATAGGTGCATACAAAATTTAGTATCATGCCTATGGACACGTTGGTATTGGAAGAATGCATTCCCATCATACCAGTTAGGATAAGGCTCTCTAAGAGGTTGAGGATCTTCCAATGTCATAACCTTATCTTTTAACAGTTTTTGCAAAATAGAAGAATAAAATTCAAAAAACTTTATGAACATTCTATTGCACTTGAGGCCTTTTTTGTTAGATGCGGTGAGTACATTCACAAAAAATTTTCCTTTTCTTGAGATCAATACTATAAATCTTCCTTTGGGACAAGAGCATGAGGAAGATCCCCCAAACTGAAAAATTGTTTACTGATACTCCCACAATGCCACACACAAATGTACAAAAGAAGGATACTTCAAAAAAAAACTTCTCTTTCCAAGGTCACTGCAAGTTTCCAATGAACACCTTTTGTACATTTGACTTAGGTAGCAAGTACGATATTTGTGAAAAGAGTTCTTGGTATTGAGCAATGAAATTAGTAATCTTCTCATGCTCTCCTTGCTTACATTAGACGAGATCTGAGAAAGTCATCTTCAGCCTAATGTTAGCCTAGAACTGCAGGAGAACTGATTAACAAGTTGATCAAATGAAAATATGGAGTTTTTGGGCAAGAAACAATACCACTCTAGTGTTTTGTCCTTGAGAGATTGAGGAAATAATTTGGCCATCAAGGAAATGTGATGAAAGAAGTTTGTACACATCATGTTGAAGGATGAAACATGTATTTGATGGTCTCATTTACTATTGTATTTCTCAAACATAGGAATTTCCATCCCTTGAGGGATGGGAGAGTTCAAAAAAATCACTGACAAAGGTCTATGTTGGAAGAAGGGTTGGAAGATCGGTCGGGTAGAGGCCTAGGACAAACTCGCCAACTAGTTCTACATTTGACCCATATTTTGTAGCAAAGCATTCAAAAAAAGGTCATATTAAGAAAGAGGAACAATGGAGTCACCACCAAAGCCACTACCATGACCACCATTGGAGCCACTATTGTAGCTACTGCCAGAGCCACCATTGAAGCCAACACTATGACCACCATCGGAGCCACCAAACATACCAAAATGACCAGCCCCCATTTTTTCAGAGATCCCACTACCAAGAATAGGGTTGCCACTAGGAGAAGAACATTGAATCCTAGAGGCACTCTACTTTCTTTGATAGTAGGAGGTGGAGCAAGAATGGAGATGTTGATAGAAGGGCCCGTTTCAACCATATATACTGATCTCTTGGGCATCAAGACACTGATATGTCTTTCATAAGTGTCGAGCTCATGACCTCAAGCAATTCTTGACCTAGAGTTGTAATAAGGGACATATGCTTCCATTAAGTTGGTGAGGCAACAAAGGAGTTCTATGCCTATCCAATCCTTGTCTAGCATATATCTAATTTCATTAACAACTCTAGCAGTCATAGCCATATTTGGATCCATTCCAAAATGGTTACCAAAATATAAAAGCCTCCTATCTAAAGCTAGGAGGTGCTATGTGGGAATAGTGACAACTTCATCCTCATTTAGAGGTGAAGTTGTAGGAGAAATAGGAGTAGGGGTACAAGTGGTTTCATCAAAGAAATGCATCTCTACCATTGAAACCATCTCCTGGGAAGTGAGATCCATAGTGACCCTTGAGAAGTCCATCTCTAAGTGTCACACACTCCTAACTACGTATCTAGAAGTTGCAGATTGGGTTGTGAAGCTCATAAAGTGACACAATACACAAGCCCACAACCTATGCAAACACAAGAGAAAGAACCTTGACACAAGGAAATAGATACTGCAAGTTCATGTCAGTTTCACCAAAATGTAGAGGGGGACTGACTGCTCATTACCTTAGGTCATGGGAGGGTCTAGAACAATTAGCTGCCTTGATCTACCTCATGCTAAAAGATTTCTTAAGATAGGTTTGATGTGTGGGGGAGTGAAAAGGAAGGACAACTGGTTTGTCACTTTCCTTTTGTCAACTTGGGAGTTTAGGAAGCCCAATGGCCAAATTCTTGAGTCTAGACTGTAACCTAGGTAGCTCTTTACCAAAGGACTCCAACATAGAAGATAGATAATAATGCAACACAATGACATTTTGGTTGGGTGTTGGCATCCATACAAACAAAGTATAAAGTATAGTCAAAACTCACAAAGAATTTACTAACAACCTGATAAGTGTAACTTTTATACGATAACAAAAATCAGAATGCAACTAAAAGACTAAAATAACAAGAAGAATGCTTCAAGAACTCTAAACTAGAATTTGACAAGAGAAAAGGTGATGAGAATGAAACTTACAGTTGGTCTAGCCTCCCGTAAGCTCCACATGAACAAAACACCTACACACAGTAGAACGAGGAAAAATGTTGGGGCTATTTTAGGGCTTGCCATAGTCAAACACTCATTTTGATGTTCCCAACTCCACAAACAACCACAATAGAGAAAGTACAATAAAGAGAGTATTGAAATGAAAGTACTAAGTGCTATGCTAACAATAATATGTTGTGAAATCAATACAACAATGCTAAATGAATGGATGCCACCTCCCCACAAGATTCCCTCAAGGCATGTGAAGGAAGTTTTGAGATCACAAGCTTGTGAGTACAAAGATTGTTATAACAATGAGAGGATTAAAACCAACAGAGTGCCAACTTGGAGCTTCAAAAATGGCAAAAAATGCTATGAATGAAGTGTGTATAGTGCTTAAGAAGATCAAGAAGTGTGAAGAATTTTGTAGAAGATCATTTGAATGAATGAGATGGTCCTTTGAGGATGAAATGGGAGCCAAAAGAGTTGTTCAAGGTCAGTTTTGTTGGTGTTCCAAATCGATCAATCAAATGAATATTATAGAATTGCCACTTTCTAATGATCAAACTCAATGGTGGATTTGACCAACTAACAAGATTCAGTCAAAGACTGAAATCTCCTACACTTATGGCTCTACAAGACCAAGGTGGGACAACCTTTACAATGCCTAAAGACTCAATTCAATTATACAGAGACATTTCCTTTTATAGAAAATATTTCCCAATTCAATTACACCAAAGAAAGTATTAACAACTTCAAATTTGGCTAAATTCTTTGTATATCAACAGTTACTCAACAATTGGAAAGTAGGACTCAACACCAAACCTCAACCAAACAACAGGATTTAAAATGATTTTGAATTTAAACTTGTTTCTGGGATGCATTAAGCTGAATAACAAATTAGTGCCTAATTCTAGGCCATGGAGTCAAATTCATAAAGAGAATTCACCAACATACAACCTTCAACTAGTGGATTTAAATTGCTAATACATTACACCAATAGATCCACTCATGTTTTCAATCAAATTCTTCTTATGAGATCCAACCTACACACTTGAAATCACAATTATCTACTCAAAGTAATCTAACCATTTCATTGAAATAGAACCATGAACAGACAAAAAAATTTCATGAAATTTGAGATGACAAACTCAAAGATACTTTATATTATTGAATTCATATGATTTAGGATCTACAAAGTAGGAGAAAATTTGATGACATTTATGAATTACTTGCTCGAATTGGCTGATATTTACTCATGAAATCAACAATTACAACTTATAGACTCAACTAATGACTCAAATTCAGAATTTCTCTATCTACCCAACCCCACACAAGAATTTAGAACCTCTTTACAATGAGAGAAGAATTAGAAGATATAGCAGAAAAGAAAGCTCCAGAAGTAGATCTCTAGATGCCATCTGGAAGCCTCATTCACCATCAATCAACTAAATTGTAAAGCCTCTCTCTTCTCTCTTCCTTGCAACAAACTTTGTCTCTATTTCTTGTCTTTTCTCCAAGTTGTTCAACAACAAAAAATTTCCCCAGGTGGAGAATTTCAATCCATTTTACTCAACAGCTGAAAAATAGCTTCTCGTGAAAGCCTTTATTTCTACCTTTGTAATGTTGTGGTTGCACTTTACTCCTTGAGATTAAAGTTTTTCAACTTTAATAATAGCCTCTTGGACAAAAATTAAAATTATTGCTCATGCCTTCATTTTATTTTCACCCAGCAAAGAAAAGTTTCCCTTTACAAATTACCCATACATACATTTCAAGTTTCACATTTTACCTTTTCAAAAGACTTAATAAAAGTCTTTTTACCAAATCACACTTTACTCATGCACTAAAATATTTATTTAAAATGATTTTTTTTTAAATGAATACCATTGGGCCATTTCAATATTTCACCTCACCTCAATTTGCATTTTAAAACCAACCTATTAGGCAATATCTCAGTTTTAAATGTTTTTCCCATTTCACTTTCACTTTATATTTTCCTCTTCACCAACAGTTTTAATCCCTATAATTGTTTTTCTTTTAAAATTAAATGAAAACTTTAAAAAAAAAAAACAAACCATTGGGCATATCAAAGTATACCCATGCATTTAATTTTTGTTGAGCCCACCAACCACACAACAACATCTCGCCAACCATGCAAGAATTAAAGAGTGAGGAACTAATTCTTGCGAGACAGTTGAGGAAGGTTAAGATTTATCTCCATTTTACATTCATTTTTTCTACCGTTAATTTATTTTTTCTCCCTAGCTCATGTTCAATTGCTTCTCCCTTGTTTCTTGAAACTACAAATATTTCCTTTGATTATGGTGACATTCATAGCTACCAACATCCAACAATGGTGTCTCCTAAAACAATTTATTGAACTCACGTTGAAATTTGCAACAATTTCTTGAACTCACATTGGAATTTCCTTTGCAATATCCAACTAACCCCTGGGTGCAATGGTTACCTTCATTTTCTGTTTTTGGAAAAGCAACCTATCCTTCACCTTCAACATATGTGTATCTATTTTGAATGATGGCACCCAACATATTGGAAATATTTCCTTGTAGCTTCATAGAGGATAGAATATCTCAAACAATTTTGAGACAAATTCACTGCAATGCAAGTTTAATCAGTCCTTGCGCAATCAAAACTAGCATATCAAATGGGACAGACAAACCAAAGTAGCCACTGGTGATGAATTTTTGGTGTAGTTGTGAAAGTCATGAAAGTCGCCTCTTGACCAATCAGAAGCAAGAATTAAACTTGCTTTGATTAACACATTTGAAAGTGCACTTTATGTTTCCCTTAAATTCCTCTTTTATCCTTGCACAATATTTAAAATATTCAAAATATTTTAAATATTAACATTTGAACTTTAGAAAATTTTGTGGTCCTAATTACGCCTATGGGCCATTTGGAGAAAATTCACAGTGGGTAAATAGGGACAACTGGAGCTGTGAAAATTTTAGTAGGGGCATCATCAATTATTTAGAGAAAACCCATTTTCTCAAATTTTACCTAGCCCTTAAAATTTAGGTACCTCCTTTATAAACTGGCCCTCGGGACATGTTTGTCGTAATAGTACATTAAAATAATGTATCAAATGGCCTATAGTCTTGATGAAAATGGAGTTGTAGAGGTTTCAGACCAAAAAAAGAAATGGGCCATCATTAGAATCACAAATTTTGAAACTTTTTGGAACACCATTTTTGGCCCTATCATGATCAAAAAACAATTAAATAACCCATCAGAACTTATCCTAGAGGCACGAAATTGAATATGAATGTAAAAATTTGACCCAAGAATGCAGTGCAACAAATGGATTGGAAAAAGGGGTCTCGAGGTGAAATATATTAATCAGCAAAGTTGCTCACTCAGGTATTTCTACAATTGTATTTGTTCAAGACCAATTAAAACTCACTAAATCACCTCATTGAAAAAATATCAAATCAACTCCTGATGAGCTACCACTAGACACAATAGATCACTTAGGTACATTGAGTAGGTGTGCAAGAGATATTTCCTTGAATTATTACTCATGAAAAGATATTCAAGGTCAAAGTTGACCTCCTTGAAGAGTTTCAGAAAATGTAGGTGCAAAACTGAACAAATTGCATTTGCTTTTGACCTATTCAAAATAGAAAATCAAATCATGAGGCTCTAAAATATAACATGGGAGCACATGAATGTATTCATAATGGAGAGAAACAATCATTTTGACTTTACAATCATCTAGTTGCAATATTCACTTGAATAGGAGGCTACTTTGTAGAACTAAAAGTTTGCAAACAACAAAAAAGTGCAAAAACCCTCCAACTTTGCTTTTCAAAACCCTATTAAAACTCGTCATGGGAAGTTTAAAATTTATATTCCTATTCACATATGTCACATGAGTGGGTCCACTAAGGTGTTTGGCTTGAAAATCAACTGGCTCTAAAATATAACCCTCCAAAGTAGGTCATTTGGGCAGATTTTTTAGGTGCACCTCTGAATGTGTAAAGGTTTTCAATATGGGAACCTCAAATTTGCAAAATTTGAAAGTCCCAATAGTGACTTCAACTAGATATGTATGCCTCCTATGGGCATAGCAAGATTCCAGATCTCTAGGAGAGTAGACCAAATATTGAGTCCATTGGGTGTTGTCAAACTGCTACTTTATTCAACCTCTTTTTACAACATCACTTGGTGATCCCAAGACACCAAATGAAAAAGGGGAGTCAATTCTTACCTCTGTCAAACACTAATATGATAAAGGAACTAATCCCCTTCAACTTATGCTTGCCTCTATCAAACCACAATAATATGAGTGGCTGCATTTTTGCAAGCACAAGTATCAAGTTGCCTCCATACAAGTGAAAGCTTATTCCCTATTTAGCTTTGTCATCAAGTGGCAACCAAATCAAATAGACCATATCACCCCTAGCCTCTTCATTTTCTGATTTTGTATCAAGTGGCAACATATGAGGATAGTGATCAATACCACATGGAAACTCGGTCTTATCACATTCACTAATCCCAACATAATGATCATGCTCAAAGAAGGTATCATGCTTCAAAAAAAATGTGCAATCATCTTGGGTGTTGAGCAAAGATTGCTCACACATTTGATACTCTTTCCATTCAATTGCATCACAAGTCAATTTATCATCATCCCATGGCTCAATCACATTATCATATGTCTCAAGGTTTTGCAAATCAGATATATCAAAACCCAAAGTACTTTCATCTTCATTCAAATCATGGCATTCAACAAAAATTTCAGCATCCAATGCATAAGAAATATTCTTTATCTTAGGCTCACACATTATGTCATTATTCAACAAATTATCACAAAGAGAAGCTTTGAAAAGAGGTGCATATGACTCAAAAAAATTATTTACAAGAAATTCATCATAGTGAGTGTTCAAAACACATTCACCAATGTGAAGAGCATCACATTCAACACTATTTCTTGCTGCTCCAACCTAAAAATCTGAAGTATACTGCTCATGAGAAGAACTATGAATTACAAATCCAAGAAAAAGGTTTTCATATGCATCTATGTGATAGACACAATCATATTCTTCATGTGATAAATCATCATAAAGAACTTTATCAGTTGTACCAGTATTTTTTTCTACCTTTTCACTTTCACATACAACCACATTTGTGCTATTATCATGCAAACATTCAATGATAACTTCAAAATTAGTCGAAGGAATGGAAGAAGGAAAAAATTCAAACAAAAAAGAATTCCTTGTCAATCACTTACATTACAAACATATGTGTACTCATCATAATCAACTAACTAAACTGATTCATCCAATGAATCTCTTGCACACATATCCTCTTCTTTATCCATACTACTGCAACAATCAACAAGGTCACGTTCCTCACTGTCAAACTAAAAATCATTGCTTATTTCTTCATTGTAGTTGTTTGTGGATGGTCTCTCCAACTAAAACTCATTACACACTTTGTCATTTGCATTTGATACACTAATATTCTCAAAAGAATTATGTAAATCAACAAACTCATTTGTCTTATCATCAAGACTTGTATCAAAACTACACTCAACACATGTAGAATTGACATGATCAATTGTATCATAAAATTGTTGATCACATATCTCTTTTTCAAAGAGACAATTCAATTCATATCCCTCATCATGTTCTTGCCTTAGAAAACTTGAAATCCCATTGTTCTTCACAACATCACATTCATTGATTGAAGGGAAAGTTTCATCAGCACAATGTGAACTAAGATGATTACTCAAGAAATTATCTGCATCATTGCAGCCTTCAAATGCTACAAAAAAATTTCTCTTTGTTTTTGCATTTATAGAGGAGATAGAAGAAACTTCAAATGTTTCATTTATCTCATCATTTCTTTCATCATTATGGCTGAAATTTTCATCTAGATTTGATTTCTCTATGAGTTGATCAGAAAAATAATTTTTAACAACACATGATACATCATCATTGTCCTCTATTATTCCATCCACCTCAATTTGGCCAAGTTTAGAAAAGGTTCACTCACATAGGTTAATCAGGAAACCAATTCCAAACTATTCTATCTTTTCCCCAATCACTGAAATCCATTGATACAGACACTTAAGGCTAGGGGGCTTCAAGTTAACTAGTATGGTACTCAAACCTGGCTCACATTCTCACAGAATAAATCAATGCAAAATGCTTCGTCAAGTCTTTCTGAATCTGGTATAGCAAGCAGAACTTCCATGAATCTATCATGAAATTCATGAGGGAATTCATCCTTAGATCTCTTTATATCACATAGTGCATCAATAGGTGACACGGATCCAAATTTTCTTTTAGATTATTGTTCAATTTCCTCTTGGATATGCAAATCCCTATTATCTAATAGGTACACATTGTTTGTTGATATTCCTTCAAACTGGTCAATGAAAAGTATCTTAAACTCTCTCCATGAACATATGGAATTCCTTGGAAAGCTAGAAAACCAGTGTTCTACAATTTTTTCTAAATTTTTGACAAACAACTTCATGATAGCATCTTCATGAGATAATTGATAAGCATTTATCAAATTAATGAAACTTTGTAAATGTTGTGATGCTGATTCAAAATTTTCACCCTTGAATTTTGGTATGTTATGTTTCACTTTAGAGGGAATGATATTTGGGTAACCATTAATGTTATTGAAATCAAGGGGTCTATATCTTTCATTGTTAAAACCTCTTTGCAAAACTGGCTAGGGTTGATCACAAACCATAGTTGCACCTAGAACCATACAAGGATGCATACATTGGTGCATTTTGATACACCTCTTTCAAATTTCACATATCAACTCTATAGTTGATCATTCATTTCCCTATCTCTAGCTTTCATCATGACCTTAGAATACCACAATGAAAAATTTAAATGCATCTAAGCCTAAGATCTATTTAGTGGGAAAATTTAAAACAGATACCCTTCTCCAACACAATACATAGGCTGTAAATTACAATTCAAAAGTATGCAAACTAAATATTATTGTCATTTCCCTTTCTTAGTGCTAATCACTCAATAGGAAACCAAATTTTTGTCCTAAGATGTTCAAAAATTGTTTTCATACATAATTTTCTTGAAAACAAAAAGTGAATAATACCTAGAAACATTGCAATTGTTGTCAATTGTTATGGAAATATTGTAGATCTAGAACTATATTCACCTCTTCAATAGGTTCTTTTGAATAGAGTCACCACCTCTCTTCATAGAGGACTGAACTTCAGGCAGTATGAAGTTATTTCATAGATAAATTTCCTTCTGAGTTCCTTTCACAATAGAGCACCACAAATCATGCAATCTTCAGGTTCACTGCAACAAATTCTTTCTCTAGTTTTGAATTCCTTCAATATTTCAACCAAATTTAGAATGGAAAATAATATCACTCTATGAAATAACCTTATACAACTGGATATTCAAAGTTCTCCCTAGTAGAGTCGTCATTCTGTGGTGACTCAGATGGGAAAATATAAGTCAATAATTTTCAAACTCTAGTTACAAATAATAGTTCAATATTTGAATGAATCTTTGATAAGACTTTCTGTAACCAACTTTTTTAGTGCATTACCTAGTAGAGTCACCATTTTGTTGGTGTTCCAAATAAATCATTCCAATGAATCTTATAGACTTTCCACTTTATAATGATCAGACTCAATGGTGGATTTAGCCAACTAACAAGATTCAGTCAAAGACTGAAATCTCCTACACTTTTGGCTTTGCAGGACCAAGGTGGGTCAACCTTTACAATGCCTAAAGACTCAATTCAATTATACAAAAACATTGCTTTATATATCAGATATGTCCCAATTCAATTACACCAAAGAAAGTACTAACTTCAAATCTAGCTAAATTCTTGGTATATCAACACTTACTTAGCAATTGGGAAGTAGGAATCAACACCAAACCTCATCTAAAAAATAGGGATTTAAAATGATTTTGAATTTAAACTTTTTTTTGAGATGCATTAAGATGAATAATAGATCAGTGCCTCATTCTAGGCCATGGAGTCAAATACATAAAGAGAATTCACCAGCAAACAACCTTCAACTAGTGGATTTAAATTACTAATGCATTACACCAACAAATCCACTCCTATCATCAATCAAATTCTTCTTATCAGATCCAACCTACATAGTTGAAATCACAATTATCTGCTCAAAGTAATCTAAACATTTCATTGAAACAGAACCATGAACAAACAAGAAAATCTCAATAAATTTGAGATGAAAAACCTAAAGATACTTTGTATTATTGAATTCATATGATTTAAGGTCTATATAGCAGGAGACAATTTGATGGAATTTATGAATTGCTTGCACAAACTAGTTGATATTTACTCATGAAATCAACAATTATAGCTTATAGACTTAACTTATGACTCAAATTCAGCATTTCTCTATCTACCCAACCCCACATAAGAATTTAGAACTTTTTTACAATGAGAGAAGAATTAGAAGATATAGAAGAAAAGAAAGCTCCAGAAGTTGATCTATAGATGCCATCTGGAAGTCTCCTTCACCATCAATCAACAAAATTGTAAAGCCTCTCTCTTCTCTCTTCCTTGCAACAAACTTTGTCTCCATTTCTTGTCTTTGCTCCAAGTTGTTCAACAACTAAAAATTTCCCCATGTGGAGAATTTCACTCCATTTTACTCAATAGCTGAAAAATAGCTTCCCATGAAAGCCTTTATTTCTACCTTTGTAATGTTGTGGCTGCACTTTGCACCTTCGGATATTAAAGTTTTTCAACTCTAATAATAGCCTCTTGGACAAAAATTAAAATTATTGCTCGTGCCTTCATTTGATTTTCACCTAGCAAAGAAAAGGTTCCCTTTACAAATTACCCATGCACACATTTCAAGTTTCACGTTTTACCTTTTTAAAAGATTTGGTAAAAGACTTTTTACCAAATCACGCTTTACTCATGCACTAAAATATTTATTTAAAACAAAAACATTTTAAATGAATACCATCAAGCCATTTAAATATTTCACCCCACCTCACTTTGCATTTTAAAACCAGCCTATCGGGCAATATTTCAATTTTAAATGTTTTTCCCATTTCACTTTCCTTCTATATCTTCTCTTCTTTTCTCATGTGTATGGGTTCCATTTTCTAAAAGCTCTGCAAGGTATGCAAAAGCTCCGGGTAGAATTGTAAAGCTAGGGTGAACTATAACCGAGTCATTAATATGAAGTTTTATGTGTTTTGAATTATGCTTTCATGAATATATTTCATCAGATGACTGTCTCCATTGTTGAAATGTAGTATTCTTTTGAATTCAATAATCAAATATTATCTGATTTTTTTAATGCACATTTGCTGCATTTGAGTTACAGTTGTTATTGTCTTTTATTTTGTGAATAGTTTAGTTGCTTTAACTAATGTCAATTGCATATGTTATTGCCTTTTATTCTAAGGATGGAGTAATTACCTTAACAAATGTGACAGGAGTGTTATGTTTCCAAGTGGATCTATAAGAATGGCTATCTGATAAAAAATTAGTGGTCTTGTTGTCATAATGTGATAACATTTGCAAATATTTTCAAAACATGTCTAACACTATAGGATGAAATGCTAGTTATATGACTCCATAGCCCTCTTCCTAGCACTGGTCAGTTTTCATGCATCTGTTGTTTTTAGTTTGGTCCCAATTTGTTAAATCAAAAAACCATTTCAATTTTGTGTTCTGAGTTATGTGTTTCATGTTCTCCATGCTAGTTAATGAAATTCACTCAATGTCTTAGCCAATATTGAGTTGTATTTTATGTTTCTTAGCATAATTTGGTGGGTGCATTATCTGTTAAGCAGTATCCTATTAATTTTTTTTGAATCTTTAGATGTTGTAAAAGGGTCACCCCCCTAGGTCCTACAAAGCCTGAATAGCAAGGGAAATGTGTTCTAATTCCATTTCCTATTAGTTGGCCAAATCCACCATTGAATTTTATCATTAGAAAGTGGCTAGTCTATAGGATTCCCTGGACAATTCGATTTGGAACACCAATAGGTCGAAGGGGTAGAGGAATTATGCATTATCTCCAATGGAGAAGTGTAGCACCTCTGTAGATTCCAAAGGCGGGAATCCTATCAAGACATCAGTGTGTCACACATATTTCCATGCATCGTGCTAGCATCCCCAACATAAATTCCCACATTGACACCATAAACAGCTACCAAATGGATGGAGAGTGGATGAAGGACATGGAATAGCATTGTCAAGTTTGATTTTTCTCAGGTGATGGGTGTAAATGGGGAATTCGCAAGGGAAGAAAATTCAAATCATTACACCAACCTACAACCATTAGGATGGATTCATTAAATCTTGTAACTAAACAACGAACACAACTTGGTTATACTCAAGGTCAAAGAAACACACAATTGGGTATTCAAAACACAATCATCCCCATCCCTCAACACCCTCAACATCCAAAAATTACACTTACATTTCATTCCCACAACACAAACATGGAACCCACTTTTCATGCACAACCATATCTTTCACTCACATCAAACACCCAAAATAATGTTCTTAATGTTCAAACCAATGTACCAAATGGTCAAAATAAACTAAAGTGGTTCAAATTCCTCAAGTTAATCTCCAAGGAAATCAAACATCAAATCAATTGACACAAAACAATCAAGTTTATCCAGAAAATCAACTAGTCCAACATCAAATGACTCAACAACAACATCCATCAAATAAAAATTTGATCAATCAACAACAAAAAAATCCCCACAATAAAACCATTCAAAATCATGGAGTGCCACAAACATCACAACACCAAGTGGAATCATGTCAAGTGTCCCAACCTTTAGTTCAAAATCAAGGAGTTCCTCAAGCAATGCAAAATCAAATGGGTCCTCAAACATATATTCCACCATCACAATCCCAAATCTTACAAGGACTTATAACATAACAAAATAAAGGATAACTTCCTTCCCAACAAGGTCAACATGTGTCAAATAAAGTGTCAAATAACAAAAATTTGGTCACTCATCAATATCAAAACCAATCAAATCCTCTATCACAAACCATTCCTAACATGGTTCCAAAAAATCAACAAATTTCATCTCATCAATACATTCCATCTAATCCACACAATAGTGCTAGAGTGGAGGTTGTTTTAGGATGTTGCAAGTATGGGCTAGTCTGGTGGTGTTATCATTGATGTTGTCATTGATGTCAACACTATTTAGTATGTTGCAGATTGTTCATGTATATTTGAGATGTTGTGAGTACATGGAGCTATCTTATATGGTTGTAGATGTGTTGTGTTGATGATTTTTCCAAGTACTCTTGAGAAAATTCATAAAGAAGAGAAATCAGAGTGATGTTCAAGTCCTCCACATTTCTTCTATGTTGATTCTATGCCTGTGCAGTTTTTAAGTTTTCATTGCGGTGATATGATGGTGATATATTTAGAGTTTTAGTTTCTAGTGAGATGGTATGTGAAAGTTGTGTCCACTGGTACGTGTGTTCTACCAGCAGAGTTGATCTTCTATGGACTGGGAGAAATGTTTCTGCTCTACAGTCCTCCACTAGTTTATTTCAGATCTTGTGGATCTAGGATATGTCTTGTGAAGGTCTTTTATGTTCTCTGGCAAAGAGGTTTGAATTTTGGTGATCTAGAATTCATGTTTCAATTTTTCAGTGTGAATTTATATTGTCTGGATGGACTGGTGAAAGGTGTTCAGTGTATGAAGTATATTTTTTTACTACAGGTGTATCTGAAGAAGTCTAAGATGAAGTCTCATGAATATTGAAGAATGTTGAGGTGTTTGTGTGTCACCTTTGTGTTGGGAAGCATGTACATCATTGTTCATTTGTGTTTTCATTAGGTTTGGCTGACTTGGTGTTTACACGTCATTCAAAGAATAAAAATTAATTGTGTGGTTGATTCAAGAATGCTATTTTTTGATCTTGAAAAATAATTTTATTTGTCCACTCTTATTCCTTTCCACCATGGGAATTTTGAGTTGTTGACCTAATTTGAATTTTTGAAATGAGTTATTTGTGGCCAACCTTGGAAAATGCTTCTAAGGTTGAGAATGGTAGAAAAGCAAGACAAGTTGTGAAGATTTGTATAGTGTGATGCAAAGTGATGAAAGTGAGCCACAAATCATAAGAGCAGAAGTGTGTGTGAGTGAGTTGTCATAGAAATTTTTTAGTGTGTTGAAGGCAGTGAGTTGAAGTTTTCTGCAATCCTGTGAATGTGCTTTAATTGTTGTGGTGGATATTTTTTACTCTTTTGTATATGTAGGAAATGAGCCTCCCTATTGGATAGTGAGTCCTTTGTAGGTAGTGAGCCTTTGTATTTGGACAGTGAGTCCTCTTCTGGGCAGTGAGCCCTTGGCAGTGAGTCTCTATATTTAATTTTATAATCTTCATATTGTGAGTTAACCCTCATTAGGTTTTCCACATAAAAATTTGGTGTTCATTATGTTGATTTACTTTCTGTTATTTGTGTTTCACGCTCATATTTAATAACAAAATAATTTGGTTGAAGAATTGGTAAATAATAAAGTTTTAAGTTTGAACTTGTGTGACAACTAATTCACCCCCCTCTTAGTTTTCCTGCACCTGTTTAACAATTGGTATCAAATCATTTGGTTCCTTATGTAGAGCTTAACCACTTAAGGAAGATCCGATGGCACACAAGTTGGAGATCCCTATGTTTAATGGAACTGACTATAATGATTGGAAGGGTCAAATGAGAGGATATATCATCTCTCTTGGTTTCAAGACCTGGAAGGCTATAGAGACAAAGTATACACCTCCATCTAGTGGTGTTAATTCTATAGATGAGATATCTGGTTATGAAGAAAATGAGAAGGCGAAGTAAGTGATTTGCAATGGTTTATCTAAAAATGAGTGAGTTAAGGTTAATTATCTGGATACTACATATGAAGTCTAGAAGAAGTTGGAAGATATGTATAAAGGAAATGAAAAGGTGAAATTGACAAAGAGGTTGGTGGCAAAGCATAGATTTGTGAACCTGAAGATGGAAGATGGTGAAGAATTTACAAGTTTCTTTTAGAAAGTTGAACTAGCAGCAAATGAAGTTAGAAATCGAGGAAAACTATCAGATGAAGATATAATCGAGAAGATCCTGGTCACTTTATCAGAATGATATAGCAACAAGATCTCAATTATTGAAGAAATGTATGATCCTAAGAAGTACACTCTAGAAGAGTTGTTTGAAACACTACAAGTATTTGTGATAAGGAAGTTCTAGAAAGACGACAAGACAAAAGAGAAGAAAAAAATGGCATTTAAGTCTTTGAATATTGAAGAACCAGATAGTGATGATGAAGAGTTGGAAGCAAACTTCACCAGGAAATTAAAAAAAGGCACCAGGAAGTATAAAGGTGTGTTACCCTTGAAATGTTTTAGTTGTAGTAACATCATTCATTATGCTTCAAGATGTATAAATAGGGATACACATAATAAGCACAAGGATAAGGATAGGTAGGATAAGAAGTATAAGAAGTCGTATTATGTTAAGGAAGAGGCGGGTATTTCTAATGATGAATCTGATAATGAGGTTGATGATAGTGAATGCTTGTTCTTAGCTTTGGAAAATAAACCTGTATCCACTAACTCTAGAAATTGTGTACGAAGGCTTTGGAGTTAAGAAGAATATGATGGAAGGTACCTTGTTTCCACTTTTAATGCAAGACAAGATGAAGAATACTAGGTAATTTATAGTGGATGTTCAAATCATATGACCTTAGATAAGAGTAAGTTCACTAAACTTGAAAAATATGATGGTGGTTTAGTTATGTTCGATGATGATTCAAGAGCTAAGATATATGGTAAAGGTTCAATTAGTTTTGATGGAGTGCACAATACTGATGATGTATTATGTGAAGGGTTTAAGGGATAACCTTTTGAGTGTAGGTCAAATGTGTAGCAATGGTTTTAAACTTGTGTTTTAGAACAATACTTATGAAATTAGAAAAGGATCTAGAAATGGAGATATCATTGCTGCTGGAAGAACTCATGGAAACATCTATTAGTTGAAGGGAGTTGATGGCCATTGTCATGTATCTCAAATCAATGAAAGTTGGTTATGGCACCAAAGAATGGGACATGTGAATTTTGATAACCTAGTCAAGATCAGTGCAAAGGAGATTGTTCGAGGGCTGCCTAGAATCACAAGACCTGCTAATCCTATATGTAGACATTTTCAATTGGGGAAGCAGACAAGATGTAGCTTTAAGGGAAAAGAGCATTCTACTACTAGCATGCTAGAGTTGGTACATACTGATCTCTATGGTGGATGACAAGGACTGGAAGCCTGAATGGAGATAGGTACTTTATTTTTCTTATTGAAGACTAGACTCAAATGGCATGGGTTGCATTTCTTAGAGAAAAGACTCAGGCTCTAGATAGGTTTAAGGTATTTAAAGCAAGAGTAGAGAATGAAGTAAATGAAAAAATAAATTTTTTGAGATCTGATAGAGGTGGTGAATTCACTTCTAGTGAATTTAATGCATTCTATGAGAAGCATGGCATAAAAAGATAGTTTTTGCTCCAAGAACCCCACAGCAAAATGGAGTAGTTGAAAGGAAAAATAGGACAGTACAGGAAGCTGCTAGAACTATGATAAAAGATTCCAATGTACCAAATGTATATTGGAGAGAAGCAATACATATTTTTTTTATGTTCTTAATAGAGTTTAGATTAGACACAATAGTAGAAAGACACCTTTTGAGTTATGGACTAGTAAGACTCCTATTGTAAAATATTTTAAGGTATTTGGAAGCAAATGTTATATTAAAGGGGATGATGAAAATCTTGGAAAGTTTGATGCTAGATGTGATGAAGGAATCTTTCTTGGATACTCTACCACCAACAAGGCATACAGATGTTTTAACAAAATATTGAGAAAGATTATTGAAAGTGGTAATGTGAAAATTGATGAAGACATACACAGACGTATTGAGATAAGTGAAGTTGAACCTAATGATCCTATTTGTAGACATGTACTGGAGGAGAATAAAGAGAAGGAAGAAGAAGAGAAAGAAGAAGAAGAAGAAGAAGGAAATGAGCTGAAACCTGTTGTAAGGACTCCTAAATATGTACAAAAGAATCATCTAAAAGATCAAATAATTGGAGAAAAGAGTGAAGGTGTGAAGACAAGAAGCAAAGTTGTAGCTAAGGTAAATTTGTGTTTACTTTCTAAAATAGAACCTAAATCTGTAAAAGAAGCATGTGCAAATGAAAGTTGGATGAGAGCTATGAAAGAGGACTCATAACAGATAGAAAAGAATCAGACGTGGGAGATAGTCCTGTTGTGACCTTTTCATACATCACCCCATTCAAAATGGGGACCCCCTAATTTTTTCTCTATTCTGGTCTTTTTGGATTTTGGTTTTGTCTCTCTCTCTCTTTTATGTCTCTTTTTTGCTATCTTCCTTTCAGGGGATGTGTCTGTCACTAAACTCAAATGTGAAATTTGGCCAAGTCTGAAAATTGGGGTTTGTAATTTCATGGTCAATCCGATGTCAAATGAAGTGAATAAATTGAAAGAAAAGATTAATGTTGCAGTCAGTACGCTTCCAGCAAGCTCCCAGCAAAATTTCATCAGATTCTGACAATTTACTATTTTTAGTAAGTGTGTAATTCAGAGCATTCCGTCAGCATTTTTGAATTCTCGACAATTACACTACATCCAAAACATGTCAAGCTACTTGCTTGCAAAATTTGAGCTAAAGTGGACAACCTACTATTTTTAGCAATTCAGCTTCCAGAGCAGGTTTTAGCGTTTATATGCAGATTTTTTCAGTGCGTGTTGGGAGATTCCTTTTGGGTTTTCTGAGACCTTCGTGATGGTATAACATGCAAAGTGAGATAATGAATTTCATATTTCAGCCTTCGGAGGCTATTTTTAGGGTATACATGTCACAGTTTTATTTACATGTCTAATGATTCTTTATGGGTTTTTCGAAAGCTTCACAGTGGTGTGACATGCAAAGCAAGATGATCAGTATTCAATGACTTACTATTTTTATCAATTCCATTCCGATAGCTACCTAGCATATCAGAATCACAAATAGGGCAAAGTGTAATAGAAACAAGGTCAAATAGAGTTTGTTTGATATACATGCAAGTCAAATTAGGGTTTCCAGCTTGGGGACCCAAGAGAAGGGGTAAAAATTCATAATTTTTGAGAACCGGTGTATCCCACTACATTCAGCATCTTTCAAGCTATCCACCAGTAAAATTTGAAGGCAATCAGAGCACTTACTATTTATAGTAAGGCATTCCAGAAACTCGCTAAAAATAGTAAACCAGCGTTAGGTGCCAGTGTCAACGAGTAGGTCACCCGATGAGGAGCATGTCATTTGAATTTCAAGTCAAACAGAGTTGTGGAAGTCTCAAAAACAAGCAGTGACTATAAATAGTAAATCATCTTCATAAATTGGCTAAAAATAGCATGCCAACTCAAGATAGCAGTATGAACAAGCTGACAAGGACATGAAGGTCCTGTGCTTAAAATTTCAAATCGTTCTGAGCTTTAAAAGTATGAAAATCAGGGGACTTACTATAAATAGTAAGGTATGGAGAAGCTAGCAAAAGGTAAGAAAAAATCCTAAGTCTGAGCAATATCCACCTCCTACCTCCAAATGTGCCATGCTTGATGAAGGTGTTTAAAAATTTCTAAGTCTGAGTTTCATCCTCCTGCCTAGGCCAAATGTTCCCACTTCAATTGGAGATGTTGAGAATTTTTCTAAGTGTTGGAATATCCTGCAGGACCTTGAAAATGCACCCATTCCCAGCTAGAAGTCAAGAAAGATCCTAAGGAATGAGTCTCGTCCTACTCCACATACCAATTGCACCCTCCTCACAAGCAAGATGATTGAAAATATTCTAAGTTAAAGTTTCATCCACTTCCATACCCCATATGCGCCCTCCTCAAGGTAATAGCATGTAAAAGAGTTTCTAAGGAATTCATCCTCCTACCTATCCAAAATGTGCCATGCTTGATCAAGGTGTTTAAAAGTTTCTAAGTGTTAAGCTTCATCCACTTCACCATGGAGAATGCACCCAAGTTTAGAAAGAAGTCAAAGAGGTCAAAGATGGTGTTAGAAGTTTATCCTCCTACATACCTAAAATGTGCCCATCCTCCTCAAGGGGTAAAATGTGCCCAAATAAGGATGAATACAAGTGAAGGTTGCTAGGGCATTGTGTAGAAGAAGAAAAAAAAATGTTGACTTTCCTCTCCCCCCTTTGAATGCGCCAAGTAAAGAATGAGTTTGAGGTGAAAAGTAGAGGTGAAGTTGATAAAAGGTTGCCTTGGCCTAGTAAAATCATCTTCTCTATGTAGAGTGCACCCAAGGTAAGGCGAATAAAGAGTGAATATGCTAGGCGTGGAAATAAATATCCTCCTCAAAGTGTGAAATGTGCCCAAGGGGAGATAAATATGCTAGGCATTGAAATTGAAAACATATTCTCCATGACATACAATATGCGCCCAAGGCATTTAAAAGAAAAAATTTCTAAGTGAGTTGATAAAATTTCTTCACAGGAAAAATGAATAATTGAAGGTGAATGAAATTTTTCTAAGGAAAAATCCAAAATGTGCTAAGTGATTTTAAATTTTTCAAAGGCACAAAATTTCTTCCTTAGGAAAAATATGCCTAATTCTGATGAAGATATGAAATTGGTTAAAACATGAGTGAAATTGCTAATGAAGAAGACAGAGAATGCCAACATTGTGGGGTTGATAAATAATTTTCAAGTCAGAGCAACAAAGTACTCACAGGGATGAAGAACTGGATCAAATTTGTTAAAAATTATTTTTCTAAGGTTTAAAAATTCAAAAATTAAATGTACCCCCTTTTTTCTAGACCCATGAATTCGACACATTCTGGAGAAATTTTTCTTCTAGGTATTGAAGATATTCAACAAGGAATGGATTTCAAAGTCTTCTACACTTTTCTAAGGCCTTCAGGATGGAGAATTTGTTCAGCACTTGAATTATGAAATTTTCCTAAGGAAAAATCAAAATTTTCTAAGGAAAATTGAATAAAATGTTTTTTTAAGATAAAATACTTCGGACAATGGATTTGAAATGAATTTCCTAGATGATTTTGATCAAATTCTACGTTAGATGAATTTTCCAAAGTTAGAGGTGAATAAAAATTGAATGTCAGAGCTCCGACCAGTGAATTAAATTCTTGAGAGGAATGAATTTGAAGTGAATATTTTTTAAAATGAATTAAAAGTGCTAAGTACGCCAGTCAAGATGAATTCTTTTAAATTCTAGAAGATCAAGATTATAGGTGTCAAGTGACAAGTGTTGAAATTGGAAAAGGAGGGAAATTCGAGTTCTTGCAGAGAAGTAGTGGAAATTTAATGAGTTAGCTAAACTTGGCCTCCTTCTAGAATTCGAATTGCCTATATGAGCTGAAAGTTTATTCATTTTTCTCCACCAACTAAGGAAGTTTGACTTGATGCTCTAAAGTTGAAGTTGTAGTACAAGTGAGTGACTGAGTTGAGTGTTGAAGAAGATTATTTAAAGCTGGACATTGAGAAGTGGGAATTTAAAATAGTCTAAGTGTTGAAGAGTTGCTGAAAGTGAAGTTGGCCGATTTCTTAAAGAGTGTGAAGTTGCTAAGGACTATTGAAAACTTTCTAAGTGTTGAAAGTTTGAAGTTATCAAAGGAGAAGTTGAGGATGGATGAAGTAAGAGCAACTGGCAGAGATAGCAATGGTGCATCCAGGCAGGCTGTTATTAAGAAGTTGAGCAAGCCTTTCCTACTAGAGTCAAAGTTTACTTCAAAGTTGGGCAAGCTGGCTGACACCAATTTAGGCTCTTTCAACTTGGAGAATTTCAAAAATCGGATGATGGGTGTTGGCAGTCACCGTCCTTCAATGACTTTGCACAATATTGTTCGAAGTGGGTTGTATGCAACAGTTGGATTTCTGCCAGCTATTCAGTGCTCAGAGTTGATGATGGAGTGCGCCAATTGTTATGAGCCTAATCACAGGTCCATTGTTTCACCAGATGGTCAAGTATTCACCAACCTCACTCCTGTAGCTATTGGTGAAGCTTTTGGAATCCCAACACACGAGAGAATGATTTACAAAACAAGAGAGCGTGTTGAAGGAATGTATGCTTCTACATTCAAAAGATGTACAAAGGTGATTAATACTCACTAGATGAACAAGCCCAAGCCCTCTCGTACGAAGTTACCAAAGAAAATTATATCAGATGATTTGAAGTAGGAGTAATGTGATTTGATCATGATGCTGAGCAGAATTGGAGATTTCCCTCAGGTATTCAATTTTGAGCCATGGATGTTTTATTACATAAACCTCGTGTTGGAAGGAAAGGAACACATCAATTGGGTTGTGATGATTAGTGATAATTTACACGAGCAACTCCTAAGTTTGAGAAGAACGAAGAATTTTTATATGGGCTCCTACATTATTTACATGTTGGCTCATATGATGAGGTATAGGGTAATTTCATATAGGGAGTCAGTTGGTTGTGGCTCTCATTAGTTCAAGATTCATGAGGCTTGTCCACAGTTGCACCTGACAAGCACTACTCATTACAAGCATGTTAACGATGCCTTTACCATGCACATAACAAGATCACTTCAACAGTGGACTCATCATAGGATCTTGAGGGAAGCTCAAGAATTAATAGAAAGGTATGGGTGCTGGTTTATTCAGTTTCTAAAGTTTTCTTATATTAGGCTACAAGGTTTTTCTTCATATCCATATAGGCTTCCTAAGTACCCAACCAATAGAATTTTTTTGTTAGAGCTATCTAGGCAACTTGTTGCCTTTGATAAGATTCAAAAGAGAAAGAAGAAGGGAGGAGTTGACTTCTCGGTTGTCATGGGTAATTCAGACGAAGTGTGTCCTTCACTACAAGCAGCTAGAGAAGCTAAAAGTGAACTTCAGTTCTTTCATTTTTCCTATCACACCAGCAGACAACACTATGATCCACATAGCAATATCGGGTGAATATTGTCATAAGAGTTTAAGCATAAGGAAAATATTGAGGATCACTGGGCTGGTGCATCAGACGAGGCTGAAGTCAGAAAGAGAATGTTCTCTAGGTTTCCATTGAGCATGATCAGGGAGTGTGAAATTATTCCAGTGCCAGACTAGGTGAGCAAGGACATGAATGTTCTCCATCTAGATTATGAGGCAGTAAGAGATACACCACTTCCACTCCCCACTTGGTCAGAGCTAGAGATTTCCAATTTGGACACGCTTTGTATCCCAGTCATGAATTTCACCAGAGCATGGGTTGAGAAGCATGTGAGCAGATTGAAGATTGGGTCAATTCCTTTGACTTACAACTTGATGGGAGATCACAGGAAACCCACTACGAACAGGAAGAAATAAATTACTCGAGGTCCAAAATCTCAAAGAAAGGAGCCAGTTTGGCAAGAGCCAATTCAGTCGGAACCTCCGAGAGTTGTAGTAGAGTCACCCATGCCATTGGAAAAAAATTCTCCAAGCATTCAGGAGGTTTCTCTATTTGATGATAAGAGAAATGCATTGAATCAAGAGCAGGAGTTACATGAAGAAAATCAGCCACCAAGGAGAGAATCAATTGGTCAGAGTGTCAACGCACCTACTAGAGATGATCACCAAGAGGATGATGAGGAGACTGCTACTGATACACACCTTCAGCATGAGTTAGAGATAGATTTAGAGGATGATGCAGCTTTAGGAGACACTCAACCACTAGAGGCCGATAAGCCTCTCCAAAATGAAATTGAAGTTGAACAAGTCCATGAAGTAGAAGCTAGAAAGGAGCAGCCATTTGACATACATCAGGTGGTACCTGATTTTCTTAGAGATAGAATGAGAAGGAGCCCCAGTGAAGAGGTTGATCCGGTAGTAGAGATGGAAGAATTTTTGAATAGGATCAGCGTACCTCCACCAAAGAAGAGAGCATAAAATTTTTCAAAGATCTCAACTGATGAGGATGGCTCTTGGACCCTTCATGTACTGGTGCCACAAGTTGATTGTGATTGGGATGAAGCAATGCCAGAGAATTATGTGATCACAACTATGGAATTAGGATGTCCCACTGGTGCATAGATTGTTGAGGAGTGTCATAACTCCTATTAGGTGCTCAAGGACAGATTACTCAAGATGGAGGGAAAGTATAAGAAATTGAAGAAAGAGCATAAAACGTTGATATGGTATATGCAATATTTGTCTCGTCCTTGTGGGAAGGAGATTTTAGCAATAGAGGTTCCAGCTAAGTTATCCAGAGAATCAGTTAGCAGCTTGGAGGATTTGAGGAAGAGGGCACAAGAGGTAGATAAATGGGTTATATGAGTTCATGTCGAGACAAAAAAGTTCATGGAAGACCTTGCTCATGCTTACCAGAAATTTTCCAGCATTATGGTACAAATGGAGGTAGTTGATCAGGCCTGGGGTGATGCTTTTGTTTATCAAAGAAAAGTTATTCAGCACTTGGAGGCATTGATGCATACTCCTTTGTAGATGTTGATTGATGGAGGAGTCATTCAAGAGGGTGATAGGCATAACTTTGTTGGATGGTAATCTTCAGTAGTCACAGGACGTGGTTTCTTTGACGTAGCACAGGCAAATTCAGCTAGAGTTTGGAAGGCTATGATGAACATCATTGATGGAGTCTAGAATACTTTGGAGGAAATCTTTGCTAGATGGTTGAATCCCGATGAGGTGACTACCGATAATTTGAGGGGTAGGCTAGCACCTTTCTTCTCAAAGGTGAAGACCTTTGTGCAGGATGACTTTGAGAACATTTCTACTTTCTCCAGCTTGATTCAGAGTATGCAGGATGCTTTAGTTGCTTGGAGAAAATCTTGCACAAGGCATGGACAGGCAGTCACAGTGCTAGAGTTTCAGCTTGATTGTATTCCACTAATTTTAGTTCAGGAAGTTTAGGTTGTGCTTGCCATGTTCATTGAATTTGCAGCCAGGGAGAAGGAGAATGGGAATGCACTTCTGGATGATGACCTTCTAGAGGATTGATTGCAGGTATTAATTGCCTTTACTATTTTAGGAGTGAGTGGGAATCTTTGATTCATTTATTGTACCACTCCCCATTCTGGCAGTTTTTAGGGTTAGGGTTGAGGTGACTCAATCTGAGCCATTCATTTGATTGTAATTTCAACCGTCCATTGGACTTGGCCATCTATAAAAGGGGGAGTCCCCCTCATTTGTAATTCATTAGATTGGAGGAGATATCAGAGAGTAGACATTTTGTTAGAGTAAAGAGATAGTTTGATAGCTTAGCATGTGGAGGAGAAGGAAATTTTTCTTTGAAAACTTTTGTAAGAGATTGTTGTGTAAAACTTTCATAATAAAATATATTTCATTGATGGTGAAATTCATCTTTGTTATGAACAAATAGCAAGGTTTCTTCATCCCTTCTACTCCAAGTAGCGTAAAGTAGTTTAAAGTAGCATTTTCATTTCATGCAAGTAGATATTAGTTGTGGATTTGCGATGTCGATCAAGGAAACTTTGTGTTAGTCCATACCACTAGTAGCTTGTTGATGGAAAGTTTGCCTTGCATGGTCAACTGGAGCATTTTATAAGCCTAACTTTAGTTACAATTCATATCTTGGTATGTGTCATCTTGACGGTATCTCGGTGTCGGATTGTAGCTTGAAAATTTCTTGTTATCCCTTTGAAGATTGCACCAACTTTGTGTAAGATGTCCAGTGTGAGGTGGAGTAGATTTTGGTTGAAGCTGACAAGATTGATCCCATGTCCTGCTTTAGAATAGAATCTAGAACCTTCTTACCCTTACACTCATTTCAATTCTGTTTATTTCTAGTTAGTTTTAGGAAAATGTACCATATTTCCAAGTCATCCGCATTGCATCAATTCCCTTTTGATCATCCATTTACTATTAGCTACAAGTCAATTGAACAATTGTGTAAGTCCCCTCGTGTAAACAACAATTCACAACAAACCAACTAATGGTATTCCAAAGCATTTCATAACCTTGGTGTTGAACGTGCGATCTCTCTAGCAATCTTAGCGCATGAAATACTTTGATCAAGAGAGAATGGAGTAGCCCTCAAATTACTTTGTTCTGTTGATTGGTGCAGTCATAAAAAATCACATCAACAAGTCCCTAGTCCTATGAAAAAAATGTGAATGGCTCAAAATGGGTGTTCCAAAACAAGTTGAATGAAAATGGAGAAGTAGTAAGGAATAAAGTAAGACTGGTATGCAAAGGATATTCACAAGTTGAAGGTATATATTTTGAAGAAAAATTCACTCATGTGGCCAGAATTGAAGTTATCAAAAAAAAATTGGCATTTTTTGCACACAAGGACTTCAAAGTATATCAGATGGGTGTTAAGTCAACATTTCTAAATGGTGAGTTGGAGGAAGAAGTGTATATGGAGTAACCTGAAGGCTTTCAGTTGTCTGAAAAACTAGACATGGTTTGTAAATTGAAGAAGGCGTTGTATGGACTAAAGCAAGCTCCCAGAGCTTAGTATGCAAGATTAGACAAATATTTGACAAAGCAAGATTTCAACAAAGGTTCTGCTAACAACAATCTCTACTTCAAAGTGCAAGGTAATAAAATTTTGATAGTAGTTGTGTATGCTGATGATATCATTTTTGGTGGAAATGAAGGCATGCATAAAAAATTTGCAAAAGAGATGCAAAAGGAATTTGAGATGTCTATGATTGGTGAATTGAATTTCTTTCTTGGTCTACAAGTGAATCAAATTGACAAAGGGATATTCATTTCACAATATAAGTATGTAAAAGAGTTTTTGAAGAAGTTTGGGATGGATGATTCCAAACCAATGTGTACCCCTATGGTAACCGAATGAAATTTGTGCAAGGATGAGGAATCTTCTAAGACTAATAAGAGAAAATATAGATCCATGATTGGTGGACTGATGTACCTTATTGCTACCAAACTAGATATTATGCATGCAGTGTGTTTAGTTGCTAGATTCCAAGAAAATCCCAGAGAATTACATTTCACAATTGCTAAGAGAATATTTAGATATCTTAAAGGTACACTGAAATATGGATTATGGTATCCTAAGAGTGATGATTTTACTTTGAGTGTGTATACAGATGCTGATTGGGATGCATGTATAGATGACCGGAAGAGTACCAATGGTGGTGCTTTCTTTCTTGGAAGAAGATTAGTTTCATGGTTGAGTAAAAAGCAACATGTGATTTTTTTATCCACTACATAGGCAAAATATATTGCTACAGTATCCTACTGCACATAGGTCTTATGGATGAAGCAAACTCTGAAGGACATTGGAGTGGTATGTGATGAGCCTATTTCTTTTTTATGTGATAATACAAGTGCAATAAACATTTTGAAGAACCTAATTATGCATTCAAGAGCAAAACACATATCTAACAAGTATCATTTTCTAAGAGAAAAAGTGTTAGAGAATGAGGTCAAATTGGAGTATGTGACAAAAAAGGAACAAATTGTAGACATATTTACTAAGGCTCTTCTGAAGGATGCTTTTGAGAATCTTAGCGAGAGGTTGGGGGTCATTGGTCCTACTAGCTAAGTGCACATGAAGGTGCATCAGTCTAGTGAATTCACAAATTATTTATTTATCTAGACTAATAGATAGGTCTACTCTGCAGGGGGAGTAGAAAAGGTTTTTACTATTGTAGAATGGGTGTATTCCTAAGGGGGATTAATTAGAGCAGTTTTCTTTACCATTGATGTCAAAGGGGGAGAGAAAATCATGTGAAAAATAGTTGCAGTAAAATAGAAGGTTTTCTCTTGGAATATTGTATAAGTTGTTGAATTTGATGGTTTTTCACACCATGTGTTGCCATCAATGACAAAGGGGGAGATTGTTGCAAGTATGGGCTAGTCTAGTGGTGTTATCATTGATGTCAACACTATTTAGTATGTTGCAGATTGTACATGTATAGTTCAGATGTTGCTGAGATGTTGTGAGTACATGGAGCTATCTTATATGGTTGCAAATGTGTTGTGTTGATGAATAAAGAAGAGAAGTTAGAGTGATGTTTGGTATGTGCTCCACACTTCTTCTACATTGATCCTATGCCTGTGCAATTCTGAAGTTTTCATTACGATGATCTGATGGTGATATATTCTAAGTTTTAGTTTCTGGTGAGATGGTATGTGAAAGATGTGTCCACCGGTACATGTGTTCTACCAACAGAGTTGATCTTCTATGGACTGGGAGAAATGTTTTTTTCTCTACAATCCTCTGGTGGTTTGTTTCAAATCTTGTGGATTTGGGATATGCCTTTTGAAGGTCTTTTCTATGCTCTAGCAAAGAGGTTTGAAGTTTGGTGATCTGGAAGTCATGTTTCAATGTTTTAGTGTGAGTTTATACAATTCAGATGGACTGGTGAAAGGTGTTTCGTGTATGAAGTATGTTGTTTTGTTGGGGACATATATGAAGAAGTTTGAGATGAAGTTTCATGAATATTTAAGTGTGTTGAGGTGTTTGTGTGTCATCTTCATGTTGGGAAGCATGTGCATCATTGTTCATTTGTGTTTTTAGTAGGTTTGGCCGACCTAGTGTTTACACTTCATTCAAATAATAAAAATTAATTAAGTGTGTGGTTGATTCGAGAATGTTATTTTTTTATCTTGAAAAATAATTTTATTAGTCCACTCTTATCCTTTCCACCATGGGCATTTTGATTTTCTGACCTAATTTGAATTTATGAAATGAGTTATTTGTGGTTGACCTTGTAAAATGCTTCTAAGGTTGATAATGGTATAAAATCATGATGAATTGTGAAAAGTTGTATGATAGTGTGATGCAAAGTGACAAAAGTGAGCCACAAATCATAAGAGCAGAAGTGTGTGTGAGTGAGTTGTGATAGTATTTTTTTACTGTGTTGAAGGCAATGAGCTAAAGGTTTTTGCAATCCGATGAATTTTCTTTAATTGTTGTGGTGGATCTTTTGTTCTCTTTTGTATCTATAAGCAGTGAGCCTCCCTATTGCACAATGAGTCATTTGTAGGCAATGAGCCTTTGTATTTGGATAGTGATTCCTCTTCTAGGCAATTATCCCTTGGCAATGAGCCTCTATATTCAATTTTATAATCTTTATATTGTGAGTTAACCCTTTGATTTTTCCCTCATTGGGTTTTCGACGTAAAAATCAATTGTTCATTGTTTTCATTTAATTTTTGTTGTTTTTGTTTCATGCTCATATTTAATAACAAAATAGTGTGGTTGAAGAATTTATAAGTAATAAATTTTTAAGTTTGAACTTGTGTGACAATTGATTCACCCCCCTCTCAGTTGTCATGGATTATTGACTATTGCATGCTAGGTTACCCACACCTCTCTATGCTTTGGTTCAAAATGTTCTAAAACATCTAAAATAAATTCTAACAAAGTTTCTATGCGTATAATATGAGAAAGGGTACTCCTATATATTTGTAGAGTTAAAGTCCATCGCATTAGATACAATGTCATTCTAGTTCTCAATACCTTGATGCATCATGTCTATTCATTATATCAAACAATAAGGAATGATATGAATTCATTATCCCAATCCTAGAAATAATCAAATCATCTCTCATCACCATATCTAATAAAGTCTCAAAATAATTATAGGCTTATTAAAATTTTGAATCAATCTTGAAAGCAATGATTAATTAGTTTCTATCTTATTCTACTATCTTCTTTCCACACTAACATCTCCAACCTGGTATCATGATAGCCAATGAAAATAATCATAAATTCATCCATCCTACATCCATAAACCATCAACATGCATACATCTTGCATAATCATAACATATCACAAAAATATATATAAAAAGAATTACATCACATAGCATATACATCCATCATCAAAGCATATCAAAAATATACTCAATATCACATTTGCATATATATCATAAACATAGCATCATCATACATCAATATAACATCACATATTAAACATCTAAATCCATGTCATAAACATATGCATCCATCCATACATAAGAATAAGCATTAAATAAGATCATAATCACATCAAAGGTCATCACATATATATCAACAGAATTATACTATCATGATACAAATCAAGAGTAACATGTGATATCATCAAAATGTACATGATATAAAAATCAGCCAATTAATGGATATAGATAAAAAATAATGGATATACATCAAAAATGTGTCTACATAACACAAAACTATCCTCTACTCTTTCAATCATCATGTTGAGAAGGTTGTTAATGGCTGCTACCTATAGGATACTTAACTGATGGTCCACCTTCCGAACCACTCGATGCAACCTTGCTCCTATGTGAAAAATTTGGATGTTGTCAATTTCAAGGAACATCTCTATGGTATAAGGTCTAGTAGTATGAGGCCTATGCTATGGCCTATCCATACATCATGGTTGATACCACCTATCCATTAGACTAGGCCTGGGTGGCCTCTAGCTATAGTCTCCTCCTAGTCTCCTAGGCCAATTTTAAGTCTAACTACTATCTCTATAAGCACTCTTGATTGTGATCCTATTGATACCTATCTCGATCAACCATATTTGTATCTCACTCCTAACGAGTGGTGTCTCTCTCTCTGAGGGTTCAGTCCTTCTCAATCATCAATGTCTAAATCTAGGTATCTCTAGGGTCAAGAGCTTGTGGCTATTGTTGTGGTTGTTGCTTCTGTTGCTGATGTGGTAGTGGTGGTGGTACCTACTATAAAAGATAGAATATTATTCTAACCTATCCATGTTGTCCCTCCTACTATCTATCTTGTTGTCCATCCCCAAGAACCTAATCATCATGTGGAGGATACTATGGAGGCTAGTGCAGAGGTTGTTGAGGAACTCTACCCTGACCTCATCCCTTGGCTCTAGCTTTGACCTATCCCCTATTGGATCTTTGAGCCATACTATGGCATGTTGTCTAAAATAGTCATCATAAGTAGGTGTAGTACCTACATCATAGGGTCCCCTTGTATAAACACACAACCATGGGGCTAGCTATTTGAATTCATCAATCATAACCTATGGATCAATCTACTAACCCCCAATCAATCTCAACCATCAGTGCCTAAATCTGGGCATTTCTATGGTCAAGACCCTATGGCTATTGCTTCTACTACTGTTGTGGTGGTGGTGGTACCTACTATAAAGGATGGACTCTTAGTGGAACCTTTTCATGTTTTTTCTCTTGTTGTTTATCCTACTGTCCACCCCTAGGAACCTAACCATCATGTGGAGGCTACCAAGGAACTCTACCTTGACCTCATCCCCTATATCTAGCTCTTACCTATCCCCCTGCTAGATATTTAAGTGTATTGGGGCATGCTGTCTAAACTAGTCATCATAAGAAAGTTTAGTACCTACATCATAGGGTACCCTTGTATAAACCCACAACCATGGTGCTAGCTATCTAAAGTCATCAATCACAATCTATGGATCAATCTACTAACCCCAGTCAATCTCTTTTATTGTGCATGCAAACATAGCTTTGTATCTAGGAGAGACTACATCTTATACCTCTCCAAACTATCTCACCACCCAATCTTGCAAGTACCTATCAATCATATGATGCTCACAACCCATCATCCATCGGGTATGTCATGCATAAAATAGTTGATCTTGGTCATTGTACCATGGGTATGCCTATATCCAAGGTCTCCATCTAAATATTGTCATATCATCGATGACTCGTATTCAGTATGTTATCCCTACATTTCCTGTGTAGTGGAGGGTAGTGATGGCTCAATATCTATACACCATCAGCTTCTCATCAATGTCAACTAATTTAATAATAGGCCTAAGCATACCAATATTCTCCCATGCCCAAATATGAAGCAAATTCACTTTGGCTAATAAACTCCAACCTCGCATGTATATGACCTACTGCATATTGTGGTATAAGGAAGCAAGAATCACATATCCCTAAGTGTAGAGAGTCATATGATTTATCATCCACTCCCAAACCACTCCCTAATTGAAGTTGAAACCTCTACTCCATCTTTCTGGAACAAGCACCCCATAGATCAACCCACTTATCACTAGTGTCAAATCAAGTGCCTATCCTTGGTACTTTAGTAGGTCAATCTAGTGGCTATCAATCCATAGGGTATATGTATTGAGAACATTATAGCTATAGATAAGGGGGACTCACTACTAATGAGTTCTCTTCATTTAGAGAGCCTCATGGGGTGAACTACCCTAAAATACCTCAAGGAACAATGTGAGAGTTTCTGAATTAGATAGAGTAGGCCACAGAGGTTTTCTTGAAAAACTCATAGGCTCTTCGAGTCTCTCTAGCATGCTGGTGTCTCATATGGACCAAAAAGCAAGTTCATCACAGAAAACAACAATGTAACTACTAGAAATCTAATTAATGAGAACTTACAAAGTATAGGAAAATAATTGAATACAATAGAACTAAAATAAAGTGAAGTATAGATGATAAAGATGAAGAGACTAAATAAAATTCTTGCAACAACCCAAGTAATGAAGCCTCCAGCAAGGAAATATCTTCAAAACTTGCATGCGTAAGATTTGGTGTTCCCACCTCCACAAATAGAAAAAAATATTGAGAGAGTGAGAGATGTAAGTAGATGTGATATGATAAAAGCAATCCCCACTCAAGGAGGAGAACCCATATCATAGAATGTGAGTGATAAAGCAATCCTCACTTGAGGAGCAGAACCTGTATCATGAAATAAGGATACAATAGATAGGGGATATGGAATCCCAAGATTCTCACAAGCACAAAGTGAAGGAGATATCAACTACAAGGCTTAAGCAAGCTAAAGAGGGAAAGTGATAGTTGTGAGAGCCAACAGATTTGCAAATAGCATTGTAAAAGCTTGAGAGTGCTTAAGGATATAGTCGTAAGCTGTATGAAACTGTACAAAAAAATTAACAAGAGAAAGAAAATTCCAGAATCAAAGTTGGAAAGAAGCTAGAGGTGAAGCTAGAGATTTGATGAGTTGAAAAGATGACTTTTAAAGAGGGAAAAGAAGCTTCCCAGGTGGTTACAAGGAATCTCCAACCATTATCGCTAACAAATCCAGTTGACAAGTGGAAAACATGCTCATAAATAGTTATTTGAGCATTGAAGCATCACAAGAAACTAGTGTAGTGCATAGACTTCTGTGCAACACACTAATGTCCAAACACTTCACACTACAAAACAACATGAATGGGAAAAGCACAAGTTTGAACACATAGTTGGCGCATGAAGGGTGGCTGCTACAAAGGGGTATGGAGCATCCTGAGAAGGGAAAAAGGCTAATGCAAGGGCTAAAATAAGCCTACACAAGATGCTAAGCTAGCAGTCACTAAAGTGGATACAAAAATGCATGTGAAATTGCAAGGGGTGCAATTTTACTACATTACATTTTTCCCCCACTTTAGCAGGCATATGAATCTATGCTAATATGCACGCTAAAAGAAATCTACTAAACATAAATAACATCATGATGCCAAAAGGATATTGTAGAGAAAGTAGATAACTCTTTGAATCAAAGAAGCATTCCCCTAGGCTAAAGACCTACAAAAAAAATGCATTAGACAAGAAAAACTAGCACCAAATATCAATGTTAGCACACAAAAAACTACAAGATTTGAGTTAGAAAATTGAAAGAGACCTCAATGTAGAAGGTTGTCCCAGTACTATGCATCATCCAAAAATTAAAAACAATAAAAAACAAAAGAATTCTAAAATCAAGAGAAGAAGGTAAGGATCAATTTCTTCATGACAAGAATCCACCCAAAAGTTAGAGAAGCCACCAATGTTGAAGAGAGAAAGAGCATATACTGAAGATGAAGATGCAGATATTTGATATGGTATATACAATTGGGAGAAAGAAGAGGAAGAGAAAGGCTCAATGAGAAAGAAAGGAGGAATGAAAATTCCAAGAGAGATGGCTCCACAAGTACTCTCTCCTAAGGAGGTTCAAACAAAAAGGACTTTGTAGCTCTGCAGAACTACAAAGTTTAACAAAGTACACCAAAGGCCCTCAAACCAATGATGGACAAATACCAAAGGATGAAAGCATCTCACAAGCCTGCAGACCTGCAAGGAGGAAACCCCTAACCTCAAATTAAATACTATCATGACTAGGTCTTGTCGACTGACATTATCAAACCCATGAATATCAATAGAAGAAGCATTAAGAGAAGATGAATCAATATTAATCTTAAGCAATAGATCAATGGTACATACATTGAGCACCGAACCAGTATCAACGAGAGTACGTCTAATATCGATATTATTAATGTTAACTGTAATCATCATAGGATTCACTTGCTTCTACACATCTGGGGCCAAAAATTCTTGTGGATAGAATGTGATATTCGACAAATTCACACAAATATGATCCATCAACACATTAACATCTGTTGGCCTAGCAAAGGTAGGAAAGAGGATCTTTTGCAAGGATTCCTAAAGCATACCTTGGTAAACCAAAGTAGATTGAAGCAAGTCCTACAATGATTTCTTAGCCAAAGTAACTTGAAGTTTCTCAAAAAGATCATAATCACTAAGTGATTTAGTTGTAGGTTTAGGAGCTTGAAGAAGGATTGGTTGTTTATTCATTCTATTATTATAAGTGTGGGCTACTACTCTATAAGAGGGAGCCTTAGAAAGATCAGGAGAATCACTATCAAATTGAATACCATCAATAGAACAAATCCTTTTAGGAGAAGGACTTGCTAGAGTTAGGTAAATGACTAGTCTCTTGGGCCTTTGAGGGGCAGCAAAGACATAAATTACATTTACAGATTCATCACAACTAGTGGAAATATTATTTGAAGATATATTCTCAACATTAAACTAGGGAGGATTAGATGTGGAAGGAGGTTCATCATTCACTAATGCATCATCTCTAGAAGAGAGTGCATTGGAATGAAGAGAAGGTAGATTAACATTAAGAAAGGTATCAATGAGTTCATCTTCTTGAAAAAAGTATCCTCTGAAGCAAGAGGAATCTCATAAGAAGGATCAAAGCTATAGAGTGACATGGGAAAATCCAAGTCAATATCACATGCATTAAATGGAACATCATTAATATTTTGAATATAATTAGATACTGAACTAATAAAAGAAGATATTAAATTCATTTTGGAAAAAATAAGATATTAAATTCTTCATGTCAAGTTCACCAAAATGTAGAGAAGGGGGATTCCTTGGTCATGAGTTATCTTCATTGAAAGAGCCTGATGGGGCGAACTACCCTAAACTACCTCAAGAAACAATGTGCGAGTTTCAAAATCACAAAGAGCAGGCCACAAAGTTTTTTTGGACAAACTGATGGGCTCTCGGCCAAAGGATAACAGCACAGTGCACTGGAGTCTCTCTAGCATGTGTTGATGTCTCGTATGCACTAGAAAGCAAGTTTTTCATAGAAAAAAACAATGTGACTACTAGTGATCTAATTACTGAGAACTTCTAGAGTACAAGAAAATAATCGAATACAATAGAACTAAAATAAAGTGAAGTATAGATGATAAAGAGGAAAGAAAATACTTACAACAACCCAAGTAATGAAGCCTCCAGCAAGGAAATATCTTCAAAAACTGCATGTGTAATATTTCAAGGAAGTGTTGGGTTTGTATAAGGGTTTGCATCAGTCAAACCCCCATTTGGTTTTCACACCTCCATGGACAACCAAAAAGATAAAGAGTGAGAGAAGTAAGCAGATGCGATGTGATAAAAGAAATCCCCACTCAAGGAGGATAACCTATATCATGAAGTAAGGATGCAATAGATAGGGGATATGGAATCCTAGGATGCTCACAAGCATGAATTGAAGGAGATATGAGCTACAAGGCTTAAGAAACCCAAAGAGGGAAAGTGATAGCTGCAAGAGCCAAGAGATTTGTAAAAAGTGTTGTAAAAGCTTGAGAGTGCTTAAGGGTGATGTAGAAAGCTATATGAAACTATGCAAACAAAATAACAAGAGAAAGAAAATTCCATAATCATGGCTAGAAAGAAGCTAGAGGTGAAGCTAGAGATCAAATGAGTTGAAAGATGACTTTTAAGAGGGAAAAGAAGCTTCCTGGGTAGTTACATGGTATCCCTAGCTATTACCACCAACAAAGCTAGTTGACAAGTTGCAAACATGCTTAGAAATAGTTATTTGAGCATTGAAACATCATAGGACGCTAGTACATTACACAAACATCCACATAGCTCACTAATGTCCAGACACATCATGCTACCAAACAACACAAATAGGAAAAGTACAAGGTTTAATGCACAACTGGCACACAAAGGGTAGCTACTCAAAAAGGGTTCTAGAGCATCCTGAGAAGGGGAAAAGGCTAATGCAAGGGCTAAAATGAGCCGACACAAGATCCTAAGGGAGCAGTCACTAAAGCGGATACAAAAATGCATGTGAAATTGCAAGGGGTGCAATTTTGCGACATTACAATAGCATGTATCTAGCCTAGAATTGGTGTCATAAATGATCCAATCTCCATGAATCAAAACCCAAAAAAATCACCATACATCCTCTAAAGTTATCATTTCCTCCCTTGTTGGAAGGTGGAAAGAGGATGTCTTGCTCTACCAACACTCCACCAAATTTTTCATAATGGCTAAGTGTGTACAAATCTCTGGCATATGTGTTATGAACCCTAATCCAATCACACTGAGAAATAAGTTCTCATCATCACCAAAATGGAGAACATGAGGTAGAATGTTGGGTTTGTGCTCCTGAGATAGGAGCAGGCATATGGTCTTCTGCATAAGCAAAGGGCATAGCATAAAAATTTCTAAAAATGATCAAACTATAAGTTTAAAATCCTAAATATACAAGTGTACCCTATTTTTACAATTGTGTTAGTCTATCATTTTAGAAATGCATCACTTTTTGACAAATGTTCCATTATATCCAATTATGTCATGAAATTTGAGTGTGCTACTGGGACTAAATGAGCAATTGCATTGGCATTTGCAACTGTGTTGATGCACAAAAAATGCATCACTTGAACCTAATAACCTATTGCACCGCCATTTTGCAATTGTGTAGTTAACCTTCAACTACGATCCTATACCTAAATTGAAAATTGTATCACACTTTTTCAAGTGTGTTGCAACAGTGCAATTGTATCATCAATTGAGGAAAATGTGTCACTATATAGTGACACAATTGTCTGACCTACTTCAACCTAAAATTTAAACTATAAAAAAGTGAAAAAAAAAGTTTCAAAGTGCATATCTAGGGTCCTACGTCTAGTGGCCATTACAACTCATAGAATCGATCTATGAGGTGTTGGGGGAGCTCATGATAATCCATCGCACAAAGAGGTCAAATAAAAATGTCTCAAGTTTTTAAAGAAAAGTGTGCAAATGATTTGAAAATGACCCTTTAGCTCTTATTTAATCCTAAAATTTATGGTTTTTGACCTAATTAAAGGTGTGAAAGTGATATTTTTAATCTTTTTAATCTATGTCTGAGCTATGGGGCCTTTTTAAAGCATTTTCCACCATCTTGGAGCTTGTTTTCACATCCTCTTTTACAGTTGAAACTTTGTAATCTTTGATGCAATCTCGAACTAAAAATCCATTTTTTCGCTCTATCTCTCAAGGGGGCAGTATACCAGCATAATTCATTCTATCAAGGAACAGTGGGGCATTGACTGAAAAATCATGAATTTTTAATTTTTGATCTAAGTGGCAATGTTGATATGAAAAGCATCAATCTTTGAACCAATGTAATAGATACCTCACTTCAAAGAGGGGGAAAATGTAGACACTTAGAATTATCCTAATCGATATCACACATTTGAACTTGATTACTAACACCATTTTCATCTTGATTCAACCTATTTCATCTATTTAATTAAATAATCTTAATTTTTTAATTAAATGCATCATTTTTTCCTATTAATCAAATAATAGACATTATTAGGTTAATTCATCCTTCCATGTTAATTTTCATCCTATTTAACTAAGAAATATGAATTATTTAGTTAAATTCCCTAAGTCTTTTCATTTGAATAAATAATTTGAATTATTTAATTAAATGTCACTAATTCCCCCTTTTAATTAAATGAGCTAATTGTTTAACTAAATCTCTAAATTTCTCCATCTTGCACAATTAATTAATATTCTAATTATTTAATTGACTAATTTCTTTAATCTCTCCAACTTCCTCCACTTGCAAAGGAATATTCTAAGGAATATTCCTCCATTTCAAATTCCATTTACCTCCAACATGGAAATATCTTGCGCATTCCTTCTAAAATTTAGGAATTGTGTTTATTGAATCAAATTGTAACCATTAATTACATTTTCTAATCCATGTGATCTTTCAATCTCCTCTATGGTTGAAATCCTTGATCCATGCCAATTCTCCTTATCAATTTGATCCCTTGATTAACCAAATTAATCCTAGCCATTTATTCACTAAATTTTCCTATAAATATCCTTCATTTCTTGAGTGATTCATCCACATTCATTGAGAGAATAAGACCATAGTCATTTTTAGATATTTTCATGAGCATTTGATCAATTTGCATCTATTTTAGCTATTTTTTCATCAATTCTCCATTAGAACACTCATCAAAAGCTTGTTTCAACTATGGGATTGGGAAAGCACTAACATTCCACATCAATTCAACACCAATCCTATAATGGGGTGAGGTTTCATGTGTCTAGTTAGTTTCCTCTACCAAATTTGAGTTTATTTCATGTTTTCATGGTTTCTAACTAGCATTTTCAAGAATATCATTAGGAGCATGGCTTGATTAGTTCAATACTTGGTTTAATTGCATAATTCAATCATATTTATCTTAGTTCATGATCATGTTCACAAGTACACTTCTAATGATTAAGAAAATTAGTTGCTTAGAAGGGTAAGGACCAATGTTGATGGGTATAATGTGTGTAGAAACAATGTTGCAATGGGTAGAACAAGAATTGACTTGGAGACACAGAGACCAAAAGATATGGCATACTTATGAAGATCAAAATTCTCAGTGCATTGACCAATAACAACTTTCACCCACTAGTTCTCAAAGATTATAGTTTTACCATACTTTCCACGATGTTGATCAATAATTATTGAATGATACTAACAAAAGAGTAAGAATCCTAGATGAAGAGTTGAACTTATTAGACCAAGCTAGGAGAAGAAGGGAAGAGTTGCAATATTAAATTGATCAACTAACTTATACCCATGCTCAATTTTCCCAACAATAATTAGGTAATCAACACAATGTGTATAATTTTCATGACCAAGAAGTGCATAACAAACAAGACAAACATAACTTACAATAGTAGAGTATAGGGGATAATCACTATATACAAGATCAAAAAAATTGCACCTTTTAGATAGCCTTTGGGGGAAAAGAGATATAGGAAACTTGTCTTCTTTTACACTCCTAACTATCCACATCCAATCCTAAGTGATGTCAATGGTAATATTCCAAAGTTTCTAGGTAACAATGTAGTAATATGGGAGGATAATTTGAGATATTCATAAACATCATTGATGAGTATGAAATTGAAGATGAGGATGTGATGATGAAGTTGTTTCTACATTCTTTAGAGGAGAGTGTTATAGAATGGTTCAAGAATCTTCCTAACAACAACATTTCTTTATGGGAAGAACTTGTAAATGTATTCAAAATCTAGTGTGGGAATAGAATCTACCTAAAATTTGTTATCTACATGAGCTCACCGCCATCAAGAATAGCATAAAAGAAATGATGACAAATTTCAACAAGAGGTTTATATTGATCATGAGAAAGGTACCCCTGTAACTCAAACTCAATGAATTCACATGTCTTGTTTTGTATTATGATGCATTTTATTCTAAAATTGGTTATTTCTTGAGATATAAGAATCCTTAGACTCTTAGAGAAGCATATAAAATTTTCATGAATATTGAGAGTAATATGAGGGCATCTGGTAAATAATTGAAAAGGGTTGATGTGAAATTATCATAGCTAGAAAAGAATACATTAAGTAAGCCTCTCTTAACTAAAGACAAACTAAATAGGTCAATGGGAGTCATGAAGGAATGAAGGAAAAAGATTGCACAATAGGAAATATAATACAAATTGGTCCAAAAGACCATAATTTTTTTATAGTTGCAATGCCCCTAAGCATGTAAACTTCAAGAAACAAGATAAATACACACTTGGTGCATTAATGAAGGAAATTTAAAAATATCAAGATGAATATTTATGGTGTGATTCTTGTTTCCTTCCTCATGATCCATTGAATTTTTTTAGTTTACTCTCATTAAGAAGAGATGAGGAGTTCTCAAACTATTGGTGTAAATAATTTTTTTACCCGTCTAGGTCTTATTTACATGTTAAGTCCACTTAGGTCCTAGGAAGGAATCTTTCTAGATGGTGTTAGTTGTCACTAGGTCTTATCTTATCTTTTGACATTTAATTCATGTTTCCTAATTCATTTAATATTTTTTGAGGCAGTTTTCTTATTGTACAAGATTAAGACATGTCATGAACTTGTATAATCCTATCTCACAACTTTTGTTTATAAGAAATCCATCATATGTACATTATATTCAATCCAGTAATTGTGCATCCATGATCATAGCATGATATTTCTACAATTTCTCTCTTTTGTAGAAGCTAATTGTCTTATAGGTGATCTTAGGGTGTTGAGGAGTTCACTATAAACTCCTACAAGGTATCAAATCTTTAGTGTTGAAGAATTCTTCCCATATCTAAGGGATCAGTATTAATGTGAAAAATTTTCCAGGTATGAGTAAAGGTTTCAATGACCTCACCATTGAATCTAGGGCATCATAGAAAGTCAAGTTTTTATCATTTCATCAAATTTTATTATATTTTAACTAATTTAAAAGGGTTTCAAGTTGAAGGTTCATTGCTAGATCCAACAAGTATCCATCATTTTGCAGAATTTTAGGTAAAATATGACCCTATCATTGTTCTCAAAAGGCCCAAAAACCCCTATTTTCATATATTACACTTCATTTTCGAAATCATTTTTTTGTGATTTTTTAATTTTTGGTCGACTATCTTAGATTTGACATCCAAATGGTTGCCATCAAATACTATCTTAAATTTGTTAGCCAAATGATCATCAAAAGTATTGTCTAAAATTTGACAATTAAATGAATATCATTGATGAGTGTGTTAAATTTAACGGTTAAATGACCATCAACAAATTGCTCCAATCTACCTCCCTCTTCATTAGCAGTTTTGAATTTGCAGTCAAACTTCAAATGGATATAACTCAATCATTAGAACTCTTTTTTTAAGAATTTTTTTTAAGATTTGAGAGAGAGTTTTGTTCTCTTCATAGTAGTGTAGTTGGGTTTTGATTTTGGTGCCTATTTTTTCCATAAATTGTAGATTATCATAGGTGTTGTTGATCCATTCTCATTTTGAGAACTTCTAGGGCTCCATTCTTGCTCCTATAGTAACATTTTTGGTTGAATTTTTTTGAAAATGCATATTTTTTCATGTACTTTCTAGTGGTGTAATTAGATTAAACTTATCTTGTGTAAAAGTTATACTTTGAGCTTGTGGCAAAATTTTGCATCTATAAGCACTAAGATCAAGTCCACTTCAATGTTTTTAGCAAGTGGAACCTATAATGACACTAAGTATAAGTGCCACAGATTATATATTGTTGGGGGGTGTCTTGATTGAGTAATTCAAGGGGGTAATCTTATAATTTTTTATTGATTTATTTTTCTTATTTTTTATTCTTATAATGGGGAAATCTCAAATTGATCTCCTAAATCCATATAACTATGCTTCATGGAGAAAATTAGTATGGAATTATCTCATGGGGAAGGAGTTTATAGGTTATCTGAAAGAAACTATCTCTCAACCTACTAATTGTAAATAATTAGTACAATGGTAGATTTCTCATGAGAAAACACTTGGATGCATATATGTTCATTAGTCTCATTTTATTTACAATTTAATGTTGAATCATGCAAAACACCTAAAGAGGCTTTAGAAACTTCTGAGAAATTGTATGGTAAAACTAATAAGATTAGAGGATATTAGATTGATAATTATTTGATGAATCTTGATCCTAAATTTTTTTACCACATCCAAGACTATATCTCTAAGATAAAATAACTAACACAGCTAAAGTATTGCAACATTGATAAAAGACTTACAATTTATTTTGAATGTGTTATCAAAGCTTGGCCCTAAGCATTCAATATTTTTTTATGGATATCATATTAATTTACTTTCTATTGGAGCATCATATGTTGATCTTAATTTTGATGATTTTGAAAATCTCCTAATCCAATAGGAAGTGAAGTTAATGCATATGAGCCTAATCAAGTCTTCCAAATCCCAAGCATTATTGGATAGTGAGTCAAAGGTATAGAAAGAATTAGGGAATCCTATAAAGAAGAAAAAGAAGAAAAATAATAAGCCACATAAAAAATTTGAATCCTCTCCCTCAAAAGGGGAACCATATAAGAAGGATAGCCCTACTTGTGCATATCATAAGAAATTAGGGCATGATAAACATCAATTTTATTTAAAAAATATTAAAGAGTTGAAGCATTTTCTTAAGTATCAAATCAATTATTCTTCATCATCAAAGTTTGATAAAATCAAGGGGAATTACTTTTTGCATTTGAAAATTCTACGTCAAAGTGATTGTTACTTGATTCAGGAACCTCAAATCACATGGCTTCATTAAAGATTATGTATGCTTCATTTGAGACTTGTTCATCACCACCCATCCTGATGGATAATAAAACATATATTCATTTTTGTGGGAAGGGATCTATTGACATAGATGATGGAACATTTATTGATCTTCTTTATGTTCCTTCATGTCAACCAATATCCTTTATATCTATTAGATCACCCATGGTGGAGCAAGTAGGAGTGTTGATTTCACATCCAATTTTGTCATAATTTGATATTTTCATAGCTGAGATATAGTTGCAATTGGGGAGGTTGATCACCAATCTTGTATCTACACCTCACATTTTTCTCCCATTGATTCAATATATGTTCGCATTGAGGAATCTTGTGTGGACACTTTTGAAGAGATTCAGTATGATCATTTAAATCCTGGTATACTTTCATGTTTTGATGATCATGTGACATGTGTTGATGTTCCATCTCCTTCATCTATTATTTCACCTGAGAATGTTGTTGATTCAATTTTTTTGGCTCGTTGTGATTTAGTGCAGTAGGTTATTCACCATCTTCCAAATATGGCTTCTTGGGATGAGTACTTGATAGAAATTTCTTATTTTTTTATGAGTTCCACATTTCACATTTGTAAGACATTGTTGATTGCATGCATCTTCTCTTTGATGAATATAATCCTTCTTCATTTTTCAAGAGGGAACACTTTGAACCTCTTGTTTATTATCTACATGATCATCCTTCACAATTTTGACATGAGTGTGGAATATTTTGGAAAAAAATTGGAGGAGGCTTCATAATCTTCAAAAGAAGTATCTTTGTCTTGGATTGTGTTCTACATCATTTCGAGAAGATTCTAGATTGTCTTCTTCTATAGTGTGGTCTAGAATGCCTATTTGGAGTGTGACACATTTTCGCATCAGACAAAGACACTTGAACATTCTTTAAAGACATAACACCTCATCTTTCTTCATGCGTCTTCCTTTCAAGAATGGGAAGAAATCCTACATATCATCTAGTTTTCATTTCTTCCCAATAGGAGGAACATTGTTTGATGGTCATGAATCATATTCAACATTCATTTTTGGATAGCTACCATCTTTGCAGGAGACACTACATTGAGGGGGGCTACATAGTCTCTCTTCTCTCTTATGGGGGGTATTTTTCCTTGTAGGGGGTTTTTCCTATCATATTTCATGAAGAGCATCATTGGTATTTTTTCTCTTAGTTGGGGAGGAGTTTTGTCCCACTAGGTTTTCTCCTTTTATCCATTAGTGAGAGATTGCACTTGCATATGTACATGGGTATCTAATGTGTCTTTGTATTCAAAACCCATGTTTGTGTTATTTTTATAATCATACCCCCTAAGTTGTACTTAATGGGGGTGTTGGTGTAAATAGGTGTTTTACCTATCTAGGTCTCATTTACATGCTAATGCCACTTAGGTTCTCAAAAAGAATCTTTCAAGATAGTGTTAGTTCTCACCAAATCTTATCTTATCTTTTGGAATTTAATGTTAGTGTCCTAAGTCATTTAATATTTGTTGGTGTATTTGTCTCATTATACAATATTGAGACACATGTTGTGATATTGTCTAATATTATCGCACAACTTTCCTTTATAAGAAATCCATCATATTACATCATATTCTACCATGTCTCTCTTGTGGAAGTTAAATTTTGTCTTGTAGGTGATCTTGGCATGTTGAGGAGTTCATTATAAAATCCTACACAAACAAACAAGGTAACATTGAATACTATAAAGACAAAATCAATCAATTTTATGAATTATTTTATGATCAAGACAATTATACAATGTCTCATGATAGAATTAGTATTAAAGATATAATAATTTTATGTGAAGGTAATCCTAGTGTTGGTTTTTTTTCCAACTAAACCCTAGAATTATCTAAAGGGTAGCCAACCTTTATGCCCAAGACATCTCTAGGTTAGTGGCCAACACAATGACTAAAGTATTTTAAATTATTTACTCTTTCACTTTAGGTTCTATGGGACTACGGAGGGTATTTCTAAATTGTGTTCATTTCAATTTGTTAAAATGGAGAACACTTCTGCACAAATGGGTTCCTAATATAGGAAAATAAACAAAACTTGTTAGTGTAATTAAATTACTTATTACACTAGCATAAGTTAACTTAGGTCATGCATCATTTAGTCCTAGGTTGCATTTTAATAAATCATTTAATAAATAGGGTAATATTCCCTTCCATGTTTGTAGGGATAAGATTCCTTCTAGAAGATGAGTTTTCCTTCTAGAACTTTTAATAATTTCCTAGATAGGGTTCCCATTTTGTCACATGTTGTTAGATCATGACACATGGCAACATCTCTTTCATTTTAGGTTTTCCTTCTTTCCTATATAATCAAGCATTTTATTCTTGTATCATATCAATATCATATCATCAATATAGAATCTCTATTATGCATGCCTAGTTGCAACACTTTTTGTGACGTTGATTATCTTTTCTAGAAAGGGTCCTTCATTGAAGATTATGGAGCTTCAAGGACTATGCATCCATAATCTCAACATGGTACCAGAGCTTGTACAGTGAAACATCATCTCTAGATCAAGAAAGTTGGTGTGTGAGATTCTTGCAGGCTTGAAGGTTTCCATTGTAGGCTACTTGACTCCACCCAGGGACCAAGATGATTTCTAAAGTAGATAGAGTCAAATCTGAGCTCACCATTTTCTTTAGAAGGCCTCAAAACCCTAGGATCACCTGTTCAATCATCAAAATTGGATACCTCAACTTGGGAGCCATCAAAGGTATATTTGGGTTTGTAAAATCAACCATATGATCCGTACAAATTTGCAGTAAAAAATAAATAAATCCTATCAATTGTCCTCTGAGGAAATTTTTTTTATATGCAGGCCATTTTGGTTTTTCAAAAAAAATTCGAGCATTTATCTATATATTCTTTGGAAAAAAAAATTATTGTTTGGGGCTTTTATATAGCCTACAGAAAATTTATCATACCGACTGCAATTATTTTAATCCATCAACATTCTATGGGGTTTTTTATTTTTTTTAAAAGAAACATTAGTTATATTATATCTCGATTAGCATCTAATTTTGTAGAAAATCTTTATTTGGGGTTTTTATCAATCGACATACATAATTTGTATATTGTGGATTTTTTAATTGCATTTTATGCAATATTAAATAAAATCCATTGAAATTTGTAGTTGGCCCATAAAGTTTTGTTTGCAGAAAAATATGTCATTCTGACAGAAGGGAGGTATTGCGCTTGGTCACATCATCTACTGTCACATCTTTTGTACGGCCACCTGTAGTTCATCGCTGGCATTTTTTTTGGCCGACCACTATCCTTCTTCATCGGTCATGCCTCTCTCCCGCCAGCCAATCTACACCATCACCGACCTCTCTCTTCTGTCGGGTCTCCAATCACCAATTTGTGTTGTCGATTTCCCTTGTTCACCATCTGAGCTTCTTCACTGACACCGGCCATCTTTGTTCTTCACTAGTCAGTACCAATGTTGGTAGGGCTAGGCCTAGTGGCGCCGCCCCAGCCACTGCCATCTCTCCACCCCGCCACCACTAGGCTAGTGGTGCCCTTTTTTTTCCACTATTATAGCTATGGTCATATCAACAACCAGGAGTTAGCACTTGGGAGCTTAATTTTTGCTCCTAATTAGCCTATAAAGTGCCTCCAATAGGCATTTTTTTCATTTTATCATAACTTTCACCAAAGGTATTGAAATTTGGCAAACGATATACCATCAAAAAGAAAATTTTGTCTACTTTCCAGTGGTGCAATCTATTCTATGAAACTTTGCTCATAGAAAAATCTACAGTCAACTAAAGTCAAAACCCTAATCTGGACTCAGAGGCTCGTATCTTCACAACCATTCATCAAATTTTGGTGATTCCAACGACATTAGGAAGCATTTCCAGAGATTTTTTCATCAGTCTAGTACCCTTGATTATTTTCAGCTCTAGGTACTCTTTCATGAGATTTTTTCAATTTGGTGCATTTGATCAATAACTTGGTTATTTTGAAGCTTGGGACAAGATTTTTTGATCTAGGTAGCATCACTTCAATTCCACATCATCCTTAGAAGCTTCTATTTTCTATTTAAGGTCATTTGTCTTTGTTTTTGTGGAGAAAGTTCATTATGGGGCTTGTATATACTTCTCCTTTGGTTATGTTGGATAAGGGAAACTATCAACAATGGCGAGATGGGATCTACCACCATCTCCAATCACTTGATTTATTGCCTCATTTGTATGGTATAGTTCCTTATCTGAGTGAAGGTATTCATGAACTTGCTTGGAGTTACAGTAGGTACATTGTCTTGGAGATCATTGAGATGCAAGTTGATTGTGATGTTTTGAATGTTATTGATAGTTTTGATTGTCCTCACATACTTTGGGCTAAGCTTTGGGAGATCTATGGAGATTTTGACACTCCACTACTCCCCGATGGTCATGATTCAAAATGTCATTCTTTAGATCAAGTACCCTATGATGATATTGTTGTGTAGGAAGTTGATTGCCTTGAATCTTCTAAAGAGGTTAACAAGGTTCCTTCAGGCACTTTTTCTCCATCAGAGACAGTTGGTATCCCTTCAAATTCAATTATTCCTTGTCCAAATTCATTGATTGAGGCTTCCTCTATCATCATTCATTAGGACACATTTAGTTTTTCAGACTTGGCATCACAGGATGGCTTCTTTTCAAGTATCACTGACTTGGCTACTTCTACAGGTTTGGAGAAAATTCTTGAGGGGATATCACTCCTCTATTTAGATCACACTTTGGAGATTTTTCTTGAGTCTCCTCATTCCTTTGTCTCGACCTTGATTGGGGATCCAAAGACTATCTTGGAGGCACTTTGTTTCTCTTCATAGATTTCATATCTGAGACTTCTTCCCTATTACTCCATTCATGATTTGAGGTTTCTTCAACATCTACCATTTGATTTGCTTTAGGCTTCTTTCAGTGGTTTTGAGGACACTTCATTTAGGGGGGGAAATCAAGTCTCCATCATATCCATCACATCTCAGTCTTTGGATATTGTTCAACATCAATTTCTGCATCGTCCTAGTTTGTCACCCTATTCATTGATTGTGGAATCTTCATCTTCAGGCAAGGAGACATTTGAGCAGAGTTTAGAGACATCATCATTATCCACCTTCATCCTTCCTTCCTTCACTTCCTATCTAGAATGGGAAAGATCACTGCACTTGCATTTGGTTTTATTTCTTCTGAAAGGGAGACAAGTTTTTTGTCGACATTGGATCATGTTTTGTCTTCAAACACTTACCATTCTTGTAGGTGATATCATCTTCTAGGGGGCTATATAGTCTCTCTATTTCCCTCCGATGGGGGGGCTATTGTCTTGTATCTAAGTGATGGATGGTGTACTTGGGAGGTATTTGGGAGTCCTCCATCCTTCCCATCCTATCTCACATTTTTGCTTTTTCATCTCCTTTTTGGAGAGGGGTTTTGTTCCCACTGGGTTTTCCCCTTTTCTCTAGTTGTGGGAGATTTTTTGCATATTTTCATGTACATGGGTACCTAACATAGCCTTGTAGTTGAGACCCATTCATCTCATCATCTATGCATAATCATTGTGTTTCCTCCCTAAGTTGAAATTATGGGGGGTGTTAGTGTAATTAAATTAATTATTACACTAGCATAAGTTAACTTAGGCCATGCATCATTTAGTCCTAGGTTGCATTTTAATAAATAGGGTAATATTCCCTTCCATGTTTGTAGGGATAAGATTCCTTCTATAATATGAGTTTTCCTTCTAGAACTTATCTCAATATTTAATAATTTCCTAGATAGGGTTCACATGTTGTTAGATCATGACACATGGAAACATTTCTTGCATTTTAGGTTTTCCTTCTTGCCTATATAATCAAGCATTTTGTTCATTTTTATCATATCAATATCATATCATCAATATAGAATCTCTATTATGCATGCCTATTTGCAACACTTTCTATGTGGTTGATTATCTTTCCTGTCAAGGGTCCTTCATTGAAGATTCTGGAGCTTCAGGGACTATGCATCCATAATCTCAACAAAACTCACTAAAGATTTGGCTGATCTTTGAGTAAATAATTATTTATCTGCTAGGAATGAAGGTGTATTTCAAAATTGCATTTCAGAATTGATATGATTTTAATTAGAATTGTCTTATTTTGAACCTATGGCTAGGAATTTTACTAATTCGTTTGGTTACATGAATTCTTGAAAATAGACTAGTGCCTCATCAAATTAGGTAAATGGAATCAAATATGAAATATTCAATAGTACACAAATGATTTTAGTTTGAAATGGGTTGACTATTCCCATAAATACTTGCAATACAAAACTTCACAACATCCAAAAAATGACTTCTTATCAAATCCTTTGCAAATTCTTAGAAACCTATGACTTCCCTTAAGCATTTAATTAACCCATTGAGCTAAAGTGAAGGAAAGAAAGCCATACATTCAATTAAACCATTGATGAAAAACAAAAAATATTTGATAATTTCATTTATGATTTGAAAAAATGTACAAAGGAGAGTACATGCTTTGGAATTTAGATTTGTTCCAGTATCAATCATTCATGTAGAACTATTTAAGACTATTGCATATAAAACCTATACCCAAGATAATTAACCAATAGATTCGTCAAGTTTTTTTGCATTACATCTATCTTCTACATTCTACCTAGACCATCCTAGATTCAAAATTTTGACCCTTGTAATGAACCTTGGATTCCCTTTTATAATTCAAGGGAGCAACAAGCATCAAGCTCATTATGTTTACATTTCATAGTTATTTCAAGATTAATTTCATTTGATTTGGGTTAGTTCCAAAACCATTACATTTAATCTTCTATATACCATGAGAAAGAAAAAAGGAAAAAGGCACCAAGCAATTGGTTATAGCAGCCCACACAAGCCTTCCAAAAGGGGTTGTTGTCAAAAACCAGCATGTCCACCAATGTCAAGGAAGTCACCATCAATACCAATAGAGAAAACCATCAAACAAGCAACAAAGAAGTTAAATCACCACACACATCCAAAAAACCACACACCACTTAGTAGAAGAACACAGGTGCTACATGGCCTTATTAGGGGTTGAATAGACACCTTCACCTAGTTTCAAGATAGAAATTAGAGTTGCAACAATCACTTCATCATCTGAGTCATCATAGATCACAAGGGAAATTAGACAATGGTCAGAAACAGGGCCAACCCCTCCTTCCTCACTTGAAGAACTATCAGAAATCACGATAGGAACACAGAGCTTCTCTAAAAAAACTCGAGGACCCTTATATGAAATTGTTAATTCTTTCACAAACTCAACATACCCTTTTCCCTTAAACTTGACTAATTCTTTTGAACTAGTCCTATTTCTAAGGTTGTAGGTACTCTTGATAGTGATTTTCTCAACCTTTCTTCAAACACTCCTCTTAGATTTTGGGACAATTGGAATTTTCTTTACACTAGTTTTAGCAACAGGCACATACCCTAGAGGCTCTTGCATACTTAACCTCCTAGACCTTCTAACTGGTATGACTGGAGTACTAGGCTCACCCATATTTCTAGAATACAATACTAACTAGAGCCAATTTTGCAAGAAAAAAAAATAGCCACAACTAGAAGATATCACATAGAAGACTACTAAGCTATAGCAACACTACTACAAACATGCATTCACACTTATGTACCAGAAGATACCTCACGACAACCTCTACAATATCTCATTCAAAACATGAAACTCAATCCTCCAACATCTACAACAATTATTTCCATGCCTTGATAATTGTAGTTGATCAAACATACTGTAGGAATCCTCATTAAATAAGGGAATTAGAGGAGAGTTGCATTAAATGGCCACCCTAGCTCACTTGTGTGAGAAGAAAATAAAACGTTGCATGCTAGATCTTAGTCATTGATCATTCAAGATATAAAAATTAATCAACGAGGCACATTAAGGATCACCACTTTCTTTAATACCCATACTTAGAAATAGCGAGGAGGCACTTTAAAACTACCACATACTCATATGTGTCCTTACTCCATCATCCTCAAATTGTTTGACATTGATCCTAATGATCACGGGATGATCTTGGCCATAAACCAAATCACATCACCCATCGTGTCTTCAAGTTCTTCCTCAAGACCTCATCAAGCAATGGCTTAGAATCTAGCGATGAGGTATTGGCCTTTGATTTTGATCATGGAAGGATCCCAACTAAGCATTGAAATCCCATCACTCATCACTTGTTCACTTTCCTTTAGAAAGCTCCAAATAGAGATGCCTTGACCCCACATGATGAGGATAAACTCACCCATCAGTAGTCACGAGCTCATCCTTATCCCGCACAAGACAAATGATGATAGTGCTAAGGTGAGTGATGGGTTAAATACTTAACTGCATCACTAATCATGTGTTACCTTCTAGTGGTGAGGATATAACATGTGACAGGTGATGAACCTAGGATGGTATGAAGAATAGTGTATCACTTATCATAGGATGGACATGGGCGGTTTGAAAATAATGCAGGATGAGCGATGAACCACCAACAATAGACTTAAGTGGCACTTAAAAGCACATGGGAAAAATCTATTCTTAAAAGGGAACCTCCTAAGCTCGATGGGTGAACAAGGTGTTGGGGTTGGTTAAAAAAATGATAGCAAAGGTCATAAAATGCCACTTAAGTAACTGGTAACCTGATGCAACTAGTCAATGAGAGAACATAAGCTAAAGGAGGATTAAGGGTATAAATGAAATGAAACCAATAAACCCTAAACACTAGTGATAATAAGGCAGGATCAAACATAGGCTTTCCCATAGAACCAATGGGATGATGAAATTTAGGGTTCCACCAATGGCAACTAGGGATTTATGCCTCTTGTGGGCATAGCAAGAATCTAGAATCTTGGGTAGAAGTAGACTAGTAGACAGGAACAAAAAAAAGAAATAGAGAACAACAAAAGATGAGCATCAGTTACAGGGATACATAATGTGGCTTTTATTTCCAATCCCAGAAGCCTTCTCTTATGTTTTTTAGGCTTCATTCTCCAAATTGGAGGCCTAATGGCCCCCAAAACTTAGAATTAGTTATTTCCTCTTCCAAATACCTTATCCTACTCCACTTGCAATGGGTCAACACATGTACTATGCATGTCTGAGCAATCAGCATCACCATGATCAATATCATTGATTTCACTTGCCATGAGATTACCCTATTCATCAACCTATTGCACCATAGGTTTATCCAAGTGAGCTGGAAAAATAAAGCATTCATATTCCACTTGATCATAGATTTAAATATCACATTCAATTTTTTTCACCGAATTGAAATATTTCATAAGAACTCCACTATATGCTAGGCCCAATTTTCCTAAGGTGTCAAAGAAAAAGGATACAAATTCAAAAGAGTCTTCATTTTTCTCTACATGAGTGTTAACCTCATTAGATGGATATAGTTCCATGATAAAATCTAGAAGATGAGGGGAATCAACAAAGAATTCAAATGCACATTCATATTGATTAACATTCTACTTCATGTTATTCATACCCCTAGGTTGCTCTTCGCATTGGTCAAATAGTCCTACAATATCAACATACTCTAAAGAATTATCAAATTGTCTCTCCTCATCATCATGCAACAATGCGACCTTAGGATAAATTTACATATCTAAGTGCATCAATTGATCATTCAAAAAGGTTTTTCCTCCTCTATTAGTATAGCCATCATCATCTTTCATATGTGTGGTTGGCAATTCAACCACTGTCCCAAGCACATAGCTAGGTACCATAGAAAAGTGAGTATATTCATCTATTTCTCCCTCAAAACAAGAAATGTATTCAGTATTATCATCATGGACAATAAGATTTCCACCTTTAACATCAACCTGGTCTTCATTACCAGCTGTCCCATTTATGTTCGGCCCTTCATATTTGGAAGTAGCACTTGACCAAAACTCATCAAGATTTTCAACAAAAAGTGGATTGTTCCTACACTAGTAGGGATTATCATTTATCATCTCACATGTTGGTCAAGGCTCATCATATAATGGGTTCTCCTACATATCCATTGTTATCATAGAAGCCTCTACCTCCTCAACGTGAGGACATTCTAAAAATCCATTGTTAGATAAATCAACAAACCTTTGAATATTATCAATTGATAATGTTGGTGATTCAAGATTTATGTTCTTGTCATGATGTACATTTTGATCATTTACTAATGAAATCCTTTTTCCATCCATCAATACATCATCATAATTTTCATATGTAGTTGACTTCTCCATATCCACTTTATATAAACAATCATGAGCACTAGGTTCATCAACATTTTTATGATTTTTAATATGATGCTCAATATCAGTATACTAAATACACACATCTTTATCTTCAAATTCCTCATCACTTACATAGTTAACACACTCCATTGATGACAATCCCAAACTAAATTCTAGGTGTGCATCATCTGTAATTTTTTCCTTCACTTGTGGACAAGTGAAATTATAAGAGTTTATATCATTGCACCCTTCCTGTGAGGGATATGCTTCTAAATCATCCTCAAAAGAGTAGTTATAATCCTCAAAGAAGCAATTAGAAACCTTAACTTTGTCATGATCTCCATCCCAAGACAACTCATCACTACATAGACCATGTTCAAAATTTTTGAAGTGGATGCTTAGGGTTGCATTTTCAAGTTCATGATCAATGGTTTGTAATGAAATATTAACAACGCATGCATTGTTTTCTTTCATCACAACATGGCATGGAATAACACCTTGTACCTCTTTTACTTTTCCTCTATCTAAAATATCACAAGAGAATAATTCGTGCATATTTACTTTGTTATCATCCCATGTACCCTTTTCTTCATCACTCTTGTGTTGGTTTGCATATGTGTTACTTGTGAGTACTTGTGAGTTGATCATAGTGTTCATCTTCTAACATATTTTTTTTACTTAATTGCTCTTTCTTTTGATCATTCTCAAGAGGACGGTTGTTGTTTCCATTTTGGGAATCCATATTGTGTTCATAACCACATTTGTATGATTCCAAAACCTTTATCCAATTAGGTACTTGGTCAAAGCTATGGGGCTTTAGTTCCTTTAGCAAGGTACTCAACCCAGATTCATAAATTTCAAAAAAAAAATCAATGCACACTGAATCCTAAGGCCTGACATTTTCAAGGACTTCGATCAAAGTATACAAAAATATCAAAAATAGTTCATATGGTGATTCCCCATTGTGTCTCTTCATTTCATACAATTCTTGCACATGATACTTTTGATCATCATTGCTCAAATTTTGTTGATCTTCAACTTGGAGCTCACTATGATCTGCATATTGTGATAATGGAGAAATCATAGCATCAAAGGAATTGTCATTTTGAAAATCACTTCTATTATCTAATCCATGAATTCCATTTACATGAGGTGCATTAGGGTGACCAACACTTGCAGCCATATATCCTTTCATCATTGAGTATTTCAAATTATTCTCAATATCCATGGAACTTTGATATGCTTGGTGTAATGTTGAAGGATCTTTATCCCTTAATAGGTAGCTCATCTTACTATCAAATGCACCAAGATATACAACCAAACACTCAAAATCGTTTAGCCTTATACTTTCTAGAATTTCCCTTATTTCCTTTGTAAATATAAGATTAAAGCAAGAACCAACTCATCTTCATTTTTATGGATTTCCATAAGGTTTTTTCTTACCTTACTTGGATTTAGCCTTTCACAAAATTTTTCTATGAAGGCTATCTTATACTAATTCCATGAAGCTATAGATCATGCTAGAAAATATGAGAACCAATATTTGGAATCTTCCTTCAAATATTGAACAAAAACCTTCATGACAACATCCTCATGATCTACCTCATAATCCCCCATCAAATCCCCAAACTCCTACAAATGTCTGATTGTTGATTCAGACTGTGCTCCATTGAACTTTGGTACCTTATACCTGATCTTAGGTGGTACAATATTTGGAAAACCACCAATATTACTAAAATTTATGGCTATGTACCTTTTAGCACTAAAACTACTTTGATGTGACAAAGGGTTCTCATCATGTGTCATTGCATTCAATTCTACATCCAGATGTACAACTTGACTGGGCATATTGTACTACCTTTTCAAGCCTTGTCAAATTTACCAAAAGGAAATTCTAATCCCTTGTTAGTTATGATATTAAGCCTTTACAATAAGAACTCCTTTCTATTTTACTTAAGATCTTACAAGACAACATGCTTCTTTATGATAATGCACTAATTTAAATTTACACTCAAAAGGAATGTGAAATTACTAGTATTATTCCCTTATCTAATGCCAATTAACCTAATAGGGAACCATTCCTATCACAAATCTTGAAAATTCCCACAAATTACTTGCAAATGTGATAATATTTCTTCAAATTCATGAGAATACCTAGAGTTTTAGAGCAGCCATTCACCTTCAATTTTGAAACGTGCAGATCTAAAGCTTTTTTGTATTCTTTATCCAGTTCTTTGAGCCAAATTCACCACCTCTCTTCACAAAGGGATATACTTCACATAAGAGGAAGTGTATTCAAAATAAATCTCATTCTAGGTTTGCTCCAATAGCGAAGTCATCTTCAAATCCTTTGAGCTTTGTTGCTACTAAATCTTTCACTAGGTTCAAGAATTCTACAATTTCTTAACAAAATGTTTAGATTTATCACATCATTTGACTCTGTAGTACAACCTGTGACTTAGAGAAATAAATTTCTCTCCCCAACAGATTCGCCATTTTTGTTGGTGTTTTTTCTAGCTAAACCTTGGAATTCTCTAAAGGGTAGCCAACCATTATGCCCAAGACATCCCTAGGTTAGTGGCCAACACAACGAGTAAAGGATTTTAAAGTCTTTACTCCTGCACTTTAGGTTATGTGGGACCAAGGAGGGTATTTCCCAGTTGTTTTCATTTCAATTTGTTAAAATGGAGAACAATTTTGTACATATGGGTTCCTAATATAGGAAAATAAACAAAACTCACTAAGGATTTGGTTGGTCCTTGAGTAAATAATTATTCATTTTCTAGGAATGAAGGTGTATTTCAAAATTGTATTTCAGAACTAATATGATTTTTATCAAAAATTTCTTATTTTGAACCTATGGCTAGGAATATTACTAATTTGTTTGATTACATGAATTCTTGACAAGAGACCAGTGCCTCATCAAATCAGGTAAATGCAATCAAATATAAAATACTCAGTAGTACGCAAATGATTTTATTTTGAAATGGGTGGACTATTCTCATAAATCCTTGCAATACAATGTCCACCAATACTAGTAGAGAAAACTATATAACAAGCCATAGAGAATTTGAATCACCACACATGTCCAAAAAACTGCACACCACTCAATAGAAGAACACAGGTGCTACCTAGCCTTGTCAACGACCAAATAGAAACCTTCACCTAGTTTCAGGATAGAAAACAGAGTTGCAGCAATCACTTCATCTAAGTCACCATAGGGCACAAGGGAAATCATACAATGGCCAAAAATAGGGCCGACTCCTCCTTCCTCACTTGCAGAACTATCAAAAATCATGATAGGAACATAGGGCTTCTCTAAAAAATCTCGACGACCCTTATTTGATCTTGTTAATTCTTTTGTAAACTCAACAGGCTCTTTTCCCTTAATCTTGACTAATTCCTCTGAACTAGTCCTATTTCTAAGATTGTAGGTACTCTTGGTAGTGATTTTCTCAACCTTTCTTTGAACACTCCTCTTACCTTTTGGGACAATTGGAATTTTTGTTGCACTAGGTTTGGCAACATGCACATACACCAGAGGCTCCTGCATACTTAACCTCCTAGACCTTCTAACTAGTGTGATTGGAATACTTGGCTCACCCATATTTCTAGAATACAATACTAACTAAAGCCAATTTTTCAAGAAAAAACAATAGCCACAACTAGAAGATATCACACAGAAGACTAGTGAGCTATAGCAACACTACTACAAACATGCATTCACACTTACATACCAGAAGATACCTTATGACCACCTCTACAGTACCTTGTTCAGAACTTAGAACTCAATCCTCCAACATCTATAGCAATTATTTCCATGCCTTGATAATTTCAATTGATCAAACAAATAAAAAGTAATCCTCATTAAATAAGCGAATTAGAGGAGAGTTGCATTAAATGGCCACCCTGGCTCGCTCGTGTGAGCAGAAAATAAAGCGATGCATGCTAGATATCAACTATCGATTGTTTAGGGTTCAAAACTCAATCAATTAGGTTCATTAAGGATCACCACTTGCTTTAATACCCATAATTATAAATAGAAAGGAGGTGCTTTAAAACTGCCATGTACCCATCTAAATCCTTTATCATCCTCAACTTGCTTATCATCGATCTTAATGATTTGGGGATGATCTTGGCCATCAACCAAATTACATTTCCCATCACATCTTCAAGTTCTACCTCAAGACCTCATCAAGTGATGGCGTAGAACCCAATGATGAGGTATCAGTCTTTAATTTTGATTTTGGAAGGATCCCAACCAAACATTGAAATCCCATCACTCATCACTTGTTCACTTTCCTTTAGGTGGCTCTAGCCAGCAATGCCTTGACCTCGTGCGATGAGGAGAAACTCACCCATCAACAGTTGTGATTTCATCCTTAGCTTGCACAAGACAAATGGCAATAGTGCTAAGGTGAGCGATGGGTTAAATACTTAACCACATTGCTCATCATGGGTTACCCTCCAATAGTGAGGATACAACACACGATAAGCAATGAACCTATGGCAGTATGAAGAACAGTGTATCTCTCATTGCGAGATGGACATGGGAAATTTGAAAATAATGTGTGATGAGCGATGAAATGCCAACAATATACTTAAATGGCACTTAAAAGCACATGGGAAAAAGTTGTTCTTAAAAGGAAACATCCTTGGCTCAACGGGTGAACAAGGTGTTGGGGCTAGTTAAAACAATGATAGTGAAGGCCATAAAATGTCACTTAAGTAACTAGAAACTTGATGCAAATGATCAATGAGAGAGCTTAATTTGAAGGAGGATTAAGGGTATAAATTAAATGAAACCATAAAACCCTAGACTCTAGTGATAACAAGGCAAGATCAAACATAGGCTTTCCCATAGAACCAGTGGGACGATGAAATTTAGGGTTCCACCACCTCGCCCACAATGGTGTAAATTTCCAGCTCATGATTTTGAGCACTTGGAATATCTTATGCAATTGAGGTGTAAAAGTACTAGGCCTTCAGAGGAGGATATCAAAGCCCTTATTGATGCAATAGTTGTGTAGGCCCATATTAGTTACCAATAGAGGAACAAAAATATCTTAGAGTAGGGAAGGAATTTTTCTAAATCATATGTGATGACCCCAAGGGTGGACACTTGTAAGTACAAATAAAATATCAATAAAAAACACAATTTTCCTATTGAGAAGATTGTTGGTGAAAGAAAAATTATGGAACAATAAAAAATTTAAAATAAGTTCATCCCCAAAATCCAAAATTAGCATGTGAAAATTAGTGATGCTATTGTACATAGGGAAAATATTTTTGACATAAAGGAGTAGAGAAAAGATAAGCATATATTATCAAGTCACATGTCTAGAATAGATATGAAAAGTAATGCAGTGGTATTTCTTCCAACCAAGTGGGATAGTGCATTTTGAATGCTAATATAGTGACTATAACACCAAGTATAACTCTACCATTGTATACTTTGACTGATATGGGACTAATTCTAAGTCAGGTGAGGTTTTATCTATCTTTATATCAGAGAATTTCATAACATAGAGCAAGAGTTGAGTCTTTGATTTTTGAGGTTGTGCCTAAACAACTAGCAAATGCCTCAATTAAATAAGAAAAGAAAAAGGATGATATTGTGGAAGTATATGGGTCGACCTACAATATTGTGTCCCACTTTTTGGCCAAAGTAGAGCATTGAAATCAATATTTTTTAAGAGATATCAAGTTTCCACAATCCATAATTATGATCAATTTTGCTTCTGGTTTTGATTGTGTTTGAGTTTTTTTGTCATCGACGTTTTGCTCTTCCTTATGCTCTCTCTCATCCTGATGATGGATCATGGAGTGTGATCCGAAACGTCGATGACAAAAAACTCAAACACAATCAAAACCAGAAGCAAAATTGATCATCAATATTTTTTGCCAAATTTTCACTTTATGAAAACTATAACAACTAAACCATTAATAATTTGGATATGATGTGAACTAGTGATTTGTGAGGATTTGTGTGTAGATTCTAAATATATATATTTTAAAAATATCAAAATAAATTATGTTTTTTTACTAAACTTTTAGTAACTTGCTTTAAAGTAAACAACATTTTAAAAAATTGGCATTTACGTTGTAACACATTTATTGAAAGGAGAAAATTATAATTTTTTAAATATAGATTTCTAACATCAATATCTAGTGCATGGACATTTTTTCATTATTTTTTGTTTATTTTTTTAATTAATTTTTGAAGTTAGATTAATTATAATATGGACATAGGTGTATGTCACAACACATAACTTGATTTGTATGTATTGAAATTATTTTCTTTTCTTTTTGCTTGATCAAGGACATCAATACCTAGGGCACACATAATTTTTAGACTTTATTATATTTTTTCCTATTTTTTCATGTGTGTAAAATAAATACCTTTACGCTTGGTGAAAATCCTACATTTATAAGAAATAAAATATAAATATAATAATAAAATTAACAATATTCAAAATTATACTTTTTGGAAAGGTTATAATAAGGGCTACATACATGTAAAACATAATTTCTAAATGACTTTATTTGATCCTTCAAAAGGTAAAGAAAAGGTGGGTTTTTGTCAAAATTTTGATAGGTGTGAAAGAGACTCCATTGTGGGTAATAGGGTATGATTTAAGACTAGAGGGGTTCTATCCAAGGGGGTTTGATCTAAGGGGGTCTTATCTAATCCTCTGCAATTAAAACCCCTTATATATAACCCATCAAGGCTTAAATCATTATTTTTTCTATAAAATATGTGATTTTAGGAAAAAAATTGGATGCCCCAAGTTTGGGACACATTATTTTGGTATGACCCATACCTCAATGCTTCAATTGTGAATAGCCATCTCACATAGAATACTTATACACCATGTTGATTATAAATGGATGCATACTCCATAATTGCATGGTTGAATCTAGAGAATCCAAAAATTTCATGTCACTATAGATGATGAATGACCTTGGATTACAAGTATCCAAGTCTTATGGGAAGTTATTTTTGATGGATTCTAGAAAGGTAAATTTCATTGGCCTAGTAAGTGATGCAAAATTTTAGTTGGATACTTACCCAAGCAAGGTCTACATGATTAATATTATAATGGTTGATTGTCCTCCTAAGTGGGGGATGATATTATCAAGAAAGTGGGTAGCTTCTATTGGTGGAAGAATACAATTTTTTTAAAAGTTTAAAGATATTTTTGGAGTTTTCCATTGATGAGGTTGATTGGAAACATGAGCATGGATGGTGCATAACAACATGATACAACATTTTCAATGATTTAAACTTTGTTGTGGATCATTTTAAGTATTTCTAACAAGTTTTTGAGGTGACATGGAAGACAATTGTGCAAAGTGAATTGGTCTAGAAAAGTTCACTTGCATAGAAATTTGACTAAGTATCAAATCTTCTAGTTCAATGTAACAATGCATTAGTTTTTAGGTCCACACCACTCTACAAATGAAGATATCAATAGTCTCTTCTAACATCATTTTTGTAGATGTTAGATTCACCTAATTCCAATATTTCATCTTGATTGCACAAACAATTTGAGATATATGAGTAACAGAGTTCGACCTAGCATATTACAGTCATTTCTTAGTATAGTGTGTTTGTGTGGGAGAATCTACACTTCCCCACAGCTGAGTATTTGGCCTTGTGGTGTTGAATTTAAGTTTCTATATGTCATTTGAGCTTAAATCCTAGATGGTATCAAGTTTTGAGGTCCATGTGTCAAAATGTGGATACACAGTTGAAGGTTTTTATTTTAGGTCTTATATGGTCTTATATGGAGCTGAAATAACATGTTTGATGTTGTGCGAAGGATGAATAAGTATTGTTATCTTATGTGGGATTTATTATAGGTCAATTCCAACCTATACTAAGGTGTTTTGAGATTTGAATCATGGCACATGTTATAGATGATAATTTTTAGAGCTGACAAGTTATATTTTGAGTATTACATCTAATTAGGTCGACCTAACTCATATTCTACTAGATGCAGATATATATATGTTGGATTGATTTTGGTGTTTTGATTTAGATTGAATGATGAATGTGATTAGTATTATGTGTGATGTGAATTTTAGTAGATTAGTGTGAAATTGAGTTTTGAATGTTAAGTTTAAGATCAATGTTGTGTGAATGAAAAGCGAGATAGAGTGTTGAATCAAGAATTGACAAAGATTGTTATTAAGCTTCAATGGAACTATATTTCATACATACATAAGATGTAATTTTCATAGTTCAAAATATTCCATGAGCCACCATATTTATTCTATATTTTTCTCTGTGGATAGTGAGTCCAACTACAGTGAGTGTTTCTATAATATACTATAACTGATTATAATATATTATGAGCTAACCCTCATCGTGGTTTTTCCCATTTTGGATTTTTCGCATAAAAGTCCTAGTGTTCATGTGTTATTATATGTTGTGCATGTTTCATGATTTATTTCATTACTATAATTGAATATGCATTAGTGAATAGAATTTTAATGTTTGAATGGTTTAAGAGTATACTGATTCATCCCCCTTCTCAGTATTTTGGGTGTTCAAAAAAATGGATTTTTTGTGTGCCATTATTCCTTTTCATGGTGAGAATGTGAGGTTGGATAGCAAAAATGATTCTAAGATAAAATTGAGGGTCATTACAAGTCACCTAGTGAGGTAAGCCGATTTAATACAAGTATTGATCACATAAAATGTCAATGTGATGAGTTTGGGATTAAGATATTCTCATTCCATCAATGGTTGATAAGGAGCTGAGAAATGGTATTTAGACCATGTTTTTGATGGTGTCTTCTCAAGAGAAGTTACTGGTGCATGTATTGTTTTGATATCTCCAAGCAATTAAGAGTGTAAGTTTTCATTTAGGTTTCCTTTCCAATGTACTAACAACATTTTTTAGTATGATGCATTTTTTTGGGATTAAATATAGCTAACAAACGTGGAGTTAGGTGCTTGAAAATTTGTGGAGATTTATATTTAGTAGCGAAATAGGTAAAAGGAATATTTGTATCTAAGGAAAAGAATCTAAGATCATATAGAAATATCATTTGGGACAACATGGAAGTATTTGATGCCATTGGTATTGAATGGCTAGATAGAAGTGAAAATATTGAGGTTAATACTTGATGGGAGATATAAAATACTTTCATTTAAGGATTTTTATGTTTAAAAAGACTTGTTGTTATTGTTAATTGACATGACTAGCAGTAGAGAATAGATTAACATATTTTCTTATTTTACTTTATGTTTAACTAATTAGTGAATATTTTGAAAGTAATAGCTTATGTTAAATGCGTTGCTTTATGATGACTTTGGATGAGATAATTATGCTGCATTAATCTTTATTACCATGATTGTTGTCCTTTCAATAAGGGTTTTTGATAGGGTATCTTAAAGGTTGATGAGATTGTTAAAACTCTTTATTTAATCATGAAGAAATGACTACGCCATAGATAGGCCCTGCTAGATGATGAATCACTCAAAGTCTTAATCAACTTCTTCATATTTGGTTGAGGACCTTTTACTTCCAGCACCAATCTAGCATAGTTCTAGCATAGTCCTCCTTAGTCCACTTCATTTCTATTTTTTAGTTTCATTTTTGTAATCTATAGTTGGTCACCTTAATTTTTTTGTAGTTAACGCCATGTTAGAAGCTAATAAGGATATTTTATAAATATCCATACTTCAGTCTTAGTTAGGAGTTAGATAATTTTGTAATCAAAATTTTTGTAATCACAAGCAATACTTTGTTCTGTGTTCTACTTTTGATCAATGAGAAAGGAAGCAAGAAGTTAATCAACTCACTGTGTTAAAGGATCCTACCTGAGGAAGAGCAGGGCCCACTCAACCTTTGGAACAATCTTATGGTATTTTTGTTAACTGTTGTTATTTTTTGATTCATTAATATTAAATCTATAGTAGAAATTGATTTTGAATTGTTCAATCATTGAAATCATCTCCTACCTTGGTAAATGTTAAAATCAAATAATTACTTTTGTTTACAATTATGTCTGAAGTTTCAGTTTATTATGGCTAAGATCGAATTGTTAGAATGGTTAGATTTATTTATTAGAAATATTGAATTGAAACATTAGAATCGTTAGAAGGTTTCTTAGATAAATTAGATTTAGATTTTGTTTGAATCGGTTAAACTTGATGTTTGTTTATTAAGTTTCATTAAATTAATGTTAGGAATTTATGGAAAGATAGATTTGAAGTCTGTTTAGAATCTGTTCATGGAGATTAGTCTTTATGCTTTTTAGAATAATCATCATTTTCTTGCAATTCATTCCTACTCTTAATTTAGTGTTTACTTTCCAACAATTAAGTTATGGATTTATTTTGAAGCAAAATAGAATTAATTTTAATTTCGTGTTTAGATTAGGAATTCAAGTAATCATTAATTGTCTCCATTAATTGCTCTAAATTGAAGTCAACAAAGTCTGAATTAAGTCAACAGGATTTTAAAATTAGAAGCTAAAATAGAATTAAATCTTAGGAATCAGTCACTACAGTTTAGCTCCTAAAAGCTCTTGAAGAGCTCCCAAGAGCTCCTAAAAGATCCTAAAGTAGGCAAAACAATACCTAAAGTCACTATTTATAGTGTAAATCCCCCCAAAAGAATCCATGACAACTATCCTTATCACATATTTCTCTAAGACACACCTAGTTCGATAAAAGAATTAATTAAATGATGCAAGTTGTGACATCAATGACCTTGCCCATAATTTTTGGCACCGTTGTTGGGGATACTTAAATGATTTGGCTATCTAGTGAGAAGCCTTAGTGTTGATAAGGAAGAGAGATCTGAAATTGTGGATGAGATGAAACAGAGATCAATTAGGAAGGTTTCTTCCATGAAACATTGACATTAGAAGAAATCTTGATTTTAATCAAGAGGATATCCAGCAATACCGGATTGAAAATCAAGAGGAGAAAAAAAATCCATTTCGACAAGAAGAAATGGGAGACCAACCAACACATCCCCCAGTAAATGGGACCTTTTCAAATCCTATCAATCTTGAAAGATAGCTTGATGAACCCCCTATGAAAAACATTTCTCCCTTAGTTCTTCCAACATTTAGGGGAAAGACTGCAAAAGACCCTATTCATTCCTGTTCGAATTCAAAATCTTATGCCAAACCTATGATTATTCAAATGATAATCAAAAGTTGAAACTATTTCCTTCTACTTTGAAAGAATCAGCTTTAAGATGGTTTATGGGTTTAGGATTAGGAACCATTAGGACTTAGCAGCAGATGGAGACTGAATTCTTGGACAAATACCAAGATTACTGTCGAGTGAGAGATAGAAAAGAGGAACTGTTTCACATAAAGCAACAAGAAGACAAAAGTCTAGAGGACTATGCTGATAGATTTCAATTCGTGCATCAACGGTACACTAATGGACTGGATGATGAAATCAGCAAAACAATTTTCTTAAGAGGGATTGAAGATCGGTCTATAAAGTCCTTGAACCTAATGGGAAAGGGAGACATTAACAAGCTTTCCTTGGACGACATTATGGAGATCTATAGAAACTACTCTAGAACAAGAGTGGGCACTCAAAACTCCAAAAGGAACAACACTCACAACACTAATGTATTAGAAGTAATGGAAGAATTGGCGAACATGAAGACTGATCTACTACTACATCATAACATGCAAGGAGAGAAAAGAAGCACAAAACCCTTGTCAATTTATTGTTCCAAATGTAGGGGAAAACATATTTTGAGGGAATTCCCATTAAATCAGGTTCAAATATGTGAGATTTGTGAAAAACCACACCCGACCGGTTCCTACAATCTTTTGGTAGGAATAAAGAACAATATCAAGAAACCAATAGTGGTTGAAGAAGAACTCAATTATGTCGTCCAAAGACCTCAGAACCAAGGGTATAACACAAATCAAAGACAATATAATTCACAGTCAAATTGGAATCAAAACCCATGGCAGAACCAAAATCAATGGACCCCCCAATATATTCCACAACACCCACCTACATATTGGGGACAACAAGAATAGATGAATCCCCAATGGAATCAATCCCAGTGGCAGGCTAACTAGCAACCGCAATGGCAAGCAAATCAGACCTCATGACATCAAAATCAAAACCAATTCCAGCCATGGAAAAATCAGGGACAAAAATGACGCTGGGAGAAAACACCTCTGGCACTTAATGCCCCAAATGCTTCAAATGATCAAGTGAATCAACCCCAAATGCCAGCTCAATCGGTTCCAAATCCAAAAAAAATCACGAACTGATACAAACAACCCAAATGTAAATGTAGTATATGTTAATGACATACAATTGCGAAGTCGAAATGTGCAAACTACACCACCAAAGACAATTCCAAAAAGAGAGGAAGAAAATAGAGAACAAGAGGAACAAACTATCAAACAAGCTCCCTATCTCGAGTGATTGCATGAAGGGAAGACTAATCCTCAAAACTCATCCCCTAACTACATGAATGTAATTGATTCACAACTTCTTAGAGAGTTGAAAAAGATTAACATAGAGATACCTCTATTACAGTCAATCAAGGATATACCTGAGATCAATCAGTTAGTAAAATCCCCTTGCATGAAGACCCCAAGAAGAAAAAAGAAAATTCCTTCAACAATTCCAGTAGGGACTAGACTACTTCCACATAAATATAATGATCTTGGTAGCCCTGTCATAACACTAAGTATTAATGGAATTGAAATACCAAATGTCCTGATTGATTTAGGAGCTGCCATAAATGTCATTACATCTGATACAGTTGAAAAGTTGGGAATGACAACAATTCAGCCAACAACAATTGTTCTACAGTTGATTGATCAATCAACTACAAAACCAAAGGGTATTAAAAAATAAATCATGGTCACAATTGATGCATGGGATTATCTAGTCGAATTTTTGGTTCTCAAAGCCAAAAGGAAATATTTTGGATACCAAATCATATTAGGCAAACCATGGTTGGCTACTACTGCAGCCTTAATAGACTATAGATTAGGAAGCATGATAATTACCAATGGGAAAAAACAAAAAGAATTGTCACTTTATCCACCTGCACAACCATCAATAGAAAAAAACACTCACCTTTGGGTGGATGAGGATTTAGATTTTGAAGGTGATGGTATTGTGGAATTAGCAATGGTAACCATAACATAACATATCCAAGAATGTGAAGAACAAGAGATAATTTCAGAAAAAGAGCAACATGATTTTCAAAAAATGTTACATGAACAACATTGTTGTCCCCTGAATACTCTTGTTGACAAATCAGTAATTTATAAAATGGACACAAAGGAGATTACAGTAGTAGTAGATAGACCCCTTAATATCAATTCAACCTTATCCCCAACGTAAGAGGAAAAATTGAAAGAAATTTTAGAAAAACACACCAGAGCGTTTGCTTGGGAATATACTGATATGAGAATCATCCATCCTTCAATCTGTAGTCATCACATCTACACAGAAGATGTCAGACCAATAAGACAAGGACAAAGGCGAATTAATCTTGTTCTTTGTGACATTGTTAAAAAAGAAATTGAGAAGTTGCTTAACGTAGGATTCATATATCCAATATCTAATAGTTAGTGGGTTTCCCCACTGGTTATAGTTCCAAAAAAAAATGGTAAATGGAAATTTTGCATAGACTATAGAGAATTGAATAAAGCCATGAAAAAAGACCATTTCCCATTACCATTTATTGACCAATTCCTAGACAGCCTAGCAGGCAGCAACTACTTCTCATTTCTTGATGGCTTTAGTGGATATTACCAAATCCAAGTAGCCCCTAAAGATCAAGAAAAAAATACCTTTACCTGTCCTTGGGGTACGTATGCCTATATAGTCTTACCATTTGGACTATGTAATGCACCTGCGACATTTCAAAGAGCGGTACTTGCAATATTTGCAGACTTCACCACTTCATATGTAGAAATCTATATGGATGACTTTACATTCCATGCTAAAACATTTGATAAAGCATTACAAAACCTAGAAAATGTTTTACAATGTTGCAAAGATCATAGGTTATCACTCAATCATGAGAAAAGTTCCATTATGGTGATAGAGGGAATTGTTCTGGGACATCACATCTCAAAAGAGGGGATAAAGGTTGATCCAAAGAAAGTTGAGATCATATAGAACATTGAAATCCCTAAGAACCAAATTGGAGTAAGAAGTTTTATTGGGCATGCAGGGTATTATAGAAGATTTATAGAAGGATTTAGTAAAATTCCATCACCACTATTTACCCTGCTCAAGAAAGAAGAAGAATTTGTATGGACAAAAGATTGTCAGAAATCCTTTGAAACAATCAAGATAGCCCTAACAACTTCATCAATTATTAAAGGACTAGTTTGGGGAGATCCTTTTCACATACATGCAGATGCATCTAATTTTTCCATTGGTGTAGTATTAGGACAACAAGATGAAAACAATGGCATGCATGCAATTTACTATGTGAGAAAAAACTTAAATCATGCTGAAAGAAACTACACAACAATAGAAAAGTAATTTTTAGTTGTAGTATATGCAATAAATAAGTTCAAACATTATATTACAGGCTATAAAATCTACGTACATACAGACCATGCTGCAATCATATATCTAATGAATAAACCAGTGGTAGGTGGACGCATTCTCAGATGGTTACTTTTATTGCTAGAATTTGATGTAACTATCATTGATAAGCCTGGAAAAGACAATGTTGTTGTTGACTTTCTTTCCAAAATTGTTTTACAGGATAACCAAGGAACAGTGGATGATGCATTTCCAAACAAACACTTATTTTCTATATTAGATCATCCACCATGGTTTGCTGATTTGGAAAATTACCTTGTTATAGGAAAATGTCCAAGTCAATTCAGTCATAAGCAAAAAAAGAAGTTAATCCATGAGAGTTCCAAATTTCAATGGATTAATGGTCTTCTATTTAAATTATCTCCTGACCATGTTTTACATACATGTGTAACAGAATTGGAATTTTATGATGTAGTGCATGCCTACCATCACGAACTTGAAAGAGGACACTTCTTAGTTGTAAGAACAGTTCACAAAATCTTGGGGGTTGGTTACTTTTGGCCAACAATGAAAAAGGATGCAACATTCTTTTTCAAACACTATGATGAGTGCCAAAGAATGGGGAGGCCTACAATAGCCATGGATATGCCACTACAGCCACAAATTTCTCTTGATCCATTTGAAAAGTGGGGCATCAATTTTGTGGTACCGATAGATCCACCTTCAAGAGGGCAGTGATATATCCTTGTTTGTACCAATTATGCAACAAAATGGGCTAAGGTGAAGGAACTACCAGTAGAAAAAGAAGATAAAGTTGTAGACTTTCTGTACAAGAAAATTCTCTAAAGGTTTGGTGCACCCAGAGAAATTGTTTCAGATCAGGGACCACAATTTGTGTCAGCAATGATGGAAGCATTTTTACAGAGGTACCAAATAACTCAAAGAAAATATTTTCCTTATCACCCATAGGTGAATGGACAAGTAGAGTTCACAAATAGAGAATTAGAGAATATTCTAACAAAAGTAGTTTCTTTGAAGAAAACAGATTGGGTAGATAGGCTAGATGAATCAGTCTGGACCTATAGCACCACGTGGAAAACAATGACTGGGTTATCCCCATATGAAATTTTGTATGGAAAGAAACCATTCATGCCAATTGAATTTGAGTTGAAAACATTGAAGACAATAGTAGAAGTCGGGATTGACCTACCAGAAGTAGAGAAAATAAGAATTTTGCACCTTAATAGACTTGATGAAATGAGAATGGAGGCACTTCAGCATACAAAATTTATTCAAAAGCAAAGGAAAGAATAGCACAATAAACACATTTTGTCCAGACAGTTCAGAGAGGGAGATTGGGTGCTATTATTTGACTCCAGATTTGAAGATTTTAAAAGAAAGTTCCATACCAAATGGTTAAGACCCTATGAGATACAACAACTATTCAAAAATGGAGTTGTCCAGTTAGTTCCAATTGATGGAGAGAAAAGAGTTATGTTTGTCAATGGTCATCGACTGAAAACTTACCATAAGCTAGCAACAAAGGAAGAATTTCTAGATGAATTGCAACATAGAATTGAACATTTTCTCATGGAAGAGATCTCTTCCATGAAAGAAGATATTTGAACCTTTCAAGAAGGCACAAATAAAAAAGGTAAATTGAAAACCAGTAAATGGCGATTTACCTTGAGAAAAGTGGAAGTAAATTGAAAACTAGCAAATGGTGGTTTACTTTCAAAAAAAAAAAAAATGATGGCTGAAAACAAGAAATGGCGGTCTATCTATGTTAACTTCTGAAAGCTCCTGAAGGCTCCTAAAGAGCCCCTCAAAAGCTCTTGAAGGCTCCTAAAGATATTGAAGACTAAAGACTCTGAAGACTCTATTTTGCTCGATAGCTCCTGAAATTCCAAACTCCTGAAAGCCCCTAAGAGCTCCTAAAGACTCCTGATGAACTCCTAAAAGCTCCTAAAGAACTCAAGAGCTCAAAATAAATTAAGGTGCGCATTTAATGTAAATATTGTTTTCGAAGTTATTTTCTAATTTAGTTAGACTAATTTAAAATAGGTAAATATTTATGAATCTAGACATCTCTACCACAATGTTAATTAATGATAGTAATAAATCCACTTTTAATCATTTTAAAAAGCGGTGGATTGTTGGAATAAGGAATGATGTGACATGGATAATTTTAGTAGAGGACAACAGATCTCTTCATGATTTTGTTGTCTTTTCAAAAATCCTCCCAAGTACATGATGACATGTGTAATGAATGTTGCCAACCTTGCGAATTGAATTGCAAGTTTCAAGTTGTCGTGTGCAAATCATCTAGAGAAATAAAGGAAATAAATGTAAGAGATTAATAGCATGTCATGTCATTTTCAAAATTGGTTGCTCCCAAATCAAGAAAAAAATCATTCCATATTTTTGGTAAGTATTCACACTGTCAGTTGAAGTCTGCCATTTTTTATAGAGAAAGATGGGGAATAAGAGAAATTATGAACCAGAGAACTTCAATCTTGATTCAAAGACCAGAATATTGTTAGAAGAAGCTGGGTTGCTAAATTTTGTGATGCGGTATGAAGGCTTCCAACCATAAATGGTTATGGAATTTGTGACAAATTTCAACATGAATGTCACCAGGGTAAGGGGAGAAATAATTGAGGTCACACCAAAAATTAGAAGTGAAATTTTTGGGATTCCAAATGAAGGAAAACTGGTTAACAAAGGTCAAGTTAAGTTTGAGAAATTGGTGGATGTGTTTCACCAAGAGCCAGAAAGAAGGCCAAAGATACAAATGCACAAAGGAGACCAGTGTGGCATAGCTCATAACAGTTTGCATGAGCCATAGAGGATTGTTGTGTCTTGGCTTATGAAATTCTTCTCCTGCAACGGGCAATATGGTACGATACTAGGTCTAGGAATGTGGCTTTTAATATATTTAAGGTATGGTCAGACAAATCCTTTAGCTAGGATAATTTTTCCAACGTTCTTATTTCAGTAAACTTGTTCCATGATTTTGATAGTGAAAGCTAGGGGGGAATCTTCTTTGAAATACCAGGGGTTGATAGATTTGATAATTAAATACCATTTCTTGAAAAAAGAAATTGGGAAGCAGGGTTGGTTATAAATTTTGTCTACGCATGTAGGAAAGCAAAAAGGGAGACCCACAAGGGGACCCTCAGCTAAAAAGAAAAAAATGGAGGAAGGAGAATCTTCCAAGAAAGGGGGAAAAAGAAAATTAAGAAAATTTCCAGAGATATCTAAGGTAACCCGTACTGGGTCAAAAAGGAGGAGACAAAAAGTACATGAGGAAAACCCTAGTCATACTAAAACTGTTGTGTCCACTCCTGATGATGCACCCATAAGTCAACCCCCTACTTCCAAAAGCCCTGTTAAATCCCTTGAATATGAAGATACCTGTACCCCTGTACCATCTCCTAAGAGACCTCAAAGCCCCCCTGAAAACCTAATGTCGACTCCTAAAGACAACCCTGTTTTTGAAGTCTACGACTCTGCTGAAGAGTTTGGTGCACAATCTGAAGAGCAAGAGGCCTCTAAAGAATTTGAACAAGAAGAGACTATAAAATCCCCTATACCTTCCCCACAACATGAGAAGAGAAAAGGGAAAGATCCTTTAATTGAAGAAGAAGGACCCCACAAAGCATTGAATACAGAGGAATTAGAAACTGAAGAATTACTGAGAACAATGAAAATGTCTCATTTAGAGGCTAAATTAGAACAAGAAAGAAGAAATGTGCAATTATTTGAAGAAAATTTGAGAAGAAAAGAAGAAGAATTGCAACAATTGGCCTGCAAAAATCAAGCAATGGAAAGGCGAGTTGAGCAAAATGATGCAAGGATCAGAGAATAGTTAAGTAAAATAGAGGATGCCCTGCAACAAGCTAGTGTGAAAGCATTAGTAAATGTTGATGAAATTTCAAGATTAAAGGAAGAGTTCCAATGGAAAGAAGAAGAATTAAAGCCGCATCCATGCAGTTCTATGCACAAGAAGCCTCTACTTCCACTACTCCTCCATGCAACCTTGCATTACCTTCTGTTATCCCTCATATTCCTCCCATTCCTCCAGTACAACCAACTCCAGTTCAGTCAAGATACCGTTCTTTAGCAATTTTGAAATATAAGGAAGAAAACAAAGTGTTAAAAGAGCAGATACAAAATTTAGAAAAAGAAAAGAATGAGACTAAGAGAAGACTTGAACAGGTGGCAGAAGTCAGTTCTGCCATGCTTTCCATGAGAAGACCAACTGCAACATATTCTTTGTTTCTTAGAGAAAAGTTTTTAGAATGGAAATTAAATCAATTAATTTTGAGGAGTCTGGATTACAATGAAGATCATGATTTCCTTAATGATTACTTCAACAGCCACCCTGACATTCAAAATTTAATGTGTGAATTTTACCAACATGGGTTTTTAATGGGGGACAATGATGACACAATGTTGAATATATATGTTGGAGAGCTTCAGATAAGATCATTTATTTCTTTAATGAAAAACTAGGTGGATTGGTCAAATAGAATGAATAATTACAAAGAAGCTCAAAGAAAATATGGGTTACCAATGAGACTTGAAAAGCCCCATGCTGAATTATATATCAAAGCTGTAAGATTAGTGGCCAGGTTAAATAATGTTAATCCCATCTATGTCTCAAATTTGTTCAATAGCATTGCATAATTCCAAAATGTGGAAGCAGCACTCCCGCCATTAGCACTACAGTCCTATGAAGAAAGGTACTAGTTTATTCTAGAATCAGTCAGGAGAAGGGAGCCAATTAGTCCAAATAATATTAATTGGAGTTTAGTCAGAGTCAAGCATGTTATCACTCTAATCCAACAGCAGAAAAAATTATGGGTAGGCATGAGATTCAAAATGCCAATTATTATTATGCCAGCACCAAAGCTAAAGGAAACGACAAATATACCAACTCCAGTAATGAGGGTGTGGTTTGAGAACTTGAGAGAAAATTATGGCTATGCACTTAATACCAGATTTTTGGAATAGTATAGAGAAGGTGTATTTGACTATTGCATTTGGATGGAGGCACTAAATAGAGAAAAGGAGAACACCATAGTTCTGGATGATGATCCATGAGGACATGGTCCAAAGAAAGTTGGGGAGAAATGATGGGAGATATAAAATACTTTCATTTAAGGATTTTTATGTTTAAAAAGACTTGTTGTTATTGTTAATTGACATGACTAGTAGTAGACAATAGATTAACATATTTGCTTATTTTACTTTATGTTTAACTAATTAACGAATATTTTGAAAGTAATAGCTTATGTTAAATGCATTTCTTTATGATTACTTTGGATGAGATAATTATGTTGCATTAATTTTTATTACCATGATTGTTTTCCTTTTCATCAAGGTTTTTGATAGGGTATCTTAAAGGTTGATGAGATGGTTAAAACTCTTTATTTAATCATGAGGAAATGACTACGCCATAGATAGGCCCTATTGGATGATGAATCACTCAAAGTCTTAATCAACTTCTTCATAGTCGGTTGAGGAACTTTTACTTCCAGCGCCAATCTAGCGTAGTTCTGGCATAGTCCTCCTTAGTCCACTTCAATTCGATTTTTTAGTTTCATTTTTGTAATCTGTAGTTGGTCACCTTAAGTTTTGGAAGTTAACACCATGTTAGAAGCTAATAAGGATATTTTATAAATATACATACTTCAGTCTTAGTTACGAGTTAGATAATTTTGCAATCAGAATTTTTGTAATCACAAGCAATACTTTGTTATGTGTTCTACTTTTGATCAATGAGAAAGGAAGCAAGAAGTTAATCAACTCATTGTGTTAAAGGATCCTACCTGAGGAAGAGCAGGGACCGCTCAACCTTTGGAATGATCTTATGGTATTTTTGTTTAAGTGTTATTATTTTCTATTCGTTAATATTAAATTTGTAGTAGAAATTGATTTTGAATTGTTCAATCGTTGAAATCATCTCCTACCTTGGTAAATGTTAAAATCAGATAATTACTTTTGTTTACAATTACGTTCAAAGTTTCAGTTTATTATGGTTAAGATTGAATTTTTTGAATGGTTAGATTTATTTATTAGAAATATTGAATTGAAACATTAGAATCGTTAGAAGGTTTCTTAGATAAATTAGATTTAGATTTTGTTTGAATCGATTAAACTTGATGTTTGTTTATTAAGTTTCATTAAAGCAATGTTAGGAATTTATGGAAAGATAGAGTTGAAGTCTATTTAGAATCTGTTCATGGAGATTATTCTTTATGCTTTTTAGAATAATTGTCATTTTCTTGCAATTCATTCCTGCTCTTAATTTAGTGTTTACTTTCCAACAATTAAGTTATGGATTTCTTTTGAAGAAAAATAGAATTAATTTGAATTTTGTGTTTGGATTAGGAATTAAAGTAATCATTACTTGTCTCCATTAATTGTTCTAAATCGAAGTCAACAAATTTTGAATTAAGTCAACAAGATTTTAAAATTAGAAGCAAAAATAGAATTAAATCTTAGGAATCAGTCACTACAGTTTACCTCTTGTAAGCTCCTGAAAGATCCTGAAGTAGGAAAAATAACACCTGAAGTCATTGTTTACAGTGCAAACCCCCCCAAAAGAATCCATGACAACTATCCTTATCACATATTTCTCTAAGACACTCCCGATTCGATAAAAGAATTAATTAAATGATGCAAGTTGTGACATCAACAAACTTTCACATCAATACTCTTGTAGTTGTAGGGTCAAGATATGATTTGAGTATAGATCGACCTTTATTTCAATAAAGAATTAAGTTCATAGCAAGACCCATCATACTAGACAACATACGCAACTAGAATTTATTTGATGAAAATCAATAAAATTGCATGTTCTTGAATGGTATGGATTATTTTGATGATAAACTAATTTATTGGAAGCCAATGGTTGAAATTAAGGATGGATAAAAAATGTTTTGGAATGAGGTATGCAATTGAAGGTAAATACTATTCCCAAAGTGTTGATTGTCCTAAAGAATATGTTTGATAGAAGATACCACTATAGGAAAAAGAAAAAATGAACTCATAAAGATGATGTTGAGGAGTTGAATTTGGGGATGAATGATAATCTCAAGATGATCTACATCAATAAAAATTTGAAACCTCATGAGAAGTAAATATTAATTTCCGTTCTACATAAATTCAAGAAATGTTTTGTGTGGTTGTATGAGGATATCTATGAATTTAGTAAATATTTATTTCAACATACTATCCCACTTCATCTTGATTCTAAACCATTCAAGTAAAAATAAAGGCTTATTATCCCTACCTTTGGTCAACAAATTCAAAAGGAGTTAATGAAAATGAAAGAAGTAATAATTATTAAGTCTACTAGACATTTTGGTTGGGTTTCTAATATTATCCCGATAAGAAAGTGTTGGAAATATGTGCCTAAATCATCACAGGCTGAAACCTCTCCTAGAGCAGAGTCGGTATGACATCCATCATGTCTGGCCAACTAGCAGCTTTGATACATTGTGGTTTTGTTCAGGTCATTGTGACCTTGCAAAAGTCTCACCGAAAGGTTGCATTTTGAGTTCATGTCGTTGTGACATTTTGTTCGCTGTGACCTCTCACCACTCGTAGAGATCTCTAGCCAACAGGCCATTCTATCGAATATCAGGGAGAGTCTTGGGTGTTCGTTGTGAGCTCTCAGCTATGTATTAAAGTCTTGCCAACAATTTTTACATTGTGTGGTTTTTGGCATAGCTTATAGTCTATCGGTAAGAAATCTTACCGATGTACAAATGTCTCACTGACAAAGCCTCAAGTGTTAGTCATCAGAGTAACACAAAGGATCTCAGAGAGAGGTCTTAGCGACTAGAGGATGTCTTGTCGATAGCCTATGGCTATCGAGGTAACACAAAGGGTTTCAAAGAGATGTCTCAGCGAGAATGAAAATTCTTGCCAAATGGTAGTCATCGGTGTAACATATATTTGTCTGATAAGAAGTCTTAACAAAAGTAACATGTCTCGCCGATAGTGTTTTATGTTGGAGCCTTCGGGGTAAGTCTTGGAGTTCAGTATGTTCTCTTAGTGAAGAGCGTATGTCTTGGTGACTGACGATAGCTTTGGGGTGACAATAAAGATCTCGAGAAGATGTCTCAATGATAAGCTTTTGTCTTGCTGACTGTGACTTGGTGCTCGATATGACTTGTGTGTCTTCATCATAACATCTTGGTGAAGGTGATAGGTCTTGCCGATAGTTGTATGCTTTTGGTGTAACCTAATGTTGCTCAATGAAACCTCTTGGCGAGCGGTAAGTCTTTGCAATAGGAATGTTGAGATCGCTATGACTTTGATTATCGATATGAAGTCTCACCGAAGTACGATACTCTTGCCGAATGGAAAACTCATGTCTATATGACTTGTGGAGTTTTAGAGTAATGTCCTAGCGAAAGCAATATGTCTTCGTGACATGGCGAAAGCTGAGCGATAGTCTTCTAAACTCGATGTAACATCTTGGTGAAAAGGATAACTCTTGCCAATATCAATATGAAGGTTTTGTGGCATCGGCGAGACACTATTAGTGTCTCACCAAGATGCCAACTCAGTGTTTTCTCTTTTGACCATTTTGACCATCCTATGTGGAGTCTCATGGACCAATAGGAGAATCCGAATCTGAACAGTTGGAAGTCTATTCGTTGTGACAGTTCTGTGAGGGAGCTCAACAGACATGGAACTACAGGGATATACTCAGTGATTGCAGTTTGTGATTGGTTGGTTGGATTGACAAATTCTTGAGTGATTGTATCAGTGAATGAATTCTATTCTGTAATGACTATAATTTGAAGTTTCCTGTACAAGATTGTTCATGGTGAATGTTGCTATAAATAGACACCAGAAAGATTAGTCTGATACTTGTATGTAATCCTTATTACTATAATACAAAGTGATTTCTCTTGGTGTGGTGGGTTTTTCTCCTATAAGGGTTTTCCCACGTCTATCTGGTGTTCATATGTGATTGTCACTTCTTTTTTTATGTTATCTATTTCAAAGTGCTTCTTAATTGGACTGTAATTGTAAAATTTAAAAGTGTCTCTACATTCTTCCCTGAGGTTTGACGTTAGGAGAGTTGTTTCTACACCTTGACTTTCCTTACAAGTGGTATCAAAGCCTGGCTAGTTGTGTTATCCTTGTAGGTACATTGGGTTTTTTGAGTCAATTCTGTTTAGTGGGAGTCTTGTAGAGTTTGTTGTTTCTGATTACACATTGAGATGGCTAGCACATCCAGGAAGATGGAAATAGAGAAATTCAATGGCAGTAACTTTGAGTTGTGGAAACTCAAGATGGAGGATCTTCTTGTTGATCGTGATCTGTGGCTTGCAGTGTCTGGAATGAAACCTCAGACCATGAAGCAAGAGGATTGGGACCTAAAAAATAGAAAGGAAAAAGGGCTAATAAGGCTCTGTCTGGAAGACTCTTTTCTTCTGAATGTGAATGAAGAAAAGACTGCAGCCTCTTTGTGGACAAAACTAGCATCTATTTATCAAGGGAAATCCTTGGTGAATAAATTGTTCCTGAGGAAGAAGCTGTATAATTTGAGAATGCAAGAAGGAGGGTCTGTAACTGATCATTTGAATATATTTAAAATGTTGATTTCTCAATTGATATTTGTTGGTGTAAAAATTGAAGAAGAGGATCGTTGTATGCTTCTGTTGTGTTCCTTGCTAGACTCATGGGATCATCTGGTGATGGCTATTAGGAGCACAACATTGAAGTTCAAAGTAGATGATGTTGTATCTTTGTTATCAGAAGAGATGAGGAGGAAATCCTCTGAGATGGCGAAGGAATCTCTTGTTGTCAGAGGAAGGTCAAAAGAGAAAGGCAAGAAGAAGGACAAGAAGTCAAAATCAAAATCATAGGGAAGATCAAAGTCTCCTGGAAAGAAGTCCAAGGTGAAGTGTTGGAACTGTGGGCAACCTGGTCATGTCTGAAAGGACTGCAAAGAGGAGAAAAAGAAGAAGAAGAAATACTCTTCTGATAATGATTCTTCTCAGGGTGATTCAGATGCCTTCATTGTTGCCTTGGCTACACAGGCATCAGATGATGTCTGGCTGATTGATTCGGGAGCATCTTTTCACATGACATCTCATAGAGACTGGTTCACAAAGTATGAATAATTCGATGGTGGAAAAGTGTACTTGGCAGGTGATTCTACTTTGGAAATTGTTGGTCGTGGAAGAGTCAGAATCCAATTTCCTAATGGCAGAGTAAAGCGAATTAATGATGTAATGCACATACCAGGTCTGGCTTGAAATCTATTGTCTGTCAGTAAGTTGAATGATATCAGAGTGCAAGTCATGTTCTCTAGAAATGGATGCAAGATGACTAGAGGTTCAATGGTGCTGGCTAGAGGTACTAGGATTGGTACTCTGTACAAGCTAGATGCCCATGTCATTCAATGTAACAGTGTCTTTGGAAAGTCACTAAAAGCTATTCATGGAGGTAAAGAGGAAATTTTTCCTAATTATGTAAACTCTATGGAAGTAAAACTTCTAGTAGAGAAGACTATGCTCTGGCATCATAGTTTAGGCCATATAGGAGAAAAAAGTTTAAAAACCTTGAAGAAGAAAAACCTTGTTGAGGGGTTTGATGATTGTAATCTTGAATTTGATTTATGTGAACATTGTATATATGGAAAGAAGCACCGTGTTTCATTTTATGACAGTCCTCAAAAATTTTCTGGTTTGCTAGAATATATTTATTCAGATGTGTTTGGTCATGTGAATGTTCCTTCTTTGTCTAAATCAAGATTCTATGTGTCATTTATTGATTATTATTCAAGAACAGCATTTGTATATTTTCTAAAAAGTAAATCAGAAGTGTTCAGTCGGTTTAAGGAATTTAAGAACCTTGTAGAAAATCATACTAGTAGAAAAATCAAATGCTTAAGGACCGATAATGGTGGTGAATTTTGTTCTGATGAATTTGAAAGATACTATAAAGACCATGGGATTAAAAGACATAAGACTACACCTTATACTCCATAGCAAAATGGAGTTGCAGAAAGGTTCAATAGGATGGTGATGGAGAGAGCACGAAGTATGCTTAGTAGTGCTGGCTTGGAGGAGAAGTTCTGGACTGAGGCTACTACTACTACATATTACTTGATTAATCAATCTCCTAATTCCACTCTTGTTGAGAAAACACCTTTGGAAGTGTGGTCTAGTAAGAAGCCCTCTCTTAGACATATTCGAGTCTTTGGCTATGAAGCATATGCATATGTGCCAGATGTGAAAAGATCTAAGTTGGAGAACAAGGTTTTCAAATGTATTTTTGTTGGCTATAGTGCTAACATTAAAGGATACAAGCTTTGGAATCCTGTTATAGAGAAGGTTGTATACAACAGAAGTGTAATCTTTCGTGAGCTGAAACCTTCCACCTTGGATCTGCAGTTAGAGACAAAGTTAGAAAATAATAAGGATGTAGCAGTAATTCCTCCTACTTCAGAGAAAGAGGAATTCAAAATTCAAAATGTACCTGAAACTGAGGAGAGCTCAAGCAGTTCTGAAAGTTCTGAAGAAGAAGAACCTCAGCCTCAGCTAGTGAGGAGGTCAACCCGTGAAAGAAAACAACTAGATAGGTATGGGTTCTCTTTGATTGATTCTACTTGTGCCTATGCTTTGATTTCTAGCACTGATGAGCCTAGGACTATAAAGGAGGCAATTAAAATGCATGATTTAGATTCTTGGTTGGAAGCCATGGAAGAAGAGATGGTATCTTTAGAAAAGAATTAAACCTAGAGTCTGGTGCCCTTGCCAAAAGGCAGAAAACCTATGGGCTGTAAATGGGTATTTAAGAAGAAGATTGGTTTGGATGGCAGTGTAGAAAAGTACAAGGAAAGACTGGTTACAAAGGGCTATTCCCAGGTAGAGGGAATTGATTATGGGGATATTTTCTCTCCTATAGCAAAGCTGATGTCTATCAGATTTCTTTTGTCACTTGCAGCAGCATACGACTTAGAGGTCAAATAGATGGATGTGAAGACAACATTTCTTCATGGTGATCTTGAAGAAGAAATATATATGTCCCAGCCTAAGCACTTCGTTGAAAGAGCTAAAGAAAAACTAGTATGCAAATTAAAGAAGTCTTTGTATGGGTTAAAGCGGTCACCTAGAATGTGGTACTAGAAATTTGATACTTTTGTATTGTCTTTGGGATTTGTGAGATCAAAATCAAATCACTGTGTATATTATAAAGCTGAAAGTGATCGAGTTCTTATTATTGCTCTCTATGTTGATGATATGATGTTCATTGGGAATAGTAAGCTAATGATTTTTGATCTTAAGTCTCATTTGTTTGATAAGTTTGAAATGAAGGATCTTGGTGAATCAAGGTATATTCTAGGGATGGAGATAACCAAGGATAGGAAGATAGAAAGCTTTGGCTCAGTCAAAGTGAGTATATCAGGATTTTTCTTGAGATATTTTGTATGAATGATTGCAAACAGCTAGTTGTTCCAATCTTGCAAGGAATGAAGCTATCTATTGAGGACTGTCCAAAATCTCCTACTGAGATGGAGGACATGACCAGTGTACCTTATGCTAGTACAGTTGGCATTCTCATGTATGCAATGGTCTATACAAGGCTAGACATGCCCAAGTAGTGGGAGTTCTTAGTCGGTTTATGGGTAATCCTGGAAGAACACATTGGGATGTTGTAAAGAGAGTTTTCAAATATTTGAAGGGCACTTCAGATTTTTCTGTGTTATCATGGGAACTTGGTTGAATCACAGAGGACTCTTAGTATTCATAGTTATGTGGATTCTGATTGGGCAGGGGACATTGACAGCAGGAGATCCGCCAGTAGATACATTTTCATGATGAATGGTGGTGTAGTGCACTAGATGAGCAAGCGGCAAGCTGTAGTCGCTTTGTCCACTATGGAAGTTGAATACATGGAAGCTACTCATGCTTGTAAAGAAGCAATATGGTTGAAACGTTTGTGTTCTAACATTGGTTTTGATGCAAGGGAGATAACTATTTCTTGTGACAGTCAGAGTGCAATTTTTTTGGAAAAGAACCCTACTTTCCATGCTAGAATGAAACATATTGATCTATAGTATCACTTTGTACGAGATATGGTTGAGGATGGAAAGGTCAATTTGGAGAAGGTTGATACTCTAGAGAATGTTGCAGATGCATTGACAAAGCCAGTAAGCATAGACAAGTTTAGGTGGTGTGCCAGTTCAATGGGCCTTAGTGCCCATGATTTTCAGTAAGTTATGTTGTGCTCTAGAGGTGCCTATGTGATCTTCGTCAAGTGGGCGATTGTTGGAAATATGTTCCTAAATCATCACAGGCTGAAACCTCTCTTGGAGCAAAGTCGGTATGACATCCATCATGTCTGGCCGACTAGGAGCTTTGATACATTATGTTTTTGTTCAGGTCGTTGTGACCTTGGAAAAGTCTCACCAAAAGGTTGCATTTTGGGTTCATGTCGCTATGACATTTTGTTCGTTGTGACCTCTCACCGCTCGTAGAGATCTCTGGCTGATAGGCCATTCTATAGGATATCAGGCAGAGTCTTGGGTGTTCGCTATGAGCTCTTAGCGATGTATTAAAGTCTTTCCGACAATTGTTATGTTGTGTGGTCTTCAACATAGCTTATAGTCTATCGGTAAGAAGTCTTACCGATGTACAAATGTCTCATCAACGAAGGCTCAAGTGTTACTCATCAAAGTAACACAAAGGATCTCAGAGAGAGGTCTTAGCGACTAGAGGATGTCTTGTTGATAGCCTATGGCTATCGGGGCAACACAAAGGGTTTCAAAGAGATGTCTCAACGAGAATGAAAAGTTTGTCAAATGGTAGTCATCGGTGTAACATATATTTTTCCAATAAGAAGTCTTAGTGAAAGTAACATGTCTCGCCGATAGTGTTTTATGTTGGAGCCTTTGGGGTAAGTCTTGGAGTTCAGTATGTTCTCTTAGCAAAGGGCATATGTCTTGGCGACTGATGATAGCTTCAAGGTGACAATAAAGATCTCGAGAAGATGTCTCAGTGATAAGCTTTTGTCTTTCCAACTGTGACTTGGTGCTCAGTATGACTTGTGTGTATTCGGCATAATGTCTTGGCGAAGGTGATAGGTCTTGCCAATAGTTGTATGCTTTCGGTGTAACCTAATGTTGCTCGATGAAACCTCTTGGCGAGCAATAATTCTTGTCGATAGGAATGTTGAGATCACTATGACTTTGATTATCAATATGAAGTCTCACCGAAGCACGATACTCTTGCCGAATGGAAAACTCATGTCTATGTGACTTGTGGAGTTTTGGAGTAACTTCCTAGCAAAATCAATATGTCTTGGCAACATGGCGAAAGTTGAGCAATAGTCTTCTGAACTCAATGTAACATCTTGGAAAAAAGGATAACTCTTGCTGATATCGATATGAAGGTTTTGTGGCATCGACGAGACACTATTAGTGTCTCACCAAGATGCCAACTCAGTGTGTTCTCTTCTGACCATTTTGACCGTCCTATGTGGAGTCTCGTGGACCAATAGGAGAAGCTGAATCTGAATAGGTGGAAGTTTGTTCGTTGTGATGGTTCTGTGAGGGAGCTCGATGAACATGGAACTACAGGGATATACTCAGTGATTGCAGTTTGTGCTTGGTTGGTTGGATCGACAAATTGTTGAGTGATTGTATCAGTGAATGAATTATATTCTTTAACGATTGTAATCTGAAGTTTCCTATACAAGATTGTTCATGGTGAATGTTGTTTTAAATAGACACCAGAAAGATAAGTCGGATACTTCTATGTAATCCTTATTACTGTAATACAAAGTGATTTCTCTTGGTGTGGTGGGTTTTTCTCCCATAAGGGTTTTCCCACATATATCTGGTGTTCATATGTGATTCTCACTTCTCTATTTCTGTTATTCATTTCAAAGTGCTTCTTAATTGGACTATAATTGTAAAATTTAAAAGTGTCTATGCATTCTTCCCTAAGGTTTGACATTAGGAGAGTTGTTTCCACACCTTGACTTTCCTTACAAAAAGAAGAATGAGGGGATGTGGATGTGTGTTGAATTTATGAACATAAAAAATAATTCTCCTAAAGATAACTATCCCATTCCAAGCATTGAATTCTTGCTATGGAAAGTAAGAAGATCAAAAATAATTTCCATGATGGATGGTTTTTCAAGCTACAACCAAGTGGTTGTCAAGGATTCAAAGCAACATGAAATAGAATTCACTGGTCCATGGGGAAAATATATACATGTGAGGATGTCATTTGGTTTGAAGAATGTAGGATAAATTTTTCAAAGAGTGATGGATATGGATTTTTTTTTCTCATTAAATGGATCATTATAATGTACCAAGATAAATTGATTAAATTTACAAAGGAAAGAGGTGAGCATAGAAAACACCTCAAATTAATTATCAAGATATTTTTATAATATTAGATTTATTAAAATCCAAAGACGTGTAAATTTTATGTTGAGGAGGTCAAGATCCTAGGACACATTGTGTCAAAGGATGGGGAAAGAATAGATTTTGAATTATTCAAGGCTATTAGCATTATCCTTCAAGCCAAATCTGTTAACTTCAAATACAATCATTTTTTTGAGCAGGTCAATTTTTTTAGAAGGTTTGTTCCTAAGTTTGTTGATAAAGCTAAATCTTTCAAGGATATCAAGCACACAATCTTAGAGGACCCTATTATGGTAAGTCTAGATAATTCTAGACCCCTCTAGCTATTTTCTTTTGTATTATTTTGCAATGTTGCTTTTGTGTTGTTACAAAAGAATGAAGATGGATATGAACATCTAGTATCATTCTTTAGTAAGTCATTACAAGTAACTAAGCTGAAACACTCAATGTTAGAGAAACATGCTTATGCATTAGTCAAGGAAGTGAAGAAATTTAGGGCATATATTGTAGGTGTTAAAATTATATCATATGTACCACACCCAACTATGAAGGACATATTTATGTAGCAAGAGGCTTCAAGTAGAAGTTGTTAGTGGATCAATAATATACAAGAGTATGACATGGATATAAAAACTAACAAAAATTTTAGGGGCTAAGGCATATCCAAGTTGATGTAAAGTTCCAATTTCAAGGTAGTTAAGATAAACATTAATGATGATGTTTCCATATGTAATTTAGGTGATGATTGATGATATAGGGATGTGATTTTTATCTAGTAAATATTAATTGTCCATCATCCCTAGATGATAACTAAAAGAGGACCCTTGAGCTATGGTCATAAATATATGTGTTGATTCAAGGTGAGAAAATGTGGAGGAAGCATGAAGAGGTTCTACTTTTATTATTAGATAGTAAGCAAATTGATGATGTGATGAAGGAATGTCACCATGGTATATGTGGTTGAAATTTCAAGGCCAAGTCCATAGCACCTAAAATATTGAGGGTAGATTTTTCATGTCCAACAGTGTTCAAATATGTTACATAGATGATAGGAAAGTGTGACACTTGTTTAATATTTTTAGTCAAGTTGAAGCTCATAAGTGCATGTCCACTACAACCTTAAAATTTTGAATAAATTTTCAAGCAATGGAGAATTGAATTTATTGGAGAGATACAAGAAAATTATAGTAATGGACATAAGTGCTTCATTTTGGCCACATGTTACTTCACCAAGTGGGTTGAGGCGATTCCATCTTGTAACACAACATCTAAGGTGGTGGTTGAGTTTTTTTATCAATAATATTATAACTAGGTTTGGAGTTCCAAATTCGATCCTTTTTTGTAGTTCCATGGGATTTAATTCAAAAGGCATGTAAGATACGTGTTTTGAGTTTAGTTTAGACCTAGTACACTCTTCCCCTTACGATTCATCGAGTAATGGATAGGTAAAATAAATTAATAAGAGCTTGATGAAGATCATAAAGAGGATGCTAGATCAAAATAAGAAGAGATGGGATGACAATCTCAAGTATTATCTTTGGGTTGATAGAGTCACTTTCAAGTAGGCTATTAGATGTAGCCTATTTGAATTAGTTTATTGGGAAAAAGATAGAATGTCTATTAGTTTAAGGATAAATGTGTATTAGTTGTTGCAATATATGGATGATGATCAGTGTGATGTAGTATCCTTAAGGGTCATGGTATCGACTAAGTTAAATGAGAAATGAAGACTAGCACAAGATAGAAGTTTGTACTACAAGTAGATTATGAAGTATCTACATGATAAAAAGACATCACCAAGGTTTTTTAGGTTGGTGATATGAATCTTTTGTGGAATGCCAAGTTTCAGGATAAAGGAAAGAATGATAAATTTGGTTCCTTGTGGCTTGGTCCTTTTGGAATAGTTGAGAGGTATGAACATGTTTACCATATCATGAATTTAGATGGAAAGAAACTAAATCTTCTATTACATGATCAACATTTGAAGCATTACTTTTATTTAGTAGTGAAACTATAAATTTTGATTGGTTGGTGTATTGTTGTATCTTTTCTTTTTTTTCTCAAGGTGGTGTTTCATTTAATTGTGGAAAAAAATTTATATCTCCAATTATAATGGATTATTATTGTGCCTGCACGAGGCACATGCCCCCAACTAGACCCATTTTTGGAACTCAAATTCATGGTGTATTTTTTCTTGAATCCATCTATTTTCCATGTGTTTTATTGTCAATTTGTGACCTATTGTTGATAATTGATCTAAGAAATTTTGAATGGGTCATGTTACATTTTTTGTATCTTATTCTTCTATCATTCCCCTACCACTTTCATTTTTTACTCAAATTCCCCACTCAAAAAATTAAAATTTGGATAATTATGAGATTTTTTTCTTAGTTATTATTGATCCCTATCTCAAAAAGAACCAAGAAACTTAGGTTTTAGGTTCTTATTCCCTCTTGTGGTTTGTGGCCCACACTTTCCAAGTGTTCTTTTCATTTTTTTACCGACCAGACCTTAGGCCTTGGCTGGAACTTGGAACACTTTGGTTCCAATTTCTCACTCATTTTTTTCTATCCACTTTCTACTTCTCTATCAAGCCTTGGACCTTAACAAGAATTTGGAACCTAATTTTTTCAGTTTCATGTTGTCTCTTTCCTTCTATTCCTTGCTTTCATTCCCTTTTAGACTTGTTGAGCCATGGGTCTTAGTTTGAACTTAGAATTTGGAACATTGGTTCTAATTACAAGTTCTCTTCCACTCCCACCCCTTGCTCTATCTGTCTTTATTTCCTTTCAAGCCCCAAGCCCAATGCAGATCAAAGAGAAAGAAAATACTTACTAAATCTCATTTAATCAGACTCAAACATTCCAATAAAATGTGGAGTTCCAATACTTTCTATAACCTTTAAAAATATTACAAATCTTAAAACTTATTGATAGCTATCAACTAAATTTCATAAGATATCAACTTATGACAAACTGTCCTCAATACACTTCCATGGCACTTTTGCTACACAAAACAAAAAATTGAGTTTAAAGTACAACGATTCAATCCAATGCATGAAAAAACCTCACATGAGTCAAAATAACAATCTCAAGTCCTTAAAAATCCTTCAATACAAATTTTTCATCTTTAACTTAATAAAAAACAATCAACTACAACATTTTCCCTTTCATATTACATCATCTTGTTATGACTGTCCTCACTGTGTCACCATTGTATTTACAAGCCTCACCCCTCAACTTTTCTTACCAAACTACCTATGAATTTTTTAATGCTTGGGATATCTCTTTTAGGCTTATACCAACATGATCAAACTCTTTTTACACTTTATATACTCACCTTAAATGATTTGATAAACAAGTCTTCAATGATTTTTAGTATTCCTTGTAGCCATGCATTATAAAACTGTCAAAAATAACTTCTAATGCAGCCCTTCATTACTGACTATAATAAACATTTGGGATACCTATTTAAATGTTCTAAAACATATATAAAATCTAGCACAAGATATTTTGAAAAAAAATATAATACATGACTGTACATGTTGCCCAAGAGGCCAATTAGGTCTACACTAAATAGGGCTTATTGATTATGTTATTTCCACCATCAAATATTATTAACCAATGCTTGGAGAAAATTAAATTGGACCTTAAAAATATTTATAAAAAACCAAAAGTCAATTTACAAAGATATTTATATAATCCCTAAGGCTTTACTCCCTTTACTGCCTTGTTTCTGGACTAAGACACAATTTTTAGACAGAAACTTCAATCTTACTAACTTTATTCTTAATTTCTGGTTCTAAAACCTCTATAACACGAAATTACATCCACAAAGAAATTTCCTTACCAAATACCAAGCACTTTCATTGATAAATATAAGAGAAACATGAATTTAAAGGTTCCTTGTTACCCTAAATCAGGGTTTCACTATTTTTTTGGAAAAATTCAATATCTCTCACAAAATTCCACCAATTTACATGCAATAAAGTGAAAATGGAAGGTTATTGAACACTTAAAATCATTTAGAAACCCATTCATGGCCATAAAAAACCGTACCAAGGTCTGAAATGATAGTTTTTTGTAGAAAAATGCGTAAAACAATGCCTTTATTGATTCTATTTCAAAACTCCAACCACCAATGAGTTCCCAAATGATTCCAAAGACTTTTTAAAGGAACTAAAACATGAATAATCAGTTTCTAACTTATTTCCAACTTCCTACCCATGTTTAGTCCCTAATGATCTTTTAACTCCCTAATTGTTGTTTTATGCAACTTTCACATTTTTGTGCAATTTTGACATTATTTGTTGACATTTTTGCATTTTTCACATTGATTTGCTAAATAGGACTTTAATACATTAGAAATTACTTAAATGGCCCTTATTACAAGGTGAAACATCAAATTGAACCAATTTCTCAAACTTTCCACTAGGAGGTAAAATTGTGTCAAGGTGCTCTTGCACCAAAGCCCCAACAAAAATTTGGAACCTAGGCTCCAAAATCTTGTTACCTCTTAGCTCATGATGCCCACATAGTTTCCAGTTTCCTCTCTACGCCCAACACTCACATAGGTTATAATTTCCTCTCTAAGCTTGATTCCCATGTAGGTTCCAATTTCCTCTCTAGACTTGATGCTCACTACTACACTTCAACATTCCAAATTATTTCTCCCAATGCCCATTAGTACTTGGGACCCATGGTTCACCTCAATGGTTTTAGGTTCCTCCCATACCCCACTACCTATCTGAAACCTAGTAAACAAGAAGTGCATTTTTAAAATGATTTTGAAGTGTCGAATTTTTTGGTGTCATATTTTTCCCAACCAATTGCCTATCATTAATGTAGGAGGTTTCCCAACTACTAGACTTAAATTTCATTCCATTCTATTTTTTTGAGGCATACATTTAGGGTGAATTTAATTCCCAAGCACGAATATGAAATTTCTATAGTGCCACAAGTTAGGGTTTCATACATGGTATATTTAGGATTTTTTAACTTCATTTGAAGGATTCAAGAATTATCCCTAAAGGAAGAAGTGTCAACACATTCTTGGGCTCCAATCATTGAAAATAAGTCATAGGAAAGTAGTAAAGGTTGCTAAAGTACTTGTAGGTACCATGGCATAATATGTTACAAATGTAATTCCTATAGAATCATAGTTATAATCATTCAATATTTTCATGTCAACGTGTGAAATTTGATTATGAATAAATGAATATGTTTTATTTATGATGTTCTAAATTTGACACATGTTAACGCTTTGATAAACTATAAATAGTTTTTTTTCCTTTTACTATATTTACTTCAAGTTAGCTTGACTCTATAGCCCACTAATAGGCACTAATCCTAGATTAATTTGACTCAACCACTTATTGAATGGAAAAATATAAAAATAAAACCTTTTGGTTGAGTTTTAGTTTGTGTAGTTGTTGGTTTCACTTCTCTTCAACAAGTAGTTTTTATAAATTTTTGTGAACCATATTTCTTTCTTTCACCTTATAGTTGGAGAATTTTTGTATTAGGTCTCCTACAGTACTAACCTAATAAGTTTGAAGGTATGCAAAGCTTAAATAATTATTGTGAAGTTATGTGGGAGCTATTATAGGTCCACAAAAACCTATTTCAAATTATTTTGAGGATTGAATCTTGGTGCGAGGTGTGTGTGGAAGGATTTTGAGCCAACAAGTCATATATTGTTTATTTTGTATGGTACATCTAATTAGGCCAACCTAATTGATGTTATGAGTGAAGTAGATATATAAGTTAGATCTTTTCAGTATTTTAGAGATGGTGCGACATGAAATGTGTTAGTGAATATGAATTTTGTGAAGTTAGTGTGAATGTAGAGAAGAGTAGAGAATTAATTCATATTAGTATAAAGAGTTTTGAGTCTATTTTTTGAGCCTTGATAGAGTTGTATTCCAACATACTATATATGCACTTTGTAACAATTCAATACTTGGTTGTGTGCCACAATCTCTTCTATCTCTTTTATTTTCTCAATGGGTAGTGAGTCCACTTGGATAATGAGTCCACCTATAGTGAGCACTTTTGTAATATACTATAACCAGTTATATAATATATTGTGAGCTAATCCTCATCATGGTTTTTCCCATTTTTGGTTTTCCACGTAAAAATATTGGTGTTCATATGTATTGTGATGTTGTTAGATATTTCCATGCTTTCTTTTATTACTGTAATTGAATATGATGTAAGTATTGGATGCTTAAATGTTTAAATAGTTTACAAGAATACTGATTCACCCCCCTCTCTGTATTCCAAATGTTCAACAATTGGTATAATAACTTGGTTCCTTGGAAGGGGCTTAACCATTAAGGGAAGATATTGGGGGTTAAACATATGGCTATTAGAAGACTACCTACTCCTCCAGAAGAGATTCCTACTATTGGATTCATAGAAGAAGATTGCATACTTGACAAACATGGAGAACTCAAGGTTTCCCTTGAATATCTTGAAAGGACTAAAGGTGAAAATAGAAATATGAAAGAAAATGTCAAAGTAGCAAATGAATGCATCAAAAAATTGAGGGAGAAAATAAAACAATTAGAGAAAGGCATAAAGAGGTTAGTGAGAAATTCAAGCAAGCAAATGAAACCATTACCTATCTGAAGGTGCAAGTTGAATAAAGAAAGAGAGTTGAGGAATGTCTGAATGTAATGGTGAAAAGAAAATTTGAAGAATCCATAAGGATTGAACAAGAAGTTGTGAATTTGAGATCAGATCTAGAGAAAGTAAGGAGTCATCAATAAAAATTCAAGATGATTTCTAAAAATCTTGATGTAATGATTACAAATTAGAAAGGATCTAAAGATAAAGAAGGTTTACGATTTGAAAAGGGTGAAAACTCAAAATTAGATCAGACATCAAATACTAAAGACAAGAAGAACAATGGCAAGAAAATCCAAAATCAAAGGAATGTAGCTAGAAGACCACCAGTCAGACAACCAAATGCACCAAGGTACCCATATTTTAATGGTTTCTATTATTCTTGCAATAAATTTAGACATAAGGCTATGGAATGTAGAAGTAGAATGAATCAAAATGTTCCACAATTTTCTATTCAATGTTTTACATGCAAGAAATTTGGTCAAAGAGATAATGAGTGAAGAAATAAAATGATGAATGGATATAAAAATGGTAGAATGGTTCAATATTTGAAAGGCTACTATTATACATGCTATAGATTTGGGCATAAAGCTAATCAATGTAGATCTAGAATAAATGGAAATAAGATTGGTCAGAATAATGTCATATGCTACAATTACAATAGGCTTGGACACATTTCTAAGTTTTGTAAAAAAAGAAATATGAAGAAGGATAATCTGATAAAGAAGAATGATCTAGTATAAAAGATTGGTCCAGCATAAACAAAGAAGAAGATGGATAAGATTTGGGGAAAGAAGGAAGAAACTAAGGTTAAGGATGAATCTATACAAGTATATGGTAGATGTTTCCTTCAAAAACTAACTTGAGAGATTTGGCTCAGAGGGGAATTTAATGGAAATATTTCATCCCCTGCCAAACAAGAGGTGTGGTGGAACCCTAAAAAAAATTCCATGGTCACATTTCTAATTGCTCATACCCTATTTCCATTAGGGTCTAGGGTTTAAGAGTTTTATATACCTTGCTACCCTAGGTTATCCTTTCACTTATGTTCTCACATTGATCGGTTGCATTAGGTTACTAGTTAACAAAGTGGCTTCTTATGGTCTTTATCATCATTTTTTTTAACCGACCAAAATTTTTAGGTCACCCATCGAGCCTAGGAGGTCCCTTTTTTTAAAAAATTTATCCTCACGTGCATTTTAGCACCACTCAATTTTACCACTTGTGTTCTATCGCTCATCGTGTGTTACTTCATATTAACCCATCTCCATCCCACAATGAGCAATGCACTATCTTTCATGTCGCGCTTGGTTCATAGCCCATCGTATGTTTCATTTCCACCACTAGAAAGAATCCCTCGATGAGCGATTTGGTTAAGTTTTTAACCCATCACTAGCCTTATTACTATTGCTAGTTATCTCATGCTCTCTAAAAGGGAAACCATGACCGTCGATGGGTGGATTTTCTCCCCATCGCGCGGGTTCAGTCTATCATGAATTAAGATTGCTCAACGAAGAGTGAAGCCACAATGAGCGATAGGATTCAAGTCTAGATAAGATCTTCTCATGATCAATATCAATGGCTAATATCTCATTGTTGGCTTCTAAGCCATCACTTGATGAGGTCTCAATGCAAAACCGAAAGACGCGATGAGTGATACTCATAGAATATGGAGAGATATGTGTGGAAACTCCTTAACTCGTCAAAGTATGTATCAAATCACTAGTAGGGCCTCGTGGAGAGTGTGGAACAATGTGATCCATTGGATGGAATTTTCATATGAACAAATCAATGGCCCAAAGTCAAACAGGAACAACCAATTGATGGAGTAATTTTTCACTAGTGCAAGCCTTCTTGGCCATTAATGGTGAATGTACTTATCTAGACTCATGTAAAAGGATTTGTATTTGCATTTTCCTCTCATTCGAATGTTTGAGGAGCTAAAGAAGAGTTTGGAGAAATCATAGCCGAGGCCAAAGAAAGTTGTAGAGGAGTTTTTCCCAGGTAAGTCGTCATCAAATCCCACTAGTTTTTCTTGTTACTTTGCAAGAATTGGTATATTGAACCAAAATGTATGAGTTGTTTTCAAGGGTTAATTAGGGTTCTTGACTTCTTTTGATTAAGTGTAGTTTTCTAATTGGGATAGAAGCAAAAGGGTAGAATTATATTTGAATTTGAGTTTAAGTTGTCAAAAATAGAATATCAATTCCAAACCTAGTTTAATTTCAAACATGAAAGCCCTAAAGAAGCCAAGATGAGTCAACCTAGTGAGTTGTCATCTTCAAAACCCATACCCAAGAAGAAAAAATAGAAGGTCTCCCATGACCTACCCCAAACATCTGAAGGGCCAAGAGGAAAATGTGTCAACCAAAAGACTATACCCATTTCATGGACAAGTTCCAACCACCAAATGTCAAGGAAAGCAGTAGGAAGGCTATAGGGGAAGGAATCCTAACCCCCAATTTCAAGGACCTTGCAGCTAGAATTGGTGACATTATCATACCAGAACATAGATGGGAGTTATTTTTGTATGCTTTCACAAGAAGAGATGATTGGAATCCTGGTAAAAATGTCTGGGGTTTTGATTTAGGGAAGTTGGTTGTCCCTAGTGTTTTTGTGGAGGTGGATTTAATGTTGCACTTTGCAGAAATATATGATTGATGAGCCTAGTTTTTGGTCCAATTCTGGGTAGAATCTATAGTTTATTTGCTGGTAGTTGTCATGGAATTTAATGTTAAATGTCAGTATTTTCATAATTTTCCCTCAAACTATTGACATTGGACTTAATCCTATCTATGCAAGCTTTAATGACATTTGGCATAATATGTGGATTATCCACATTGATTTTGCATGTGGTTAATGAGTGTTCCATAGAGTGGTTATAGATGTGTATTTATTATGTGTACTAACCTTTCCATGTAGATTTAATATGCCAAGTTGAGGAAGACACGGCCAACTAGGAATGGACCATAATCTCCAACAAAGCAATCGCTCCAAGTCAAAGGTAGCTGAAGGCAGAAGATTCTTCATGCAACTAAACGTAACTACCTTGTAGTGGACTTTAATGATTGATTATGCATGGGCATTACTACTGTGCTAGATCTGTGTTTGGACCTGCATGTCTAACTAGATTCCATGCATGTGTAACCACCATCACTCTATTTCCTCTATTTTCCCTAAATGGCATCCTCCCGGTTGTGAAATTGACTACACCATTTAGTTGTTAGTATAAATAATAATTTGATGCTCCTTATTTAGGAGGTTTCATGATTTGATATTGTATTTCACTCTCTAGTTTTTAGTAATACAGATACATTACTCTTTTGTATTCATGATTCACAGTGAATAAAATAAAATTTCAAGTTCGAGCATCTAAGTTTTCATTAGTTTTAGAGGATACTTATCCAAGGGGGACCACTTGGTGAGTAATTTGTCTTCTTAGTTTAGCATTAGTTTAATATTACTTGTTGCTTAGTACTTAGTTATAAATCTAGCACCGACTATTCCTGCAACCACTATAATTTCATTATGTGACTGTTCCTATAACCAAGGCAAACATAGCAATGTCTTGCTTGTTGCTCATATTTTCATTCCTATTATGCATTTCATCTTAGCATATTCATTTATTTATGTTCAAAATTTGTTTCATTCCTTTTCAAGAAATTTACTTTCAGTATTGTGTGTTCCTTAGTTGTAGAATAGAATGGCTACTTTGGGTTCCTAGTGCACATACTCTGCTGACTCATTTCAAGTTCATGTTCCTAGGTTGACAAGTTAATTGTACCTTCATGATGATTGAAATGGCTATTTAGGTCATATTTCCAATCTCTGCATCATGGTTGTAAAGGCTTAGTTATTTAGATCATTGTAGGAGGCCAACATTTTTGGCATCATTGTCGGGGATGGTGTCAAACTAGGGAGTCTTTTGGATTCATTGGTAGTTTTCCTTAATATAGTGTTTTTGGAATTTGTTCTTAGTATATCCTCATTTAGGAAGTAATGACCCCCCTTATTCTTTACCAATTCTTTGCGTGAGCTAACTGATAGTGAGTGATACCTCATGCATAGAGGAAGAAGGGATGCTTATGGGAGATTCCTTCCTAACAATCCTAATCCATTCTAGCTAGTTGACTATTAGAATCTACCAAAAGAAGAAGAAAAAGATCCACAACCCTTTTTTGATGCATATCCTAATCTGACTAGTTTTAAAGTCTCCTTTGAAGATCAAAATCAACATGAGAACCCCTTTAGTTTGGGACAACATCAAGTAGGCACGGGTGATGCAAATAGGAATAGACCTAACTAGTCAACTTTTCCTTTCCCCACTTCCCATCAAAATGAAGTTGACAACATCAAGAACATTCCTGCCTCAGCATTCCCAAAGTTTTATGGACTTGTCACAAAAGATCTAGATACCTTTTTATTTGAGTTTGACATACTCTGTAGGAGTTATGATTATACTACTGATGCCCATAGGCTTAAGCTATTTCCTACTACTTTGAAAGAGGTTGCATTAAGATGGTTCATGAGCCTAGGAAAAGATACTATGGAAACTTGGGAAGACATGAAAATTAAATTCCTTGAGAAATACAAGGAATATTGCAAAGGTAGTGACATGAGAGGAGGTGAAATTTTTAGGATGTAGCAAAAGGAATATGAGAGCCTAAAAGATTACATTGCATGGTTTTTGTTTTTCTTACAAAAATATCGACACCATACACTTAATGAAGACTCATAGAAGTTGCTTTTCCTAAGAGGAATCAATGATAGCTGCACTGATTCCTTGGACCTCATGGGAGGAGGAGATATTTCCCAAGTTCCTTGGGAAGATATCAAGAAAATATGTCAGAACTACTCTAGGGAAGCTTCAAAGAAAGGGAGAGCTTACCAATCTTCCATGGGTAAGTCAACTACTAGTGGAGTCTCAAGAATGGAGATTACTCACTTGTTGGAAAACTTCAAGCAAGACATTATCAATAATCTAGCTACTCAGCGATATACACTTTAGTCCAAGAAGAAGCAAGAGGAGGTAGAGGCAATGTTGACAAAGCATTGCCTCCACTACAGACAAAAGAAGGACTACAGATGTAACATGGTAGCTAATCTTGAAAGAAAGCAAGTTCCACCTGAGTTCAAGCCAATCCAAATTGAAGAAGACCAAGTCTACTATGTTTTACAAAGGAAGCCTTGGCTCCAAGACAAGGTATGCCACTGAATCCACTATCCTATGTTGGGCCATATTTCAATTCCTATTCCTTTGGTAACCAATGGCAACCCCCATATCCACCTAGTTATAGAGGATATCCACCATATCCTTGGAGTAACCCTCCAAATTCTTGGCCCAGTCATTAAAGTTATCCACCCTAGTGGTAGCAACCTCAAGGGAATTGGCAGAAATTTCAAGGGTGTTGGCAACCACCTCCAGGAAATTGGCAGCAAATGAATCAATGGGGTGGAGGGCAGCAATGACCTACTTAGAAAACCAATTACATTCAGCCACCTTCTCATCCCCAATAGCCTACTATAATGCCTCCACCTACTAATCCCAGCTCAAATGCACCTAAACCTACTGAACTACCAGCACAACCCACACCCAATCCAAATAACAAACCACAACAGCGGCCTACATACTTTGTTGATTCAAATAAATTCCCTGCATATGCTATGAGTGTAAGTGATATCCACTTGCATTTAGGTACTACTCTACTGGCCCCTTCCAAGCCCATTATCACTGAGCTCCCTATGGAAGAGGAAGAGGAACCTTTGAATGATCCCATTTAGCCTAGTGTACCTAAAAATCCTAAACCAATCCAAGTCAAGTAAACTGAACAAGATCCACCATTTCCTCAGAGATTGGAAGTTTCCAAGAAGGAAGAAAAGGAGGATACAGATTTTGATATCTTGGATTAGCTAAAGCATATATGTGTCCAAATACCTCTATTTCAGTCCATAAAGGATGTTCCAATCTATGAAAAAGTAATCAAGGAAGCCAATTTCAAGAAGCCAGGAAAGAAAAAGAAAGACCCAACTATAGTTCATGTGGTGGGATAGCTAGCTGAAATCATGTTGGAAAAAGTGACTATTCCCAAGTATAACGACCCAGGCAGTCCTATTGTACCAATTGTTATAAATGGAATCCAAGTAAAGAATGTTTTGATTGATTTAGGGGCAGAAATAAATGTAATGACCAAAGACATCCTACAACAACTAAATATCACAAGCATGAGGTCCACTCCTATTATCTCGCAACTTGCTAATAGCTCTACTATTAAGCCAGAAGGTGTAGTGGAGGATCTTGTGGTAGTTCTGGACTCCTGGGAGTACCCAACAAACTTTATGATTCTCTCCTAAAGCTACACTAGGCGAGTATCCCATTATTCTTGGAAGGCCATGGTTAGCAACTACATATGCATACATTAGATGTCAGTCAGGTGACATAACCATTTCAAATGGGAGGAGCACTAAAAATTTTGTTCTCTATCCGCCTGCTTAGCCATCTCCTGATGAAGATAATCATGTATGGCCACATGTTGGTGAAGAGGACGAGGAATTTAACTCTTTGGTGCAGCTTATGATGTTAGGTAGAAGCTCTTTCATGTAGATCTAGGATGAGGATGAATTATTGGCTAACATCATTCAGAACCATTGTGAAGTGGAGGAACAATCGTCTTCTCATTCTACTACTCTAGTCAAAACACTTATGCCTGCTCTTCCTACAACCACTGTTCTTGTAGACAAACTTCCTCCAGCCACCATTCCTACAGAAAAACTTACTATAGTAACAAGTATGTCTCATACATTGCTACGATATGAGCTAAAGGTACCAAGTGTTAATGAAACAGCCATGATAGAGTTAACTACATAAGTACAGGTGTTAGAAGAAAAATATTTGAAAGTTAATAGTAAATTAAATGAAGAAAAACAATTGTTATTACAAAACCTATTAAGGACCCATCAACATACATTTGCATGGGATTATCATGTTATGAAGGGATTGGATCCTAAACTTTGAACACGCATAATTTACATCAGAGATGATATCACTCCAATAAGATAGCCACAAAGAAGAATTAACTCTGTACTAAGAGAGATTGTGAAAGGAGAATTGCAGAAATTACTAGAAACAAGATTTATCTACCCCATTTCAGATAGTCAGTGGGTGTCTCCTTTATTGATTGTTCCCAAGAAGGGAGGGAAATGGTGATTTTTTGTTGATTATAGAGAACTTAATGTTGCCACCAAGAAGGGGCGCTTTTCTTTTCTAGATGGATTCAGCGGCTACAACCAGATCCAAATTGCATGAGAGGACTAGGAGAAGACTACATTTACCCATCCATGGGGGACCTATGCCTATTTGGTGCTCCCATTTGGCTTATGTAACACACCTACAACTTTTTAGAGGGCAGTCATTAGCATCTTCTTAGACATTTCTCATGATTACATGGAAATTTATATGGATGACTTTACCACTTATGGTGTTGATTTTAATGAAGCATTGGAAAATCTCATAAGGGTCCTACAAAGATTTGAAGACCAAAAATTGTCCTTAAATAGTGAAAAGTGCTTCATGATGATGTAAGAAGGTGTAGTTCTTGGCCACTACATCTCCCATAAGGGAATTCAAGTAGATCTTGCAAAGATTGAGGTAATCACAAATCTTCCTACACCTGTAAAATAGAAAGATGTTAGGATTTTCTTGGGTCATTAAGGATTTCGGCAAGGTAGCAACACTATTGTACACTCTTCCCACTAGAGATGTTGAATTTTAGTGGACTGAAGCCTATGACAAGGCATTTTCTAACTTGAAGGCAGCTTTGAATCATGCTCCTATACTCAAAGGGCCTAACTGGGAGCTTCCTTTCCACATCCATACTAATGCATCAGATTATGCCATAGGAGGAGTCTTAGGACAAAAGGATTTGTTGAAAATTACATTTACTTTGTCAACAAAAATTTACAAGGAGCTTAATTCAATTATACAGTGACAAAAATAGAAATGTTGATAGTAATCTATGCACTGAACAAATTTAGACATTACATAACAAGCTTCCAAATATTTGTGCACACTGATCATGTAGCCATTAGATATCTCATGAATAAACCTTTGATCATAGGTATATTGGAAATATGGTTATTGTTGATGCAATATTTTGATATAACCATTGTGGATAAGCCAGGGAAGGTCAATGTTGTTGCATATTTTCTTTCAACGCTAACTACATCAAAAGATAATCATCCCATAGATGACTCTTTCCCTAATGAGTATCTATTATCCCTTAGTTTACAAACACCCTGGTATGGTAACATAGCCAATTACTTGGTCACAAGTAGAGTTCCTTCTAACTTCTCTCCAAAAGAGCGAAGGGCACTCATTGAAAAATACTTTCCTTTCTCTTGGATTGTTGGATGTTTGTTTTATACTAAACCTAAGCATGCCATGAGGAGGTGTGTGAGAGAAGATGATACATATGAAATTTTGCATACATGCCACAATGAACCATGTGGAGGACCCTTTGCAACCAAGAGGATAGAAATGAAGGTTTTGAACATAAGATATTATTGGCCAACACTCCACAAGGATACAGGAAGGTATACCAAAAAATGTGATAGATATCAAAGAATGGGCAGACCAACCAAGTCTGATGAGATGCTATTGTGCCCTCAGGTAGTAATCACTCCATTTTACAAGTGGGGATTGGATTTTGTGGGACCCATTGACCCTCCATCAAATGTTAAGTCTTATATATTGGTATGCATTGATTATGTGACAAAATGGGTAGAAGTTAAGGCAATGAAGTATACAAGAGATAACAAGGTTGCAAAGTTTTTGTATGAGGATATTTTCACAAGATATCAAGTCCATAGAGAAATAGTGACTGATCAAGGGGCACAATTCACATCAACCCTTATTGTAGCACTAGTCAATGAGTAAAACATAAGGCACAAAATGTCTACTCCTTATCACCCATAGGCTAATGACCAAGTTGAGGTGACCAACAGAGAGATTGAAGCCATTTTGACTAAAAATGTAGCTATTCATAGAAAGGATTGGGCAAACAAATTACTAGAAGTTATTTGGACCTATAGCACAACTTGGAAAACAACTACAGGCTTCACCCCATTTGAGTTGTTGTATGGAAAGACAATTATTATGTCAGTTGAATTTAAATATAAGACTCTACGGACTGCAGTAGATTTGGGGATGGATATTTCTGAGGCACAAAAAGAAAGAATCATGCAGCTAAATGCTTTGGATGAGATAAGAAGAGAAACCCTCTAGCAACAAAAGTGGTGTAGAATCAGAGAATCAAGTGGCATGATAAATTCAACAAGGACAAGAAATTCCAACTAGGAGATTGGGCCCTGATCTATGACTCAAGATACCAGGGCAATGCAATAAAATTGCAGACAAGGTGGCTAGGATCATATGAAGTTGTTGAGGTCTTCCCTAATGGAGTTTTTCAACTTACTACCATTGACCTTGTCAAGTTCAAATTACTTGTCAATGGTCATCACCTCAGATTATATCACAAGCCAATTTCCAAGGAAGAGTTCCTGCAACAATTCACCCAGCATTTAGCACCCAATCTTCCTGCAGCCAAAGGGAATGGACCTAGCATCGCTCCTTCTGGATAATTAAGGTGTGTATTCTCTCATAATAAAGAATTTCACTTGCATGGAAGTCCATTTCTCCACCCATCCATCACCACTTTTCTCTCTCTTCCATCACTTCATTCCACCTCACCTCACTCCACTTCATTTTCATTAATTGCTTAATTTATTCCCACAAGGTGAGTGGTACTTTTTGTGCAATCTTTGAAAAAAATATTCCACACATTTAGATATGTGCTCATTAATTTCTATCTTTAATCATCTTTTAAGTGTGTTCATTTAATCACTATACGGTAGTATAGAAGTTTGCATAAAATGCCATCATTCCCTGTTAAATCACCACTCCCATCTCGCATGTGTGGACACATGTCCAAATTTAGGATGGGGGGAGGGGAAAGGAAATGATGTAAATATATTTCCCATGTTTCAATTTATGCTAGGCTACATCAGAAAATTTAAAATGAGCCGATTTGAAATCTAAGCGAGAGGATGGCTTGCATGTGTGAAGTGACATTAACTGTAGTTGTCATTTATTCCCATCATAATTCCCCTTTATCACTCCTTTTCTTTCCATTATTGCCCCTATCATAATCTTGAGTTGCAAGCAAAAAGTGAAACAAAGAAAAGAAAATTCAGTTGATATTGGCACTAAAAATTGAGTAGGTATTGTAGGAAAGTGAGCTTGATTTTCATATGGGAATTGTAGGAAAGAAGTTGCAGAGCATTTATTTGATTATAGATAATGGGATGTGGGTTAATTTGAAATGAACCCACTATGCATGATGTTTTATTGTAGGATGTACAATGCCTAGTCAAATTTAGGAACTACAAATGGTGAAATTACTTCTTGAGGTTGGATGGCTTTGACGAAAGCATTGCCCTTGAATTCTCCTAGAAATTTTCTAAAGGGAAAGCCATAGTAAAAGGGTTGGAAATTGTGACAACTAAGGAAAGAATTGTAGAGTTCATAGGGTTACCAGCTGATGGAAAAAAATACCCTACCTCTAGAGATGCTAGATCAGCTAAGGCTGAATTTACAAAGCTGAATGACCCCCCATTAAGCATTGATAAATAGGGTGAAAAGAGAATGTCTCTATCTAAAACATGGAAGCAAATAGCCATTTATGTTATCAAATACATAACCTATGAGGTTTGCTAGTAAAATTTTCATTCTATAACTTCAAGCTTTTGAATCACATGATGCATAGAAGGATAGGGATAATTTATGGCGCTCGAGACCCAAACGAGTAGGGATAATTCTATTTCCCACCATTTTTCGATTAAATTACTAGTTGAAAAGTCTTTGCATGATGTATCTGCAATAACCTGGAAAGAATTTATAAATTTTGATCAAATTAGACTTCAGCACTTGCAACCTAGGGCTTTAACTCAACCCTGTAGGTCTAGCAAGAGATTGAGCATGGTTGAAGCCCCTCTTGATGCTTCAACCTCTAGTGCTGACTCTTGTATGAACCCTCATGTAGTAGAAGAAACCATAGAAATTAGTTCTTCTAGAACAAAGCACTCAGAAAAAGAAAGTTCTTCCTCTTATTCTAATGATGACATTCCACTTGAAACCCTAATGAAAACTAGGGCACAAAAGAGAGAAGTAGAAACAAGAAAGTAAAGGCCAAAACACAGCCTATAGAAAGAAAGGTGCCAAGTTCTAAAAAGAGGAAGGCTGATACTATTCATTCTATAGCCAAAGGAAAGCATGAGAAACCTCTGAGGAAATCAAGAACAACTTGGCCTGTGATTGGTATGCCTTTGCAGGAAAGCCCTAAGCCTAGTGAGACATCATGCAAGGACTCTGAAGCTCCAATGGGGAAGGATAATGTTGAAGAAGAAGATATATTTGGGAGAGTAGCAAATATAACACTGGCCGATCTTGCTAACATTGCAAAAGAGTTTGAGGAAAATCAGGATTTCCTGTAGCCTAAGCAAGAAGTCCTACAGCAAGATTTCCTACAGCAACAACCAAAACTAGAGCAGGAGTTCCTACAACCACAATAAGAACAAGAATGAGAGTCCCTGCAACAAGAGGTGAAAGAAGAAACCGTACCCCTGTAGCCAAAGATAACTAGATAGCCTGAGTCCATGTAAATAGTGCCATATGACCATCAATAAAAAGATTGGTAGGAATTCATAATCCTCTTGATTTCATAGTACATGGAGCAATTTTTAATTTATGGAAAGAAATAAAAAGAAGAGAGGAAGGATGGAAAAAGGAAAAACAAAAATTGATGGAGGAAATTCAAAAGAGGGATGAAGAGATTGAGGATAAAGATGCAGAAATTTTCACCCTGTAGCAAAGGGTGGATGATATGGCAACTTTTGCACCACAGATTTTGGAATGTAGGACCCCTCCAAGGGTCTATGCTCCACTCTTAAAAGAGCAGTATCTCTCTTTTAAGTTGTCAAGGATTTCCTCAAGTTTGAATCCTTCTATTGACACCCCTATGGAATTTTTCAATGCTTATAGGATTGCCTCCCTTAAAATGAAGAATTTGTTGTGTGAGTTTTATTTGCATAATTTTTTTATAATTCAAGACCATGATTGGAACCTGTTATTGTATGTTGGGGATGTCCAATTGAGGGAATTTATGTCTTGGGTAAAAAATATGCAATTGGAGTCTGATATCCCTCTACCTATTAGAGTTGAATCAAGCAACCCAAGGGATATTTACAGACAATGGAATAGAATGCTTCTCATACCTAGTTATGGCAACAGGATTATGCCTTGGATTGAGGCAGTTTACAGTGAGTATGAGGTAAAGACAACAACAAAGGAGGAAACTATGAGAATATTTCTATCACAAAGATGGAATAGTCTATTTGATGATCTGAAGTAGGTTGAGCCTCATTCCATCCACAATTATGCTGCAGCACTAAAGAGGATTGATAGGTATATTCAGATTGGAAGAACTCAGGGGCTGTCTTGGCTTCCCCTAACTTTCCATCCATCCATGCTCATGTGGCCCATGTCAAACTTCATATTCTACCAGTATGAAATTGCTTCAAAAAAGCAGAGATGGAACAAATTTGACAGATTGGGAGGATTCTATTGGGATCCTGATTCACGCATTGCAACCACTGATGTTGGGAAACTATCAGTTGGAAATTTTAGAGCTTTGACCAAGTAGAAGAAAAACCCTTCCCATGCTGGAAGACCAACAAAACGTTAGGTTGGGGGGAGTGATGAGCCTACTTTTTGGTCCAATTCTGGGTAGAATCCATAGTTTATTTGTTGGTAGATGTCATGGACTTTAATGTTAAATTTTGGTATTTTCATAATGTTTCCTCAAACTATTGACATTGGACTTAATCCTATCTCTACAAGCTTTAATGACATTTGGCATAATATGCAGATTATCTATATTTATTTTGCATGTGGTTAATGAATTTTCCTTAGAGTGGTTATAGATGTGCAATTATTATGTGTATTGACCTTGCCATGTAGATTTAATACACCAAGTTGAGGAAGACACCGCCAGTTGGGCATGCACCATAATGTCTAGCAAAGGAATCACTCCAAGTCAAAGGTAGTTGATGGCAAAATATTCTTCATGCAATTGAATGTAACCACTTTGTAGTGGACTTTATTGATTCAGCATTCATGGGCATTACTATTGCATTGGATCTACATTTGAACCTGCATGTCTAACTAGATTCCATGCATGTGTAACTGACATCACTCCATTTCCTCTATTTTTCCTAAATGGTGTCCTCCTAGTCATGGAATTGACTACCTCATTTAGCTGTTAATATAAATAATAATTTGATGATCCTTTTTTCAGGAGGTTGCACTATTTTATATTGTACTTGCACTCTCCAATTTTTAGTAATACAGATACATTACTCTTTTTTACTCATGATTTACAATGAATAAAATAAAGTTCTAGGTTCGAGAATCTAAGTTTTCATTAGTTCTAGAGGATACTTATCCAAGGGGGGCCACTTGGTGAGTAATCTATCTTCTTAGTTTAGCATTAGTTTAATATTACTTTTTGTTTAGTACTTAGTTAGAAATTTGGCACCAACTGTTTCTACAACCACTAGAATTTCATTTTTTGGTTGTTCCTATAGCTAAAGTAGACATAGCAGTGTCTTGTTTGTTGTACATATTTTCATTCTTCTTATGCATTTGAGCTTAGCATAATCATTGATTGGTGTTCATCATTTGTTTCATTCTTTTTAAAGTAATTTACTGTTAATATTGTGTGTTCCTTAGCTCTGGAATAGAATGGCTACTTTGAGTTCCTAGTGCACATATTGTGCTGACCCATTTCAAGTTCACATCCCTAGGTTGAAAAGTTAAATGCACCTTCAAGATGATTGAAATGGCTATTTAGGTCAGGTATCCAATCTCTGAATCATGGCTATAAAGGCTTAGTTACTAAGATCATTGTAGGAGGCCAACAATGATGATGTAAGTAGGGTAATCATAGACATTGAGGGTAAAAGCATTTTGGAAATAAAGAAAATTAAAGTCGTAGAGGTTTTTAGAATGAAGCCTAATGTTAGTGAAATGATTAGCATGGAAAAGTTATAGAAGGAATATGTTGAAAACAAGGTTGGGTTCAGAAGAGGTGAACTGTCAAAGCATAGATGAGAGAAGGGCTCTATGTTTGCAATCAAAGAAGTTGAACCATTGAATTGTGAAAATTTTGTAGACTATTTTAGATACACATACTTTATTTTTTGTCAAGTGCTTGGGCTAAAGTGTGATGGAAGGATAATGACACCCCTGTTAGTTATGATCATGTATATTCAACATAAAAACAAGCACATATGGTTCGATTATGCTAACAGAGTTGTTGAGTAGTTACACTATAACTTGATGAGGTTGAAGGAAAGGAGAACCCCTTTGACATTCAAACATTATTCATTATTGATGCATATGATATTATACCAAGGAAGAGAGGTTTTTGGTCAAGCCATGAAACTAAGAAAAGTAGATGAAAGTGGTAATAGATTGTTTGTCCAAATGTGGACATAAATCTGAAATTTTTTTTGCCAAAATTCAAATTATGTTGGATTCTATAACACCATAAAACATACCATTTTGGTACAAATGGATGTGGCTTCACCTAAGAGGATTTATAGAAAAATTCAAGCATTGTTGAGACCACGAGAATGTGGTGATGACCCCAATTATGAGTTCAATTGGGGAGATTGGTATTTGTATGAGAATTGCATAGTCATTAGGTGTTATGGGACTCTTGTGGTGCCACATATATTGCTTGTGTTTGTTTCTGATAGGCTAGCTTTCGCTGAGATAATGTGGCAAATAGATCATAGTGATGCAGAGAATTTTAGGTTGCCTAGAAAGGCCTCTATCATTGTATCAACTTTCTCCTTCAATTATTTTGTTGTCATGGAAAAAGAAGAATATGACATATTTGGCATAATGATCAATAATATAAGAATGAATGTAGACCCTACTAGAAAGTATGATCCAGAAGGAATCAGCAAAAGAGAAAAGATAAAAAGGGGAATTTAGGGTATGGAACTCATACCTTATATTTCAAGGAAGATTTGATAAAGAAATTTCCAACATCTGTTGTTGTCCAAGATAGAGAAAATATTTGGATGAAAATTGTTGAGGTTGAGCATAAAGATTCTACCCAAAACTCTTATTATGAAAGCCCTTACAAGCACCTCACTAACAAATTTAAATGGATGGAATTGGTCCTTAGTGATTTTAATGATGGTACTTTTCTAGAGAAGGTGCAACAAGCATAACAACTAGCTCAAAAGGCTTTGCAAGAGCATTTACTAAAAACTAGTGGTCAACCAAAGGAACCCATAGCATTATAAGTTCAATAGTAGCCAATGGACATTGAGGATACCCTTTCTATGGAGTTTCCTTTTGAAAATGTTGATGAAACATAGGATGCTAAGGGAAATGTACAGCAATCATCTATTGAATCAGTGCCTCTTGAGTAAGGAGTAGAGGATGAATTTCCACACCCTAATGTTGGAGATTTAATGGAAACATTTGTTCCAGATGATAGGCTAGTACCTTGAGAATATGATGAAAGCCAAAAAAATGATGCAACGGTTCTAGCTTGTGCCAAATTTCTAGAGGATGATTCTTTTGTAACATCTAGGGAATTTAGATAATACATTATTGAGCTGAGAGCTCGAGAAATAAATGATAGGATACAAAAGGATTAGGAGGGAGTGATTCCTTCACAACAAAAAGAAGTCAAAAAGAAGACTGAAGAAGAGTTTATTCAAGAAATTGAGCAAATGAATCCTATGGAAGCTAAAAGATTGGTCAAAGACAGTGGAGTATTGGTGATGTTAGGATGGAAACTATCTTCAATTATTGCTTTAGATGCAATTAGGAATGACCCAAATGCTATTGTGTATGAAGAAACTTTTGATGAGAAAACTTTTGGTTTGGAGTTTAGCCCAAGTCTACATGCACTAGCTATTTGTTCATTAACACTAGATTCAGGGAGGTGCAAACTCAATAGAACAATGACTAGCCTTTCACGAGATTTGATTATAGGAAGGGCTTCAGAGATGACCGCTCCACAGGCTGCAAGGTTAACAATGGATACAACCATGTTGATTGTTGATACTGCAAAAATATCTCAGGCTAGATATATGAAATTGTTGGAGAAGCACAACAAGCTAGTTGAGGAATACAATAAGTGAAAGCTATTGTGATCAAGGTAGGTCAAAATACCTTGCCTACTTCCCCATATAGTAATTCACCACAAGATAGAGATACGTTGATGTTGAGGATTGATGCATTGAAAAAGGAGCTCCAAGTAACAAAGTCTGAGAAGAATAAGCTCCAGGAGAACATGAACAAGATTATAAAGGATATGGCTAAAGAAAATCTAGGCCATAGATTGACCAAAGCAGCCCTTAAAGGAGAATCCAAATGGTTAACTTATAAAGGTATACATGAGGCATTTGAAAGGTTCCACCATGTTCAATAGGTTTTCAAGAGAACATGGAATAAATGGAGTAGTCAATTAAATAGTTGAAGGGAGATTCAAGAAAATGCAAAGGAAGATCTTGAAGCTCCAACAAACCTCCAAGAAATACTAAGAGGAGTTGAAATTATTAGTGAGGTCATAGGTTCTCATGAAAGAATTAGTGGGAAGCTACAAGGTAAAATCAAGGCCTTTAGAGATATGAAAGAGTAGGGTGTTCCTAAAATCTTTAATGAAGATGGAACACTCAAAGAGTATGAACCATGGAGAGCTTTCTTCAGGCATCAAACAATTATGGGCCCACAGATAACATACATTGATGATAAGTTGTACTTAACTATGCTAAATGGTGTAATTGATAATTTCATCAGGATTTAGACAAACATCGACACCTTTGTGAAAGAAGACAAAGTAGTGATTGATGCAAGATATAATGCATATAACACAAAGATGCAAAAACTATTGGATAACAGTTGGCCCATAGAGGAAGAATACAAGAATTGGCTAGAAAAGTATGTTGAATAAGCCATAAGGATGGTGAGATGGATATAGAACATGGTCTAGTATAATATAGGTTTTGCCTTTGAAATAACTATTTTAAAAAATATATATATTCTCTCTCTCTCTCTCTCTCTCTCTCTCTCTCTCTCTCTCTCTCTCTCTCTCTCTCTCTCTCTCTCTCTCTCTCTCTCTCTCTCTCTCTCTCTCTCTCTCTCTCTCTCTCTTCTTTATGCTTTCTTCTACTTTCATGTTTCATGCTTTTGTTGAATGAGGTGATGGCGTGGAATTCTCAAACAATGTGGATATGAGTTCAATGGGATTTTACAAGTTTTTTGTCTTTTTGTATTTCCCCCAATTTTCTTCAACTGTAAATATAACCGCCTAGGGGTTGAAATCAAATGAAATATTTTTGAAAAACAAATTGAAATGTAATGTGACTAGCCAATAGCCCAATGCTTGTTTCTCCCTTGATCTTATAAAAGTGAATTCAAGGCTATTGTGCAAGGGTCTTTCAAATTTTTGGTTGATATTAGGTAGTCTTAACAAATATTTTCACGAAGTGTAATAAGTATAAAATGGATACAAAATTACTGGTTAAGTCTTAGGTTATGAGTTTGTATTCATAGTTAGCTTAAATTTTTTGCAACAATTATAGCATTTGAAAATCGATAATGGAAAATTTCATGCAGATTGTCTCGTATGTGTTTGTTCATGAATCAACAACGAAATGATCAAGGATTATTTTATTGGTCTCATTTTCATTTGGTTGGATGTGTGTGTACATTTATGCTTCAATTCAAGTAGTTGATTAAAATTATTTAATGTAATCACTAGTTTGTGTGTTAATTCATAGGATCTTTGAAGTATTTTCTGTCTAAAAATATGAGTTATAAATTTGTAATGTAAATCCATAATAGTCTATAAATGTTGAATTCCTTTGTTATTGCATTACAACATGTTGTGAATTCAATCTCGTCACCCTAGGATAATGCATTGTTATATGTATTAAGCAAATTCAAATATATATGAGCAGCTGGATCATATCAAAGAAAAATCCATCTAATTAAAATCATACTCATAATGATGATAGTTGTTTTAAGTCTTGTTTAAATTATCCATTCTTTACTCCAAGTTACAAAGGTGTAAATGATTTTCTAGTTCTTTGCAAATTGTAACTTGTTGAGTCATAGATATGAGAATGTTTCTGCTTAATATGCAATGTTTATGGAAATCTTGTGAAGAAATATTATAAGTGCATTGTGGAATCACCCTCCCAAGCCTTGCAGAACCTGAAGTGCAAGAGGAAATCTTAATTTCTTTCTCTCATTCATTTGCCAACCCCTTTTAGGTTGCTAATCATTGGAACTAGAAAATCCATAAGCTTCCTTGAAGATATGGTTGGTATTTAAAAGATCCAACAAGGTGTTGATGCTTCAGCATGAGGAAATGTTTTGTAGATTGACATACTTGATCTTTTAAAGAAAATTATGCTAGAACATGTTGAAATACAAAAGATCATGGAACAATTGAAGGTGATTATGCACATAGTGAAAGGTTTGACAACTATTATTTAAAGCATTCAATGCAAAATTAGGTCAAATTCAAAGGGTTATAAAGTGATTTTTCTTAACCAAATTCATTACAACAAGCATTTGAGGTGCAAACTAGTGAAGAAAGGATTTGGAGTTTTTAAGGTAATTTGTGATTTGGTGCATTCAAACCTTAGTTTAGTAAGTGAAATAAAAGGTACTTATGTTCTCAATGTTTTCCTAGTTTCTTAGATAACTCTTTTGAAAGTAGTTTGAATTCATTTTTCAATGGAAACACTAAGGCTTGTTGAGGTTACTGATAGGCCATGACCTAAGTTTGAGAAACATCATGTTAAATCCATAGAGGTCAACCTCTTAGGCACATTTTCTAAGGTTCTATATGGTGCATATAGAGTAGAAGAAACCTATAATAAAGAAGAGGGTTGAAAATTTTGCATAGGACATGGGATTCACAAAGGAGCAAGTCGAGCAAGCAAGAGAAAGGTATGGAGCTTTGGGAAGCTCATTAGGCATTAGAAGATCTCGCAGAACAGCTACCACTCCTATTATCTAGAATTCCTTCGAGACTAAGGCCCCTTCTAGTGAGAAGAGAAAAAAAATGATAGTCCTCTAGTGAATGAGAAGTCCCCTCCAATTGTGTAGACAACAAGGCTTGAAAAGAAGAAATCTACTTCAACAACACCACTTACAACCCCAGCCAAAAGGAGAACAAAACAAAAGGTTGTAAGAGAAAAATTCACATGTAAATGTTCAAGAAGAAGAAGAGGAAGAAGGACCATAGTTGGTCCACAAAAGAAAAATTGAAGCTTCTCAAGGTGAAGCCAGTGTTAAAAAAAGATATTTGACATCATTGATACAAACAATGAAGAAGAAATAGAAAAGGAAAAGGAAGCTTTTGTAGTCAACATGGTAGAATAGAAGAAAGAAGCCACTAAGAAAGTATCACCAAAGAAGAAGAAAGAAAAAAAAGCTAGAAAAAGACTCCAAATGAAAGGGGAAAAAAAGAAAATGGAACAAGTAAGAACTCACACTCCCATGAAGTTAGAAGCACTTTTCAATGGAATAGTACAAAATGAGATGTTATTAGAAACTACAACTTTGTATAATGAAGAAGATGAGGTGGATAAGGCCATCATTGTTGAAGTTATCATTAAGTATATTGTTGTTCTTGAGGTTGACATGTGAAACATAAAGAAACAAATACCTATAGATTTATGGAATGTTTTGATAGAAAGAAGGAAAGAAGCTATAGATGAAGAAGCAAGGTTAAGATAATATGCATTGGAAAATATAAGTGCTCCTCTTTGAGGAAAAAAGCCACTTTGGCTATAGTAATCAGAAAGGAACTTAGAACTAAGCAAAGGGTGACAACCCTTATAGGTAGAGATCAAAATGATCTCGAGAGACTAAGAAAAGAGAGCATTAAAAAAGTAGAAGAAATAGCACAAAATTTTGGAATGACCCCTACTCTAAAAGAAAATATTGAAGGATATGTGCAGATGAATGATTCTCAACATGTGCATGAGGTAAATGAAGTTGCATAGGATAATACACCTCTGAAAGTGGAATACATTTCAGAGAAGAATGTTGAGGGAGCAATGATCGTAGAAGACATTACAAAGGAGGATACTCCTCACATACCTAAATTGAATGTTGAGGATACACAAGGAAAAATGGAGATAGATACTCCTCTAAATACCATAGATAAGCCTGTTGAGGAAGAAAATGTGAATAAGGTTGGTGAGGAAGCTAATTTTGATGTAGAGAAGGAAGAAGATAAAAATGAAGATGCATCCAAAGACACAGAAACAAAAGAAGAGACACTAGTGAACTCAAAAAATAATGGGGAAAAGGAATTCAAGGAAAATACTATGGAGAATACAAAGACTTTTGGTGAATCCTTTGTAACCACAGACAATTACCTATGCAACAAGGAAATGTGGATCTTGATAAGATTTCCCCATCCACAAGCTTCAATTAAGAGATGTATTCCATGCATCTTCCCAAAATGAGATTATAGAAACACATCAAAAGAGTGGAGATGTGATGGAAGAAGTTTTGAAGCCATTGCAAGAGGATATACTTGGTGCAAGCATTGACACTTCACTTTCTAGTATGGAGAAATTGAAGTTATTAATTAATACTTACAAAGAATATGCCTCCAATCTTAGAGGAAAAGTAGAGAATGAAGTTGAAAAGAAAATAAATGATAAGAAGATAATGGAAATCACTTAGAAGTGTTCTCTTGCACAAACAAAATTTTGAGAAAATTTAAAGAATGCACAAGTTTGTGTGGATGAGGCAAAGGCTCTATTCCAATATTGCATGAAGTGGCCCAAAGCCACATAAAGCATTAAGAGTGAAATAGACTCCATTGAGTCCCAGATCAATAATACATCTAGCGCCTATGGTCCAACACTTGACCTAGGTGGAGACAAAAGAATTGTTATTGAGCATTTGCATAAAAGATTCTTCTAGATGCAAGACCACAAGGAAAATGTCATTTTTCAATTTGGAGAGCTAAGGTACTTGATGAATTCCAAATTCATATATGTTTCAAGCGCCCTTTTGAGTGCTAAAAAAGTTACACAGATAAATCTGATAACTGTCACTCTAGAAGAAGAAGAGATACTAATAGAATTTGAAACACAATGCAAACTACTTGGGATGGCCAAGAAGACATGGGAAGAAGGAAAATAGGCTTGGCAGACCCATGTGAAAAAGCTTCAAGAGTTAACCTCCTTTGGTTGACAATATTTCTATTCTTTATGCACTTCTATTTTCAATTTTAGATTATTTGTACATATGCAAAGTATATAGAGTGGTTTATAGCACATTTTTTTGGTTTTTACTCTGGTACATGATTTAGGGGGAATCAATTCAATTTTTTAGTTTGTACATATGCATATATTCCTCAATGGGAGATTTGGTATGCGCTAGAAAATTTGTTGCATATGCCCTTTTCCCTTGATGTCAAAGGGGGAGAATAATTTGGATATTTTTTGCTATGTTTCCATCAATGAAAAATGGGGATATTGTTGGAAGAATGAGGAGATGCCATTGATGTTGTTGTTGGCAACATGAGCATGTGGAATAAGCAAAATGTACATAAAATTATGCTTTGTAGTGTTTTCAATGATGTCAACATTGTATCTTGCTTTGAAGATCATGGTGCAAATCATGTGGGTTGGCTCTAACATTTTTTTAGAATGATTTTGAAAGAAAAATTTTCAAGAAGGTTTGATCTGATGAAGGCATCTATGATAGAAAATGACTAAGTATTGATACCAATAATTATGTGTATAATGGATCTGGTAAGTGGGTCCGCAATGTTCTTCTATTGAATATTTTTCTCTATGATTCTAGTATATTTTTGTTGGCTAGTAGAAATATCTAATTTCATAATTTCATCTTGTTTTTTCTTTTTGTTTGAAATTTATGATTGACAAAAGTTCTTTCTAGCAATTACAGTCATTTCCTATACAATGCATATAAGTTGGAGAGTCCACACTTCTCCATGAATAGGATTTTGGCTTTGCAGATTTGATGAGATACTGATAGATGTCAAATGAGTATGAATTTTAATTGGCATGATGTTTTGAGGTATGTGTGTTTGAATATGGGTATATAGTTGGAGAATTTTTGTATTAGGTCTCTTGTGGTGCTGACCTAATAAGTTTGAAGGTATGCAAATCTTAAATAAGTATTGTGAAGTTATGTGGGAGCTATTATAGGTTCATGTCGACCTATTTCAAATTGTTTTGAATTTTAAATCTTAGCGTGAGGTGTGTGTGGAAGGATTTTGAGCAAAAAATTTATATATTGTATATTTTGTATGGTACATCTAATTAGGCTAGCCTAATTTATGTTATGAGTCAAATGGATATATAAGTTAGCTCTTTTTTAGTATTTTGGAGATAATGTGATGCAAAATTTGTTAGTGAATGTGAATTGTGCAAAGTTAGTGTGAATGTAAAGCAGAGCTGAGAATTAAGTCATATCAGTATAAAGGGTTTTGAGTTTGTATTTTGAGCCTTAATGGAACTATATTTCAGCATATTGTAGATGCACATTGTAAGAGTTCAACACTTGGTTGTGTGCCACAATATCTTCTATCTCTCTTCTTTTATCAATGGGTAGTGAGTCCACTTGGATAGTGATTCCACCTACAGTGAGAATTTTTGTACTTGTAGATGTTCAAATTATCCTGATTGATACCATGCACTCAATTCTAATTCACTAATACCAATTCTTCCTTAATCACTTATCTACTAACCAATTAATTGAATAATCCTTATTTAATTAATTCATTAAGATTCCTCTTTTAATTAAATAAATCAGCTTTATTTGATTAAATCTAATGATCTTTTAATTAAATAAATAATTTTATTTAATTAAATCCTAATGTTCCTCTTTTGATTAAATAAATCATTTTATTTAATTAAATCCTAAATTCGTCTCTTTTAATTAAATAAATAAACTTTATTTAATTAGATCCTAATGTTCTTCATTTAATTGAATAAATAAAATTTATTTAATTAAATCCCTAATCTCCCAAATATCCTCTCATTTGATTTAAATAAATCTAAGTATCTAAATCAAATGTCATATCAACTAATTCCATCTAAGTTAATTAATCCTAATTAACTCATAACACTAATCCTCTATTCCTCTAGTTTTTGCAAATTGCACATGTAAATCAATTTATTTGATTTATTAATTCCTCTATCTTCATTCAAATGTGGCATATCCTCAAAATATTCCACCAATTTGAAATCTCCCTCCCAAAGGACTTTTGTCCTCCAACATGGCATTAAAGGCTCTTACATGTCCTCTCCTTGAGCCAACTTGGCACTAACTCCCCTTACAACTCTTCTTACACAAGTCATATTTTGAATTTCAAATTCCACCTACATGCATTTAACATGCATATTGTTCAAAATGTAGTCCACTCTCCTTCATTAGCATGTTGACAAGTGGCATAATGCCATTGGTTCAAGTTTAATCCCACATTCTTCCTATTTCTCATTCCTCCATCTTTCTTTCCTATAAATAGAGGACTTTATTGATTTGGGATCCACAACTTCATGCAAGGTTACTATCTACAAGTTTGAGCAAGTTCATCCACATTTTCATCCATAGCTAGGTTATTGAAAATTTTCATCAAGGATCAATCAATCATCATCAAGTTTATCAATGAATGGGGAAAAGGCTTCTTTCCACATCAAAGAAGCACCAATTCCCCCATGGGATGATGGTTTGAACATTTAGAATATAATTTCATTAGCTTTTACTTGTTATTTTGGTTTTGATTTCAATGTTATTGTGTTTGAATGATTTTCATGGGAAATGTTTGTTTAGAATTATTTATTGACTAATTTTTGATTGTTTTTTCATGTTTGAGTAGGTCTAGACCAAGCATTCACATTTTGGTGCTAATAGGAGGGTGAATCTTTCAAAATTAACACATTTTTTGGTCAATTCCACTTTTTTTTAATTTTTTGTGCTTTTAGGAGACAAAAATGCTAAGGACAAACAACAACGCTATTAGCCTATCATCTCTATATAGTGATGTTGCCTCTACTCCAAATGATGATGTTGTAGTGATTCTCCTAAGGGCTAGATCTGTCAAAATCCAAAGGGTGATGCTGAGCGAAATAGTGATGCAATCGCAGTATTTGTTTCTCCACAAAGTGACGTTGACTTCACCAGAGCGATGTTGAATCTCCAAATAGTGAAGCCTTCATGGATTGTGATGTTGGGTTGGGGTAAAATTTCAACTTTCAAGTTTATTTTAACATGTGTTTTTTTAACACCTTCAACTTTTAACCTGGTTTGTGGCTCTATTTTATGTATATTGACTAGCTTTTGTAGGTTGAGGTGATCAAGAATGGGAGGAAACAAGGAGAAGGCTTCCTATGGCACTATCTCATGATTGTAACAAGTGTTTTTAAACACGTTGGGAGAATTTATAATCCCATATTTAGGATATTGTTATCTTCAATTTTAGGACTCAAATACATTTTGTTTGGGTTTTAAAAAGAACAATCAAAGGGTTAAAAAGAACATTGGAAAATCACTAGATTTGGTTTTGGGTTTTAAGAATTTAACAAACAACTCCAAACACTTCATCCTGGTGCTATAAAAAGAACCCATTACTGCTTTTGAAGTCTAAAATGAACATGTGTCTTTCTTGTTTTGTAATCATTTTTACAAACTACTATCATTTAAAGGCATATGCAATTCTCTCACGCTTCACGGTGATCTTGAGAATCAAAAGTCTTTTGGTGATATTAGGTTGTCTAAAATATTTTCTCCACACTTTAATTTGGGCTCTTAAAAATTGAAAAAATATTGCTAGTGTGAGATAAGTATATTGTGTGTGTTCTCTCTTTGTTCATGCAAACAAAGATTGATCGAACTACGGATGTACTTACTTTTTTTTACCTTTATAGGTTCTTCCCTAGTGGGGAAAAATACTCACCCCAAGGGAACAACCCAAGCAGTAACAAGCATAAGCTAGTCTCTTCCAAACTACTATACAAATTTGTGGTTGCAAGGAAATTTTGCAATCAACTTAGTGATGTATGATAACTCTCCCCTAGTATCTTTATGATGCGTAAATCCCTTGTTCTAATTGTTGGGAGACCTCTTGAGGGAGCTTATCATCATGTCCTTTGAACTAGATGCACTTATTACAAACCCTTATTTAGTAGCCAAAAATTCTAATATTTTTTGGCATCAGGAGGTCAGACCTTCGGAGCCGTCCCACATACTTGCAATTCTTTGTAGAGATGAAAAGTTCATCATGGGAGATTCATGAGAACTGAAGCTTGACTGAATCATAGAAGTGAGTGCCATGGAGGGGAGTTAGTATGGTCAAGCTTCTAGCCATCCACTCTAAATAAGCACACCTGGATTTATCCAAGTGGGAAATTCAACAAATATTTTATTTTCCATCCTAGGATTGTGCAATTTTGAGTCAGTTAAACACATTTTTTGGATACAAAATCTTGGAAAAAAACATTTAACAAGGACATCAAATTTCAAACCTTTAGAAGAAGAAAATACCTTTGAAAAAATCCAAGTGCTACTACTTGTCCCTAGGGATTTCATCCTTAGAGGCTTCTAACTATTTGGGTTTATATCTATATTTTCTCTCTAAAGTAAACATTAGGGAACTATTGCCTTGATTATCTTGATTTCCACATAATGGACTTTGTGGGATGAAAAGAAATTGAGACATTAGACATGTAGTTTGGAAAGCTAAGCAAGAAAGTGTTTGTGGTAAAAAGGATCCATTAAGAAAAGATTTAAGACAAATTGAACCTCACACATGTGTTTTCTTAAATGATTTCCTACAAGATTAAAGTTCCAAAACCAAATTCCATCTATCAAAAGAAACATCTTAGTCCAAGAAATCTCAAGAAGCGTTAGCCTATGCTTTACACAGTTAGAGAAATATTTCTCTATAACTTTTACAAACGTGCATCAAAGGATAACCCACACTTGTACTCATTCTATTATTGTCAAAATACAAGTCATTTCCAACATTTTGAGTATCTCACCTTTTAGAGTTAATAGGTTCTTGGAAGTATAGCATTTTCTTCAATACCTAGGTCTTGTAAACAAAAGTCTCTCTAAGTTCACTTAGGATGAAAATCAACACTTTCATCCATCCCCCAAAAATCAATCAAAAACCATCTCACAAACAACTCTTAAAAATATTGGAAAAAATCCTTCACTATATACTTTTGGAAAACCCTTTAAATAAAAATCATCTTGTTTGACTAAGTGTGTGTGGATGCATCCTTCATAAATTTAGTTAAATTATCACCTTGTGGAAAAATTTATTCCAAGTCAGCATCTAATCTCTTGGAGTTTATGAGTTCATTATCAAATCCAAATCAGATCAAAATCAAATCCAAGTCAAGTCAAAATCAAATCCAAATTCCTAAATTCTAGTATCTCCTTCAAGGTTTCTTAAAAGTTCAATTATTCACACCACTCATCTTTCATCATCTCATCACCACCCTTTGATCCTTAGCATCATAGACTTTCTTTTCTATACCTAAAGTTTAGACCAATCTAAGGGGTTAGAGGTTCACCTCCCACATTCCTAAAAATTGATCCTTATTTTATAGTCCAAGCTCGATCTCAACACAAGAACATGGAAACAAACAAAGAAACATCGACTTCAAGTGACTTGAGTCAAATTGCACCTAAAATCAACCCCATTGGATCTACCAATCCCCCACTTAATCTTCCTCAACTTCCACAAGATTTTCAAGAGGGAGGTTTCCAAGTGGAGGATATCACCAATAATTTCTTAGGATTGAATCAAGATGAAATCATATAAATGGTCCAAAATCCTAAAAATCACAAAATTTTCAACACAATGACGAGACTTAATCCTTCACATGCATGTTGGAATTAGCTAAAGTCCCTTCTGACTATTATCTAAGCAGTATTTTGGAGAAACCTCTTGGGATCATGCCACAGGTCTCATTCATGCCTTCCTTCCAAAGCATCATTCAACCCATCCACAACCAATTTCATCTAATCCAAGTCAACCCATAGTTACCAAGGGGAGTTCATTGATTCATGCTCTTCAAACACATCCCCTTGTAAATAACCAAGACATGGATGCAAACACCATCTTGGGTCAATCTATCCCTCAAGATCTGAAACACCCATACATTTTTCTTGTCTTTCATGACACCAATAATCCATCCATCTTCTCTGCAACACTGGCATATTTCCTTAACACACAAGCCTCTCTCCCCATTACTTCACAAGGACAAGGGGGACTATTTGGACAAGGGGTAATCTTTGATCCCTCATCATAACTTTCTCAAGGAAACACACCAACTATCTTCCCACCATTTACCCCTTTACCTTTGACATCCATGCCAATTCTCAGTTTAGGGAAGCTTCCTTTACCAATCCTCAATCAACCAAATAAAAACAATCCTCTAATCATAAATCAAATCAACATACCAAATCCATTGATCATGCCACTGATATCACAACACTGGGTGGCACCAATCCAAATGACATAATAAATCATTGCACCATCTATAAATGTGGTCTCCCAAGGACCTATCATATCCACCACACCATCTACCACACAAAACCCCTATCATCAATCTGACAGCACCTCAATAGCCACCTCAACAAACTCTCATCACAACATCTCACATGATTTTGAATCCTCCACCTCCACCACCAAAACCAAACATGAAAAACCAATACAAAATCACACTACAAGTAGCCCAACAAGCATACCAAAAGGTACTTCAACAATTTCAAAATAAGAAAGCCACACAAGATGCTTAACAAGTGCAAACACAGCAAGCCACACAACAAGCACAGTAGGCTGCCCAAGCCCAAGCTTTATTGCAACAAAAAGTTTCACAAGCTACCCAAGCTACACAAGCCACATAGGCCACCCAAGCTATACAAGCTTCTCAACAAGTTCAAGCTCAAGCACAAGCTCAATATCAAGCCCAATAGGCTCAAGCACAAGCACAATACCAAGAACAACAATAAGCAACTCAACAACAATATTTGCAGCAATACCAAGCGCAACAAGAAGTAGCTCAATAATTAGCCCAACAACAAGAATTGTTGGTCTAACAACAGCAAAACCAACAACAAGCGTTATTGGAACAACAAAAATTTCAAGCATACCAACAACCATTGATTGCACAACAAAGCTTGCAAAAACCTCCCACAAACATGCAAAACACCCCACCTATCACTCAATCGATCAAACCACTCCAAAACACAATTCATCCCACCACTTGATCCACAAAATGATGTGTTTCCACAAATCAAATTGCTTTCACAACAAGTGCTAGACCTCCAATCTAGAAAAATAATGAAAATTCCAAGAAATTTTTGCCCTTACCCATTTAACAGAATCATTGCAATGGTTTCATTCCCAAAAGGATTTGAAATCCCTAAATTTGAAAAATATTGTGGGACTGGTAATCCTGAAGATAGCATCAAGGAATTCCAGGTACATTGTATGGAAGTTGCATATGATGACACTTATCTAATGTGACTATTCCCTCAAAATTTGGCTAGACCAACAATGGAATGGTTCTCTCGCCTTCCTCCTAGAATCAAAAATTTCCAAGAAATTGTGGATTCATTCATACAGAACTACGCATTCAACATAGGCATGGATGTGAGTCTAGAGGAACTATCTGCTCTCAAAAAAGCTAAGGGGGAAACATTTACATCCTTCTTATAATGATGGTAATCTAAGGCCAACAGAGCAAGTGGACTATGGCAGAAAAACAATGAATCTGCACTATCATCACTAATCTTGAAGGAACCTTGTCCTTCCATCTAAAAATTCAATGCATCACCACATATGACCACTTGATCCCCAAGGAGCTCAACATCGAAAGAGCCCAAATCACACAAGGGGGGACACCTACTTATCAAGATAACCACCCATCAACTAGTTATAATGAAAAACCTTGCACATGAGAAAAGAACAAAAATGTCACTAATTATGTTGTCATTGACACCAAAGTTGTCATTAATTCCCCAAGGAAAAACACACAATCATATCAACAACCACAAACCAATAACTAAAACAACACACAATCCAATGCAGTATCACAACCACCTAATAATCAAGTAGTCAACAATCTGAATAATCAAGGGGGGGCACCCCCATGAAACAAGTATCCCCCCAAACAGAAATACACACCTCTTGGAGAATCAATTGAATCTGTCATGAAAAAAATGGTACAGGAGAATCTCATTAAAATCCCCATTTATGAGAATTGTTAGGAGCCCCAAGTGAAACCACCATGGTATAATGAAAATCACCTTTACGATTTTCATAAAATTCAAGGGGAACACGATGGCCAATTGCATGAGATTGAAAATTTTGATCCAAGATCTTATCAATGATACAACCATAAACATTGAACAACCTTCAGGAAACCAAGACCTTAAGATATACACAAATTTGATGCCAGATCACAATTAAGGGAACAATAATGGAAAGGAAAAGTATAACAATGTAAACCATGTTTATGACCATGTTGCATCCTTAGATGAATGGGTCACTATTGTCAATATGAAGGGAGCTAGAGCCAACTATGGAGTCACCACATGTGGTGGAAAAGTTACCATTCTTGGACCATAACAACTATCCAAGGCACCAATCTCTAATCCAAAATCCATTCCCAATGGTTATAATGTATTGGACCAACTAAAAAGAACCCCCACTCAGATACCCATCATGGAGTTAATAAAGATCTCACCCTCACATAGAAAAATCCTAGAGGAAGCATTGGCTTCATCCACTATCCCCACAGATCTTGATGCAAATTAGTTCCAAGCTATGGTCAGACACATCACCATGCCACATCTCCTAACATTTTATGATCAGGATCTCCCAACTCAACCATCGCATAACCGTGCACTCCATCTTGAGATCTTGGTCCATAAAAATAAATTCAAAAGAGTCTTGGTGGATGGAGGAGCAAGTCTGGACATTTGTACCCTTGAGCTAATAAAGAATATGGGATTCTTTGAGGACATCATTGAAAATGGTAAAGGTATTACAATCAAGGCATGTGATGATCAAGAAAGAGTGTCTCAAGGAACTATTCAACTCCCTATTCAAGTAGAGCCAACTATCATGGAAACTAACTGCCAAGTCCTCTATCTTGAATTACCTTATAATATCCTCTTGGGGCACCCATGGATTCATGGGATGCAAGCTATCACCTCTACCTTTCATCAATGTGTCAAGTTTCCCTATCACAATCCATGGTGATCCCAAGCCATTTTATTATTGCAAGAATCTGGAAGCAAAGTACTACAATATCCCTCAAGTCCCAAAGAATGATGAAGGCCCTATGACTCCATATGTAGACCCATCTACCTTAGCCTACACTTCTAAAACAAAGACACCCTCCATTCCTAACATCTCTAATATCAAAGTCATTATCCAAGGCAATGGGTGTGGGGATTACAAAATGAATAAGACTACCTTTGTAATAGGAAAGTTACCTCAATCTCCTAGATCTCATGGGAAACTGCATTCAAAGAACACTTCAGCCCAAACTTTCAAAGCATACCCCTCCAGATTCAAATATTGGATGGATCTAAGTCGAGAAGTGGTGGAAAAAAAGAACATATCAAGTCTATTGTACCAAGATGAAAGGCTCATACCCAATCTTCCCATGGATGCTAATAGCAAAGGACTGTAGATAATGCAAGGATGGGGCTATAACAAAAACAAGAAACTCAAACAAAATGAGAATGGTCTGCTAGAACCTATCATTCCTAAGAAGCATATAAGGAATCTTGGCCTTGGATGTACTCCAAAAATAACCATACTTGGAAAAGGTGCCCCGGTTAGAAATGTCAAAGCTCCCCTTCAATTACTGGTATCCACAAGTTTTCCCTTAGATAACATTACCTTTGACATAACTCATGTGTGTGATGAGGATCCCATAACTGATCTATGCATGCTATTTGAGGATTCCTCCCTTCTCATGATTAGTACCTTATATTTTGAATCAAACAATCAAACCCATGAGCTAAACTTAGGCTATCCCCAACTCATCGATTATGACCAATGAGGACCATAGATTTTGGACACGTTCAAAAATGATGAGGCTCTCTCAAAATTCATGGGATTGCAAGATAATATACTATGTGGAGATCACAAAGTTGGGTTCGGCATTGAGTTGGACACACATGCCTATTATGGGAAAACAATTGAATCACTTAGTCCCAAAAGTGAAAAATTAAGAATACTATCTAGGTCTTTGAGTTAAAACCACACTGCTTCACTCTCTAACACAAAAATAGTAAAAAAAAGGGACACATCCAATGGTGAAAACCTCTCTAAGGCACCAAAGGATGAGGGATTCAATCTTCCCCTTAGTACTATTCATCAGGAAAGTCAACAGTCCTAGCAAAAAAGTGCAATCCAGTCAACCTGGGAACATAAGAAATGCCACATATCACCTTCTATGCAAAATCACATTTGATAAAAGAATAGGAACTTCTAGCTGCATTCCTATGGGAAAGAAAGGTAAATTGTGCATGGACCTATGCCAACATACTTGGCCTTGATCTAGAAATTGTGGTTCACCACCTAGCTATATATCCCGAAGCAAAGCTAGTAAGAAAAAAGTTGAGAAAGATGCATCCACAAATAGCATTATTGGTCAAGATGAAATTACAAGAGCTTCTTGATGTTGGATTCATATAGCCAATTTATTATCTAGAGTGGGTTTCAAATCTTGTACCTATTTCAAAGCCCATTGGGGGCATCCGCATCTACATGGACTTTAGAGATATAAAGAAAGCATGTCCCAAGGATGATTTTCCTCTCCCAAACATAGACATGATTTTGGATATGATAGCGGTACATGAAATGCTATCACTAATGGATGGATTCTCAAGGTACAATTAGATCATGATAGCTAAAAATGACTAGCATAAGACAACTTTAACTTGTCCATGAGGGACATACTATTGGAACATGATGCCATTTGGGTTGAAGAACATAGAAGCTACCTATCAAAGAGCTATGATGCTAATATTCCATGACATGATTCACAAACTATGAAAGACTATGTTGATGACATATTGGCCAAATCAAAGCAACATCAGGACCACATAGTGGCATTAAGCTCCATCTTCAACAGGCTAGAAGAATACAAGGTTAGGCTTAATCCAAAAAAAAGTGTCTTTGGGGTACAATAAAGCAAGTTACTAGGATACATTGTATCTATGAGAGGAATCAAGATAAACCCCACCAAAGTCAATGTAATCCTCGAGATGGAGGCACCAAGGACATTGAAGCAATTAAGGGGTTTGCAATGAATACTCTAATCGATCCACCAATTTATAACATAGTTAGCAAACAAGGATATCCCATATTCTCATCTACTCCACAAGGGTGTAGCATAAAAATGGGATGAGAAATGTGATCAATCATTCAAAAAAATCAAGGATTACTTTCTCATGCCACCAGTTCTTATGCGACCAATTCTAGGCAAGCCATTGATCCTGTATATATCGGAAACAACAGTAGCCCTTGGCGCTCTCTTAGCTCAACATGATGAAAATGGGAAGGAGAGATCTATTTACTACATCAGTAGAACCATGGTGGGACACGAGTTGAATTACACATCCATTGAGAAGGAATTCTTAGAAGTCATGTTCTCCACACAAAAATTCAAACACTATATGCTAGCACATCAAATAAAACTCATTTCCAAGATAGACACTCTCAAGTATCTGCTTTCTAAAGCAATGCTCGGAGGGTGAAAAACTAAATGGGTTATAATCTAGACAAAACACTACATTGAGTATGTAGAATTAAAGGCCATTAAAGGGCAAGTAATTGTAGATCAGCTAGCAAAGGCGTTGATGTATTCAAAAAAACCCACTTGTATCAGAATTCCCCAATGATTCCATCTTTAACATAAGCATAGCAGATCACTGGAAAGTATATTTTGATGGATCCTACACACAACACAAGTCAGGATTTTGAGTCTTCTTCATTACACCACAAGGAGATTGCATACCCAAGTCATATAAGTTGTATTTTCCTTGCACAAATAACATTATAGAATGTGAGGCCCTTGTCATAGGACTCAGAATTGTGGTACAGTGGCAGATCATGGTACTCAAAGTCTATGGAGATTCACAGCTAATCATCGACCAGGTCAATGATGAATACCAAAGGAAGGATGACAATTTGACTCCATACAAAATACTAGTGGAAAGCCTCAAAGAGTTCTTCATTGATATCACATTTGAGAAAATACCAAGAGCAAATAACAGAGAAACAGATGTTATGGAAACAATTGGATCATTACCAGATATCCTGCACAATTTCCCTAAGCAAGAATTCCTTGTAGATAAGCTTCTCATACCAACATTTGAGGTACCCGAGTCTAAATTAATTGGTCCTGGTGATCCCTAGTATCAAGATATATATACCTACTTGAGAATAAGAGTCCTCCCCACTGATATGAACCGGAACCTTAAAAAAAAAAATCAAGAATTCATCCTGCTTTGTTATCTTAGGAGACACCCTATATTGTAGGAGTATTGAAGGAACCCTTTTACGATTCCTAGAAGCTAAGGAAGATTTAACTACTTTAACTGAGGTACACAATGGAATTTTTGGATCACATTCGAGTGGTGTGACCTTGGCAAAGAAATTACTAAGGATTGGGTACTACTGGCCTATGATGGAGAAGGAAGCTCACGACTATGTCTAAAGGTGTTTGTAGTGTCAACAGCATGGGGATCTCATCCATGCACCAGCTCAGGAGCCCCACCTAATCATAACATCTTGGCCCTTTCCACAATGGGTCCTCGATCTCATTAGAAAGATCACCCTCACCTCATCTAGTGGACATAAGTCCATCATCACTACCAAAAAGTACTTCACGAAGTGTGTAGAGGCCATTCTAATGACCTATATCACAGGAAAGAATATTTCCAAGTTCATCCTAAACTACCTAATTTTTCACTACGGTGTCCCTCAAGCCATTATCTCAGATAACAAGACACTTTTCAAAAACCAAGATGTTCGAGACCTATGCCAAAAGTTTAATATCCAACATCACTTTTCCACTACTTACTACCCCCAAGGTAATGGCCAAGCTAAGGCTACAAATAAAACCATCTTGAAAATCCTAAAGAAGATAGTCAATGATGATGGTCATGACTGGAACCTATAGCTAAATCCCACCTTATGGGCCTATCGAAAAATTATCTACACACCTACAGGTGCAACCCCTTTCTCCTTGTTCTATGGATCAGAAGCCATCCTTCCCATTGAGATTGAACTCCCATCCTTAAGAATAGCATTGCAAAAGATCATCATTGATGAAGAATATCGAGTGTCATGATTGAACAAGCTAGAACTATTGGATGAGTGGCGCATTAATTCCTTAAACCATTTGAAATTATACCAAAACTATCTCAAGCAAAGCTACAAAAACAATATCAAGATTCAAACCTTTCAAGCCAAAGAGCTCATATTGAAGGAGAATCAAAAAAATATACCAAATTCAGACATCAAGGGAAAGTTTGAACACGATTGGTTTGGACCCTTCATCATCACAACGAGCTACAAATTAGGGGCATATCAGTTATCCACACTAGAATTTCAACCTCTGCAGGAGCCTATGAATAGATCCCATCTCAAAAAAATTTATTCCTAAAATTTCCAAGGTGTAAATCCAAAAAAAAATAGAAAAAGGATTGAAAATAGTCAAGAAAAAAAATCGTCCTCTAGTGAAAACCACTTCGGTGGCACTTTGGGCAAGTACCTTGGTGAAAACCTGACAAATAGGCACCTCGTGTAAATAAGAACTTTCCATCCACCATGATCTCTATAGCTTTTTCTGCATCATTCATCCATGACATTCCCATATCTACATCCATCACCCATTCGCATCTGTATCATAGTTTGATCCTATGTTTGTATCATGATCCCTCCTAGAACTACTCAACCCATTCCCAAGGTTAGTTTTTCCTACTTGTATCAAAGTAATATACTGCATTACACTAGGGGCATCTTCTTATATCTACATCAGATTGGATTTGTGTATATTCTTGAAGTCTTCCTTAAAATCAAAAAAATCCAGAAACATTCATAAAATCATAAAATCCAAAAAACATTCATAAAATCAAAAACCCAAAAACATTCAAAACATATCACAATCCAAAAATATGGTCAAAAAGTCAAAAAAGTCAAAAAATAGAGTTGTCTTGTTGAAATACTGGTCTCTGAGCTCTGAACGTAAGCAAGGTTCATCTTTTATCATCCCTTGAGACACTTAGGTCAGTCCTCTAGGAGTTCATCATAATAAATTGGCAATCCATTTGTTCATATCTCATTAATAAAAATTTCTATGTCAGTCAAACTACATGGTCTTTGCATGTAGAACGTAGGCAAGGCTAATCTTTGATCAGCCCTGAGGCCCCTAGGATAGGTATTTAGGTTAGGTTCTTGTTTGAAATCTCGAAAAGCACAAAAACATTAGAAAATTTGAAAATCAAAACATTTATAAAACATCTTGAAAATACCAAAAACAACCTCAAAACATTTCAAAACTTCAAAAACATCCAAATATTTGAAAAAATCCATCCATCCCATTTCACGATCACCCAAAATAAACATCCACTCATAATAAGTCATTGTCATCCTCAACCTTTGGTGAAACAATCGAAAAAAAGTCTAGTAGTTCAAAAGTGGAAACTCAAATGTTAGGGTCTCAAGTCTAGGTCAGTAGGTAAACAAGTTGGTAAACTCTTGGTATTATCCCATCATGTATTCAATCACAAATCATCTGATAACATCATGCCCTAGGATGCATCCTTTCTACAATGGACATCAACAATAGGCATCACTATAGTTTAGTCTTGGCTAGAGGTATGAAGAACATTGGCTTGTTTGTTTTCTTGATCTTTTCTTTTGACTTATCTTATTACATTCATTCCAATGGCCTCTCGATGATGTCCAAACAAATGGATTTAGAGAGAAAATAATGGGGCAACAATTATTATCTTTTGTTTGTTGTGCTTGTTGGATACTCTTGTAATATATCCTTGGTCATGCTTACTTTGTTTTGTCTGTAGGGAGGGTGTTTTAGGCGTCTTGTTGACCACATAGGAAGGCTTGCTTTTCTATGTTTTGGTCTGAGATATTTGAAATATTTGAACTGCATTTTAAATAAGGTTTCATATGCCAAGTGTGAATAGGGATACTTCTATCTAATTTTTGAGTCAAATTCCATCACACTAGGTACCATACCATCCTAGTTCTTTATACCTTGATGCATTGTATCTATGTGTGCTATAAAACATAAGGTAAGTAAGCCCTTTTAAAAATACCAATTCCTGATAAGCAATCCATCATCATCAATCACTCATCCTCATCTCTAATAAAGTCTCATTATATCATGGACTTGTTGGATCCTCTTTTCACCATCTCATTTCTTCTTTCCTTCTCTCCATGCTAACATGGTACCATGACAATTAATCAAAACATCACCAATGCATCCATCCTACATCCACAAACCGTCAACATGTTGCATATCATTCATATCATATATAATAAGGAAACACTAATCATCTCACATGCATTGCATTTCATCATTACATAATATAGATTGGTTATTCTAAGCATCTCATAAACCATATATTTGCATCCATTGCATAATCATATAGGCATCATCATATCATCCATATATGCATCATACATTAAAAGTATATTGAAAAAGAAAAGGAGTAGGGGTAACATTCCATACATCTCATAATCATAACATATAAACATCATCCATTAGGAGCATAATATAGATCTATTAATCTAAGCATTTTAGAAACATTTGCATCCATACATCCATACTCCATACATCATCATCATAAAGGTGCATAGAAATAATATAGAAAGGAAATACATCCATAACATCCATGAACATCTACAAAATCATACATCACATCATATCATATAGAATCACATTGCATATGCATAGAACATCAAACGCATCCATCCATAAAGCATAAATAAAGTAGACACGTCATGAATCAATTGATCATATCATATATATATATATAAAATCATCACTATCATGGGACAAATTTGAATCATGTGTATGTATATCAATCAGTGTACAATGCCCATAGGGCTATCAAAAACAGAGCATATGAGTCCCAAAAAGAATCAAACGTTGTGATCAAAAAAAATGTGTGCGATAGCTAGCCTTAATGGCTACTCTCCTCACTCGGATGCCTCTTTGGCTAGTCCTCTTCCTGTCTCAACCCTGTCTACTTAGAATAATCTTACTCCTGAGTAGCTGAAGGTATAGCCTATTGATAATGGAATATGTAGTACTCCACCTCTCTGATGGCATCGTGGTACATCTGTGCAAGTATTGTCCTCCCCTGGGATGAGGCAACCATACGCTCCAGTTGTTGCCTCTGGCTGACCTCCTGGGCCAACTGTAGCTTTTTCGTCTACCTTTTTTGGTGCTCATATTCTCTCTTTGTAGTAAGAGCCTAGACCTACTGTCTAACATGGTCCCTCTCTGCCATGAATGTCTATAGTTGTTCCTGCAACCCCTAAACCTACCCTTCTAACTATTTTATCTAGGAATCTCGCTAATCTAGATGTTGTACCTGAGGTGGTTGATATGGCTAGTGATTTTTTTGGTATCTTTGTTAGTCCCTCTACTGATCTAGTTACTGCTCTGGCCATCAGGGAGGTGGCCCATCTTTGGGTGGTTCCCCAAGATCCTATCTATCATGACCTGCTTGTGCTCTCCTAGTTGTCTTGCCTCAGGGTCTCCTCAATGGAAGCACTACCCTTGGAACTGTTAGCTGAGGTGGGGGTCTAAACCAATCATCATATGCACATGTAGTGCCTAGATCTACCTGCACCTAATCATGGGCCTATGGCCTATCCACCAACTGCTAGAAGGAATCAACTATGTTGGACACTAGAATCATCTATCCCCATGTGGTATCTCTAGATGACTGGGCAAAGATGGCCACATACTGATCATCCAGTCAATCTTGAACATCTCTAAACAACTAGGATATCCTTTCTAGCAGGTATCACTCTATGATCATGTGCTCTCATCATGTGCTCTCACCCCTGCATCAATCAATCCTGTTGAGCATAGAATAGTTGTTGAGCATCGTTGTACCATACAGGATTTTGTAACCAAGGCCTCCATGTGAAAACTATCATCGTTTATCACTCTACGCCAGTGGGGTATACCTAGCCATCCTATATGCCTCAAAGTAATGCCACCCCTATATCTCCAAACTGCTAGATCATTGGGCTCTACATCAACCACAATGACCATCTGTCAGAGCATGACAATGTGCTCCCAAGCCCAAATGTGAAACATTCATGCCAATACCAATCACTCGGCTATCACAATAGGAAAACTTGTGAAAATCATGGTATAATGAGGCTAGCATCACTAGCCCCCATGCATACTATGTCCTCAGGAAAATCATCATCTCCTAGGCCAGCCCCATCCCAAGCTAAAGTATTTTCCTCATCAATTTGGAGCCACTAGCCTGCATATAATGGTTGTAACAATTAGCCTAAAAATTGACACCTGACCTCTGTAGTAATCCAAATCAATCTATCCCTCAGAAAGTGTAAGCTCCTCAACCTCCATGACCTCAAAGCATGCGTCATTGTCATAATCTCGATCTCCATGAATTGGCAACCATAGGATGTGCCATACATCCTCCAAAGTGGCAGTCGCCTCACTAGTGGGAAGGTGAAAGGACGAGGTCTTTCTATTCGACCTCTCAACCAATGCGATCATCATCACTAGGTGGGTCCAGATGACAAGTTTATAAGAAACGTACCAAAGGTTGATCTTACCCAAGTTCTCCTATCACAACTTGTGTAAATTGCTTAGTCTACTCAGCATCGAGGGTTGATGCTCATGTGAAAGCATAGGCTCTCTAATCTCCTACACTCATGAACCCACATTGTCAAATTTCATAAAAATACCTGACAATATTTGGATTTTTTGACACAAGAACAATGAATGGGTCGCTATTTGCAAAGGTGTCTCCATTTGGAAACTCCAAACAATAATGTTAGAACCTTTGAAAATGCAATCAAATCCGCAACATTGCTATTTACAATAGCGGGCCCCTTTGACCTAGAAATCTTAATCTTAAACTAGACCACGATGTCACCATTTACAATGGTGTTGCCATTTGGAGTTTGGATCCCTAAGGTCAAATTGTGATGTGACGTCACAATTCACAAAAGTGGTGCTATTTGAGCCCTACCGTGGCCGATTTTGCACTTTTAGCATCACTATATAGAGACACTGGGGACTTTGACTTTTCAAAATGCAAGAAATGCAATTAAAAAATTAATTACAAAGTCAAGTTAGGGTCACATACCATTGTTCCTATGCCTGGAGGTCTTTGGTACACCCAGACTCGCTTAGAAATGTGTCAGGGAAGCACTCTTTGTGCCATTATGTAGGAGGGTCAGAGCTCAAAAAGCTAGAAATCTCAAAGTGTGAATGCAAAAATGAATGGAAAGTGACCCCTCCAAGGCTATTTAAGCATGAAAATTAGGGTTTTTTGCACTTTTTTAGCCGTCAAACTAAGGTTTTGCACCTTTGGTACCATTTTTTCCCAACTAAAGCTCATTTCACATCTTTTTTTCCATCTTGGCATATTTTTAGCATCCTGGAGCCTTTCTGGACCCGTCAAGTAACTTGTCCTATTTTTATGAGACATCATTCAACAATCTAAATTTTCGTTCAATCGCTTGAGGGGGTAGTATACCAACATTCTTCTCGTTGGGGCAGCAGTGGGGCATCCAAAAAAAAAAAAGAATTTTGATCTCTACAAGGTTATTCTTTGAACCAACACAGCAGGTACATTACTTCAAAGAGGGGCAAAATATAGACGTTCAAATTATCCTGATTGATACCATGCACTTGATTCTAATTCACTAATACCAATTCTTCTTTAATCACTTCTCTACTAATCAATTAATTGAATAATCCTTATTTAAATAATTCATCAAGATTCCTATTTTAATTAAATAAATCAACTTTATTTGATTAAATCTAATGATCTTATTTTAATTAAATAAATAATTTTATTTAATTAAATCCTAATGTTCCTCTTTTGATTAATTAAATCCTAAAGACATCTCTTTTAATTAAATAAATCAACTTTATTTAATTAGATCCTAATGTTCTTCATTTAATTGAAAAATAAAATTTATTTAATTAAATCCCTAATATCCCAAATATACTCTCATTTGATTTAAATAAATCTAAGTATCTAAATCAAATGTCATATCAACTAATTCCACCTAAGTTAATTAATCCTAATTAACTCCTAACACTAATCCTCCATTCCTCTAGCTTTTGCAACTTGCACATGTAAATTCATTTATTTGATTTATTAATTCCTCTATTTTCATTCAAATGTGGCATATCCTTGGAATATTCCACCAATTTGAAATCTCCCTCCCAAAGTACATTTGTCCTCCAACATGGCATTAAAGGCTCTTACATGTCCTCTCCTTGAGCCAACTTGGCATTAACTCCTCTTACAACTCTTCTTACATAATCCATATTTTGAATTTCAAATTCCACCTACATGCATTTAACATGCACATTGTTCAAAATTTGTTCCACTCTCCTTCATTAGCATGTTGGAAAGTGGCACAATGCCATTGGTTCAAGTTTAATCTCACATTCTTCATATTTCTCATTCCTCCATCCTTTCCTATAAATAGAGGGCTTCTCTATTGATTTGGGATCCACAACTTCATGCAAGGTTACTATCTACAAATTTGAGCAATTTCATTTATATTTTCATCCAAGTTTTCATAGATTTCATCATCCATAGCTAGGTTATTGACAATTTTCATCAAGGATCAATCAATCATCATCAATTTTATCAAGGAATTTGGAAAGGGCTTCTTTCCACATCAAAGAAGCACCAATTCCCCCATGGGATTCTAGTTTGATCAATTATAATAGAATTTCATTAGCTTTTGCTTGTTATTTTGGCTTTGATTTCAATGTTCTTGTGTTTCAATGAATTTCATGGGGAATATTTGCTTAGACTTGTTTATTGACTAATGTTTGATTGTTTTTCATGTTTGAGCAGGTCTAGACCAAGCATTCACAGTAATATATAATAACTAGTTATAATATATTGTGAGCTAATCCTCATTGTGGTTTTTCCCATTTTGGGTTTTCCACATAAAAATCTCAGTGGTCATGTGTTATATAATGTTTTTGGATGTTTTCATGCTTTCTTTCATTACTGCAATTGAATATGTTATAAGTATTGGATGCTTAAATGTTTAAATGGTTTAATAGAATACTGATTCACTCCCTCTTAGTATTTTGGGTGCTCAACAATACCATCTAGAGATACTAAAGGACTAGGTTACTAAGATCCTCCACCTTTACAACAAGTAGTTGTCTCATAAAGAGAAATATAAACTTGAAAGTTACCTTTACTATATCCTACAATCAATATTGAAAGAACCTTAGACACTCTTCTTAAACTAGGATAAATTGCATTGCTACCTATCCATGAGTGAGAAGATTAGAAAGGAAATAGTATAAACATGTCTTATTGTGTGTATCATAGAACACTAGAAATCTTACTAATGAATGCCATGCTGTAAAGAATAATTTAAGAGAACTTTATCCTTATTGGGATCAAATTGAACATATAATTTGTTAACATTGATTTTTCTTCACTTCTTTCCATGTGGTATTTTTAGTGTCACAACATGCTCACTACCATCCATGATGGTATAAACTAGGCTTTATGCAGTCATATTTCATTTTGCAAGGAGTGGCATATCATAAATTTGTCTTACCTTTATCCTTACACTTGGTGGATAAGGGGTTAGGTAGCCTTGTCCTAGGTGTATTCCTTCTAGGAAGGGCTCCCTCATCATCTCCTTAAAATGTTAGTGTAGCAAGTACACTAACATTTTAAGGGGGTATATAGTCCCCTGCTCATTGTTTGCATGTGGAATAGTCCTTTCTTATTGATGATAGCATACATCCCCTAGGAAGTATGGCCTTGTTAATCAAAGTGTTACTTTATTGATCTATGATTAGTGTCTCCTTTGTAATGATATTGTGCTTGATATCTCTCAAGAGTGTGACCTTTCTTGGCATATGACATTCCCCTTGGTGGTAATGATATAACTATTATTCCCTGAGGCATGGATTTATTTTTCCATGACATGTCCTCTCTTTGTGGTGATTCCATGAGTGATATCCCCTAAGGTGTGACCTTTCGTATGATAATAAAAGACCCTTTGTTATCATCTATTGTGGTGGTGTTGATATAACATCCCTTGATTTTTTAGCCTTATCTTATTTCCATTTATGGACCTCCTAAGGTGAGTTTTGTTTCACCCCCTAAGGTGTGTTTTTTTTCACCCCTAGAGGTGAGTTTTATGCACCCCTTGAGGTGAGTTTCATGAACCCCCTGAGGTGAGTTTTGTTACACCCCCTAAGGTGATTTTTATTCACCCCTTGAGGTGATTTTTATGGCACCCCCTAAGGTGAGTTTTATTTTACCCCTAGGGTGAGTTTTATGCAAGATAGTTCATGGATTCAACATAGTGGAATTTGTAAGATAGTTCATGGATTCAACATAGTGGAATTTGTTAGGTCATGAGCTTGAGCACCCCTTTTTAACATGGCCACCTAGCATAATACACATTTCTTTCTAGTGGAAATATGTGTTTCATGGCTGATGTGTATGATTGCAATCCTCATGGGAGCTAACATTTATTTGATGAATGATGCTTGGATTTTGAGACAATTTAAGACTAAGGCCTTTTTTCCATATCGAAACGAATCTTTTAGTAATAACATTATGTTTTATTGTGTTCCTTCTTATGTGTCTTCATTTTTACATCATGTTTATTTTTATTTCATTATCATCTTTATGTTCCATCATGTCATGTGTTGTCATCATGTATGCTTTGTGTTTTCCAAAATGTATATTTATGCATGTTGTCTTGTTGCATATCATACATGTGTTCCTTTGTGCTTATGTTGGTTTTCCATGGGATATTATATCTTAGGGGCTCGATCACCTCCCTTGATCCTTTGTCATCCTATCTCTTAAAAATTTATACAATTGAACCCCTCTTGACATATATTTCTCTACTTTACTGTGAGTTTGAGTGTAATTTCACACTCTCATTAAAGTGGGGGTTAAATGTAGTGTCATAAATTTTCACCCATGACAATTTCACACTATTTTTTCTCCCCTTTAAGTTATGGGACCTAATTAATTTCTTAATTTCCAAAATTATACATTCCATAGCTTATTTTAAATATTTTTTGACAACTTGCAAGCATAATTCAAATGCTCTAATTTAATCATTTCTCCTCGACACTTTAAACCCCCAAAATAGGTTGGAACACTAGCACGTAGGGCACCTATGTCCCCCTATTTTGGATCCAAATTCAAATATGTTGGTGTTGACATTTATTATTTGAAATTCAAATATTCAAAGTCATCTATTAGGATTTATTTTTTGGAAAATTAGAATAAGCTTCCATCAATACCTAGTTATTGCATCACTTGAACATTAACAAGAAAGATCTATCATTATTTAGCAACAAGTGAGCATTAAGAGAAAGTATTATGATCAAGACAAAGTCAAGAGCATACATTATAGTTTTATTATTTCAATTCAAGATCCAACATCATGTCAAATTTTATGTGAGTTTGTTCATGTTCATTATTTTGTGAAGACTAACCTTTATTGTAGGTCTCCAAAGCATTCTAGAATTCAAGCCAATCAAGTAAAAAAATCCAAGATCCTTGAGGTGATGTGTATGACTTCAGTCCTTCAAGGAATCCATTGAAGGGTGGTGAGTTACAACACTTTCTTGATTCAACATTCATTCCTATCACTTGTCCTTTTATCATTGGCATTACCATTGTGGAAGTGGAAACACTAACACAAGGTTTGACTAAGGCAAGCCCCTAAAATGGCCCAACATTTCCTCTCTTTGTGAATGTGCAGATCTCAAGTTGAATAAGATCAAAGGAAGCTTGAAGAAATTGTATTCATTGTTGCATTTGAAACCCTAAGCCTTAACAACTCATAGAAACTTAATTAAAGAAATATCCAACAAAGATTCAACAAACTTACAGATGGAAAATGGAATTATAGATCCAACATTAGAGGACTAGGAAAACAAATATGAAAAATGCCTAGCAAGATAATGGTGGCCCCAACACCATCTCAAAAAAATTGGCTAAAATTTATACCACAAGTGCACAGTATCCTCCCCTTCCTATTTTTATTGTCTAATTTCCTTTGTGACATCTCCAATTTTCTATATCAACATCTAAACATTATTTTGCATCATTAAGTTAATTAGACAATTTCATTTTATTATTAGGTCATTTCCATATTTGGTTAAGGGTTGGTTGACTCACCTATCATATTGTAATTCAACCTCCTACCTTATCCAAATCCATCAATCCATCATCCCATCCTTGCATTCATACATCCGTAGCACTAACATTACCACAATCAAAATTAAATTTGGGAAAGGTGTTAAACCCTAAGTTGAAAACTAAAAGGTTTCTCTTTCCCACCATTTAATTTTGTTGTAGAGGAGATTGAGGAGAATGAGATCTAAATGGAAAAGATACAATAGGTAATTTATTCCCCTCAAATAATGGGTTCATCCAATATTCCTCCAAAGACAATTCTATTAGTCTTTAGAGAAGGAGGTGATACTATAAATTATGTAATGGCTCTAGAATGTATTGAATTCTTTTCAAAGAAAAAAATTGTTATTTCTAAGGAATTAAAAAATCTCCTAATTACAAATAATACTAAAATATTCTTGGAAAAAATGAATAAGAAGAAAGGAGAGGTAAATAATTGTGAAATAAAATAAATGACAAGAAAAATTATGGAAGATTTTGACTTTGATGTCAACATGATCACTCCTAAAGAAGGGAGGAGGTCAGTTAATGAAATTGGTTGTTTAATATTTTATGGGTGGGACATAGCATCTACCATTACTTTGGATAAAATTGGGAGATAAGATTCTAATGAGGACATGTTGGCTTCTAAAGACCAAGGAAAAGATTTATACTTTGGTTGAGGGTTTAGCACAAAATTTGAGACCTTCGCCATATGAGCAATAGCTCCTAAAATTATAAAGCTCAAGTAGCAATAGACATAAATTAGCTTGTATGGAACCTAATTTTCAAAATGTTAAAATACACTACTACTCCCCAAGTAGCATCCTTAGGAGTGATCATAACCTTATTCAATGAAGCAACAACTAAGAAATTTTTAGCTAACTTTGAAAAGTTACAAAATGACCATGTCAAGTTGATCCAAAAGTATAACAAAATAAATTATTTGATTCCTCCTCCTCAAATAATAACATTATAACCTTCAACTCCACAAGAAAGCTCAATAGATACATCCTGATTAGATAGGGATACTTTCACATCAAGGATTGTATATTTGAACAAAAAACTTAAGCAAAGTCATAGGTTTTCATGATTTTTTTTATAAATTGGATGACAGATGGGTTAATTATAATAACTTGTGAAAATCATATACTATCCATGTAAAAAGTGAAACAAGCTTAAGAGATATCTTAAGTACTTGGACTCCACATGTACCACTAATGGGAGATATGTTTAATCATGTAAATTTCATCCAAGTGCCCTATAGATATTTAAATTACACATGAAGTGATAGGGTTGTTAAGTGATAACTCTACCTTTTGAAGTAAAATACACATTCAATTAAAGGAGAAGCTAAATTCTATTGAGGCTTTGGAGGAAATTTTGATGCCAAATATTTTGAATGATAGTGATGAAATAAAAATATTGGATGATTTGAAAGGAAAAATTAATAATATTTTTCCCACTTTTAGTGCATCTATATTTATAGAGAATGAGGTAGATTCAATTTTGTGCAATACTAGCTTGGATAAGTTGTTGAAATTAGAATCGAGTCTTGCTAGTCTTATCAAGGAAATTAAGGCACTTTTGGATGCAAGGTATGTGGCCCACACAAATAAGGTAGAGAAAAATTTGACACACCAATGGCCTTCAAAAGAGATGTATGTATCATGGTTAGAGAAGTACCATATGTAAAATGGATCTTCCATGTGATTAGGGTGTTGTAAAATTTCCCAGTTGTCTTTAGCATGAGATCAAGTTCACATTATCTTTCCACTAAAATTGTAAAGATATTTTTGCCAACTTGAGGTTGTTGAAGAGATTCCCAATGGTTACAAATTGTTGCATACATTTTTTTCAATAAAGTAAAGGTTGTCAAATGTAAAAAGTGACAAGTGTCATTTTCTCACTAGATTACATGCTCATTTTACCTTTAATAGGGAAATTTTGTTTCGTTGTAAGTGCTTTTGAGATATTATAAATTAGCAAGATGTAAGAGTCATTTTGGTCTATAAATAGGATATATTATTATGTGTTTATACAAAGTCCTTTATAACATCATTGTTCTATTATTATTGAAGCTTATATGAATAGATGCTTCAATGTGTAACCATCTCTATTTTGTTATGTAATATTTCCTTTGAATAATATAACCAAATACCTTTGAATAATATAACCAAATATTCGGAGCTTGTCATGCATATTTCTCGTATTAAGTTATTTTTATTGTTGTATTTTTGTTCAAGGAATGGTACAACTACTTTCATGAAAATAATGAGGATTTTTTTATCACAAATGGATCATTAAGTAGGATCAAGTTGTGAACCCTTCAAAGGTCACATTATTATAAAGTAATAATTTTTAAATGACCATCATTAATATGTTTAGATTTTGTGGATTGAAGATAAATGGCATTGTGACTCTATAACCATAAATAGGAATGGTCTATCTTTATGCATTCCCTCAACCTCATAATTTCTTTCAACATGAAAATATTAAGCTAATATTAACTTAATTGTAATTATATTCTCTCTTCATTCTTAGATTTAATAGGTTACAGGGAAATAACTAGTCTTGAGAATTAAGTTAAAAATCCATGTTAATATGTGTGAAGTTTCACATCTTCTAAACACCATTTTATAACTCTATCACATAATTTCATTTGGTGTCATGAAAGGGGAACTCACCTAGATTTTACAAAGCCTAAAGTGTAGAGGAGAACACTTATAAATTTGGCTTATATTTTTTGGCTAAGAATTTAATGTCTTTGAGAATAAGAATGGGAAAATATTTAGAAGTTATTGAAGTATAGATTGGAGAACCAACAGGTTGAATGGAATATATGGCATAAAATGGAGAACCAACAGGTGGTGAAAATATTGAGAATTTATTGAACTTTGAGATTATTATCATGCATCATGGATAGTGTGCATAAATTTTCTATGACCATGTGTGTAGAATTATTATTCATACATCATGGTTATTGACATTCAATATTTTGCAATATCATTACATTTATATGAAGGATATAATCAAATATATGTCACTTTTCAACATGTGTTTAGTTTGAATGTTTTTATTAAATATATGTAATTTTATTATATGGATTTTATTTGAATTTTTATTCAAACTCTTAGTGTGTCCCTATTGTGATTTTTGGTGTATTATGGTTAACTAACATTGACTCTTATGTGTATTTTTCATGAAGATTCTAATGATGATTATGGGTCTTGGTAACTTGATACACTAAACACCACTAAGGTAATTTGCAAGTGGCACAGTCAAATAGTTTTTAGTTAACAAAAAATGAGAGGTTATTTTAAAGGGACTCGACATTCAATTATAGGCCTAGACAAAATATTTGGATAGAGGAGGTGTAGGATAGGAAAGGAGTGTCCCTCTTCATTTATCGTAGTACAGAGAGACAACATGAAAAAATATGGTGGAAAAATTTAATCAAATGGTAATTAATGAAATATTAGGTCAATTAATTAATTAATAACTTGTTATACTAGGATTAAAATGATTTGGAAGTTTTGATCTAATGGTGAAGGATGTATCATATCTCAAGGATTTGGAGAATTTAATGAGTACCTTCAATAAGGAAGCTTTACTCCCAAATTTCTCATGACACCACTAGGAAACTATGTTGAAAATATTTGTCTTATGCCTAGTATTCTCATACTTCCCTTTTCAGAATTTGGTATCTAACATGATTTATGATCATTCATGTATATGAACTAGTCGGCATGTGTCTCATGAATAATCTCATTTAAGCTTAGTTTGGTGTAAGTTTCCAAATGTGATGTGTCATTCCATTAATATTGTAGGAGTTTATGGTGAACTCCTCAAACACCCCAAGATCACCTACAAGACAAAATAACTTCCACAAGAGAGAAATGGCAGAAATATCATGCTATAATTAAGGATGCAAGAATTCTGAACTAAATATGGAAAATTTCATATGATGCCTTCCTTATATTAATACCTATCAAAATGATGAGGTATGAAGTATGATACAAATGAAGTTATGATGACCCTCATTATATAGGAAAGGTGAGGATTTAAACATGATTGTGACATGTGTCTTAATCCTATGACATGTGACAACTAACTACCTAGGAAATGATGTATAGATAAGATAAGTTCTAGAAAAGATAACTCATCCTTCTAGAAGGAATATTATATCCTAAGTAAACTTAATATGTGATTATATCCCCTAATTACCTAATGAATGAATTAAATAGGTACAAGACATTTATTCACACCAACACTCCCCATAAGTGCAACTTAGGGAGTAGATTATTATGCAAATGACACAAAGATATGCAATGATGGGTCTCGACTACTAGGCCATGTTAGGTACCCATGTACAAATGCAAATGAAATCTCTCACAAGTGGAGAAAAGGAGAAAACCCAGTGGGACAAAACTCCTCCCCAAAAGAGAGAAAAAAGAAAATCATGTGAGGAAGGATGGAGAACTCCATGATACCCCCCAAGTACACCATCTGTCACATAGATACATTACAATCCATAGCCCCCCTTAAGATGGAAATAGAGAGAATATGTATCCCCTCCATAATGTGTAATCGCCTACAAAAATGGTAAGTTCCTAAAGACAAAATAAGATCCAATGTCGACAAACAACTTGTCTCCCTTTTGGAAGAAACAAAACCAAGTTCAAATATCGGAATGCTTCCCATTTTGATAGGAATTGAAGGAAGGAAGAATGATAGTGTATGATGATGATGTCTCTAAAACTTGCTCATATATCTCCTTTCCCAAGGAAGATGAAGATGTCACAATCAAATCAGTTACGTGCCCAATTAATGAAGAAGGTGATAAATCAAGACTATGCAAAAACTAATGTTGAACAATATTCAAAGACCAAGACAATTTTACAATAGGTGTGAAATGGTTATCATCAAAGAGGAGAGATAACCCCTCAAATGTGTCCTCCAAATATGAAATGTGAGATGCCACAAATAAGGATCTATAATGTTTTATAAATAAGAATCTCAATCAGGAAGACAATGATATATTTGTAATAAATCATTGGATGTTCTCAATGAATCATAAACATAAGATGAATGGTCCTACTAAATGGGAATCATGGAAGCATCAATCAATGACTCTGCACAAGGAATCACTAAAGGTGAAGGAATATCAACAGTCTCTGATGGAGAAGAAGAATTTGAAGAAACCATGTCAACCTCTTCAAAAGATTTAAAGGATTCCAAATATTCAAACTCCCACATAGTATCATGATCACATGGTATCCTGTCAAAAAAATGAAGAGGCACAAGACAATCTAAAATAGGATCATTTGGGAATGGTGGAGTATCAGGATCACCATATATCTCCCAAATTTTAGTCCAAAGAGTATGAGGACATTCAAAATGATCAATAGCATTCAAAGTGGCACCATCAATATGCATTTCAATGACTCCTAAGACATGATCCCTTTTGCAATTCCATGTAAATTTATTACTATCAGTACCAAGAGGGGGAACAAGATCATACAAATGAGTCAACAAATGAATCCATCAGAGATGTTTTATGATACCATCTCTCCATTGTTTATAGTTTCCCCTTTTCAACATAATCAAAGAGGGGTGAAATAAAAAGCCCAGTATGAACTATGATTGACCTCAAAGAATACAAAGGCATTGGCCTTCAATATGAATTAAAAACTATCAAATATGATGTATACTACAAATGAAGTCTTCCCAAACTGATAGAACCTCTCCAGGAGTTAGGATGTCCAAGTAATCAATCATAATGCAAAATATGAAAAATACAAAATAAATAATACTTAGGGCTGAATCTAGAAAAAGTGTAGGTGCAAAATGAAAGAGCTCCTAAATACCTTCCAAATGCAACTTGAATCACCAAAATTGAAGAAACTGGAATAAAGTTATGAGCTCAAAGGTCCAAAGGGGATATCTAACTTTAGTTGCCAATAATTTGTACCTATAGAAAATATGGAAAAATGGCCTCTACTACTGAAAAGTATGTGGAACTAGCTTTTTGTCGATACCTTGTTTGCATAATTTTGATATCATGGCGAAATTTATGGAAAAATGAAAAAAATAGTTGATTTGGGGAACATGTGGTACAGTGAAGGCTAAATAGGCACAAAATTCCAAGGCTAAATAGGTGCAAATTTTCAGCTCCAGATCACACATATGACCTCCTTGGGAACTAGGGAAAAAAAATTGAAACCCCCCCACGAGTTGCAGTGGGGTTGTGCTCTAGTGATGGTGGCAGTAGCACCACCTGGGCCTAGCACCACCCATTAGATATTAGCGCTCAACCTAATGAAACCATGCAAGAAAACGGTGGGCAGGTGCAGAGTTTAGACGGGGTTTGGAAAAGGAAACCATAGGAAAGAGTCAGCAACATGTGGGGCCAACAAGGAATATTCGGCCCGACAGTCTACGTACGGCCTTAGGCCAAAAAATATATTTATATTTTTTAAGAAATAAACCACAAGATTGAATAAGCTCGTAATAAATAAGATGCCCACATAATATAATTAACCACCAATAAATATATGCCCAATATAAATCAAATGTGCTCAAATATATTAAGCCCAATAAAATTAAAAATTGTAGAACATACAAAAAATTTAATTTTTTTATTCTGCAAAAATATCATACCGTACTTGGGCAGGCCATACGGCCTTCTTGGGTAAAAAAAAAAAATCTCCACAAATAGTTGATGCCAAATATAGGCATGTCATAAATCAATCTTTGTCTCTCAGGCTCTTTGAATATGATGGTGAGGTTCAATTGAGGTGAAAATGCACTAGAAACTCTGCAACTCCTAGATCTTGCAAATCTTCAAACCCTCATAATTTTGGCAGAATATGTTAGATTTTGGTGAAACAAAATTCAATCCTAACTTTCTCAGCTATCCTAATCTCAAATCTAAGTTCATATGTCCTCCAACATGAGCCAAAAGTGACCATCCATGAAAAACTTCATATAGAGACTACCCCAAATTTGGTAGTCTTTTCAAGTTTTTCTGATTCCCAAGTTCACCATCAGTGCAAGGGAAGAGCATACTCAACTTTACTAAAAATCACCAATATCTCTCCACTAGTACACAAACAACAATATATGACTAAATAAACTACTAAAAATTGCATATAAATGACTAATTTTAGTCATGTGACTATTAGTGGTTTATTAGTAGTCATTTATAAGACCACCAAATTTATGACTAAACTATTTTAGTCATTTATTTAGGCATTAATTTTTAGTTATTGATTGTCATTGAATTGGTCATTAATTTGTGCATTGATTTAGTCATTGATTTAGTCGTTAATTTAGTCATTTATTTAGTCATGGTAGTGATTTATTTAGTCATATATTTAGTCATTAATTTTAGTTATGTGACTATTTTAGTGGTTTATTTGTAGTCATTTACAACACCACCAAATTTATGACTAAACTATTTTAGTTATTTATTTAGTCATTGATTTTTAGTCATTGATTTGCTCATTGATTTGCTCATTGACTTAGTCATTTATTTAGTCATGGTAGTGATATATTTAGTCATTGATTATTGTTAACTGGTCATTTATTTAGTCATGTTAGTCATTTATTTAGTCATATATTTAGTCATTACTTTAGTCATATATGTAGTCATTAATTTAGTCATATATTTAGTCATATTTAGTCGTTACTTTAGTCATATATTTAGTCATTACAAATCAAATCTAACTTAATTAATCCTCACAAATTTATGCATGTAAACTTCAAGTATCAAAGATATTCAAATATTAAAAAACACCATGAAATGAAGACTAAAATGCTTGAACAAATATGATTGATCAAACACAAACACAAATAGATTACAAATCAAGAGCCACAACACAATATTTATGAGTGGAGAAAAAACCACTCTAAAAATTTACTTCATTAAGCCTCATTGGAAAATCAAAATCTCATTGGTTGCATTCAATGTCTCAATGACACTGTACAACTTACAAACACTATATAAATAGAATACTCCTATTTTCATGTACTTCCATTGTTTTTCCCTTACTTAATTGCAGTCCTTTTGGAAGGGAAACGGCCTCCTATAGGGGCTTGACCCATTTAATCCCCTTGCAAATCCACAACTTTCCCGCCGCTATTGGTTTTGGCTCCTACAAACTCTTCCTCACTAGTATTCACCTTTCACTTCTCCAATTTGGAGTTGCAGCCAGAAAATAAGGTTTCAAAATTTACACATCAAAAAATCAAAAAAGTCAAATAATACAAAGGATAAAATTCAAACATTTTATTTTCCTTTTCCAACTATGGCACCCTAAACTTAGGCACTAGATATGATTTTTCATAGTTATCTCTTACAATTTTTAAAAAGATGAATTCATGCAAGACAACAAACAAATAGACAATATTCAATTAGTGATATACAACTGTGTTATTCTTGAACAACTGATCATTAGCTTGGTTATTGATTGTAAATTTGTAATTGATACACTTGAAAGTGTCCTTGCTTGTGTGTGAATTAGAGCTTTGGATGAGGATATGAACATCCATCAAAATAATATTTGGAAGCATATTTTTATCAGATATTGTAGTTGCAAGTTCCACATTATAATAAAGATAAATAGTTTTACCTTTCTACATCAACTAATGCAATTCTGATAACTTTTAGAGGATCGACAATGCTAGCCTTTATCATATCAACATACTAACCTGCAAGTTGCAACACAACATTAAACTTATTAATTAGACTCAACATCTAAAAAAGAAAATGAAACTTCAAAAATTATCAATTTAGTTAAAAAATCATCAATTTCAAAGATCAAAGTAGCCAATGCTTCACTCTCTACATCCTCTGCTACAATCAAAAAAGGCCTTTGTTTCTATGATAAATGCAACAAGAAATTATATTATTTGTCAAAACTTATCACTATTTACTTATGAACTCAAGATCATTCAAATTGTCAAACTAATGGCATGACTACCTAATTTTTTTCTATCACATACACTTTGGGTATACAAGATCATTGAGAATCCCAATTATTAAACTATGAAATTCAGCAATGCAACAAAATTATATCATAAGTAAAATGTAAATCAAATCAAAATTACATGTATCGGCTTATCAATTGATCTCAAATTGTATATACACCTTGTCATATAGCTTGAGGACATCTACAATAGATATGCACAAAAATGAATTTGGTGGAAAGGCTTTAAAAAATTTCAAGTGAATACAATTCACAGGTGTAAAGCGAAATTCCACAACCTTTTCCAACATACTCCTTACCTATGCCAAAATGGGAGCTTTGAAACAAGATATGAATATCCATCAATGCATAGACAATACACAGTAGTATCTATATAAGAAATATGGTCTATGGATTGCAATATTGCGGGATATGCACAAAATGGATTTTTTGAAAAGGCTTTAGAAACTTTCAAGCAAATGCAATTGGTATGTGTAAAGCTAGATTCCACAACCTTTGCCAGCATACTCCCTACCTATAATAAAATGGAAGTTTTGGACAGGGTATGTACATCGATCAAAGCATAACAAAAGGTGGATTTGTGTCAGATATTATGAAATTATGGTGGACCGTTAAATATTTATTGAATTGCAAATTCCCTTCCCATATAGACACATCCAAAATTCCAACCATTCAATTTCCCACCCAAGAAGATATTTTATTGAAATTCACTTTTTGGTGGAACAACTTCCAATAGTCATAGCTTTTGACTTGGGTGTATGATTTTCTATTATAATATATCATTGGAAATCTCTTAAAGATGTCTACAATGTTGAAATCATTTGAAGATCATTTTTTCCATTTTTTAATATTTTTTGAGGCTTTTAAGGGTTTCAAATTTGACTTTGAAGTTGTATTGGAGAAATTTCTCAAGAAGAAAACATGAATATTTACACAAAATTACAAGATATTGAGATGATTATTTGTCCATCAGATACTTTTTTTAGTTTTTCTCCTTGGTGTAAATTTTTAGGTTCATATGTTCATTTAGGCTGACTTACTAAAAATATTAAGTGACCACTTTTTACCTTTTTAGACTTCTAACTATCTTACAACCCTTAAGTGTCTTCATGGGACTCAAAACCACAAAATAAAATAAGGAAAAAGAAGTTGTTTAGGTGATGCAAGATTGTCCCTACACCACTAGATGCTCTTGCATCAAACACCCAAGGTGATTCGAGAGGTGACCTTGTCACTTTTCTGGTGTTGGAGGAAAACCAAGTTGGTCAACCTTTTCCTTAGATAGCCATGATGAATCTTCAACAAGCCTTCCTTTCCATTTAATCAAATATTCTTCATACTACCTGTTACTTGTACTTTTTCCCACATGGCTATCCAAGATTTCTTCTATCACTTCCTTCTCTATAGTAGGTGCTAGAATATCAATTGTTCTATTATTGGTTCATCCTCCATATCCCCTTCATTATACTCTATTAAATCAACAATATTGAACACAAGAGAGATTTTAATACCACTCGACAACTCTACCTCATAAGAATTTCTTGAATCATGCTTCTTCAAGATCTTGCATGGTCCAATTTTCTTCATACATTCTCATTGGGAACCCTTCTTTCCTTAGGTGAACTATAACTTCATCCCCAACCTAGAATTCCTTAAATCTCTACTTTTTATCTTCCTTAGTCTTGTACTAATAATTTATCTAATTGATGTGATTTCTTACATCTTTGTGCAAGTTCTTCAGATGCTCTATAAATTATTTAGCCTCAACACTACTCTTTTCCCATTTTTCTATCATCCTCAAATCAAAATCATTTCTCAGACTACTCCCATATGCAATCTATAATGGGTATTTACTAGTACTTCTATTGATAGAAATATTGTATGAAAATTTTCTGTGGTAAAATCAAATCCCATCCCTTGGGCTTATCTCCTACTAAACATCTCAGAATGTCACCCAAAATCCTATTCACCACCTATGTTTTTCAATCAATATGTGGATGGTGTGTAAAACTAAACTTCAAATATGTCTCTAAATTATTTCATAAGGTCCTCTAGAAGTAACCAACAAATTTGGTAATCTTGTTTGAAACTATACTCTTTGGTAGACCATGTAGACTAACCACCTCTCTGAGAAACAACTCTATAATGTGAACAGCATTACTTTTCTTATGGAAAAAAATGAAATGTGTCATCTTGGAAACATTTCAACCACCACAAATATTGAATCATGTCCTCTCTATGTATTTGGTAAAACAAGAACAAAATCAATGCTAACATCTTCCCACGGCTTCTTTGGTAAAAAGAAATAGCTTATAAATACCAATATTTTGACTTACCCCTTTAGCCATATGGAATATTTGCAACTTTGTACAAACTTCCTCACATCATGTTGTAGTTGTGATCAGTAATGATTTTCACTAAGAGAAATGGTCTTATCTCAACCAAAGTGTCTAGCCAATCTTCTACTATGCTTCTCCTTGATAAGGTTCTCTCTCATAGAACTTCTTGGAATTTACAACTAGCCTCCTCTAAACAACATACCATCTTAGATTAATAAATCCAACCATTTTTTCCTATCCAAAGTAATAATTTTTGAACAAGCATTCGAGGACTTTGTAAATTCTGGATCTTCAGGATACAAAATATTGAGTTCATTGAACCCAAAAACCTCTTTCCTCATCTCTATCAACAATTTTTTCCTTATGCTTAAGGAATTTGCAACTCTATTTGACCTTCCATTCTTGTGCTTTGAAACAAAAGTATAAGTCTACAAAAAACTAAATCCATTTTAAGTTGCTTTGATTTAACTTTTCTTGACTATTAAGTTACTACAAATCCTGATGGTCAATATATAAAACAAACTCTTTTTGAATTAAATAATATCTTCATTTCTTCAAAGCCTAAACTATATCATAAAACTCTTGATCATAGACATAATATTTCTTTTTAACATTATTTAACTTCTAACTAAAATAGGAAATGGGCTTAGCTTTTTTGACTCAAAACAAATCCTATGACATTGTCACTAGCATCACAATCTACTTGAAAGACCTTATTGAAATATGGAAGTGAAAAATAGGTTGTTCTATGACTTTCTTCTTCAACATATCAAAACTCTTGGATGCTCTTGTAGTCCACTTAAATTCCTTTCTATCCCCTCTCATTGTTTCAGTTAGTGGTGTACAAATACTAAAATCCCTAATAACTTTTTTGTAAAAAATTGCTAGACCATGAAATGATCCTACCTTTGTAACTTTCCCTGGTGTAGGTCATTCAATGATATCCCTCAATTTTTTTTGATCCATTTGAAGACCCTTAGTTGAGATAAAAATCCCAGATACACCAACTCTTTCTTCACAAAACTATATTTCTTCAGATTAATCAACAACTTCTCCTCCCTTAGATTCTCAAAAACTCTTCAAATATGCATCAGGTGCTCCTCCAATGTCTTACTAAAAATAAAATTTTCATCCAAATAAATAATAACTGTTGGTGTAATTAAATGTCTTGTACCTTGTCCTAGGTCATAATTACACCTTAGTTAAGTTTACTTAGGGACCACATAGGAGGTTGTTGGAGAATTTCCACTTTTGGTGGACTTGACATGTCATTACCTCATCACTTCCACCTTTTGTGGACACATCATGTGATTATCTCTCCACCTTAAGTGGAGTGATAACTCTTCATAGTTGTCTCATGTCATAAGATTATGACACTTGTCATAATCTTATGCCCTTCTATGTTCTCACCTTGGCTATATAACCAAGGGGTCTCTTATTTGTCACTAATCAGAATCATATCATATCAATGACATTGAATACAGTTTATTCTTGTCATATCATTTCTCTCTTTCTTGTTCTTTCCATTTGGTCCATAGATCTTGGCATCCATATCCAATTCTAACATGGTATGGTGCCATTGGAGAGTCTTACTCTGAAGAGAGATTCCATATCTGAGGAAGTTTCGTTCATGGCTCTTTGTTGCAGGTTCATATCCTAGCTTGCTAGTGCAAATCTGAGCTCACCATTGCATCCGGAAGGTTCGAGATAGTCGATTTTTCCTTTTGTTTCGTCCAAATTGGACATACGAGGCCAAATCTATGAGGGTTTGAAGCTGAAGAGTGGTTGCCAGATCCAGAAGGTAGCTGCAATTTTGGAGCATTTTGGGTCAAGTCCGACCCTGCCGTCACGTCCAGAAGGGCCAAAAACCCTAAGATCGATTGTCAATTCGTCCATTTTGGAGCAAGTCATCCGGTGAAGCAAAATTTTTTGCTCAAAGAGTCGTACGGCCCCCAAATGTCATAATTACGCGGTACAATTTGCAGAAAATTATTATTTAATTTCCATCGAAAATTTTTTAAAATTTTTTTTAGAAAAATTCATTGTGTATTCGATTACATATTTTCTAAAAAAAGTTATTTGAAAAATTAAAAAAAAATAAAGTAAAAAGCAAAAAACGCTTTTATGCGGATTGTATTGTACTGCGCAGAGGGTAGGGTACGACGTACCCTACGCTCCCACCACAATCCGCCACGCGGCATTACAGGACTCGTCCACACACATCCTCCACGGGCCCCATATACTCTCCATCGGCCTTAATAATCACCGGAAACTTATCCGGTGACCTTCCAACATACCAACGGGTCCACACAAAACCACCGGTGTCTAACAAAAATCTGGCGGAGCGAATATTCCTAAATATTCCATCGGCCCCTGGACGTTTTTCTAAACGTCAATTTTAAGCTCCTGATCTGCAGAATATTCCTATTGGGAGTATATTCCTTCTTGATGAGTGCACGGCCATCAAATTTAAGCTGGTGAACTGATTACGTCATCGCCACATCATCAAATTTCAAAAAAAATTGCCCCCTCACCATTTGAGTTTTTAGTTTTGCAGTCCAACTTTGGAGGCTCTTAACTTGCTCATTCTGACTCCTTTTTTCGAGTAATTTTTTTTTATTTGGGCTAATTTTTTGTGCTCTACGCATTGGTGCAATCATTTTTTGGTTTTGGTGCCTGGTTTTTCCAGAATTTTCAGATTCTCACAGGTGTTACTGCTTCATCCTCATTTTTGGAACTTCGGGAGCTCATATCTTGCTCCTACGGTAACATTTTTAGGTGCAGTTTTTTTTTAAAGTGCATGATTTTTTATGTACTTCTCAATGGTATGATCAGATTGATCTTATTGTATGCCAAAAACTATACTTGATTCTGTGGCCTATTTTGGGCATTTGCATGTACCAAGATCAAGACCACTTCCCTATTTTTGGCAAGTGGCAATTGTAAATGCACTACTGATAAAGTTACAAATCAGATATTGCTTGGGGGGTTCTGTGATTGAGTGAATTTGGGGGGGATTCTTCTTGTGGTTGTGGTTGCATTCCTCTTGATTTGTGTTCTTGTTTCATCATGGAGCCATCTACAATTCCACTTCTAACACCTTACAACTATCCTAAATGGAAATCTGAAATGAACAAATTGCTAAGAGTAAAGAGATTGTATAGGATAGTTCATGGGCTTGATGGTGAACCACAAAATGATGAAGTTAAAAAGAATAAGTGGTTGAATAGTTGTGAAGAAGCAATTGGTTATTTGTGCTTGTATGTCTCTCCTGAGTTGTTGTTTCACATTGATCAATTGGATACACCTATGGCTATGTGGACTACATTGTTAGAATTGTTTGGGAAAACAGATGAAATTCAAGGACATTTGTTGGAGAATGAATTAATCAGTCTCAATCCATGTAATTTTGATAACATACAAGACTTCATCACCAAATTCAAGTCACTAAGAACATATTTGAAGAATTGTAAAATTGAGAAATCAGATACACAATTGATCTTAAGTGTTCTTTCAAAGCTAGGACCTGAATATTCAGTGTTTGTGTCTACTTTCTATGCTACAAAGAATGCCTTTGGGAGTGAGTTTAAGATGCCTTCCTTTGAAGATTTTGCTATGCAACTCACTAGGGAGCAAGATAAGCTTATTCAAATGGGTACTTTGAAGTCTTCAAAATCACATGCCTTGGTTGTAAAGGATGAGAAGTCTTCAAGTGGCAAAGAAAAGACAAAGAACAAGTTTAAGAAGAACACACTATCCACATCAAATTCCACGGAAGAACATAAAGATTCATCTTCAAAAGAGAAATCATCTAAGAAGGAGAGACCTATTTGTGCATAGTGCAAGAAGGATGGACATGAAGAACATTATTGTTATAAGAAGGATATTGATGAGTTGAAAAATCTTCTCAAAAAGAATCACATTGATTTGCCTTCTAGAATGTCTGAATCTTCTTCTCCTTCTACTTCAAAACAGTCTAAAAAGGACAAAGGTCAAACATCAGGATATAAAGGAAAAGCTCTTTGTGCTCATTCAAGTCTAGGATCAGGGAGATGGCTTCTAGATTTAGGAGCATCACATCATATGGCATCTTCACAGACTATCTTCTCTTCATTTCAGCCTTGTTCTATGTCTCCTATCTTGATGGGAAACAATACATACATGAGTGTAACAGGGAAGGGATCTATTTGCATTGGGGAGAACACTTTTCAGGATGTCTTGTGTGTTCCTCATTTGACGAACAATCTACTTTCCATTTATCAGATTACACATGGTGGAGATGGGAGAACTGTGGAGTTTACTCCTGATTCTGTTATCATTCGTGACTTGGAGACTAGAGATGTCATTGCTACTGGGGTGGTTGATCATTCATCTCGGTTGTATTCCTTTGCACAGTTTGCTTTTGATGATGACCTTGTTCATTCGACTGTTGATCACAACTATGATTTAGAGGAGACATTTGGCTTTTTGAACTTGGGAGTTCTCACATCAGATCTAGTCCTTGAGCCATGCATTTCATCTCCTCCATCAACTATTGTACTTGATGATACTTGTGTTGCTACAGTTTTGGCTCCTAGTGATTTAGTGCAACAGGATCTACATAGTCTTCCAGATATGGCTACTTTGGATGACTTCTTAACAGGTATTTCAGACTTGTTTATGGAGTCTCATCTTGCAGATTTGGAGGACACTCTTGATAGCATCCATCTTTTCTTTGATGAAGATGCACCTTCTTCAGTTGTTGTGAGGGAACACTTTGACCCTCTTGTTCATTCTCTACATGATCATTCTTCACAGATTGGCATGAGTGTGGATACTTTTGGACAACATTTGGAGGAGGCTTCTTTGTCTTCAGAGGGGATATCTTTGTCTTTGGATCATGTTCTACATTCATCTCTACTTGATGTTGGATTTTCCTCTTCAGGAGTGTGGCCTAGAACGCCTGTTTGGAGTGTGTCAGCTTTCTGCATCGACATAGAGACACTTGAGCATGCTTCAGAGACATCATCATCCATCATCCATGATATCCTACATACATCCTTGGTTTCATTTCTTCCTACGGGGAGGAACGTTGTTCGGCGAGATTGGATCATCTTCAACATTCAATGTCGAGCTTCTACCATCACTGCAGGAGACTCAACATTAAGGGGGGACTACCTTGCTTCTCTTCTGCTTCTCTCTTATGGGGGGGTCTTTTTCCTCACATGGGGTTTTTACCTTCTCATTCTTCATTGAGAGCATTTCTATTTTGTATTTCATCTCTCTTTTGAGGGGGAGTTTTTCCCATGAGGTTTTCTCCCTTTCCTCACTTGTGAGAGACTGCATTGTTTGTACATGGGTACCTAACATGGCCTAGTAGGGACCCATCTTACATTGTTTGCATTTGTGTACATTCTCCCTAAGTTTCACTTAAGGGGGGTGTTGGTGTAATTAAAAGTGTTGTACCTTGTCCTAGGTCATGATTACACTTTAGTTAAGTTTAGTTAGGGACCACATAGGAGGTTGTTGGAGAATTTCCACTTTTGGTGGACTTGACATGTCATTACCTCATCACTTCCACCTTTTGTGGACACATCATGTGATTATCTCTCCACCTTAAGTGGAGTGATAACTCTTCATAGTTGTCTCATGTCATAAGATTATGACACTTGTCATAATCTTATGCCCTTTTATGTTCTCACCTTGGCTATATAACCAAGGGATCTCTCATTTGTAACTAATCAGAATCATATCATATCAATGACATTGAATACAATTTATTCTTGTCATATCATTTCTCTCTTTCTTGTGCTTTCCATTTGGTCCATAGATCTTGGCATCCATAGCCAATTTTAACAATAACAAACTCTTCTAAAATATATTTTAATACCTCATTCATAAGCCGCATAACTATGTTTGGTGCATTAATTATCCCAAATGGCATGACTAAGCACTCATAGAAGCCATCTTTAGTATTGAAGGTTTTCTTCCACTCATCTCCTTATCTGATAAAAATATGATGATACCCACTCTTTAGGTCAATCTTTGTGAAGTACTTGGCTCCACTGAAACAATCCATAAGGTCATCCATCCTTGGTAATGGAAATCTATATTTGATTGTAATATGGTTAAAGGCTCGAGAGTCTATACACTTTCTCCATTATCCATCTTTCTTTGGTGTTAGTATCACATGTACTACACATGGACTCAAACTCTCTTGAATCAATCCTTTCTTCAATAGATTTTGAACTTGTCTATTTAGATATTCATTCTTTGTTGGATTCATTATATGGGTTGCCTTATTTAGAAAACTGACTCCTAGTATCAAATCCATCTAGTGACTAATCTTCCTTATTGATGGCTAACCATTAGGTACATTATCTGACACAATGCCATGAAAATCCTCTAATAATTTGAAAATTCTACTGGTATATCTTCACCTTTTTCTTTACTAACTCTATGAATAAATGTATAATACATATGCTTGTACTTCATATCATCCAAAAAAATTATACCATAAACTAAATAATTTTTTGTGCTACTACATACCTTTTCTTCCACTTCCTTCAGGGGCTTCAAAATCTGGTGAACTCCATCCTTTGTCAAGGAATAAGTGTTGGCGTGTCCATCATGTACTACACATCAATCAAGTTGCCACAAACTCCCTAATAACATATGACAAGAATTCATAGGCATGATGTCACATAATACTTCATCATAGTAACTCCCAATCTTGAACTTCACTAAACATTTTTTATTAACCAAAGCTTTATAGTCCTTCTATAACCATGCATTCTAATACAGATGTAGATGTCTCTTTTCCAAATGCAATTTGCTAACCATCTCCTTTGAAACAATACTATCAGTGCTACCAATGCCAATGATAACATTAAAAAATTTACCTTCACATTTGCATCTTGTGCAAAATAAACTCTTCCTCTGAACTAGAGATTTCTCCTCATTTAGCAAGGCCCTACTTGTGACAATAACTCATTCTTTTGCATCTTCAAAATGCTCAAATTTAGCATCTTCATCTACACATGCAACTCGTGTATTACCTTCAAGTCTTCTATTTTTCCTTCCTTGGTGTTGTGGACATTTGTATTATTGATGACCTTCTTCTCCACATTAGAAACATTTTCCACAAAATCCTTCTCTTCCAATACTTTTTCCATACCATCATCTTCCTCTTTCATCACCATTATTCTTTTCACGAGGGTAGTAGGAATTATATCCTTTTTGGTTCAGAATTTTTCTAGCTTCTTCCTTCTTTTGGTCTTCATTCCATCCTCCATATGATATTTTACTAATCCTTCCACCACAACCTCTTCCTCTATGTTTTTTAAAACCTTCTCTTCATCTTTTCCTCTATGTTCAAGGAAAACTGATAAGCATCTTCAATAGTAGACATTCTAAAAAAACTTAGCTCCTCTTGAATGCTTGGCTTCTGCCTATTTATATAATGGGATACCTTCTCCTTGTTGGCCTCAAAATATCCTATTTTGATCAGGACCACGTAAAACTCTTTTGTGTACTCTTTGACAGAACTACCCACCTACTTCAAGCATTGCATCATTTTTAATAACTCTAACTCATAATCAATGGGAATGAACTCTCTCTTTATATTTTCCACCATCTAATGCCATCTTGTTATTTTTTCTTTCCCTCTTCTATTTATTTTTAACTATACTTCCTTCCACCAAATATTGGCATGACCTTTTAGTTTGGTCTTTGCAAAGTTTACCCTCTTGAGATAATCCACCTCCTCGTACTCAAATTACTCTTCAATATCATTGATCCAATCAATCAACTCTTTTAGGTTAATATTTCCAGAAAATGCAAAGACATCAATCTCCATCCTTTTTTATAATCGTGAATATGGCCTTAAATAATCTGAATTTCTCAAGATACACTACATCTTGTTCTTCTTTGAAATTTTCTTCTTCCTCAACTTCATCTTCACTTTCATCCCCTCTTCTCGACTCAAACCCTCTAAATAGGTGACACTGTCTATCTTTTACATGATATGGTATAAGCCATAATATTTTGGAGACAACTTTTTTTTTTTGCTTCAGTGACATTTTCTTGTAAGGATGCAATCTCAAGAAGACCCAATCCCTAATTTCAAAAAAAATATAAATATAGTGTTGGCCCACCTGTTGCTTCATTCAATTTTGTGTCATGGCTATATTCTCCTTGAGTCTTGAGAGTACCTATTGTTGATGAAGTGGTCTTCCACTTCCTAAAATATTGGCGATACCTTCAATGATGAAGTGATGGAAGAAGTTTGATATCCATATAGTGTCATAAATGGAGACATTTTTTATGACTATGAAAGGAAGTGATATACCACCATTCTACTAGTGGTAGCTAATCTACCCATTTAGACTATTTATCTAAAGTTAAAAAACACAAATAACCTTCCAAACACTTATTAAAACAACCTTAGTTTTACCATAAGATTGAGGATGGTATGAAGAACTATGAGCCAATTGAGTACCCAAATATGAGAATATTTTTTTCCCAAAAGTGACTAGTAAAGATAGGATCACAATCACTAGCAATAACCATAGGTGTACCATGTAGCTTTTGTATATTCTCCAACAAAGTTTTTGTCACTATACTTGTTGTAAAAGGATGTAATAATGCAATGAAATGTGCATATTTAGTGAGGCTATCTATTAGTGTCATGATAACATTATTGCCTTTATATTTTGGAAGGCTTGTAATGAAGTCCATGGATACCTCTTCCCAACATTGGATAGGAATAACTAAGGGCTGCAAGAGACCTGATGTCTTAATTGTCTCCCCTTTATTTATTTGACAAACCAAACATTCAACCACAAATTTTTGAACATAATCTTTAAGCCCTTCCCAAAAAATTATTTATTGACTTGATGATATGTCTTCCAAAATCCCAAATGACCACCAACTAGATACTCATGAAACTTTGTCAAAAAAAAATTCTTAAGAGTGGAATTATTATAGAGATGTAATCACTCTTTATACCACGAGCATCTCCCTTCCAACAAAACTTATCTAAACTAATGGGATCACTCTATAACTTTTGAATGATAATATGAGATTACTCGTGTTGGAAGAATGTCACTAATGTTGTTGTTGGAAACATGAGCATGAGAGATAAGCACAAAGGTATATTACTATGTGTTACAATGTTGTCATTGATGTCAACATTGTATCTTGATATGAATAATTTGGTGCAGATCATTTTGGTTGGTTCTAATAGGTATTGAAATGATTATGGTATACAATTTTGTAAGATGGTTTGATCCAGAGAAGTAAGTTATGTTAGGAACCAAATGTGTCAATTTTGCTATTTCTATGTAACAAAGCACTTATTTTTGGGTTTTCTCTAGTCCGCTAATGAAGGTTTCACTTCTCGCTTCTAACATTATTTTGTTAGAGGTTATAAGTATCTCATTCCATAATTTCATCATGTCTTGGATTTTGGTCTAAAAGATATAATTAATAGAAGTTCAGTTTGGAAAATTATAGTTTTATTTGTATAACACATTTGAGTGAGAGCATCTACACTTTTCCATAGATAAGTTTTTGGCTTTGCACTTTTGAGGATAAGTTGATAGATGGAAATTGTGAATGAATTCCAATTTTCATTGAGTTTGAAGGAATGTGAAGGTTAAATAATTGTTGTAATCTTATGTGGGATCTATTATAGGTTTATGTCGACCTATTTCAAGTTGTTTTGAGTTTTGTATTTTGGCACAAGGTGTGTATGAAAATTTTTGGAGTTGACAAGTTATATTTTAGGTGTTACATCTAATTAGGCTGACCTAATTGATGTTATTCTTAAACAGAATATATATGTTAGATATTTTTGAGTGAGTAATGAATTTTATGAGTGTCCTACATGTGAATATCATCAAAGCGGTGCAAATTAAGTTGTGAATGTTGAGTAGAAGATTAAAGTGATGAAAATGCAGAGGAAAGAAAAGTATTAGATCAGAATCAAATGAAGTGTGTAAATTTAGTTTACTGAGCTTCATTGGACCTATATTTCATGCATATGATGGATGAAATTGTAATAGTTCAAATTAGGTTGTGAGCCACAGTCTCACTTCTATATTTTTCTTTGTGGGCAGTGAGCACTTTTGTAAATATACTATAACTGCTTATAATATATTGTGAGCTAATCCTCGCCATGGTTTTTCCACGTAAAAATCCTAGTGTTCATGTGTTATGTGGTTTTGTTGATGTTTCACAGACCTTTTATTTCCTTATTGCAGTTGAATATGTTGTGGTGATTGGATGTTTAATGTTTGAATGGTTTAAGAGAATATTGATTCACCCCCCTCTCAGTATTTTGGTTGTTCAACAACCTGTAGAAACATCATTATACCACTATGCTTTGGCTTCTACTATCCAACTACTTGTAGTATTGAAAAATCACACCATAAAGCTTCATCCTTCTCATCCTTCCTAGAAAGTTCATCTCCACAACATTTTCCTTCCCTTTCTTATATACAATCTCAAATTCATATCCCAACATCTTAGTGGTCCATTTTTGTTTCTCTTCAAAAGATAATATTTGTTCCAAAAAATATTTTAGTCTATCATGATATGTCTTAACCTTGAAGCATTTACCTATTAGATAAGGAATTCATTATTTTACTACATGAATAATAGCTAGCATTTCCTTCTCATAAATAGGTTTGACATCATCATTACCCTTTAATTCATTGCTCTCAAAATTAATGGACTAGCACTCCTACATGATAATTTCTCTTATTTCATTTCTTGAAGCATCACATTCCACAATAAAATCTTTGGTGAATTCTAGAGTGTCAAGCACTTGAGTTGTACACATAGCCTCCTTCAATCTCTAAAATGTTGCATTAGTAAACTTGTTCCAATGAAAAAAATATTCTGCAATACGGATATGAGGGGTGTTGTTATATGGACATAATTCTTCACAAATATTTTATAGTATCTAGTCAATCCCAAGAAACCCCTTAATTTCTTAATGGTTTTGGGAATAATCCATTCTATGATAGCCTTAATTTTGTTAGGATCCACCTTTACTCCTTCATTCAAAACTATGTGTCCCAAGCACTCCACCTCATTGAGACCAAAATAGCACCTAGATGGCTTAGCATAAAGTTGATGATCTTCGAGAACTTCTAATGCTTGATCTACATGTTGCAAGTGTTCTTCCCATGTCTTGTTATAAATCAATATATCATCAAAGAACACTAATGCAAACTTCCTCAATAATTTTTTAAAGATGGGTTTCATCAAACTTTGAAATGTAGATGGTGCATTAGTAAAACCAAATGGCATCACTAAGAACTCATAATGACCCTAGTGATTCCTAAATGTTGTCTTAGAAATGTCTTATTCTTTAATTCAAATTTGGTGATAAGTTGATCCAAGATCTAACTTTGTAAAATAAATAGCTTCATTCAATTCATCTAGTAAATCATCAATTACTAGAATAGAAAACTTATCTTTGATCATGTACATATTGAGCACTCTAAAGTCTGGGTACATGTGCCAAGTTTCATCCTTCTTATGCACCATCACCATTGGCAAGGAGTAAGTACTTTGGCTATGCCTAATAATTCCTACCTCTAACATCTCCTCAACAATATTTTCAGTCTCACTTTTTTGTATATATGCGTACCTATAAGGCCTAATGTTGGGTAGTTGGCTCCCTAGAACTAGTTGTATGGAATGAACATGATCCCTCTTAGGGGGGATTCCTTTAGGCATATCTCTAAAATCCATTGAGTGATGATCAATGGTTGCTTGTAAATCTAGATGGCTAGGAGCATTAGTTTTATAGGCTTCTAATGAACATAATTAGGTCACAAATCCATCAACTCCTTTCTTAATAAATTTCTTCATTTGATTAGTGCTTACCATTTGTGGGGACATTACCTTCAACCCTCTTAGATCTATTATCTTTCTTTATGATTAAAATCTCATGAATAGTTCTTGGAAGCTCATCCTAATTTTTTCCAATGTAGTAAGCCATTGTACTCCCAAAAAAATATATGTTGCACCATGGAGATAGCATATATTGGGAAATCAAGTTGATAATCTCCCATGGATAATTTAATATTGTGGAATTTTCTAGAACTAAAAATGCCACCATTTGCAATCAATACCTAAAAATCTGGAGCTAGATATATAAAAATATTTAGATGAGTAGCCAACTTTTTGTTGAAGTTATGAGTACTACCTAAGTCAATCAACACTGTTACATTTTGCTTATTTAAGAAACTCACTACCTTGCGATTTTGTGGGGTGCTAAAACTTGAAAATTTATGATAAGAGATGATTGGTTGGGAATCATGTGATTACTCATTTGACTCCCTATCACTGCATTTATGTCTTCGACTGTAATTTTGATCAAAATTGAAACATAACCCTTTTGTTCTCTTCTCCTCAATTTGTTGTCGATTTAACCTAGTAGATTGAGATAATGAATTTTTAGGAGATATCCTTTCTCTTACGTTTATAATCCCTTGTCGTTGATTGGCCGAAATATTCTTCTCAACTTGCCTTGCCATAACTATCACTCGTGACAAGGATTGTGATTGGAATGAAATGTAATTCATATTTTATATGGTCCTTTAAACCTCCTAGAAATAATTCCTTTAAATTTTGTTCTATTTTATTGTCCACTCTTAAACAAAGGTCTTGAAATTTCTATGTATAGTACTTGACCATGCATGCTTTATTTAATTTAGTGAGTTGGTAGAAGTAGTTATCCATAAAGTTACCTCCATAATGGGTAGCAATTTCCTCTTGAAAAATTGGCCTTATGACCACACAAACCTTCTTTCTCTTCCCATTACATAAGCAAAGATACCAAATAAATTGATATGGTTCCAAGTATAATGATGCCATAGCTACTTTCTATTGACTAGGAACATGAAGATAAAAGAACTACTCCAATTGGTAAAATTTGGATCCTTTCCATCAAAATTTCTCTTATCCAACTTGGGTATGAATTGTTGAGGCATATGATTATTAAAGGGATGATCCTTCTTGAGATATAAGTCAATCCCAAAACAATCATGTCCAACAAAAGAATTATCTTCCACCTTACTAGGTGAATCATCTCCCTTATACTTCATATCATGAATAAGTTATTTTAATTCACTCATATCCTTTTGCATGTCCCTTTTTATTGAAAAAATTTCTCTAGACATGTCCTTATTAGTGATGAAATTTTATCTTTCACCTTCTTTATTTCATCATTAGGGTCAATATCCTCAATTTCTACATCATCCTTATCTAAAGATTTCTCCAATGTGGTAGCATTTTTTTTCCTCTTGTTGGAAGCCTCATCATGATGGAAAAAAATATTTTTTCAATAAATCACACAAATAAATTCAAAATGATCTAAACATTTTACTATAACTTATCAGGGCCTATTTTACACTTTCCTAGAAAAATATTCCAAAAATTAAGTGTTTTGTTTCCTTGAGAGAAAAATTGTTGGAAACCCCAATTCTATAATAAATCACTTAATTATTCACCAATTCCTTTGCAACTTTAACTTTAGTATCCTCTATTATCACCTTGAAAACCCACTAAAAATTAGGAACAAATGCAGCAAAATTTAGAAGACATGCACTTTCCAAATAGATTGGGAAGAAGCCCTAATTATGCAATAAATCACTCAATTTTACTTCAATTACTTTGAAATATAGATTTTAGCTACTTAAATATGCTCTTCAAAAATCATTTAAAAATCAAACATAAATTCACCTAAATATGAGATATATGTGTTTCACAACATTTCCTCCAAAATTGAAAAAAATGCCTTATCTTCATTGTGCCAAGATCATGCTTTGAAACTATTTTCTATGAAATAAATTGCATAATAGAGGAATATAATAGGAAATATGATACAAATACTTGATAATAATTAAGAATAACAAGTCACTTCGAGGGGGAAAACCTCCAAATATCTCCAATGAGAATATAATTCATAATATGATGATGAAATAAGACTCACTACCTCCTATGTATACCTTATTTATGCCTAGGATATCACCCAGATGACTTAGATAACCCTATATAAGCTTTAATACAACCTAATTAACTAAATAAAAATATAATAATGATAATATGACTTAATTAAGAGTTGATATAGTCACAAGCCTACTATTCATAACCCTATGTACACTAATATTAAGGGAATAACAAATTCTTAATTAATTAATTAACTTAGGATAATCAATCCCCATTACCTTTTTCATCCAATATTTAATTTCACTTTATCCCTCAATCCTTGTCCATTTAATCCTAGCCATTAAATCCATTCACATGGATCAAAATCTAAACTTAACATCATGTGACAAGTATCCCTCCCACCTCTATCCTTTCACACATGAGAGGATGCAAAAGTCAAACCTACCTTTTACACATTTATCCCCCTTGTGACACATGTTACAAGGATAAGCTTTAACCCAAACCCTAATATTCAATTGATCCTAGTCATCTAGCAATCAACACATCTTGTTCCTTTATTTCCCTCAAGGAAACTATATGAATGAGAGGCCTCTCATCCCATTTGAGAATCCACTTTTCATCATATTGTTATATTGTTGCATTTACTATCTACTTCTTCCATGTCCTTATGCTACTCCATTTTCTATCTAATCTTTATCATGTCCTTATGCTATTCATTTGATCTTTTATCATCTTAATCCTACTATCATGCTATTGGTTTTATAAGCAACTACATTTCATACATCAAAGGAGAAAATTAAGTGGAGTTATGATGCACTCTACTTTAGCTCTATCTAAAGAGAAAGAAGGGTTTCAGGTAAAGGTATTGTGTGCGTATTGCATTATCTTCTATGTTATTTACCTTTAATCTTTTCTTTTCTTCATAGGAGCATCATGGCCTCCCATATCATGGTGTCATAAGGAATATTTTTTTCATTTATCCTTTTTAATCACATATTTAGCACATTGTCACCTTGGTTCCTTATACCTTGGTGCATAATGTCAAGTACAATTTATCAAATAAAGGTTACTCATACAATTGCAACATGATGATCATTCATCCTCCCTTTCCATTCATATCCCATTTCATCCATCTTCTTGTATGTCCTCTTACCCTTTATCCTTTATCCTTTGACTCTCGTCTATTTTGAGAGCACACCCATGTTCTTTGAACCTGCATGTCCTCTCGAGGGGGCATACCTAACTCCCATATTTTCAATGGCTGGGTCATTGTGCCAATAGTTTGTATCCATTTTTACCTACTATATTGTATTATTCTTTGATACAAAGGTAAATAACATAAAAGATAATGTGATACACACAATACCTTCACCTAAAACCCTTATTTCTCCTCAAATAGAGTTAAAAGTAGAGTGCACCCTAGCTCCACTTGATTTTTTATGTATGAAATGTGGTTGCCTATGAAACTAGCAGCATGATGGTAGGATTAAGATTATGAAAAATATTAAGGATAGCATAAATATGGGATAATGAAATATTTGATAGAAAATTCAGCAACATAAGACTATGATGATGGTGAATTCTCCAAATAGGATGAGAGGTCTCTCATTTATAGAATTTACTTGATAAAATCAAGGGCCAAGATGCATTGATTAATGGATGGATAGGATTGATTGAGGATTCTGGTTTGGATTGAAGGTTAGCCTTGTAACAAGTGTCATAAGAAGTACAAATGTGGGATAGGTGGGTTAGACTTTTGCATCCTATCACATGTGAGAGGGTAAAGTTGGGAGGTTGTCACATAATGACAATTTTATATTGTGATCCATGTGAATGGATTTAATGACTAGGACTAAATGGACAAGGATTGAGGGATAAAGTGGAATTAAATATTGGAGGAAAAGGTGACGAAGATTAATTAGCCTAAATCAATTAATTAATTGGGTATTAATTAATTGATTTAGTTGGAAGATTTTGGAGATAAGGTTAGACTTAATTAAATAGATATAAATGTATTTAATTAAAAGGTGAGGGATAAGAGTAATGAATAAATTAATTAAATAAATAAAGATTATTTATTTAATTAATGGATTAAGATAGGTTAAATTTAAGTGTGGTCAAGTACAGATAAATTAGGTGCCTACACCATGTATTGCATCAAAATAAGAAAATATGACAAGAGCTTAGTCATATTGTGTGAAATACCTTGACATATATTTTAGCCATGTGATAGACTAGTCAAAAAAATCATGCAAATTACTAAATACTTGTCTAGATTATTATTATTTTCTTCTTTCTAATTTGATAGTATGCAATCTTTATAAATATTAAGGGGGGGTGTTCAATCCTAATGTTTATTAGAGGTCAACACTTATTTATAAGTGATCGTGATAACATTAATAAATCTTTGTTTGATATAGGTTTAGCTTTATATTTATAGTTAATATTTATATAACCATAGGAGGGTTGATTATTCAATTAGTAGCTTAAATATTATATTAATTTATTGATTAAAAATTATATAATCTATAATGTATTTTAACTCTTTTGATTGATTATTTATTAATGAATTAATAATATTGTATTAATCAAACTATCGCATACCTTAATTTAAAATGTGTAATCAACCAAAACTATATTGAATGGTTTCATCCTATAATTAAGCATTCCTATGTGAGTAATCATACAATTCAAATATATTGATATATAAACAACTAGCATTCTTATTTTCAACCACTATGCCTTAATATAATTATTAAATTTTATTAGAGATATTGATTTCGGGTGTAGAAAGAGGAGAGGAGAGGTTGAAAAACCAAGGTCTTTAACAATCAAATTTCTCAATATAATTGAATAGTGCTTGTTTGTGGGACTTGTTAACATGTAGGATTGCACCCGAATGTAGAACTGGAAGGCTCGGCAATCCCATGTAACATGGAAACACTTTCAAGCCTGTGGGTTGCTCATAATGAAAGTGAATCTCCAAATTATGGGTTGGTTCCCCTTTTGATCTTTTATGAAACTAATGACTTATGCAAGAAAAGGGATAGAAATATTAAGATGAATGGTAAAAACTAAAACTAGTAGGATGGTGATGCACCTAAATGATAATGAAATTGCAATTTGATTCACAAATACTTTTCAAGAGATTTGTTTACATAACTTAACTTGGGAAATTAAATCACCTAAATAATGCATAAACATGCTTTGAGAAATCTATCTTTTTGTAAAGGAAAAATAAGTTTTCACAACTTGAAAGAAAAGATTAAACAGTTTCACAATCTATGACTTGTGATATTAAACTAATTTTTTGTACATGAAATTTTTATTGAAAAGTGGAAGGAAACTTCTACAAATACTAAAAGATAATGTTGGAAATGAAATTTTTGTATATGAACTCTCAAACTGAGCTACAAAACTTTCTAGCTCTTTGCACCACACAAGAGAATAGGAAGCAAGAACTGAGAAAAAAAAAACCTAAGTATTTTCCCTTATATACAAAAAGAGGCTCAAAGTGACAATAGGTGGCACTTGCAGTTAACTGCATCTAAAAATATCTCCTCCGAGATGATCCATGAGTAAAGGTAAAAATCGCCAAAAAGAGGGCTCCAAACTAATGCAAATTGAATGATCAGGTGGCCAAGCTTGCCCTACATGATGGTCAACCTAAAAAGGCTCCCTAAAACACTCAAGTTTAACTAAAAGTCAAAAGAAAATCACTTCAAGTATCACTAGGTGCATGAGAAAACTCCAGTTTCACTCCTTAATGCATGGAACACTCTCAGTATAAATCCTCACTCATATTTTGCATGAATTTTGCATGGTTTAAACAATAAAATACAAAAATTAAGGTAGTTTATAAAACATTACCTTAATTAATTGTTTACATGACTCTACTTCTTGTCTTAAACCATGCAGAACATAAGGGATATATTTAATACCTTAGGAAAAACCTAAGTATTAAATATAAATGCAAATTAAAAAAACTTGGTGACAAATTGCTTTGTCAGCCAAAGCTATTTTGCAAAAAACCCTAAAAGAAGCTTAACCCTAGCCCCGTGGGTTCATTTTCACTTCACATTTTGCACTGTTATGTGTTGCCACCATGGTAGGGTTTGAAGCATTCTAAGACTTCCTCCATGAATGTGGAACACACTCTTCTCTGCAAGTAAGTTGTTTCTTTGGGCAAAAAAATGTCAGATTCTCTCTTTACTTTCATCTTTGTGAAAGATATTGTATGTGCTTTGTTCTCCTCATGTGTTTCATGATCACAGGGTCATGATTTGTTGTAGCAGAATGTTCTCTCAATAAACTAGTTTCATTTTCATTAAAATACCTTCATATTTCCCTCGTTATGTAACATTGAATAGGGTATTCAAGTTGGTGTTTGTTTGAGACTCCTCACAATCTTCTTTGAAAGATGACAATATTGCAGCTTTCTATATAACCTTTTCTTTCTAGATGCAGACCATCTCACATGGGACATATAGGGCTTGTTTTTATCTCCATATCAATATTTATTGAATTTCAATTCCATCTTGAATGTAGAAAAGTTCATATTCGAATATGTGGGAATGATACTGGAGACTTCACCCATACCCAAAACCACTGCTCTTGCTTCCATCTAACCCTATGGACTGCCCATTTTTATTGCTTTGTCCAATTGTTCTTATACAGCCTTTGATGGTGTAGTTTTTTATTTTTGGTTGTGTGGTGCCCTTCTTTATTTCTACCTTGAGAACAAATCCTTCCACTCTTCATGACTCCAAGTCACCAAGGAAACTATAGAGCTAATGAGATAATAACCAAGAATCAAGAAACCTTAAGTCATTTTAGAACTCATTTCTTCCACATTATAGCATTAAGAGTTTCACTTAAATCAATGGAAATCCTCATGTGCCCGAGTACAGTCTTGGAAACTCCATGATTAGGTTATGTGACTTCCTAGTTACAGTATTATGCCTTTGAATTGTTGTCTTCTTATGATTCCCTAACTATCCCTATTCATTATTTAATCTTATTCACTACCTTGGATGCAATAGAGATATAAGCATGCTTGATATTCACTGTCCTCTCTTGAAAATCTCTAACTACTGTCTCATATGCATTGTTTCCTCATTCATGGTTGAGGATCATTGTATTTATGTATCTTCCATGATCTTTGTGACTTTATGAGCCAATGATAGACTCACTTTAACTCCGCTCCACTGTCCAATCATGGTGGTTGCCTTCTCTTATTGGGTTCTAATTGAGAAAATATTTTTTTCATTTATGATAGTGATGTCAACCAACTCACCATTATAGGTGATGAGATATATTCTCAAAGTTGATAAATGCAATGCTTTTACACTCTCATCCCTCTCAAAACAATAGGGCAGCATGTTGGGCTCAACCCTTGTGGGAGCCCATTTTCCTCCACATGTTGTGATGTCAAACAATATGAATCATGTAATGATAAATGAACCTATACCTACACAATGAACAAACAAGTTAGATAAAATAATGAAACCAAAAGCTTCCAATAATGATTTGAATCTTTTGCTCCTAAATGTTTGTGAAATCTGCATATTTGATCAAATGTTTCATAGGAGTATATTATATATCTGTTGATGTATGCATATGAAGAGAAATTTGGTCCTGAGCTCTAACACAATACATTCATCCCTTGCAGGTAGTTCTGGAGTGACAATGGAAGGAGCTAGAGCTGGAACAACCGAAACTGAAGACACAACTAATAGCTTCATGATTCATCATTCAGGCAATGATGGATCAAATCTGCTTTCATGTTCATTACTTCTTTAGTTGTATAGTTTATTCTTTATGTTTCATTTCATCATGTATGATCAGTTACTCCCACGGCTTGTGTGGGACATCATATTTTGTACAATGAATAAAACAACAATTTTTTTATACAAATTGTGTATCTTTTCTATTGTAAAACATTTGCATAATACTTCATTTAAAAACATATTTTGTGCAATGACAAAACATTAGCAGAAATTTGTATTTACCTTTCCTCTTTAGCTGAAAACTATGTTCTAGTTGATTGAGCTATAAGCAAGAATTAGGTGATAGGACTTGTTACCATAATGTTTTCCCTCATGTATATTGTGTGTATTGTGTGATATTGTCTCAACTTTATTTCTATACAATTTATTTCATAGTTTAATTCACTATTATAATTAATGGTTAACATGGTTTAAATATATAAAATCCTTAACAAAAATAAATAAATAATATAGGGGTACTTAGCTCAATGATTGAAGAATTGAGTGCTTTTGATGAAGATTTTGGGATTTGGCTTGCTACTATCTTGGAAACAATACCTCTCAATTTGTATGTCACTTAAAATTTTGTGTTCTAAGTCATCTCTATGCCTCAATGTCTTTTTTGCATCCATTGGTTTGTCCTCTTGCTACATCAATCTAATATGTGTGATCACTCATGTTTTCTAATTTGCTAAATTCACCCTTATCTACTCTATCGCCTTCTCTACTTTGAAAACTAGAAATATTTAGAAATACATCTAAATTATTGATATGTTACAAGAAGATATGTTCTACTAGGTCAAGCCCCAAAAAGGTGTGTAAAAGATCAAAAAAAGCATGCAATGCCAAAGAATAAATGTTCAATTTATTTTATTGCACCATTCTAAAGTGTTTCACTATTAATTGTTCTTCAAATGCTTTTAGGATGAGAGAAGATGGTCAAATATGATAAGATATGAAATATATTTATGCAAGTGAATTCCTTTAAACACAAGTGCACAAACATTTTTAGTCGGTTTATAATGCCTAGAAGAGTGGGAGAGAGTTGACCCTACACACTAAAATTTTAAAATTTAAATGCAAATTTAGTCAACTCATCAATTCTACTAGTCATTATACGCCAATAAAACACTCATTTATGTAATTTTGATGCTATGTGTTTGTATTTAAAGAATTCATTTGCATCCATTTCATATCATCTCCCATCCAAAAAGTATCTAAAGAATAATTAGTAGCAAAACACTCCAATTTAGTGCTATGAAATGAATCTAAACATTTATCTAATAGATTGCTTATTCTTCATTGATCTTTTACATACTTTTCAAAAGATTAACTTAATGGAAAATATACCCTTGGGACATACAGAAAATATTTTCAAGGTATTTAAGGTCAACCCTACACTTGTAGAAATTATTCAAAACATGGGAATTTTCAAACTAAGGTAGGTAATAAACATATCAGGATGGGTGTGTTAATGGGCATAATTAATGCATAATCTAAGTGAATGTCTCTAAATGTTTGTGTATATGGATAAGGTACAAATGAATGGGTAGGATTGTGTATGGGAATGGATAAAGTTTGAGAAATGAACCCAACTTGCACAATATTGCATCATTTGTTTTTTATTATAGGAAAAATAGGTTTTGAAGGGGCCCCGAAACCCTTTACAGGATAAGTTTTTGCTTCATCACATAATCAAAAACAAAACAAGCAACCAAAAATAAGCCAAAAACTAGCACATAGACAACCAAAAAAAGGCACAAAAGATAGAAACATACTAGATATTTTTAAGAATATTCGCTGCTTCAAGATCACTATCAATTATTTTCTGGTGGAAATTCATGACTTCCACCACTTCATCAACAGGAATACTAGCCTTTGCATTAAGTTTGGTCTTGTTACGAGTGCAAGTAGAAGGCCCCTTATCACTAGTTGTCTTTTGTTGCACACCACCATTAGCCACCATGTCTTTCGTTCCAAAGTTGTCCCCCAGCCACTTCCTAGCATTCTTATTCAGTAAACATAAACCCTCAGCCTCATTGCAAATAGTATTCCTATTGACCTCCAAAACCTTCTCCAACTTACCATCAATAGCTGCAAACTTTTTCTCATAGGCATTCTTCATATTGAGTATTTCATCAGCTACCATCTTGAGAGTATCAAAAATTTGATTGAACTCTAACTACACCTTGTTGATTTGAGTTTGCATATTAGGCCCCTTTGAAGAGGAGGCCTCATCATCATTATTACACATAGCTCTAACCTGAACATTAGTGGAGTTCATCTCATGAAAAACCCACTTAAAAAACTTGAACAAGGAGAGAGAGCTCTCTTTTACCAAACTGAGATAATCAGGCATAATCTCCCTCCTAAAATTAAAACCATCTTTTTCCACAGAATAATCTTCTTGGGAGTCACTGCTAGCAGAAGCATTCTTCATGGACTCCTTCCCTTTTTGAGCAAACACTATGACACCTTTATCCCAATTCAGCTCCAACAACTGGTTCTCAGCATCCAACACATTGCCAACATGATCCTACTGCTCCTACCTTCCCAAATTCACAGGATATTTTTTCCTTTGTTGCCCCTCTTTATTCTACACATTAGGAATAGGGGAGACCCCCAACTGATCCTTGTTAACCGGATCCTCCTTGCACAAGTTATCCAACACAATCCCTTCATCTTTTTGCCACCTAAACCCTTCACAAGATTAGATTTCTGGTAGGGTCGACCCACCTCAACCTCATCTCTCGTTTCATACTCATCTACCCTTGAGGAGCCCAGAGTTTGATCTTCTTTCTTTTCTTACCTTTAGCCTTCCGCTTTTTTCCATCTGACCCCTTCACAGGTTTAGACTTCTGGCAGGACCGCACAATCTCTTCCTTGTCACCAGTGACATATTCATCATCCCTAGAGGAAACAAGGGTTTGCTTGTTTTTTCTCTTCTTACCTTCTGAAATGGCAAGAGATTCTGAACTCACCCTCCAAGGATGCATCAAACTCAAGGGAGTAATCTTCATCCTCAGAATCCTCCTTCGACCTCGTCACATACTCAAGATTATTCTTTTTTCTCCCAACATTAGAAATATTAGGTTGAGCCGGTAGAGTAAAAGCCTTGGCATACTCAGAAATCAACAAAATAAGACCTTCATGGAGGATAGGATTTTTTAGATTGCGTCTATGATCCCTTATACCAGTTTCCAGGTAGACCAATAAATAGAAAGGGAACGACACTCTCTTCTTATCCCTAAAATGATTTAGCAAGACAAAATGATGCCCAGAAATAATAGAAAAATGGTCGTCCAAGGTAAAATACCTCATAATCTCCTTAGCAACATCTCTCCAAATTTCCTTGAGAGAAGAACAAAAATAGCCACCGTATTTTTCCTTTTCCAGATTCCTCCGCTCATTGTCTTTGAAGAAAGCATCCATAGTCAAACCAAACTCATTCTTGTCTCTGTAGAATTTCTTCCCATCAGTCGATAAGCCTGTGATTTCAGCTATGAGGTCCTCAGTGATATTGAACTCCTTTCCCCCAATTTCCAGCACCTGGTTATGCCAACCCTCAAGAAATTCTTGTGAGGTCTTCACATCGAACCCATGCAACTTTTCCATATACAAGGTCACTCCCCCTGCTTCCAACAATTCCCACACCTTCTTGTTAGCCTTCACAGTGTCACAAGATTTGGGCTCAGTTCTATTTCAGCTATCCCCATAGTTGCAGCAAGCAAAAACCCCCCAAAAAGGAAGAATTTACAGGAAATCCAAAGAATCTTAGAGAGCTTGCAATGGAAAAAAGGATACCTCAAGAAAACAAAGGCTCTCTAGATACCAGCAATCCATGTGGATTGGACAAGATGGTAGAGAGGAATTATGAGGAAAGAAGGCTTAATCATTCGTTCCACCACAACATATCGCTCAACCTTTCTTCTAAGTAGATTACATCTCAGAAAAAGCTGCCATGTAAGGAACATGTGACAACACACCATCATTAGAAGACCACTCCTCTTAGCAACTTTGAGATTCACAATGAATTATTAAGCGAGCCTCCATGGGAAGAAGGTCATGTTCTCCCCATTCCAAACCATCATTCACCCCATAATTGGCAAAAAAAATAACCAGCCTATTGCCTTCTCTAAAAACATGTGAGATATGACATTGATCAAAGGAGCCCATAATATTTAAAGCATCATTAATAAGAGCCTCCAATGTCCACAAAGGATGAGACAACTTCCTAACGTTATTAATGATGTTGAGAGAATCACCCTTTAGCCACACCTTATCATATCATCTAGTTTGAGCTAACTTCAAACCATGATATATATATATATATATATATATATTTGTCTCATCATTTGCATAATTTGTTGATATATATACATGTATGAAAACATTCTCCCAAAATGGACAAAAAAGTTGTCACATCTCATTTTTGGATCAAGTTGACTAAGCCATTTTTTTATTAACTATAAGTTAAATAATTTGATATATGTTTCAAATTATGATATCAAAAATGTGTTTTGTGGATAATTAAACTATGATTGTTCTACTTTATTTATGTTAAGATAGAGACTTATCAATTAGATATTGATTGGAAAGATATAGTTATGAATTTATTATATTTATAATGTTTAGTGAATAATTTATAGTGTTATGATCCTATTTTCAATGGACTAACTACCTTGTTGGGTGGATGAGTTGGATGCAAGAAAAACTAGTTATCTCTTGCAAAAGAGGAGGGACAACATCTTTGAAGAGAGGGAAGCAGATCCTGGAGAATGACATGTGTACCATGGCTCTGATAACTCATGTAAACACACACACACACACAAAAAAATGCCTTGTTGCATATATTATTTTTATATTCACCATGATTCATACGTGAAATGGTACTTTGTGTTGTAACATTATTTTAGTTTTGGCTATTATTGTCTCTTTTGGTCATGTTGCCTTGATAAGTCATTTTTTTTTTTTTTTTGCATATTTTCTTGTCAATATGTCCTAAGCTTGATAACGTTTCATCTCAAGAAGATTGCATAATTATTCATTCATGAAAATGTTAATATATGTGTATAAATATATTAATAAATAGAAGTGGAAAAAATCTTAATAGATGGATATATATGTGTGTGTGGTCGTGTGTGTGTGTGTATCTCAAGTTGAAAGTATTCATAAAAGAATAAATATAAAGGTAGATATATATAGATATCTACCTGGATATTTTTATTTTTATTATTATCTTGTTTTTGAATTGGGAACTCATCGAGCAATTAAATTCCACATAGTGGAGAGTAAGAAATTCATTGAATGCATTAACTTCACATGAAGTGAAATTGAATGTCATAAAGACTCCAACAAATAATGCAGAGTGGTAAGATGGAGAAAATTGAGGAAAAACCTAAAGGTTCCAGTGGAATAAAGAAAAGAAAAAGAAAATAAAAGACAACAAAAAGGGAGAAGGAGAGGAACTCTATAAACTTTGGGGAAACTTATTGAAGGAATTCAATATATTGAACTGTGTATTAAACTTTTGGTTTCATTGACTATTAACATGCATACGGATTTTATTTTGAGGGGATCTTTATTTCAAAATTAACAAAGAATGGTGTTTATCAATGTATAATGGTGGTTATCTCTATTTTATGATTTGTTTTAAATGCATGAAGTGTATTTCATTTTGACCACAAGGTCTACTATTATCATGCATTGGTAATTTTAATAATATATTATTATAGAGTATGGTATTGTGATTCTATTTAGTTTCATCAATTGTTGCACGTCTCTATGCATGATTGTATGGTCATTTTTATGTATTATGGTTTGTGAGTATTGTATTTACCTTAAAATTTAACATTATTGAATATAGGGTATGGGTATTGTGTCTCTGTTAGTTTTATTGACCATGACAAGTCTTTGTGTATGAAAAATTATCTACTAGTGTTTTTTACCTTGAGTAGGTCTATGAATGTGATTTTTATTGAAATCTTTGCTTGTAAATATGTTTGCAATAAATGAGATTCTTTTGTTAAAACCTTTCAACCATTTTATAGGTCTAAGACTATTATGAATTTGATAGTATGTTTGACCTATCTAGGTCAGTGTTTTTGTATAGGCATTGTAATGTTATTTTGAACTTCATAAGGATTGTTCTTATTCGAGCACTGTAAATGTTATGTTTGACCATATAGGCATGTGCTTATTATGAGCATTGTTAAAATTATTGATATCATTGTCATTAAACCCAACCCTTGCTAAGTCGTGTTCTTTGAATGATGTTAATTGGTTTTTTGTCATGGCAGTGAGTAATGTGAATATTGCCATTGAAATTGATCCCTTTAAAAGGTCTATGTTTTAATGCAAACATTGTTATGTATATTGACCTTAACCAAGTTGGTGTTTAATGCAAACATTGTTTTAATGTATCAACTTTACCAAGTTTGTGTAAATTGCGAACATTGTAATGATATTATGACCTTGACAAGCTTGTGGTATTGTGTGAATGTTTTCATTTTCCTTCGATCATAATAGGGAAATAGTTATTGGGAATTTTGTTCGACCTTTGTTAGGTTTGTGTTTGATGGAACATTGTTAACCTTTGATAGGCATTAGGTTATATTGAATACTTTTTGGTTTTAAACTTTGAGCATATTTGTATGCTCAGTAAAACTTATTAAAACTATAGACCATATAACATGCCAAAAGCTAGAGGACTTATACAAATATCTTTTGGTTAGGAAAATAATGTTATGTTTGAATTATGTCTTCTCGTCCGTAATTTATTTATCAATGAAAAAATTATAAATGGATATATGCACTTATACGGGTACATATGTATACATATGTAAAAATGTAAATACATATATAGATGTTTATATTGTTATGATGATGCAAATGTGTATATATGTGTTATTATAAGGCATATTTATGTATGTTAACATATTTATTAAAAAATGAATGAGGATCATCTCTAATGTGAATATGCATATATTTATTTATTTAAACTATTTTGTGAACTTGAATGTGAAATTATAACTCTTGATAACTAGTTTGAGATAGAGGTGTGTATACATACGACACACATCTCCATCATGGAATGTGTTTATTTTGATTATTAAATCTTTGACCAAAGTAATGCAAAATCACTACTTGCATTGTTTGTTCACAATGTCTACTTATTACAAATCAATTAGATAGATCATAATTAGTTAGAGAGTATCTAGAGTTGTATGACATATTGTTTGTATTTAGAACACAACACTAGTTGTCATATGGCATGGTGATCTTGATGATTTACTTGATTTGCTACCCTCATAAAGGGTAGGGCCACTTCTTGATGGAAAGCATACAAAGAACTGTTGGTTTGCGGTTGGAGGAAAAAAGCTCAAGTGATGGTCTCCCTTTTATAATCGAGAAATGTCGAAAACTTGGTTACTCAAACATATTATCTATATTTCACATAACATTGTATTATTGATGATTTATACTTTATGTTTTTATTATGACACTTATAATATATACTTGTATACTAAATTACTAAACAATGTTTTATAAGGTGTGAGACCTATTGAAAGAAGTATGTTTAAATGATGTAATGAATTGCAAATTATGTTTGAATTCAAAATTCATTTCTTAAGAGCAATTGTTTTATATCTATTTATTGTTTATAAAAAAAATATGGTGTTTGTTAGAGAAATTTTGAGATGTTTAGAATAGATTAATGAAAGTAAATGGGAAATGGTATGGATATGCAAATTTCACAATTGCAAACTGACAAAATTATAAAAAAATATGATGAATTTTGTTATTTAAACAGCTAATAGATTTGTCTTCATTAGCCTATCTTGGGAATCATTTGCAACTGTGAAATCTAATTTTGCATAATAGCAACTTCATCTAAGAAGACATCACATAAAAACATTGATTGTTATGCTATTGATAAGTTATTCTCAACTGAAGTAGATGATAGCACTACTCATCAATGACTCTTATCAATTACATTGCTTCCATAAGTTACTCTAATCTGCGACTCAGTAAGTTATTTCCCTGCTACTCCTCTGCTGAAGACAACATTGTTCTTTCTTTGACATCAGTTTCCAGTTTTGTGGTACAGTTGATCTAGATGTGGAAGAGAACTCCTCTGGCTTGAAATGGGGCTTGTACGATCTAATGTGTCTGGAAGTGGTCTGCTCAGAATTTGTATCATCTCCAAAAATGCAGTCTGCAAACAAAAAGTATGTACAGTATTTACATAATCCAAATGACTGCCATGTTGAAAGCATATAGCATATATTCGTAACATCATTCACAGTAGTTCCAATTGCAGCTCCGCATCTTTCTTGTATAATACAATAAGATAAAAAACAGTGTAGATGTTTTATATGATGACATGCATGGTAGAATTCAAAGAAAACAGGCAAAAATCGATATGATTTATCATCCAGACAAAAAGCAGAAAACCGGGCAATAATGCCCTAAAAGTATCCCAGTGGGTGTGATTAGAGCAGTTATCCTTGGGAAGGCTTGGTTTAACTCCCATCCAGAAACTGCTGGAGAAATGGGGCCTGTTTGTGACCCCCAATTAGATGCCTGAGCCTTTGATGTCCCAGATTTACCAGCAAAATAACACAATGCCTCACCAGTGCAAGGTTTGCTGTTAATAAATTTAGGTTTTCATCAAAAAATGTTAGGTTAGAGAGTTTCAAGATATGACATGCTTATAATTAGGAACAAATGCCTCACCAGTGCAAGGTTTGCTGTTAATAAATTTAGGTTTTCATCAAAAATGTTAGCTTAGAGAGTTTCAAGATATGACATGACATACTTATAATTAGGAACATGTCAAATTTGATCGACATCAAGTTCCACTGCAGGTAATAAAGTGCAAGTATCCAATGACTGCTAAGTTTAACGTAATAGAAATCCTATACATTCATTAATGCTATGCAAGATATGGCATGCTTACAATTAGAAGGATGTCTTCCAAAACTGCCAGTGACACTAAGTATCCAGGGAGAGAGAAACGTATAATTCTTAGCTTTCCCAACAAAATGCCACTCCCCCACCAACTACAACATTCTATCAATAATAGGTGCACTAAGTATCCAGGGAGAGAGAAACGTATAATTCTTAGCTTTCCCAACAAAATGCCACTCCCCCACCAACTACAACATTCTATCAATAATAGGTGCCTAAAGAGTATGTGGAATCACATTTAACAGAAATTTCGGCAAGAGTCTTTACTTGTACAACTTATGAGCCTGAATAACCTAATTCGGATATCAGATTTATGTGAAGCCTATGTGAGCTTTTGACTGAACTCTAACAACAATGATATAGCCTCTTCTTTCCCCTTTCAATAGCGGTTCATTTTCTTTCATTTCCACTTCATGTTTTTAGGCATTCATAAAAATCAAAAGCAACAAAAAAATAAATGTACTTTCCCCTTTCAATAGCGGTTCATTTTCTTTCATTTCCACTTCATGCTGCTAATGTTTTTAGGCATTCATAAAAATCAAAAGCAACAAAAAAAATAAATGTACATGACCTTGCAACCATTTGTTTTAAGATGAATCCGCTTCCCATTTTCAGGTTTTTTACAGCATTTAGGTTCGTGTAATGCTCTCAGAAAAAATTAGTACAGAAAACAACTGAGCAGTTAAGAGACCAAATACTTTGACAGAAAAAGACAAAGGACATATAGGAAAGCTACAAAAAAAAATTTAGGGACATCATAAAACGAAGTATGAATACCTGTACATGGCACATAGCAAAAGACCCTGCACCAACATTTACACCTGGCCGCAAAGGGTCCTCAATGTAGAGTGGAGCTGGCATTTGCCTTTCACTTTGCCAAAATATCCCACCAGGATTTCCATCCTTACCCTGAACAAAAAATAAAATATGAAAATATTAAACTATCCTATAAGATTTCTAATATATTTCTTGTAGGTAGATAATGTTCTTACCTGTAAAACAAATGAAAATATTAAACTATCCTATAAGATTTCTAATATATTTCTTGTAGGTAGATAATGTTCTTACCTGTAAAACAATTCTCATACGCGAAAATTCTATATATGAACCGAAAATTTTCAAAAATCCTATAAGTAAGGTCCCTAGATTTGGGGATCCAACAGAAGTGTCAAGAAGCCTGAGCAATTGATCTATAACATATTTTCCCCTTTTAACCACAGGTTCCCCAACAGAAGAATCTTTGCCAAACAAGCACAAGGGTTCAACTTGTTTCAAAGAAACTGAAGATAGAGGCATATCTGGAGATGCTGGAAACATTTGCTGTAGAAACAACATAATTCAAACCAAGGTTAGCTACATAATGTCCTTGAGAGAATTATTGTTTGAAGGTTTGAATCTTATATTTCTGTGATACTACAGTGACACTACGTAGAATTTGAGATCTAAGATCTGTTGACAGAGAACCAACCCCAGAAACATTTTAAGTATGTTCTACTACAGAAATAAATAAGACGAGTTATTATTAGACATACCTCTAGGTAGAATACTAGCATCAGGGTCAATGAATAAGATGCTAATCCTCCACTATACACTTTGTTCAACCCTTTATCATGCAGATATGATTTTAATAGGAGAACCTGCAAGAGAAGAATTTAGCATTGTATTTGATTTTGTAGCAATTCCATCAGATAAATTACTAGTTAAAATGCATTTTCATAGATAGTACTTCTCACCAAGGGAGCCAAAGAAGGGAACTGATGCAACTTATGGAGAACAAACTCCCTCGCATTTACACCACTATGGATGTTTTTATCTCTCTCAAGTTTCACATTTGAGTGATGATCATTTTCATTTTTAGTTAGCCCAGTTGTTCCTCCTATGGTAATATCAATAGCAATAGGTTCCAGACAAGATCCTTCATTTGAAGAGACAACTACACTAGGATTGTAATTAAGTTTTATTACAGGCACGGATGCAGACTCTATTATGCTTAGGCCTTCACACCAGCTACAGCTTCTCAATTGTTTTGCAAGTTCCCTGATTAAAGAAAGTGGGCCTCCTTCTCCAAGAGTAGTTTCAAGTGCGGTTTGGCCCAACCTATCAACAACTACCACATCAATGTCACTGTGACTAAGGCAAAGTCCTGTTGCAAAAGAGCCAAAAACCTGGAAAACATCAAATAAACACCTATTATTTTGTGAGACATGAACATGCACACTATAATGGAATTGCAAACTTGTAAGAATATCACACATCACTGCATTTTAAAGGCACAAAAAGAAAAACTAATGCAAAATAAAGTGCGAAGGAAGGAATAAAGAAGGAAGAAAAAACCCAGGGAAAGAAAAAAGGCTGAATGGAGAATCACTATTATGTAGTCACCATAAACAATGATAATAAAGAGTAACAGTCTCCCATTACTACAAAGACAGACGATAGAACAAATGAATCCCAAATATATGTTGGTTGACACATTCTTTCCGGTTGTCATCGAAAGAGGAAACCAGTTATGAACTTATGATACACTTTTGAAATGGAACATTGCATCTACACTAGGAGCAAAAGCTAACATAGTAAAGACATACAGTCTATTTCTTTTGCATTTCAAACTACGATATCTCAAGTCCAAAAATATCCTCCAGTGGGAAAGAAATTCAACCTAACAATAATCACAAGTTTGGGAAGCAAATATTAAAAGGTTAAAGAAACCAACAGCCAAATCAAACACAGTTTATGTTTAGCTGAAATGTTAAACATACAGATAATTTTCAACTTAAGGTACTTTTACATAATCAGAAATCAAAGCAGTAGTCTGGAGAGAAACAACCATATGACCAACCTCTATGTCCTTGTTAGGCCAACAGTGTTTCACTACGAGGCGTACACATTCAACTGCCGGTTGTGTCTGTTGATATACTGCATCGCTGGGTCTCACATTATGGGCAAACTGCAATATCTCAGAATGAAGAGCATGCATATTTATTTCATTAGCTTCCAACATGTCATAAGTCGACTGAGAAATAGAAGTCCCAAGTGGAGCATAAATGGATTCTTCTAATGGATAAGACGATGAATGACAAAACTGTGACAAACTATCTGCAACTGACACATTGGAATACGGAAATGGAATCTGTAAAACATATGGCACAAAAGACGCTACAGACAAGGGGGAAGAAAGCAAATGTTGTTCTCGTATCCCCTGTTGTGTCTGTTGTATCTGTTTCTGTTCTCTATCAAGTATTTGCTCTTTTTCATTATGCCTGTGAGGCTTCTGCATATTCTTACCAATCTTAAAGTTCTTACACGGATACTGGCCATTAGATTCAACATAAACGTATTTCTGATTACCACATATTTTGTGTGGTTTTGAAAAATCTCTTCTCTTGCTAGTGTCAGAATGTTCATGAAACTTCTGCCCCAGCAGACTCAACAGGCCATCATTTATATTATGATTTGAGTTTTGTAAACTATTAGCCTCTGCCTTAGAAGATCTCTGTTCTTCTCCTGAAGTAGAACCATTATTTTCAATAGAAAGAACAGCCATTCCAGCACAATCAGCAGAATCAGTAGAATTATTAGCAGGAGCAGTGGATACTGCTTTCTTGCGCCAGAACGTCTCATTTCTCTTCAGTCCTCTTGCATGGTTTTCAAGTACCCCATTTGAACATGAGACAGTGTTTGAGGGCAGGATACCTCTGGATGCACTGGTAGCATATATACACACCTTCAAGGTAGCCCTATGTGATCCCCTGAAGTTTCTGTTCTTGCAACCAAATAATCGCAGCAAATTCTCCACCTGAATTAACAGTATTGAAAGGGTTTGTTAGTGCGAGAAAGTGTGAACAATCAAATCTTAGCCAGTTAGAACCTATTATTTCTCATTGCCACAAATTCCATGGTTCGTGACCAATCAACCTCTGTTAGAGATAATTCAAGCTGAAATTCATGGTGGTCATGTGGGTAAAGAGCTGATTTAACTTGATCTATATCAAGGGAAGGTCGCCTTTCCCTGACACGCATTTTAACCTGAAAAACATCAGAAGACAGCGAAGGTGCTTTTGTTATGTAACCACATTTAAGCCAAAAGAAGACTATAATACTGAACCTGGAAATTGCAGATACATAAATAACTGGACATACTTATGAACAATAATTCAGATTCCAGACCTTGGAAAAAAACACATAGTTAAATGATCAAAGATTACCTGGGCGGGATACTGGGATTCAAACACCCTTCCACTTTGTTTGGCGCTCATATGCTTTCTTGGAGGATTCCTCAAATTTAATCCTCCATTACATACTGCCTACGAGTGACAAAATTCCAAATAGTAAATGTTGATCAGAGCCATTAGATTCCACTATAATCAGTCTATTGACTTTAAGTCCCTTGACTTTAAGTCCCTTAGCTGTGTCATACCAATACTAATTTATCAAACTCAAATACCCTGCTATGTTTAAAGATACTCCCTAAAGATATAACCATTCTATATGCATTAAATCAATCTTTAATAACATTCCCTGATCTTGTGCTGTCAAAGAAGCACATGTTAACATCTAATTACATTCATTTGCGCAACATACAATCAAAAGTTATTTGGGCAACTTGCTGTCTTGAGCTATCAGAGCAGTGCATGTATTTTATATGAAGAAATTCTATCGGCAAGCTATTGGATAAGGTTTATTTGTAACACCCACATCTGAAATGAATTAATATAAGCATGAAGTCCACTTTTATTAACCATAGAGAATTAAATCAGCAAGCTTTCTTAGGCTATGGAAGGAGAGACTGCAAAGACTTGTGAGAACCTTCCCAAGTCAAGTTCAATTGGGTTTACATGTACCACCCACACCCAAAATCAAAAAATACAAGCATGGACCCCAAGGTTCTGTGCATAACCAATCTTGACAACATGCACTATGTTCTTTCCCTATACGGGAGCAATGCATCTTATTTTAACCAAAAGAAAAATTCATCTGTAAGATTGCTAGGATCATGGAAGAAGTCTGCAAAGATTTCTCAGAACCACCCCAAGACAAGTTCACTTAGGTTCATTTCTACCACACACATCCAAAACTAAATATTACAGTCATGAAGTCCAATATTATGTGCATTCTGAATTTTTATAACACAGATATCAGAGAGGAATACATCCTATTTAATTTTAAATGTCCTTTGTGCAAGTTTGCCAAGAACGTGGAAGGAGATTCTGAAAGGAATTTAACAAATTAATAACAAGTAAGCTACACTGGGTCCACTTGTACCACCAACATCAAAAATCAAATAATACAACATAGTCCAATGCACTTGCTTATAATAATGATTGAGCGTTTTATCTAACCAAAGCAATGGAGCTTCTATTAAACAACCATAGAATTCCATGACTTCATTCAATTTTATCGTATACAATCGTAAATTTGAACTATGAGTTCATTTCCATGATTCCATCACCAAAAGCAACCATCAAATAGTGCAACATTGGTATCCAAAATATATACTAATAGCAAGGCATTTTTCTGTGAACTAAGAATTGGAACTTTCGTTCAAATCCCCAGAAATGCATGGCTTCCCCTAATTTAATTGCTACCATATTTAAGGGTCCATTTGTGGCAACATCGGCATGAAATAGTAGTACCAGTACGGTGCCTAAAGTGGATTCTAACGAATGACTTTTTTCTCTAGACCAAGCATCATAAGAAATGTTAAACAAAATCTTAGAATTTCCATGGCGGTCTGTCAATTTTATTCCTAACATCCTCAATTTAAATTATGGATTCGTCTGCACCAACATCAACATTTAAATAATAGTACAAGAACAATACCCATAATAATTGACTGTTTTCTCCAGAACAAGCACTGCTAGGAGATCTTAATCAAAACCCTAGAATTCCATGGCTTCGCTCAATTGCATTCCTACCATGTTCAATATGAATTATCCAGGCTCATTTGGATCAAGGCTTTAACATTCAATTATAGGACAGGCATGCCAATGATTGGTAGTTTTCTCTAGACAAGAAATGTAGCAAAACTCCATTAAACCCCTGGAATTCCATTGCTTCCATCAGTTTTAAATTTCAACCATCTTGAATTTGAACTGGGAGTTCATTTGTATAGATATCGACATTAAAATTACAGTACACGAATGGAGTCAAGTGTGGATCTAATACTTGACTGTTTGCTGTAGACCAAGCAGCACGGGAGACCTCTATCAAATTTCCAGGACTCCTGCGCTAATGATTGATATTTTTCTTGGGATCAAACAGCAGGAGACCTTAATCAAAATCCATAATTCCTTGACTTCCAACAGTTTTATTTCAACCATTTTGAATTTGAATTATGGCTCCCTTTCTAACGGCATTAAAATTCAAATTATAGTACAAGAATGGTGTCAAATGTGGATGCTAATGATTGACAGTTTTATCTAGACCAAGCAGCACCAGAAAACTAAACTAAACAATCCATCAATCTATCAATCTCATCAACCTTATTGCTACCACATTCACTAGAAACAATCACTATTCAAAATATCGAACAAGAATGGCGTCCAAAGTAGGTGCTAATGATTATGAACCGAACAGCGTAGGAGACCTTAATTAGTTTTATTGCTACCATTTTCCTTTTGAAGTGGGTTTCTTTTTTCTTTTTCTTTTTCTTCTGCCCATCCCAAAGGATATTTTCCCAGTCCAGCTTCACAAATCATTACATAACCGCCTCTTTTCTTATTATCACAATCAGTAGAAATTTACAACTAATAATACTAATTCTCTACAATGAATACAGGTAGCAACAGGGTTTTTCCTAACATATTTCTCTAGCTCACAATTTCCACTAGAACTTCATAAAAAGATCAAAACTAAACTAAACAATTTTAGCCTTCTTGATAAACTCAACCCATGGCATACCTCAAAAACACCATGTAAGCGCCTATCAGAACAGTTGTAAAGAAACAGCGGTAATCCAGGCCTTATAGCTTTAACTCTGTCAAGATATTCAAGTGGCATCGCTGCACCACCACATTCTCAGTATGACAACACAAATTTAGCTACGGACAAGATCTTCCTCAACCAATCTACTTAATTATCAAGAAAACAAAAAAAAACAAGAAAAACGAGAAGCAGAAAGTGAGGAAAGAGAATGTTTGTATGAACCGAAAAGGTGGTGCTGGAGTTGCTCAGATATTGTTTCTTCATTGCAGAAGAAAATGAAACCTCCAAGGCTTTTCTGAGTGGGTGACGAAGAAGAGGAGACCTCTGATTGGTGTGATAAATATGTCTCTGTCGATTTCTTCCGAAAAGCTGACGACGCCATGGCGGGCGGGCGCCTGCCTCTAAAACATTCAAACCAGAGGCCTGCCTTAACCAATTATTATTAATTAATTAAAGTCATCCTGCATTGAATACAAGTACGGAATGCCTTTTTATATTATCCGCCAATCGACGTATCTTCGCCTGAGTTGGCCTAATGGTGGAGAACTTGTACTCTTGAAAGAGAGGTCACAAGTTCAAATCCTGCAGGGGGTAAGGTATGTACACCTCATATTGTGGAGCACGAGTTAGGTGCCTCCCTCAGATTTGGGAGTATGAGGAGTCCCATATATACTATAAGCTGTCTGTAGACCCAAAAACAGATTGCCCGGTATTCGTGGACTATAAAAGAATATTTATTTATTTTATTTATTTTCGCGTCCTGAAGACCAAAGGGCACTTGATACGTGACACATGATAACACGGTTATGCTAAAGCGGTTTGGCGGCGAACAAGTCCACTTCCCTGCCCGGCCGTGAAAGTGGACGGCTGCCGGTAAACCTCTTTGCGAATGAGGTTTAAATCCCCACGTGAACGTACTGCTTTGATTGTTTATGCCGTACTACCATTCAGGCTTCGAAGTACGTTGTTGGCATTGTTGGTATTTAATATGAGCCCGGGTCAGCAACACGTTCATATTGATGTCATTTCGTATTAATGTCAATTGGTATTCTTTAATAAAGTTGAACCTACGCTTTTGGGTGATCATTCTTATAATATTAAATGTTAATAGTTTGTGGTTATAAGTTTTATAATATATATATACATATATACCAAGGGTATCCTCGTGATTCAATTCAACGTCCAGCGTAACCTTGCCTTTGGCTTATTGGCTGTCAAGTTGGGGATGAGGGGGGGGCGAGCTGGGCGAGACTAGTCCCCTTAGAATGAGCATGCTCGCAAGACAGGTGCATCGCTTAAATCTAGACCTCGGAGTCGAACCCAAAACCATGGGGAGCAAACCCACAACTTAAACATTAAATAATATAGAGTTTATAATAATTTTAAAATTTGTAAAAAAAAATTTAAATTTGAGATTTGGATTAATTTAAAGATTAAATAGATGTAGTAGACTAGTTTTTTTGATTTTAGAATCAATAGACTAGTTACTATTGTCTTGTTATCTAGTTTTAGATTAGGTTATATCGTGTGATGTGGTTTGTTATTATCTATGTAATCTTATGTAATGTGTTTGATTTTATTTTCTATAGAAATCTAACTTAAAATGCAAAGAAATAATGTGACTTCATTCTTGCTTAAACATTTGTTGCATTTGATGTTAATTTTGTATAACCCAACAATAGATTAATTGCACAATAAAATCAAAGAAAAGAAATCTGATTTATAACAATTAATACACTGGGTTAATTAACAACTAATAACAGTGGAAGCAAAAATAACAAAAAGCCAATCGCAAATAGACAATAACACAGATATACCCAGGAAGCCCCAATGTGGAGAACAACCTGCAAATGTTGGATCTTCTATTTAGCCTAACGACAAACTTTCCTTTCAAAAATACAAAACTAATTTGCTACAACAATCTTACATATATAGCCTCAACTATTTTAAATCAACATGCAAGAAAAGAAACTTTTCTTACATTACTCAGCTTTAAAGCAGACATAAAATCATTTTTGGTTTTATCTCAACCTCACAAACTCATAAGCATTTTATTAATAAATAAAAATCATGTTGTTGTTGAAAATCCAACTCGAATTGCTTTAAAGCAACTCCACATTCCTCCACCTTTCAAGCTACAAAAATCAATACTCTCTCTTAGCGAGAAAGGTGTTCTACACAATACCCAACTTGTCCCTGAAGAATTTAAACTTACTCTTCATCAAGGCCTTGGTCAGGATATCTGCTATCTGCTCATTCGTAGGAATGTATTGGAGCTTCACTGTCCCCTTCTCCACACAATCTTTGATGAAGTGGTACTTGATCTCAATGTGCTTTGACTTGTCATGAAACACTAGATTCCCAAAGAGTTTGATACAACTTTGATTATCACAGTAAATGATTGTAGGATCTAGCTCCTAATCAAACAACCCAACTAAATTTTTTTGAAGCCAGATAACCTCACATGTAGCCATACTGGTTGCCATATACTCGACCTCTGCAGAACTTAGTGTAACTAACTTTTGTTTCTTGTTGTACCAAGAGACTACTCTTGATACCAAGTTGGAACAATACCCTAAAGTGCTCGTCCGATCAGTTGTACTACCTATCCAATCTGCATCGGTAAACCCCTTGAGCTTCATTCCATCCTATTGAACATACTTCAGCCCATAATCAATTGTGCCTTGGAGATACCTCAAAACATGCTTCGCAGCTATCTAGTGCACATGTTTAGATTCCACCATAAACTGACTAAGTGAGTTCACTACAAAACAAATGTTTGGCCTGGTGTAGAGAGCATATCAACTATCTGTATAAAGTTGGGTCCACTGCCTCTAATTTGGAAGCACCAATCTTCTTCCAATTGGTCACAAGTGGCATGAACATGGGTTTAGAGTTCTCCATCCAGAATCGCTTCAAGATATCAAGTAAGTACTTCCCTTGTCCAAGAAAGATTTCTCCCTCTTTCTACCATAACTCCAATCCTAGAAAAGTAGTGCATCAACCCCAAGTCCATCTCAAACTCTCCTGCAAGATCCCGCTTGTAGTGTGTTATGAGCTTCTCTGATCCTATGAGAAACAAGCCATCAACATACAACACCAATATGAGAAGTTTTCCCTTCACCTGAACATAGTACAGGTTCGAATCTGCCTCACTCTTGATGAAGCCCACGCTCTGCAAGTAACTGTCAATATGTGAATACCATGCCCTAGGAGCCTGCTTGAGCCCATATAGTGCTCTTCTCAACCTACATACATGAGAATCCCTCCCATGTGCTTCAAATCCTTTTGGTTGTTCTATGTAAATCTCTTCCTCAATTACTCCATTGAGAAAGGTCGTCTTTCATCCATCTGGTGAATTCTCCAACCCATCTATGTTGCTACAAAAATGATAGCTCTTATGGATGAGTACCTGGCTACTAAAGCGAAAGTCTCATCATAGTTGATCCCTTCCTTCTGAGAAAACCCCTTAGCTACAAACTGGGCTTTGAACTTTTCCACACTACCATCTACAACATGCTTAATTTTATGCAGCCATCTCAAACCCACCACAGACTTACCTTCTAGTCGTGGTACCACCTCCCATGTGTTATTCTTCATGATGGAAGAATACTCTTCCACCATGTCATCCCTCCATACTTGGTGCTAAGACGCCTCCTAAAAGCTGGAAGGCTCTACTTCAATTAATTCACTTAAGTGCCACATACTCAGAATAATGTCTGGGAGCCTTTCTCTATCTGATTGAATCATGTGGATCACCAACATATGCTTGGGCCTCTCTCAGTGTCTGCTCAGCCACCTTGTTTCTCCTCTTCTCGATAATAGGAATCTGAGGCTGAGGAATTATTTGTTCCTCCTTCTTATCAGTATGCTCGGCCTACTTGCTCTGCTCTCCAGCTTGTGTGACATAAGTTTGAGGAATTTGTGTTGCCTCAACTGTGGGTGATTTCTCTTCCTCATTCTTCAAGTTGCTAGACTTTTGAAGAGCCCTCTCTTCCTCGAACTTCACATCGTTGTGAACAACTATTTTCCTGAGGGCGAGAATGTAAACCTGATAGGCCTTAGAAGTTTCACTATACCCAACAAGGATACCCTTCTCTACAATTGGTTCCAAATTGGTTCTCTTCTCCACAAGAATGTGACAATACACAAGGCATCCAAAGATGTGAATGTGCCCCAAATCTGGTTTCTTACCGATGAACGCCTCTTCTGGAGTTAATTTTCCCAACACTTTGTGAGGGCTCCTATTCTGCAAATACACAACTATATTACAAGCTTCTATCCATAAGAACCAAGGAAGATCCTAATAAGGAAGCATGACCTTGGCTGCTCCAACTATAGCCCTGTTTTTTCGTTCAACAACCCCATTCTGTTGAGGGTTGTACGAAACTGTCAACTCTTTCTCGATACCTTCCTGAGCGTAAAAATCTTTGAAGGTATTCGAGGTATACTTGCCTCCATTATCAAACCTCAGTATCTTGATCTTCCTCCCAGTTTGGTTCTCCATGAGAGCCTTAAACTCTTTGAACCTATTGAAGACCTTATCTTTATTCTTCAGAAAATATATCTGCGTATTCATGGAGAAGTCATCAATGAAAGTAACAAAATACTCGTACCCATTCAACGATACTGTTGTCATGGGCCTACACACATCTAAGTGGAAAAGATCCAAAATCCCTTTGGATCTAGTGTCACTGCTTAGAAAATTGGTCTTGGCATATTTCCCAAAATCACAACCCTTACACACCTCATGATTATTTGTCTTCATCTCAAGCAGCCCCGTCACTATTTCCTTTAGAATATTAAGTGCTCCATGGTGAAGGTGAGCCAGATCCCCATGTGCCACAATTCTCCTAGCCCACTATAGCTACTTACCAACGCATGTGCTAGCTCAAATTGTAACTGAAACAAGTTGCCATGCCTAACTCCAATCAATTTTGCAACCTTGGAATCCTTGGGATGAATATAGACTTTTCCCCTTTCAAAGATCACAATGTAACCCTTGTCTTTAGAAGTAGAAACGAAGATTAAATTATTTGTCATGGCAAGGACATACAACACATCCTCCACCAACAAAGGTTTATCGGACTCCCTCTAAAACTTAACTGTGCCAACACCAATTGCATGATACTTGGCATTGTCTTTGAGCTCAATATAAGAATCCAACTTCTTCTCCTCCAACTTGGTGAAACATTCTTTGACTCCTATCATGTGGCAAGAAGCCCCACTATCAATATACCATACCCTGTTGGCAATTGAACTCAAGATACAAGCAATGAGAGAAAACTCATTCTCAAATCATGATGCAAACTCATCCACCTCTGTTGTAGCAGCAACTTGCTTCTTTTGCTTGTCCTTATTTTTCTTATTCGAACACTGACTGGCATAGTGACCCAACTGATGGTAGCAAAAACATTTTATCTTGCTTAGTTATTTCTTCTTCCCACTTTTGGAAGAAGAACCTTTTGATTGCTCTTTATTGGATTTATTCTTGCCCTTGCTTGCAAGAGTAAGATTTTTTTTGTCTTGACCCTTCTTCGTCTGATCTCCTTGATGAGCACTATCACAAATCTCCTCCTAAACAAAATCATCCCAAAGCCTCACCCAATCGAGTAGGAAATCTATGTCGACAACACACTTGACAAACACTTCCTAGTGCTTCGAAAAACCATTCAAGGCTATACGTACCAACTCATCTTTAGCAATCGTCTCTCCAATAGTAGCTAGCTCATCCCTGACCTGTATTAGCTTGGACAAGTAAGAGGTCACGCTCTCGCCTTTGGACATCTTGGTGTTATCATGCAATTTTTCCTTGAGCATCATCTTATGACTCTGATAGTCGCTTTGATAAAGCTTTGTGAGTGTTTCCCACATCTCCTTGGTGGTGTCTTTCCCCAATAGATGAGGAATTAGATGATCTCTTACCCCATCAAGAATAATCCTCTAAGCCTTGGCCTCCTTGACTTCATGTGAATCTAGCGAAATAGGATCATTTATTGGTGGTGTCACCTTTGTACTAGCATAGATCCACAATCTATTCTCCTTGAGAATGGATGTAATCTGAACCTTCCACTGTAAGAAGTTAGATGTACCCTCAATCATGTCTTCATATCAAACACTAGTTGCCATAATCACAAAAGAAATTGGAGACGAAATTCTATTTTTTTTCCTGAAATCTGCGTCACAAATCTTGGCTTCGTATTCAGAGTTTAGAGCTCTAATATCATGTTAATTTCGTATAACCTAATAACAAATTAATTGCACAATAAAATCACAGAAAAGAAATCCGATTATTAACAATTAATACACTAGGTTAATTAACAACTAATAACAACAAAAGCAAAAATAACAAGAAGCTAATCACAAATATACCCAGGAAACCCCAATGTGGGGAAAAACCTACAAATGTTGGATCTTCTATTCAGTCTAACAACAAACTTTCCTTTCGAAAAAACAATACTGATTTGCTACAACAATCTTACATATATAGCCTCAACTATTTTAAATCAATGTGCAAGAAAAAAATCTTTTCTTACATTACTTAGCTTTAAAGTACACATAAAATCACTCTTCGTTTTATCTCAACCTCACAAACTCAGAAACATTCTATTAATAAATAAAAATACTGTGTTGTTGAAAATCCAACTCGAATTGCTTTAAAGCAACTCCACATTCCACCTTTCGAGCTACAAAAATCAACATGTGATTCACTTTATCTTGACATACACACTAACAAAGTTTAAGAATAAAATTTTAAATACAAAACTATAAATTTAATATTAAAATATGTAGTTTAAATTTTATTACAATTGTTATTTTAAAAATACCTATATAATTATATTTATATGAATAGTGTAATGAATTTTATGTAGTTAGCAAAATATTAGGGGTCTTATAATAATATATTGTTCCAAGATTATGAGAAAGCTTTAGGTCAAAAAACAAACTTATAAAAAAGTAGCTTATTATCTATGAATACTCTTCTAGCAAGGCAAATGAAGATTGTCAACACTATAGATTGTCAAATGTAAGATTCCCCTTCAATCTATCTTGGCATGCCTATTTTTGAAGGCAACATCCTTGAGGGTTTTTTCTCTAATCTTTTAGAAAGATTTCAAAGGAAGCTTGTTGGTTGGAAAGGTAGCCTTCTCAACCAACTGATTAAGTTGTAACTAATCAAATCTACTTTGCAAAACCTTCTAGTGCACTTTATGTCTATCTTTTGACTTCCAACTAGGATTACAAATAAATTATGACCAATTTGAGAAATATTTTATGTGGATAGGTTCAAAATAAAAAAGAAAGATCCCTCCTATTCATCGGGATTAGGTCTACCTCCCTAAAAAATGGAATGGTTTTTGAATTAGAAAAATGAAAATGTTTAAGATTGTTCTTTTCGCTAAGGTGGTATAGAGATTACTTAAAGAAAACAAAGAACGAACTTCTATTGTTAGGTCCAAATATTTGGGGAATAGTAACCCTCTTTCTATTATCTCTGTAGACATCCAAATTTGGACACTTAATTTATCCAAATTTATCACTTTTCGTCTAAACATCCTCTTATCCGAGTTAATTAAGTAATATTACTATTATTTAATTAATATCTTTAATTCTGCTAAATCCCTAAGGTATTTAATTAATAATTAAATACCTTACCCTCCTTAATCCTCTTTTCATCAAATAAATTAAATAAATATTACATTTATTTAATTCCTCACGTCATTTTCATCTAATCCTAATCTATTTCCTAATCTCTTCATTAAGGATGTGCACATATCTAATCCTTGATTAGGATGTGTCACATCCTCCAACTTTTGCAAGTTGGCTTTTAATCCTAATTAGCCCCTAGTTATCCTCTAATTACTGATTAATTAAGCCTAATCATTCTCCAATGAATTTTTAATTCCTTTTTATTCTTCCTAGATTCATATGTGAATTTTTAATTCATATTCCATCCTTCCAAGGCTTCTAGAACCTTGGACTTGTCACAATCTCCACATGTGACCAACCTTGGACTTGTCACAATCTCCACATGTGACCAAGTCCCACCTTTTTGGAGCCCACCTTTTACCCTCTAGATCATCCTAGGAATGTGAATTTTTAATTCACATTTATATCCCCAACCACCTTTCCTTTTCCCATGTAGATTTTTGAGGAATTCTAAAATTCCTCAAATGTCCCTTTCACTCCCACTTGGGGACAAGGAATCCCTTTTTGTGGAAATCTCCTCACTCCCCAAGGTGCATGTCCTTTTTCCACCTCATGTACCTTCTTGACACCTCATCTTCATCTCATATCCCCTTGGCCACTTCACCCTCCACATGTCAAGATGTGAGGGCTTGTGGGTTCTCAACCCACCATAGCCCTTTATCTTGACCTTGTTGGATCAATCTTGACCATTGAATTCTCTAGAGAATTCAAGATCCTCTATAAATACCCTCTCCTCAAGGGCATTTTGAGAAGACTTTGGATTTGAGCAACCTTATGCTGCCAAATTACATCATCAATCCCTTTCCATCATTTAGCCATCTCTCTTGATCATATTGCACTTTGAATCTTGCATTTTAGTCACTCAAGCAATCATCTAAGGAGCACACAATCCATTCCAAGCAAAGGCCAATCAAAGAGGTATCAACAAAAAGGGAGGTAAAATTGCTTGTGTTTCATTTTATTTACATTCATTTTCGTTGTACCACTCTTTTGGCTAATCTTGAGGTGTCCTTGGTATTTTGTCATTTCCATTTCTTAGTTATTTTGCACATTTAGAACAGTAGAAATTTCAAGGTATACATTTCTAGCATGCCCGGTGGGACCCACAAACGGGTTCTTATATTTAACCCTTGTTTTAGCTAAGAATTGTGCAGGAAAAGGTCGCAGAAAGGCGGAAGCGCCCCTATTTTTGCCGCAGAAAGGCGGAAGTGCCCCTGTTTCTGCTGCAGAAAGGCGGAAGCGCCCTCTACCTTGTCGCAGAAAGGTGGAAGCGCCCTCTGCCTTGCTGCAGAAAGGTGGAAGCGCCCTCTGGTCTGTTCCAGAAAGGCGGAAGCGCCCCACATCTCAAAGCTTTACTTTCCTCTAACGAGTTAGCTGTGATTAGGGATAAATTTAAAAAGATTTTCTAACACGTTTCTTGCAGTGGGAGGGGCACAACTTTCTTGTTTTCTTGGAAATCTAACAAGTTTGTTGCAGAAAGGCGGCAGCGCCCCACCTTGTACGCAGCGCCCCGCTTCTTACGCAGCGCCCCACCTTGTACGCAGTGCCCCGCTTCTTACGCAGTGCCCCACCTTGTACGCAGCGCCCCACCTTGTACGTAGCACCCCGATTCTTATGCAGCGCCCCACCTTGTACGCAGCACCCTCTGCCTTACCGCAGAAAGGCGGAAGCGCCCCGATTTTTGCTGCAGAAGGGCAGAAGCGCCCCAAAATAGTATAGTTTGGAAGGTAAAACAGTCATTTTTGCTTCGTTTTTGCTCCCGTTTTTTGTTGTTTTCAAATAGTAACCCTCTAACATCATTTTGGCAAGGATAGTGGTGTTTTTTGCTAACATTTTGCAGCATTTTGTGGCAAAATTTGACCAAGGACGAAGAAGAAGATAGCTAACATTTGCTTGCAGGGCCATTTACTTGATCAAATTTTTGAAAAAAAAAAGAAAAGAAAAAAATTAATTATCTTTGTTGTTTTTGAACATAGTCTAATTAGGGGGATTGAACTTTGCTGCTTGCTATGATTGCTTGTTTTTGTGTTACCCAAGGGGGCATTAACTTGTTTTCGCTTTCCCCTTGCACTTCGTGTGAGCCTGGGGAGTAGTTGGAGACGGTTAGTGTCTTCTTCCTAGTGGGACCTGCTTGGGGATTTCATCACCCCAAGGGACGATTCCAACTACGTGTACCGGTGGGGTATATAAAAGGGGAGAACGAAAGTTGTACCCCAATCCAGTCGCATCGTAATTGGCGGAGCGTCGAAGCTAGGGTGATACCTAGATAGATGTGAAGAGTTGGTTTGAGCCTTCAGTATCTCGCTGGGGTTCCCGACTCACGCTTGTGATGGACTGGTGTTCACGGTTGTGCCTCACGTACCGAGAGTATATCGAGGACTCCCTAGAAGCCTTGTGCATCCTAGATTAAGACTTTGCCTTGCCATACCCTTAATATTAATCATAGAATTGTGCTTGCTTGAAGTGTTTTATGTGAAAAACCTGTGAAATCTTTGACACTTTGGCCTTACTTTATCATTTTGTGTCCTTGCCATAGCCTTTACCATCAAAATCAAGTTCTGTCCCATTGCAGAAAGGCGGAAGCGCCCATGTTTCTGCCGCAGAAAGGCGGAAGCGCCCCTGATTTCACTGCAGAAAGGTGGAAGCGCCCCTGATTTCATTGCAGAAAGGCGGAAGCGCCCCTGATTTCACTGCAGAAAGGCGGAAGCGCCCCTAATTTCACTGCAGAAAGGCAGCAGCGCCCCTGATTCACTGCAGAACGCTGTCTACGCCCATGATTTTGCTGTCAACGCCCTGAAAGTACCCCATTTGGATTCGTTTAGCCTCTAAATCACCACTTAATCATTCCCAACCATTATCCCATCATCGTAAGTCTCCATTTTGTCATTTTAAGCCTTCCGAAACCTCCATTTTATCCATTTAAACCTCCATTCTATCACTCCAAATCTTCGTTAACCATTATAAACCCTCGTTCATTCTCCACAAATCATCTTTAATCCACCCTTTCATCTTAATTTTCTGTTTAAAAGTCCATACCCTCACCTAACAAACATCACAACTTTACCATTCACATCGCCAAACACCATCCATAGCCAAACCGTCCTAACCTTGTATTACAAAATGGTTACCCAAATTGACTATAGCACTTGAAGTTGATTATTAGTCTTTAACTTCAACCCCAATCAATTCGCTTTCATCTTAAGGTGAATTCGGTGTTGTAAGTTATCATCCTCGGCCCAATCAATCCATTCCTAGCTTAAGGTGGATTCGGTGCCGTAATCATCCTATTAATCAATCAAAGCTCTAGGGTCAATAAGGGTAATCTCACGTGATCAAGCTTAAGGTCTCTCTCTCACATCTTTCATCATCCAACCATACCCATCCAATAGTCTAAATCTACCCTAATCCAATCCAATCCAAATCCAATCCAAATCCAATCCAAATTCAAATCGAAACCCAATCCAATCAAATCCAAATCCAATAATCTAATCCAAATCCAATCCAAATCCAATCAAATTCAAATCCAATCTTGCCAAATCCAAATTCGAGCTCATCAAAATCAAAATCAATCCCATCACATCATCCAATCATCCTAATCTGAGTTTTTGTCCAATCCTGAGCTGAGCTTGACCAAAATCCTAATTTGAGCTTTAGTCCATCATCTTTGATCCATTTTATTTATCCTTTCATCATCATGAATCCTCATCCTCCATCAATAGTAGTCAAGGGAAACCCTAATTACGTGGACGACGATAACAAAAGTCTTGTCGATCAAGAAGAATATGACATAGATCCCCTTGATGCTATCGTCACTAGTAAGCTTTCTCCATCCACTTTCCACAATCCAATCACCCCTTCCAGTTATCCCGCTATGTCTTCATCCATGCCTAATCATGCTTCTTATGCTACCTTTGACAAGGGATATCCAGTACCTTCCTCTTCCCCATCTACATCATCCTCTTATTCAACATCCACATCCTCTTATCCTCATCTTCCATCACAATATTCCTATTACAATTCCCCATACATGACCCCCTATCCTAATCATCTTTCCCAATCTTCCCATACTAATCCTACACCCGCATATCCTAATCATAATCCACCATCCCAATACCTTTATTATAATCCATCCCCCACATCCTCTTGTCCCACTACACCACCTACATCCTCTTGTCCTAATCCACAATCCACGTCCCCCTATCTTAATTCACCACTCCAATATCCTTACCTTAACCTTCAATCCAATCCTAGTCCTTCATCTATTCCTAGTCCTCCATCCAATCCCATTCATCCATCTACTCCTAGTCCTCCATCCAATCCTAATCCCCCATCTACTCATGGTCCTACATTCAATCCCATTCCTCCATCTAACCCTAGTCCACCAATCCATAATCCCTCATCCATTTCTACCACCCTAGCCAAGCCAACCATATGCAAGTCTCTCATTTCAGAAGTTCTCCAAGGACTCATTACAAAGAAGCCACCCCCAACTCCACATCTTGAAGTCATGGAACCATGCCATCTAGATCCATCATCCACGGTCGCCAGTGATGAGACCCTTCTCCATACCACACCTATTATTGATGTTACCACCCCTAGTACTGCTCAAACCATTGAAACCATTGAACCCACTAAATCCATTGAACTCCCACCTCCTACTCCAAGAACCACCGAATCCATCGAAGACACCCAATTCCAATCCACTCCCTCTACTCCTAGATCCACCAAAATCCAACCCACTCCTCCCACTCCTAGTAGCACCAAAACCTATTCCAATGAACCTCATGAATCTTCCATCCCTTCATCTTCCCCACTTGAAGAGTCCCAACAAGACTCCATTACCATGCCTCCTACACACGATGAGTCACACCAAGAGTCTAATCCAAAGCATGCCAGCATATCCCCTTCTCCAGATCAAGATCCTACCATCCCATCTAGTCCACCTCAAGATCATAGTCCCCCATCCATTCCATCCCATGATCCCCTTGTCATTCAAGCTTCCACTACTCCATCTCCATCTCCATCGCATGAGCCTACTACCACAAATCCAGATCCTATCATGGCCCCTACTCCCCCTCCTGATGTTGCTATCCCATCATCTCCTTCTCATGATCCCCCATCATCGCCTAAAAATGCTATCCCCACACCGCTTGCATATCCCCTCGGTCCTCTCACATTCCTCCATGGTGGTCTCCTCGCAGAAGAAAAACATAGCATATACACCAACCCTCCTCTTCCACCTAATAATGAACTCGCATCATTCTTCCAAAATAACAAAAATCTTGTCCTAGATCAAATGCTCAAGAGAATGAACTATCAAGGAAAAGGTTTAGGCCTTCATGAGTAAGGTATTATAGAGCCCATCCAAGCTAAAGAACATTTGTATCCGCAAGGTCTTGGATGTACTACTCACGACTCACAATCTAAAAATGTTGGTACAACCTTTAGATGTCCTCAACGAGCCTTTTCCAAAAGAAATATCAGCTCTTCTCATCACCCTACCAGATCATATGTGGCCATCCCTCCTCCTCTATCGTATCACCTCAAAACAACCGTCCATCTTCCTCCTTCATCTACTCCATCCATTTTGGGTCCTTACATCCCTCCATCTACCATCTCCAATCCTCCATCTACCATGCCCTTGTTTCCCCCAGGTCCTACATCTATTTTGGGCCCCTATATCCCAAAATCACCTCCTCCATCTCATCCTATCCATCCTTTCATCCATCCATAACCTATCCATGTTGCCCATCATAACTATCCCACTCTCATGTTCCCTAATCAGGATCAACAAAGGCACGTACCTGTACATCATCCATCCACATATCATCCTAAAAATCCTACCTCCATCACTCCACATCATCCATCTCCTCTCACCCATCCCATTGTTACTAAAATCACTTTGGTTGTTAAAGAAAAAATGCATAAATCCAAACATCCACATCAATCTAAGGCTCCTCACGTCCCCTCCAAAAGACGTGGTGAAGAGAAGAAAAGTTTAAATCTAAATAAAACCTGTAGGCCACAAAGGCCCACCAAAGCAAAGATCAAAACCATGTGGATCCCAAAGAAAAAAGATGCAATGCCATCACATGAAAAATCAGTAAGAACATCCAAAGTTGCTAATCCACAAGCTAATCATACACCCCTTTCATCTCCTACGTCTGTTTTGGGTCCCTATGTCCCGAAATTCACCATTCCATCTCCTCCATTATCCCCACATTCTCCATCCCTTAATCCTCTTATCTTTTCACATCCACCACCACATGTGCCAATGTTGGTCCTGAACACATCTCCCCATCACATATCCACCCCATCATTCCATCCATACCCTTTGCAGCATCCCATCCATTATCCCATGTATATCCCCTCTCAAATCCCCCTAGTTCATCCTCTTGCATAATCCATTTATTCTCATAAGGTTGTACCAACATCCAATAGTCGGTTTGAATATGGGCTCTTACTACCTAGTATAGAACTTGATGCTTGAGTCCTTCATCCATATCCTTATCGCTTGTCTTCTAAATCCCCTTATCAACATCCCTATCCTTACCCATTTTCATCCCCTTGCTATCCACAAAAATCCAAAAACGAAAAAAAAAAATAGTAAAGAGAAATAATTCGTCCAATGGTGAAAACTTGGCAAACAAGCGCCTTGGATAAGTACCATGATGAAAACCTAGCAAACAGGCGTCATGCGTAAATCCCCATCTGCACTTGGGGGCAACTTCCTGATATGCATTCCCTTCATCCGCTATGCTTCCAGCTATGCACTCGTCTTCCTGTTATCCATCCTCTTCATAAATCCCCCCATCCCACCTATCTTCCACATCCTACCATTATATCTCATTTATCTCTCATTCCCTCCATCCTTCTTGTGATCTTGATCAAAATAGGGGCACCTATCTATGCATGCTTTGGACACCTATTGGTATACATCCCCTTTATCCATGCTCTATCATATTCCTTAGCCACCCATCCTATCCTCATCTAATTATCTCCTTTATCTTCCCATCCACTCGTCTTCCATCCCTCATGCCTCATCGTATATGACATATCTAGAGTGGGGGCATCTGCTTCCTTTGTGACATAGTCCTTGGAGACATCCATCTATCATAGCATCCCTTCATCTCCCTATCCATCTATCATAGCATCCCTTCTATCTCCCCATCCTTTTCTTCGTATCCATCTATCATAGCATCCCTTCTATCTCCCCATCCTTTTCTTCGTATCCACCTATCCTAGCATCCCTTTCATCTCCCAACCCTTATCCAACCAATCCCTTCCATCCCCCATCCCTATATCTCTATCCATTCTTTCATCTTTATCCTCATCCCATCTCACAATCCCTTGTCATTGGTATCTGGCTATAGGCCTCCCCCCATGCAACCCAATGCCATTTATTTCATCATCACCCCTGCTTCTCTTGCACATCTTTCCAATCCCCTATCACTTTTCATCACTCATCTATTTATCATATCATCCTCCCAAGTCATTTTAATGCTTTGATAACCAACCAATCCCTTCATCCTTCTTCCCATCGCCCCATCCCTCCATCATTCATCCTTTCTTATCCTCCTTATTTCCTCTATTTTTTTCCTATGGCTCCCCCCACCGCTGGGTGGCACCGCCCCACCGCAGAGGGGCGGAACTGCCCCGCCACTGGACAGAACCGCCCCACCGCAGAGGGGTCGAACTACCCCGCCGGTGGGCGGAACCGCCCCCCCGCAGAGGGGCGGAACCGCCCCGCCGCTGGGCGGAACCGCCCCCCCGCAGAGGGGCGGAACCGCCCTGTCGCTGGGCGGAACCGCCCCCCCGCAGAGGGGTGGAACCGCCCTGCCGCTGGGCGAAACTGCCCCCCCCACAGAGGGGTGGAACCGCCCTGTCATTGGGCGGAACCGCCCCCCGCAGAGGGGCGGAAGCGCCCTGCCGCTGGGCAGAACCGCCCCCCCGCAGAGGGGCGGAACCGCCCCGTCGCAGGGCGGAACCGTCCCCCCGCAGAGGGGCGGAACCATCCCCCGCAGAGGAGCGGAACTGCCCCGTCGCAGGGCGGAACCGTCCCCCCGCAAAGGGGCGGAACCGCCCCGCCGCGAGGTGGAACCGCCCCCAGTCGGGGCGGCTACGCCCCTACCCCGCCAACTGTTGCCCCCCTCAAAACACACATTTTTATTATCTTTTTCAAGAAACTGATCACGACCCATTTCCTTATTTTTCCTAACGAACAAAACCCATGTCTTGAAATTTTCAAAATTAATTTTTGATTTTTACACCCAAGCTTCCAGAGGCCATAACTTTTTACTCGGGTGTCTGTTTGAGCTGAAATTTGACGGGGAGTTGCGTTATGCGATAACGAGTGGATTTCCAATTAGTATTTTTGAAAGCCGTTGGAACCCATTTTGACCCATTTTCGTGGCCTCAAAGTTTCATCTTGACCCTCAAAATCCCAATTTAGTGTTTTTTTCCAGCATTTCAAAAAAATGTTCACTCATAACTCGAAATGCATATCTCAAATCTGGGATGTTAGTTGGCAATTCATCCTATCTCACCAATGGGTATTTCTTGGAACAAATTGGGACTCTCAAACATACGACCATCAAGTTTCCTAAAATGGAAAAATTTGACAATCTTTGAAAATTGCCAAATTTGGAAAAATCTGCTTGTTAACACCTTACATCCCTTAAGCCCCAGAACTCGGTGTAGAATCAATCCAATCATATCCTTCAATCATTCTAGGCTTCAATCCAATCCTCATCTGAGCTTTAATCTTATCCCAATCTGAGCTTAACCAAACCCCTAATCTGGGCTTTCATCCATCTGCAGTCAATGTCTTTGAATACCGAATAAAGTCTTAAGATCCCTCCCTCCATCTTCTTCAATTTTTTCCTATTCATCCATTCTAATAAATCCATCCACTCATTCCATGTCACCATTCATCTCCTTTGAACCTTCATCTATCATCTCAACACTTCATCGAACCTCCTATCATCTCAAACATTCATCAAACCTCCTATCATTTCAAACTCTTATTCCATAATCTTGATCAATCGTTTACTCATTCTGAGTAATCTTCCACCTGTTCCCACCCTTCAACTTCTAGTTCCAAGAATCCATCATCTATCCATCTGGTCACCTTTTCCTCATCCAAATCCTTATCCCTCTATTCAATCCACCCAAACAATCCTTTTTCCTCCCCCCATCCTCTCCCCTCATCCCATCTCATAATCCCTTGTCATTGGTATCTAGCTATAGGCTTTTCCCCATGCAATCCAATGTCATCCATCTTATCGTCATCGCTTCTGCTTCTTTTGCACATCTTTTATATCTCATCATTCATCACTTCATCATTCATCTATATGGCATGTCCTTTGCCCACTTCATCTTTGATGATTTGGATAACTATCCCATCCTTGAGCTTTATATAGTCACTATCCTCCAATCCAAATCCAATCCAATCAAATCCAATCCAACAGGTCTATCTTGTTCCGTCGTGTCAGTTCCGTCATTTTAACCCCTTATCTAGGGTTATCTCATCATCTTTCATCCATCACTTGTCTGTGGCCTTTTGTCGAACTATGTTGCCCCTGCGCTTTCACGTAGGCAAGGTCGATCATTTGATCCACCCCCGGGGTTCCATCCATTATCGATCTATATTGTCCACTTTTCTCCTGTTCTTCATTCTATCTTGGTCATCCACCAAAATCTCCATCATGGTCAGTCATCTGCCTTTTATCGAACTACAAGGGCTCTACACTTTTACGTAGGCAAGACTAATCTTTGATCGGCCCCCGAGCCCCTAGGTCTTTAGGTTGTGTCAGTCTCATGTCTTGTCTCCCTCGTGTCGCGTCGTCAAGGTATGCCCTTATCTAGCTGGTTCTTAACAAACAAGATCCACTTGTATCAACAAATCCAATCAGTTTTGAATATCCTACGTCATAATGATCTTTTAGTTTAGTATCCATCATCTTTGGTCTCAACAGGATGCATCCTTCCTAATAGACCTCATCAATCCCATCCATCCCCTTGATCCTATGGCAAAGGATGTTTGAAATTGATTGCGATCTTTTAATGCTTTTGGCTTTTGTTTATCATTTGAGCTCCCTATCATCACTTGTCAAGACCGCCATAATCCATCATATTATGGTGTGTTTTGATTGGTCAACATAGGGGCATATCTTGATCTTTTTATGTCTATTTTTGTCTTCTTGGTTGTCCCACGTAGTACCCACCAAGATCTCCGAGGTTTTGTGTTATGCTAGGGCATCTTTTTGTGCTTGTGGTTATCTCAATACCTGGCCCGACGAAGGTCATCACGACTTTGGGGTGTTGGGATAGCCTTCTTGTCTGTTGTGTTTGTTTCATGCATTAGACACTAGTACGCCTTGGTTCCACATACCCTGACACTTGGTGTCTTATGCTATAGCAAAAATCAGTGCTCCAAAGATGGCAAATTGTTTTAGGATTGCATCTCATTTTCCATTCTATTGTCTTGCATGTATCCCCCCATCCATTCATCCTTCATCCTTATCTCTATACAACCCCCATCCATTCCATTTAGCCCGAATCATCTAATCAAATCCTTGGTCTTGTCCCCAGTCTCGTTACCAGCCTTGACCCATCATCATCATCCATTAGTATCCTTCCCTATCCCTTTGGTGTTGTTTTGGGATGTATCCTTCCCTCATTAACAACACTTTCATCATCATCATCGGGAGGTATTCTTCCCTATCCCTTTGGTGTTGTTTTGGGATGTATCCTTCCCTCATTAACAACACTTTCATCATCATCATCGGGAGATATTCTTCCCTATCCCTTTGGTGTTGTTTTGGGATGTATCCTTCCCTCATTAACAACACTTTCATCATCATCATCGGGAGGTATTCTTCCCTATCCCTTTGGTGTTGTTTTGGGATGTATCCTTCCCTCATCAACAACACTTTCATCATCATCATCGGGAGGTATTCTTCCCTATCCTTTAGTGGTGTTTTGGGATGTATCCTTCCCTCATCAATACCACTTAGTGGGATGTACCCTTCCCTATCCTCGTGTTGTGGGATCTTTAATTCCCTCATTGACAACCCTCCATCCATCATCAACCCATTTTGGCTTGTACCTTGACTGGGGCAACATCACCTTTTGTCCTCAAATCCATTTGTGCTTCATCCATTTCCATATCACTTACTCTCTTCCCCATCATCTTGCATCATCTTCCTCATCTCCCCTTGCATCACATCATCTATTTCGAGAGCATGCACGTGTTCTCTTCAACCCGCATGTCCTCTCGAGAGGGCATCCTTCATCCCTAATTTTCATCATTTGTTTTTTCCCTTCCTAGTCACTCCTTTGGATGACTAGGGCATCTTTTCCAATCTAACCATCTTCTTCTAGGTTCTATATTTTAACATTCTTTGAAATGATGCTACTTCGTAACACCATCTCAAAGAGGGGCAAAATGTAGACATCCAAATTTGGACACTTAATTTATCCAAATTTATCGCTTTTCATTTAAACATCCTCTTATCCGAGTTAATTAAGTAATATTACTATAATTTAATTAATATCTTTAATTCTGCTAAATCCCTAAGGTATTTAATTAATAATTAAATACCTTACCCTCCTTAATCCTCTTTTCATCAAATAAATTAAATAAATATTACATTTATTTAATTCCTCACATGTCATTTTCATCTAATCCTAATCCATTTCCTAATCTCTTCATTAAGGATGTGCACATGCCTAATCCTTGATTAGGATGTGTCACATCCTCCAACTTTTGCAAATTGGCTTTTAATCTTAATTAGCCCCTAGTTATCCTCTAATTACTGATTAATTAAGCCTAATCATTCTCCAAGGAATTTTTAATTCCTTTTTATTCTTCCTAGATTCATATGTGAATTTTTATTTCACATTCCATCCTTCCAAGGCTTCTAGAACCTTGGACTTGTCACAATCTCCACATGTGACCAACCTTGGACTTGTCACAATCTCCACATGTGACCAAGTCCCACCTTTTTGGAGCCCACCTTTTACCCTCTAGATCATCCTAGGAATGTGAATTTTTATCCCCAACCACCTTTCCTTTTTCCCATGTAGATTTTTGAGGAATTCCAAAATTCCTCAAATGTCCCTTTCACTCCCACTTGGGGACAAGGAATCCCTTTTTGTGGAAATCTCCTCACTCCCCAAGGTGCATGTCATTTTTCCACCTCATGTACCTTCTTGACACCTCATCTCCATCTCATATCCCCTTGCCACTTCACCCTCCACATGTCAAGATGTGAGGGCTTGTGGGTTCTCAACCCACCATAGCCCTTCATCTTGACCTTGTTGGATCAATCTTGACCATTGAATTCTCTAGAGAATTCAAGATCCTCTATAAATACCCTCTCCTCAAGGGCATTTTGAGAAGACTTTGGATTTGAGCAACCTTATGCTGCCAAATTACATTCTCAATCCCTTTCCATCATTTAGCCATCTCTCTTGATCATATTTCACTTTGAATCTTGCATTTTAGTCACTCAAGCAATCATCTAAGGAGCACACAATCCATTCCAAGCAAAGGCCAATCAAAGAGGTATCAACAACAAGGGAGGTAAAATTGCTTGTGTTTCATTTTATTTACATTCCTTTTTGTTGTACCACTCTTTTGGCTAATCTTGAGGTGTCCTTGGTATTTTTTCATTTCCATTTCTTAGTTATTTTGCACATTTAGAGCAGTAGAAATATCAAGGTATACAATCTCCAATTGTGATCTCTCGTAGGGATCATGTCTTTGGAAGTGTTTGTGTAAGAGAATATTTATATTGAAGAGAGGAGTAAAATGGAATGTTAGGGGTGGGATAAATGTTTGGTTATGGGATGATAATTGGTTGTTGGATCACCTTATGGATTATCCCCAATCCATGAGTTGTTGAAGGAAGCTATGAGTATTATGGTGGTAGACTATATTAAGTTTTATGGCTTAGCAAGAACTTGGAAAAGGTTCTTTTTACCTAATCCCCTCTAGATTTCCTACTTATTCTTGGTAGACTCCAAAATATTTTGGCTAGTTTTCAAATTCCTCAACAAGCCAAAGTTGATGAGTTGATGTGGGTTGATTCTCCTATGGGATATTATGTGTTGGTCTTTAGCTTTTTTGTTGGTATTTTTCCCCTACCTACCCCTCCCCTTGTTTGAATCTCTAGGTCAAGCCTCTTATTCCTAAAGTTAATATTTTCCTTTTGTTAGGAAAATGACAAAATGATCAAACCATTCCTACACAATTGTATGAGATAAAAGCATGCATACAATCTTATGTAAAATAACCATACTAGTAAAATAAATAACACAAGATATACTTAGGGGAAACCATCAAGAGGGAAAACCCAGCCTCTAAAAACGTCGACACTCAATGAATCATTTGCTAATGAAAACATTACAATATGCTTATAAAGTCTCCATGAATACTTATAAAACATCAATCTCCTCTAATGCATCATTCATGTGTCCAATCATGTAACCACACATCCCATGTCATGCTTCACATATACACTCAACAAGAGAGCTCAACACAAATGTTAGTCAAGCCAAACAACCAATAATCAAACCAATCAACTTCAACCACTAAATATGGGCTTACTTTTATAAAATCAAAGCTCGCACAAAATAACCAAATTGTAAGGTAAAACCATGTGCCTCAAAACCATTGACCCTAACATTTTTGTTTTGGTATTAATTTTCTCAATATTAAATACTTTTTTCATGTGCAACTCACACATAAAATATCTAACCAATATCACATATAGTTTTACAAGTGGACCTAAATAAGTATTTAATGTGGCTAAACACATCTCCTAAATATGCACCAAAAATAAATATTTATTTTACTCATTGCAACAATTATTTTCTTGCACATGTACAACACCTTTTTCCTCTACATAGGTGTGAAGCAAGACAGGTTGCCTAAGGAAGTTCTCGATTTACTAAGGCTAAAGAATAGGACACTTGATCTAGGCATTGCTCACAACTGGAGAGATTGGTTCTTACATGTAAATTCCATAGTACTTCGAATATATGGGTCTCCTATAACACCACACATTTTTTCCAAGACGATACCAATAAAAATAACATACATGGATATAATCTGGAAAATAAACGAAAGTGACAAGTTCCATTTGAGGATATAAAAAGGGATAATTTTCCCCAACATGCTTGATATTTTTAGATTTTATTTGCACAAACAAAGAGGGATTAGAATGTCTTTATCTCATGCTCCAATCTTATAGAATGAGCTTGGACATCAACAAATATTTTGACCCTGAAAGGTTTATTGGTTCAATCAAAACTAATGCTAGATTGGGAGGCTTTCACCACAAGAAAGTTTTTGAAGATGTCATGAAAAATTATTTGACAGAACATGAAGTGAAGGATAAAATAACAAAATGGGCCACTATTTGTAAAGCAAAAAATAAAGAAAGGACAATCCAATTACCCTAATGCCTTCCATGAAGAAACAAATGGTATTGGAAGAATAAAAATTATACTAAATAACATCAACACTTTCACAAGTACAAGCCACTTCAGAAGAAAATTGAGGAAAGAACTCAAGATGACAAAGACCCTTAAGAAATTGTAATGATATACCAAATAGCAAGGGGCCCACAAATACCACAATTGTTAGAAGTACAACAAATGCGTATAGAACCTATAGTTTCAATCCCTCGTATAAACCAACAATAAAAGAAGAGAAAAAGACTTGAACATCCACAATTGGTGGATTTGTAAGGAAAGCAGAGGTGCAGAAACACTTTCCTAATGCTAATTCTAAGAAGAGAACGCAGACATATGGTTCAATTTTGAATTACAGTTCATTAAAGATGCACATTAATAGAATAACTGATCAAAACAAATTTAACACAACCACAGAATGGACACCAATTTTAATATGGGAAAACCCTTTTGGGAGAAAAACCCACACACCAAGCAAAAACACTTTGTATTACAATGAACAAAGTCCACATATAGAGTTATAGCTTGTTGCTCTCAGATGTCTATTCACACTCTCACTACAAGCAATATTACAATTCCTGTTCAATCTCATTCTCTCTCATCAAACTCACAACTCAACTCAAAACATTATTACAACGTATTACACATTATAGCATTTTCCTTCTAAGAGAATTACAACTAATCTACATCACTAGACCCATGCAAGAAACATACCAATTTAGTTGCCATTTGTAACAACAGACAAACTGTCACTTAGCAGTTCCCATATTGAGCCATCAATGAGACAACCACAAACCTCTCGCTGATATGTTTGAGTCTCGCCGATGAGTGTAATACCTGCAAAACCAAAATAGCCATTGAAGTATCGATGAGACAAGAGACTGTGTCCCATCGATCACTCATTGTCACACCCATATGAGCTTTTCATGGTACACTGTCGACCAACCTTATCACCATATCGAGGATACTTCATATCATTTCCCATCGATACAAGCAAGTCATGTTGATGAAGTTCCACGTGATCATTGGTCCATCGAGGAGACCACCTTCAGAGTCTTGTCGATGTTGTCATATCATTCTATCGTTGGGACTCAAAATAGAGTCACATTGACGACATAGTTTCCCACCGACCAAAGAACTTTATTGGTCTATCATTGGGACTATTGTTAGGGTCCCACTGATAGATCCAAGTCATGTTGATAGAACAAGCCACCAACACCACAAACTATCATACCATTGTGGAGAGATCAGGTGAGGTATCGTCGACCATGCAATTTCTTGCCGATGAAGAACCACCAAATCATCATTGGGACAGAGAACAAGGTCTTGCCGATAAAGCACATTTTGGTTAATCAAGGAGATAGGAGAACACAACGCTTCCACATCAAGCTAGTAAGTTGAGACACATTTCCAATAGGATTATTCTATGAATGTAGAAGAGGAAACTAGTAAAACAAATATGTCAAAGAAAATGTGAAGAGGAAGAAGTAAACCAACTTCTACCTATGCCACGAAGGGTCCAAATCCTTGGTATCCCTAAAGATAGGCTAGGAGTTAGTCTAAGGATATAAGTAAGGAGAGCAATGATATAAGAGCCTTGGCATGTACACAATTCATTAGTGATGATGACTTTGTCCAATCAAAGGAATTATTAGATTTTATATTGAGAACAAAAAGAGAATAATTGCATGACAAGTTAGCAGAGGCAAAGAAGAATGCTAACCCCTCACAAGTGGACAAGATAACCTGATACATATTGAATAAAATAAATATGAGGATTAATAATACGACTCCTGATGAGGTGATAAAAATGGTACAAGGTTTTGGGATATTGTTGTTGCTAGAATGGGATATAGCTTCAGCTATAATACTTAATACAATTAGGAACCAATATGATGATTCATTTTCTACTAAAGAGAAAGTAGAGAAAGCCTATTTCAACTCTGGTTTCAACTTAAAATTTGAAACTTTAGTTATCTGGGCTCTATCCCCACCAACAAATAAACCCCAAGTAGCAAAAAATCTAGGAAACTTGACTAGAAGCCTTGTCATAAAGAGAGTTACAAATACGTCTCTAGTTCAAGATGCATCTATTTTAGTCAACTTTACACTATTTAGTGAGGCTTACCAAGAAATTGTATGATAGTTATGAACAATTGCAAGGGAAGTACAATTTTTTTTGAATGGGTATAATGAAGTGCAAAGTTTACTACCTTCTCTCAAAGAAAGATCTATTCTAGTAATCACAACTACAACCAGTTCACAAGACAAGAAATATCATTTAGGAGAAATTAAAAAATGGAGGAGCTAAGGTACACCAAAGAAGATGAAGTGGTAGCTAAAGTTGAAGCTCATGAAATTGTTACTAAAATATTCATGATATCTTGTGGCATCCAGGTTATCCAACATCCTGCATAGGGTAGAAGATGCATGGTAAAATTTTAATAATTTAAAAAATGATTTTATCAAGCATATTGAGAAGGTAACTTCTCTCCAACCAATTCAAGGTCTGTAGATACCAAGAACAACAACTATTGATGAATTGATGAAATTTACAAAATTTGGCAATTTTGCTCCCAAAGCAGTCACATAAAAAGTGAGGCTATTGCGCTTGTAGACATGTAAAATGTATTGATTGGCATTACACGCATGATCCCAACTACTAACACCATTTCATCCTTAATCACCCCTCAGTCTAACCATTTAATCGAATACACTTATTTGATTAAATTCATCAATTTTTCTCTCTTAATTAAATAAATCATTTATCTCATTAAGTCATTCTCTCTCATTAATTAAATCAATCAATCTGATCAAATTAACCCTAGCTCCTTTATTTAATTAAATAAATCAATTTTTATTTAATTAATATCTAGAGTCATCTCATTAAATTAAATAAATTAAAACCTTATTTAATTTAATCTAACTAGTCATCCCCTTTAGTTAAATAAAACAAAATATTTATTTAATTATCTCTCAAATCACATTCCTCTCATCTTTGATTTAAATCAACTCATAAATCCAAGTCAAATTTGTCACATCATCTAATCTCATTGAATTAATTAACTCTTGATTAATTTAACCCTAATTCATGTCCCATCCTCTAGCTTTTGCCAATTGCACATGAAAATAGATTTAATTCATTTATTAAATCCCTGTTTTCTCTCAACATGGCATAATAGAGGAATATTCTTCCAAATTTGAAATATTTCCAAGTGGACTTTGTCCTTCCAACAAGACATTTATTTCATCTTTGCATTGAGCCAAGTGGCATTTAAGACATTCATTTTTCCCTCTTACATGTCATTTCATTATTTTCAAATTCCACCTAATTGCATTTATGGGCACATTCATCAAAATGTGCACATCCCTCATCCATTCTCATCTTGACAAGTGGCACTTGGCCATTGGTTGAAAATTAGTTCCACATTACTTCATTTTGGGCATTTCTCCATCTTGTCTTTTTATAAATAAGAGGTTTCTTTCCTCATTTCATCATCCACAATTTGAGCAAACTTACTATACTCAAATCCATACTCAAGCATAGCAATTATCATCCATTTCATCAAGTCATAGCTAGGTTATGCAGGTTTTTCATCTTGGAGCACACTTGAATCTTCAACAAAGTGGATCAATCGTCATCAAATCATCAAGAGCTTGCATAGGAGTTGGGAAAGGGCCAATTTCCACATCAAATTGGCACCGACTCCCCCATAAGATCAAGAGTTTGCATGTTCTTAATAGAATTTAATCTATTTCATTGCTCTTTCATTGTATTCTTGCTTTCACTCCTATTTTGAACATTGTTAAATGGATTCTATAGGGAACTTTGATCTTAACTTGCATTTGAATCTTCTAATGTGTTTGTTTGTTGTCTCTTGCAGGTATTAGGATCTTGGTTCTATAGCGCTACTTGGATAAATTTCAACATTTCCATCCAAGATAAACATGTAATTGAGAAATAATATCAAAATGTTTAAAGCAATGGAAAAGGGAGTGATGCCTAAGATTTTGGACAATTTTGGAATTGTGAAGCCTCTTGAATCTTGGAAGGTAGAATTTGGGACTACAAACATGTCAACCTATTCTCTTTTTTTTTGACAATTAATCCAAACTTGGCTATACTAAATAATGCAATTAATGAATGGATAAAGTTAGAATCTAATTTAGATAACTTTATTAAAGAAAAAAGAGCACTTATGGATGCAAAATGCAATCTCCACAACAATAAAATCCAAAATATTGTGGAATTCAAATGGCCAATTGAAGATGACGACAAATCATGGTTAGAGTAGTATAAGAATAGATGTGGACATATTTGACATCGATTTCAACTTGTGCAACTGTTTCATGATCATTTTTTAACCGCTCAAGAATTTTTTGTCTTATCCTAAGAATTTGTATCATTCTTGTCTTATTCTTTGAATAATTTTAAATTGTAAATATGACATTTGTTCAAATTTTTGAGATTCTTGCTCCCTTGTTTTTATAAAAATGAATTGGAATCTTATTTTTTGACATGTTGCAGAGTGTGATTTTGCCACGAGTAGATTAGCTCTTAGCCAGTCCTAACTATTTTTGAAAACAAATATTGTAATTTTTTGTTCATAACATCAATATATACTTTCAATTGAAACATCTTTGAGTGATATTTCATTAACACTCTTGTGTTGTATTTTTTACACAATCATTTCGCAATCAATGCTATGAATGGTTCTATAATTATGTATTAAACATTTACTTCGATAAATATTTATTTCATAGTTTTCATTCGAATAATGCATTAAAATTTGCTTTTAATTAAATATGGCTTTATTGTGATATGAATTGAGATCTGCAACAATGAGAAATGTCCACACAAAACCATAAGTAGATAGAAATGATAATCTAAGAAACAACTCCACTAAATTAGATTCAACTACAAGTACACATAGACCTTTAATTAGTAAGCCTTCTAGTTCACTAATAAGAAATGTCGCCCATTATCAAATTGGGAAAAAACAACAAAATTCAATTAGCTAACAAATAGATATGACAATAGTTATAAATCCCTATATACATTACAATGAGATCATTTTCTTAATAACAAAACCTTGGAGGGATTTGTTATTGATATTGTATGTTTTTATAAATTGCTTAAAATAATTTACTTTGTGCACTAGTTATTGTTTTCATATTTAATGCATACTTAGTTTACATATGTTACTCTTTTTCTATAAGGTAATCGACTTTTTTTTTTTACAGTTGTTCCAACTTACTTCACTTCATTATTTACTTCACTTTCCTGCTCTTTGGTTAATAGCATAAATCTTTTGAAGAAAATCAAAATCATGTTATAGAACAAAGCTACAAATCAAAGTTTTAGATCACAGTTGTTCTTGACTACATCGCTCAAGCTTTTAAAAAACTATAAAAGAGAAACATTTATTCGAGAGGTTAATGTTTGTGATAACATCAATTAGTATTATTAACTAATATTGAATAATATATTATTTTTTCCAATATATTCAATTTATATAATTATTCTAAAATAATGTTTTATTGACTAATATTATAATCTAATTTTATATATACTTTACTAAGCCTGCACGAGTAGTGTAGTTGGCTTGGGCCGTGGGTTTTCTCTCCACTAGTTCTAGGTTTGACTTTGAGGCTCGAGCTTACTCAATGCATGTGGTTTGTGGGCTATTGCGTGCATCCCTAGGGGAATAGTCTTGCCTCAGCTCGCCCCATAAAGGGAACGTGTTAGGATGAGTCGCAGAGACACCTCTGGGTTAACAAAAAAAAAATTATATAAAATTTACTTCCTCGTAACTACAAGATCGTCCCAATGACCTATATTGAAGCTCATGAGCTAAGATGAATAATATAATTAATAATAACATATAATAATTGTTTATCCTACCATGGCTTAAAATTAGCTCAAGAGAAGGGGCTCAGAAGACTTTGGTTGGTAGGGGATTCCTCAAATGTGATTAATTGTTTGAAGAGAATTAGCCCTCCCTCTTGGACTATTGAACATTTAATTCAGGATTCTTTAGCAATCTTGGGTTCTTTTGATGATGTTTATGTCTCTCATATCTATTAAGAGGCTAATAATATTGTTGATTGCATTGCCAACTTTGGGGTGATCACACCTAGGCGTTGTGAATCTAATGATGTCCTTCCAATTGAAATTATATCCATCATAAATGATGAAAAAAAGTCACATGTTCCAAGCACTAGATGGAAGGGTGTCTAAAATTAAATGCATATTAATTTCAATTAGACATTTTGTCTGGCTCATTCACCTAGTTTTTAGTGGCAATGATATGGGAAATATTCAGAAGCGTAGTTTCATTATTTCTTTCTGTGATATCAAAATATTTAACCTATTCTAAGCAATTAAAATGAAATGGAAAATATAATGAAACACCTCAAGATTAGCTTAAGAAATTTGAAAATACAAAGAGGAAAGTGTTAAATGAAGACAAATGATATACCTTCCTTCTTGCAGCTGAAACTCCTTGGTTGGCCCTTGATTTGGATTGATATGTATGCTCCTTGATGGCTCTTGATGTGGCTAAATGGAGTATTTTACTATGTGCTTGAATGTAAATGCAAGTGAATGTAATTGAAGGTTAGATGAGTGCACAAAATGGCAGCATGTAGTTATAAAATGGCTAAGTCTTAGAAATGCCTTTGAGGAGGAGGTATTTATAGAAGAATTTGAATTCTCTAGAGAATTCAATGGTTGAGATTCATCCAATAAGGTCAAGATGAAGGGCTAGGGTGGGTTGAGAACTCACAAGTCCTCACATCTTGACATGTGGATGGTGAAGTGGATAAAGGTATGATGATGTGTAGGTGATGTGGAATAGAGGTACATGATGTGGAGGAAGTACAAGTACCTTGCAAGTACATTGGGAGATGGGAAGAATCTTAGGTGAATAAAAGTGAATTAAAAATTCACAATGATTGGAAGAATCTGGTGGATAAGACAAGGTTCCCAAAAGGTGGGAATTTGTCACATGTGACTTGATGTGACAAGTCAAAGGTTCTAGAAGATGCATAGGAAAAGGGATTCTTGGAGGAATAAAAAGGAATTAAAAATTCCTTGGGGGATGGAGAGAGTTGACCAAGGTACTGATTAAGATTAATTAATCAGTAATTAGAAGATAATTAGGGGTTAATGAGGATTAGAAGCCAACTTGAAAAGTTGGAGGATGTGACACATCCTAATAAAGGATTAGGCATGTGCACATCCCTAATGAAGAGATTAGGAGATGGATTAGGATTAGATGAAAATGACATGTGAGGAATTAAATAAATGTATTATTTATTTAATTTATTTGATGAAAGGAGGATTAAAGAGAATAAAGTATTTAATTATTAATTAAATACCTTAGGGATTTGGCAGAATTAAGGATATTAATTAAATAATAGTAATATTACTTAATTAACGAAAATAAGATGAAAGGGGATGAATTTGGATAAATTAACTGTCCAAATTTAGATGTCTACACTTTCAATACTGAATATGTTAGTATTACACGCTTTGTGGGTGTTTAACTTCTCTTTATGCTTTGTTGCATCTTGTGTTCTCCAATGGTTTTCTTTTTTGAGGAAGAAGCTCTGGTTTCTAGTGGACAAATCAAGATGGGTGTGGATAAGTGTCAAATAGAGCCTATAACTTGCGAAGAGACCATGGAAAATGGTTTAGTTTGGAATATCTTTGAGAAGGGTGGTGTGACGCCTTATTTATTGAAGCTTCACGGCTTTGACTCATAGGTGTCGCAAGAATTTGTGAGTGGTTGGAAGAATAGGGTTCTGCAAATTTTTGGGATTTAGGTCACTATTACTGTGGAATTAATTGCTAAGGTGTCGGGCCTCTCCTCTAAAGGTAGAAAATTCTACAGGGAGAGGTTGGCTACAAAATCTACTGTGGAAAATTTCTTGAAAGATAATGAAAAGTTGAAGCTAAAGAAGGTGGGCAGTAGTGGGTATGATAGAAATTCCTTGAAACCTATCTAGAGGTATGTGGCAATGGCTATCATGAGATATTTCATGCTAGATGGTAGGTTTTCTATGATTTACGGTTACCATTTCATGCTTCTTAGTCATTTTAGACATAACAGGGCTATCTCTTTCCCCTATTATTTGTTGATGTCTCTTGAGAATGGCATTCAATACCATCATAAGAATCTAAACAATCCCTACTTGCATAAGGGTTTCATGCTCATGCTAGTTGAACATATTAAGGCCACTTATGTAATTGAGACTCCTAAATTACATAAGGGGCATAAGGTTAAAGATGATCCCTCTAAGCTTGACACGGGGGAAAATTTAGAGTGTAATGAAGGGGGGAGACTGGGTCTTAGTATTTTAAGGATCCTCGAGATGATCCTATGAAATCCTCCAAAAAAATGACCAAAGATGAGGACTCCTTTGCATAGTCAAAGGGGTCCTTCACTGATTTGGAATGGAATGAGGGAGTAAAAGGCTAGTGTGAAGAAGGTTGCAAAGAAGGAAAAATCTCCTCGGTCGAGAGCTATAAAAGGTGTGGATTTGGAGGAGGGTGGGGAAGGGATTGGTTCATATAAGAAGAAAAAATATTATGGGAAGATGGCTAACTCTCCTCCCCTACTTGGGGTTAAAAGAAGAATTTAGTTAGGAGACGACAAAATGAAGAAGGTGGGGAAGACTATGGCAAAAGGAGCCCCTACTGTGGGGAAAGTTAAGGGGAAGATTGGTGAGGTTTTTGAAGAGTCAGTGGATGGTATGGAGTTCGTGCCTGAGGATTCAATGCAAAGGAAGGACAAAGACTTATAACCTGATAAAGTGATTAACCTTGAGGCTAAATCTTTGGAGGTGACTAGAGAGAAGATGGATGCAACTAGTGAGAAGATGGTCACCCCAGATGGTAAGTTGCATTCTATAACTGAAGCTCTCCAATTTATGGATGGAAATGATGCTTTTCACCTGGTGAGGGAGGGGACTGGTAATAGATTTTCTTGTTGTTGAAATGGATTCTTAATGAGGTTAAGTCTCTTCATTCAAAGATTGATTTTGTGGCCTAGTGCAATGTGACACTCACTGAATGCAATACTATGGATTCTTCGATGGACAAAAAGGTCAAAGTGATGCATAGTACCCTTGTTAGGTTTGTGGTGGAAGTGGATAAGCTTAAGTTTGATCATGAAAGCATACTAATAGCTCTTGAACAAAAAGTATTGAAGATTTTGGTTGATGTTGCTACCCTAGTTTTTGTGAGTTGTGTTTCCTTGCAAAGCAGTGCGAAGGGTCTAACCGTTCTCAATAAAAAAGCTAGGTAATGGACTAGTAAGTAGTTTCTTGATGGGAAGGCAATACAAGACCTAAAGGAGGCATCCTTATTGTGCAATGTTGAGACTGGTAAAGATGATGGACCCTACATTCAAACTAGGAGCAAAATGAAGAAAGGTGGTTTGGTGTTTGTTAAGGAGCTTGATAATGTGGTCAAGATGCATGATAAAGTAATTGTTAAGGATGTGGACGCAATGATAATTCTTAAGAATTTACAATAGAAGCTACCTCCTTTTTGTCTATTTCTTGGTCTTATTCTTGTTGCTTTCCTGCTATTGGTTTAGTTGATGGTTGGTCTTTTGCTTGGGGGCTTCTTGGTTTTAATGGTCTTTTTAATTAGCAACCTGCCTTTTTTGTACAGGGTTTCAAGAACCCTTCAAAACATGTTTTCCTAATCAAAAACACATAATACCATAAAAATTTAATATTATGAATAATATAATGATACATTAATAATTAATATTTTTTATATTTATTATATCACACAATGCTACAAGCTCGCCCTCTTGCGCTCTATGTGAATCAACGAGCCATAGGAAACATTGTGGGATATACTTATTAACATAACAATAAATAATAATAAACTATAATATCAATTTATAGTAGTAAATATCTAGTAATAATATACAATATAATTATCTAATAACATATTATATCTAAATATTTTATAATATACTATATAAAAAATATAGTATTTTAATTGAGGGGATATAATAGATTAACATAATATAATATATAATCATTAACATAATATTTATACTCATTAACATAATATAATAGATAATCATTAACATAATATTTATACTCATTAACATACTATAATTTATAATTGTTAACATAATATTTATACTTTTCTACCATATAATTTAATATATAATAAAAAATATTATATAATATATTAATTAATTATTTCATATTAGTTAAATAATAATATATTATCATTATTATTAATTATAATATATTATACTTATTATAATATATTTACTATTAATAATAAACAATTATTAATTTCAATTCTCTTTGCTTCTTGCTTCCTTTCAATAAGAATTAAGTACAAAAAAGGTCCACCTACCATTCTCATAATTGTTTTGAGTTTTAACCTTTCCTACACTTCTCTTTTCTATAGTATTTATTGAATCATACACTTGTCTCCACAACACACCTTTCAAACATGATCAATTTTGCTACAAATCTTCCTTTCTACAATTGGATTTGAAAATCCACATGGCAATATCGCACAAGCTTTAAAAAACTATAAAAGGGTAACCTTTATTTAAAAGATTAATTCTTATGATAAAATTAATTATTAATTAATATTGAATAATATATTATTTGATCTAATATATTGAATTTATATAATTATTCTAAAATATATTATTTATTCTAGAAGTTAATCAACTTTGTGTTTTTATTTTTCCCATATTTGTTCACTTCATTATTTTATTTGTTTTCCTACCCTTTGGTTAATAGCATAACTCTTTTGAAAAAAATCAAAATTTTGTCATAGAACAAAGCTACAAATCAAAATTTCAGATGATAGTTGTTCTTGACAATGAATAACCTTTTTCAATTATTTGCACGTTTCTTATTCACAAATATCTTATAGTATCATTACACCAAAATTTATAATAAAGACTTTCATAGTCTTTGATTATATTGATAAAAAAATGTTTTATTACATGAAGCATATACAAATTTTTTCTCTAAAATTCACAAATGTCAAAAACACTTATCTAGTTGGACCAGATTCACAACTTCCAAGAATCCTAAAATAAGGCCTATAATTCCCTTCTATAAAATGAGAAACCAAACACACTTATAACCTTTTACAGGTCTAATGTTTTTTTTTTAACAAATAATTCACACCAAAAAAAAAATATTTTTGATACAGTCCCTTACATACACAAAAACCAAATAAGATACAAAATGTCGCTTTGCATCAAAAGTTGTGACAAAACCCTCTTTCTCATATTTCTCTAGAAAATTAGAAGCAAGAACCTATTCTTATTTCACTTTCTATATTTTATGAAAATATTCCTTGATAAACCTATGAAGTGAGGATGTGTGAATCGAGTGAAGGCGGGGTTTTAGTGCATGTGAGCCAAGAATGTGCTAAGGATGGTGATGTGTATAGACTACGTGTGGATGAAGAGCGAGCAATTGGGGCCTTGTTCCTTGAGGCAGAGCAAGGTGATTTAAAGGCCAGGGATGGAGGGGGAAAGTTGTAGTTAAAAATGATTGTTGGTGGCGTAAAATGAAAGTTGTAGTTAAAAATGTTAATATTTCCATTGTTGGTGGTTCACATAACATTTCCATACTAAATCATCTTCTTTGTAGCAAGGTAGATAATTTAAAACATACCACTATGATTTCCAAATTCATTGGATGCTTGGCCTTTTTGGTTCAAATTATCAAATGGTGTGAAAAAAATTGGCAGGGTTCCTACCCTATCATCAACTTCGTATCCCTAGGGTTTCTTCAAATGATTTCCTCCTTTGATTCTAAGCAAGATGGGATTTTGAACGTTGGCTTGTGGTTCTAGGTAGTGTTGGGCTTTACGTTCGAGCTTGATCCCCTAGTTTTGACCCAATTTTGGAGCAACTATCAAAGGTATCGATTTGGTTTAAGCTTAACTACCTCCCACAAGAGCTTAGATCTAATGAGATTTACTAGTTTATTGGTAATTCTTTGGGTATTTTCATAAGGAGTGAGTGATTTGAGAGCAATGGTAGGCTCCCTATTGGGGCCAGAATTTGTGTTTGGATCAATCTTAGCAAACCTATTCAACTTTCCCTTAGGTTATCCTCTGCTCTAGGGGTCTGGGTGCTACCAATAGAATACAAAGGGTTGTTGATTAAATGTTTTAAATGTGGTAACCTTGGGCATGTGGCTAGGTTCTGCAAGGTTTGAAGCTCGAACATGCGACAAGGGCACAAGGCAGAATCCCATCATATGGCTAGTGGCAATAGAGGTGGGGCCTTGAGAGATATATTAGGGAGAACAGGGGTGATGAGCATCCTTCTCTAGTGAAAGTTGGTTGTCCTGAGCTAGGGACACCAAGGTAGGAAAAAGGTATGGACAATCTGTACAAAGTGTAGGAAGGGTCAAATTTGGTGGTGGCTTCCAAGGTGGAGTCAAAGGGGTCAAGGGTTGCTAAAATATTTGTCTCTCCTACTCCTATGGAGGAATGTGAGACCTTGAAGGAATGGGATGTTAATATCCAAGGTAATGAGGTTGATAGAGATTTGGAAGGTGTCCAAAATAGGCTACAAGGGTGTGAGCTACCCCCCAAACTAGATGCAACAGGGTGTTTGAGTATTTCTGATGAAAAAGAAAATAGTTGGAGCATAGCGACTAGAAGAACCAAGAAATTTGGAAGTAAGTCAACCCTCTTTGTTGACACAGGGGGTAGCAACAATAGGGGCAGGAAGTTAGAGGTGTAGAAGGAAAATTCTAAAGCACTAGAGGATTTGGAAAATGGTTTTCAGGTATCGATGAGAAGGTTCCTTTATTTGGGAGGTGAGCACCTCCCTTCTGTGGGTGCTCAATGAAGGTGCTTAGTTGGAATATTAAAGGACTCAATGGCCCTGAAAAAGATAACTTCCTAAAGTGAATGATTGAGTTTTAGGCTCTAGATGTGGTGCTTTTATAGGAAACCAAAATTGATGAAGTTAAATTCAAGGAGTTAATCTCCAAGTTTTGGATTAATGGTGATGGGCTACGTTATAGCGTTGATGGATATATTGGTGGTGGAATGGCTATTATTTGGAATAATAATTATCTATGTTGCTTTGTTTTCGAGGCAAGAAAATTGTATCTCTTTGTCAAGTGTCAGGATGTGAGGTCTGAAAGTCTCTTTATGGTTTCTAATGTTTATGGGCCTCATACAAAAGATTATTGGTTTATGATTTAGGACTACCTCCACTCCCTCAAAACCTCCCATTCCTATGAAAATTGGGTTTTTGGGGGTGATTTTAATGTTATTCTTTCCCTGGAAGATAAATAGGGTGGTTCTTCCCTTGGTTGTTGTGGCTCTACAAGTTTTAAGAGGTGTTGTGATGATCTTACACTAGTGGATATTGGGCTCATATATGGTTGGTTTACATGGAGTAATAAGAGGTTGGATGTTGATTTTATTCAATGTAGATTGGACTGATTCTTCCTCAATTTGGATTGGCTTCTTGATCTAGGTGAGTTCTCTATGAAGGTGGTGTAGTTTGGTAGGTTTGATCATAAACCTATCATTGTCTCCTTGAGACGCTCTAATAAACCACTTGGAGTTCCTTTCAAGATGGAGGCCTTTTGGTTTGAACACTTTGAAACTCTGGTGGGCAGATGGTGGAATTATGTGGCCAAATGCTACAAAATATTTATAGTGGAGAAGTAGTTATAGATTTTTAGGAGGGAGGCCAAAAGTTGGAATAGGGAGGTGATGGGTAAATTTTTTATAAACAAAAGTAAGGTGGAAGGGGAGTTGAAGAATATTGAGGGCCTCATTTCCAATTTTGGTTATACTCGTGAAATTAAGGACAAGGAGATCAAGCTCATGCAAGAACACAACAAGCTGCTAAGAATGGAAGAGATATTTTGATTATAGAAGTCAAGGGACAAGTGGATAAATGAAGGTGATAGAAATACTCAGTTCTTCTAGTTGTCTACTAAGATCGGGAGGGAGTGCAACAAGATTTTGCATATCTACAAGGAATATAACATGCTTCTTGAAGATATTGATGCTATCAAAACTGAAGGCAATAATTTTTTCCTTGATCTTTTAGGTGCCCCAGGTGTTGTTGATCACAACACTCAAAAATAGATGATTGAGTGTATTCCCAATATAATATTTGATCTACAAAATAAGACCCTCTTGGATCCTTTCTCTTTGGAAGAAATTAGAAGGGTTGCTTTTTCCTTAGGCACTAGGAAGGCCCTTGGGTTAGATGGGTTCCAAGTAGATTTTTTTCAATGATATTGGCACATCATGGGGGAGGATGTTTAGAGGGTTGTAGATGAATGCAGACTAAGAAGATCAATTTTGAAGTCTTGGAATTCCACCTATCTTGCTCTGATTCCCAAAACCAAGTCACCATTATCCTTCGACCAATTCAGGCCCATAGCATTATGTAATGTTATTTGCAAGGATGTTTCCAAGGCCATTGCCTTGAGGCTTATAATGTGTCTCAATAGTATTATCTCTAAGGAACATAATGGGTTTCTCAAAGATAGGTAGATTTCAGATGGCATTATTATTTCTCATGAGGCAATACACTTGGTTCAATATAGGAAAAGAGATGGGATGATCATCAAAGTGGACATGAACAAGGCTTATGATAGGGTTTCATGGGATTTTTAAATTAAGTTCATGAGGAAATTTGGATTCAATAAGTCCTAGTGTCAATGGTCCCTCAGCTAAATATCTACTCCCTCCTATGTTGTGTTGGTGAACAGAGTTCCCACAGAGTTTTTCTATGCTAAGCATGGTTGTGTCAACGGGACCCCTATCCCCCTTCCTCTTTCTCATTATTGTAGAGATTTTAGGTTGCAACTTGATTAAGGAAAGGAGGGTTGGCAACTTGATTGGATTACAAGTTGTAGGAGACATAAATAATTTAACCCACATCTAGTTTGTTGACAACACTTTACTTTTTGGGGTTGCAAAGGCTCAAGAGGCTAGCACCTTGAAGAAGGTTTTGCATAAATATGAATTTGTGGTTGGGCAGAAGGTGAATACATCTAAATAAAAATTTTTTCTTTTAAAAGCTAGGCGTTTAGGGCAATTGGAGATTCAATGTATTTTGTACTTTGAGCTTCACTCTCTCTTGAGCAAATATATTGGCATGCCTCTTTTCAATAATAGATCGTCTGCCAGAGAATGGAGCGGGGTCACAAATAGATTGCAAACTATGTTGGCTTCATGGAAAGACAAGTGGCTCTCCTTGGCGGGTTGGATTACCCTCATCAAAGCCTTTCTTTTTGCAATGCCTGTTTATATGATGTTTGTTTTTCAAGCATTGAGCGAGATCAGAAAGGAAATAGAAGATGTTAGGTGGAGCTTTTTGTGGAGGGGATGTGAAGAATAGTTCAAATATAATTTGGTTAAGTGGGATGAAGTGTGCAAGCCAAAGGCTCATGGTGGCCTAGGCATAAGAAAGTGCAAAGCTATGAATCTTGTGTTGGGTACTAAGCTTTCTTGGAGGATATATTATAAGAGGGATAAGATATGGAGCAAGTTTCTTTAGGCCAAGTATTTGCGTAATAGAGTTGACAATATGTTTTCCTCTGAGCTACCATGTGGCTTGAACATTTAGAAATTTTTGAAGGCTTACTGCCTTTATCTTCGGCTTGACCTTACTTGGAGACTGGGGAAGGGTGACAAGATTAGTTTTTGGAGGGATTGTTAGCTAGAGGATAAAGCCTTATGTAACAATCACTCCATCCCTTTGATGTCTCACTTTGAAGTCATGGAGGGTAGGTGGGTTAAATATTATATAGAATGTATCCCTCCTAACAAAAATTAGAAAAATCTTGAGGCCTCAATGATCGAGCTAAAGAAGGTGTGGGAGATAATTCATGCAAAGCTTAACAAACTAACTTTGTTTTGTGAGAAAGAGGACAAGCTTATTTAGAGAGGACATGATAGTGATGTGGTGATTAAGGGAGTTTTACTCCTCTTACTTTGCTAAGGTCATGTCATAGTAGGTAATCCAAAGATATGGTATAAATTTGGCAATACCGAAGATGAATTCCTTCTTGTGGTTAGCATGGAAGAAAAGAGCCTTGACATGGGATCGACTATGCTTGATGGGAAAAGTTGGCCCCTCATGCTATGTTCTATGCAAGTCTCAAGAGGAGAAAAATGAGCACCTATTCATCCATTGTGATATGTCATGGCAGTTATGGTGTCGCTTCTTAGATAAGTTGGACTTGAATTGGGTTACTCCAAAAAGTGTTGTTGATCTGCTTGAGATTTGGGATGTTAAAGTATCCAGTTTAGGTCTCCATTTGATTTGGGAGGTTGCTATGACTATTATTATATGGATGCTTTAGTCTAAGATAAATCATATATTTTTTATAGACGAAGAATGGTTGTTGGATAGGCTTTTGGATAGGATGGTTGGGACCATTGTAGAACTTGGGGACTCCCATTAAAAAGATTATTGGAAATTGAAGGAAGATGAGACCAGCTGGGCCAATGCTTGGCCTACTTTTAGAAGTAATATACAGGCTGGTAATATTGTCAAGAGTTGTCATGTCTTGTTCCCTTGCATAATTTAAATATTAAATCAAGAAAGCTAGAACATTAGGAAAATTAAATATATATATATAAATACAATTTTTTTTTTTAAATGTTCAATAAGATTAAATATGTTTTGTTTGATCAAATTTCCTCTTATATGTTGTGTATTATGTTATTCAATTTTTAAAAGTAATTTTATTAGGGAAAAATTAAATAAATCACTTTTTAAAGCTCTGATAACTTTTATTTTATATATTAAAATAGATATCTAATAATATAATATTATTATATATATAGTTTTAAAACTATAAAGTGCATGAATTGTTAATAAGATTAAATGAATAAATAAATGAATTTTATTTATTAGAAGGGATATTAATGAATGATTTAATTTAAATAAAAAATTTGAACTAAAAACTAAATAAGGATCAATGGAAATTTAATTGCATATAAGGTTCTTTTCTAAAATAAGGAGATAGAGTTAGATTTTCTTGTCAAGAAAGAGAGAGATGGGAGTCTTTGAGGTTATAATGTTTGCATGGAGTGGATTTCGTAGAAGAGACGGGGAGTTTTAGGAGATGAATTGATGAAGAAGAGTTAGCAGAGGGACTGGGAATCCATCTTTACTTGGGTATAAGCATGAAAAATGGGACCTTGGCAGGGGATGCATAAAAATTTGGTTCAGGCTTAAATATGCTTCGGAGAAAAGAAAAAAAAAACACCATATTATGCATAGGAATCTAAAGTTGTAGACTAGAATGATCTCACTATGACCATTTTTTCCTCAACCTCAAAGGAACCAAGTATCTAGATAATCTTGCATAGATTTACCTAGGCTATTTTTCCATGTTTTGAAAGCATGCCCATGAAAATTGTAAGAATCTAGGACACTGGCAGTTGTGTTTACACCTCTTTTACTCAAATCTGCAAGATTTCTCTACATGGTCAACCTATCCATTTTGATTTAAAAACTTTTTGATTTGATTGTTTCTTCAATGGTCTCAATGCCTTAATCTAAATTTCTTATTGTTGTTTGCATGCATATTGGACTTGTCTAGTATATGTTTGGATCTCGATCGAGCACATTTAGTTTTTAGTTCTGCAAGTGTCAAGTTTATAGTTTCTTTTGGGATCTTCTTTTGAGAAGTATTCTATTATTTTTCAATAGAACAAACCCAAGGTAACCATACAATCTTATATTTGACTATCAAATCTTTTGTCATGGATAGGGTACAAAACTAACTTGCCATGGATACTAAGGAATCAAAAGTCTTATAGATAGGGGTTAGAATTCGAGAAATAAGAATGAATCAATAATAGCAACCACAAAACTATCTAATTCAAGCTATGAAGACCCTAATCCAACAATGAAGCACAAATGACAATAGAAATCCAAATAATAAAGAAATAATACTCCATTCCTATGCCAAAGTTGATTCACCTCCATTGCTCTTCTCTATTTTGCTTTGTTTGTTCTTAGATTTGTAGTATGCAATGTATTTGCAATAAGCTTGATGTTGATGATTGATAGCTCTAGATCTCAAGATAGAAATTTTTTAAAGACTATGGTTTTTCAAGATCAATGATTGAAAGCAAAATATTGAAGATCGTGGTTTTTCAAGATGAATGATATGAGAAGCAAAATATTGAAGATTGTGGTTAACTTTAAAATGGGAATGATAGGCTTGCTTTTATAGAAATTCCAATTCAAATGAAGGGCTAGGATTAGATGATAAGGTATCATGATCAATGGATGAGTTTAATTGAAACAAGGATAGGGAAGGATGGACCAAAACTTAAGAAATTATTTGAGATTTAGGGCTTGGCTACTTGAAGAAATTCAAATTAAATAATGCTAGAAATTATTTAATTTAAAAGAATAATTAGATAGAGAATTTTATGGAAAAATGGTGATGGGTCTATGTGGTATGTCTGCGTCGACCTAGGGCACCCATGCCCTAGATCCTTCCTTCTTGGCTCTAAGCAGTATTTTCTGATTAGGGGTGTTTGCTTGCTTGTATTGGGGTGGCATACTGGGGGTACGCATTAAGAAGAGGGCATAATTTTTCTGGCTAGGGCCTTTGTGCCCTAGCTGTGGCTGTTAGTTTTCCTTTGTGTTGTTTACAGAGGTATCTCCTTTGAATCCTAGGGTTTCTTTCTGGCAACTACAAAATTTTCTAATAGGTGTCTTTTGTGGCTTCATTCTCTATTGGTGAAAGTGTTTGAAGGAAGGTTGTGATTACTGTTTCACGGGTATTATCATGACTCATCCTAGAGGGTCTCAGAATCTATTGACCGTGGTGGCTATGGATACCTCTGATTCATCCCCTTCTATGCATGCATGTGTTAAAAATGTGAATAAGAGTTCTAATGAGGGTGAGGCCCCATTGAAGGGAGTTTCGAAAATCAAAAAGGTAAATGGGTGTCTGGAGCAAAGTCAAGAATGTCTTGTCTTGGTTATTCAACCAGAATTAGTTGTGGATGACATTGCATACTAGAGTAACCATGCCCCTATATGCAAGTTTTTGGGTCTTCGCCTTTCATTACCTATTTTGGAATCATGGGCCAAAAAATTTTGGAATCCTGAAGGGGATATGGAGATAGTTTTGGTATCCAATAATTATTTTTTGGTTATCTTTTCCTATATGGTGGATAGACATAAATATTTTGAAGGATGCCCATATTTCTTTAACCATGTTGGGCTCTTTGTCAAACCTTGGCATTCTAGCTTCAACCTCACAGAGGAGCTCCCTTCATGAGTTGTTGTTTGGATTCATCTTCCAAGGCTTCCTTTGGAGTTCTAGCAGGATGATATTCTTCATTCCATTGGTCTTTTGATCAGAAAACCAGTTGGTCCTGCTACTCAGACTTAGGATAGAAAGGTAATCTCTTACACTCGTATCTGTGTTGAAGTTGATTGAAATAATCCATTACCAGATTCTATGGAAATATGCCTTGGTCCCTCTTCCTGGATTGAATAGCTCGACTATGAGACATTACCATTTAGATGTAGAATTTTTCATGAGTATGGGAATCTACAAAGGAAATGCCCCAGATTCAGGCCATCTATAGCTACTAATATTCCCTCTAGTTTAGCTCCTAAGGTGGATAAGGAGAAGGCTCCTGTGTCAGAGAGTATCACTGATAAAGATGGTTTCATTCTAGTCAAATCTCAAAATAAGGGAATAGGCTAGAAGAGGACTTGGATGGATAGACAGAATGAGGGGTGTTTAATCAATTTGAGGCTTTAGATAATTTGGTTCAAGAGGAGGTAATTCCAATTGAATTAGCTCCAGGTGCTAAACTTTTGGGAGTGACATGTTAGAGGAGGATAATGGAAATAGTCAGCAAAATGCAGTCATAATGGATTAGAGGGAGGGGTAATTGGATACAGATCTTCCTTAGAAATTTTCTACAATGGCTAAGGCTAGTGAGTCCCTAGTGTCAAAAGATGTGGCTATGGTGGTGGCTTCAACTTCTCCCTCACAGAAGGGATCTTTAGAGCCTATAAAGAGTAACAAGCTTGTTCCTACCTTAGGCCTATAATAGAAACCCCTTAAAAAGGGGTCCATGGAGAAAACACTGAAGATTGACCAAAAGATGGACCAAGAGAAGGTGAGGATTACTAGGGATAGTTTTGTTGAGTCTGGGTCTGTGAAACCCATTGATTCTCATTTCTCTCATTCTCAGAAATGATTGTTTTATCTTGGAATGTAAGGGGGTTGAACAACATCCCCAGACAAAAGGTTGTTCGGGACTTAATAGCTTGTCACTCTCCTGATGTTGTTTTCATTCAGGAGACTAAACTATCAATGGATGATATGGAAAGTAGAATTTCTAGGATTTTGGCACATGGAGCCGGTCAGTATGTTGGGGCTCATGGTAGTTCAAGGGGCATGGCTTGTCTATGGTACCCAAGAAAGATTGCTCCTTAGTGGTGGATTGTAGGTCGCTCCTTTATTTCTATGATGGCATGTTCTTTGGAATTTGGTGAAATTTGTTTATTTTCTAATTTTTATGCTCCTACAACTTTTTTGGGAAAATCACAGCTTTGGGAACATATTAGATATGTTCATTATCTGAACCCTTTCCTCCCCTAGATTTTAGCTAGTGATTTCAATGTTGTATGTAATTTGGAAGAGAAAAGTGGGGGTGTGGCTAGAATGGATCCTTCTGTCATACTTCTTAATGATAATATTGAGTTCTTAAATGTTGTAGATGTGAAGCCAAATAATGGCATTTTCACTTGGAACAATAGGAGAATTGGAGTGGATGAAATCTCTGAGAGACGAGAGATTCTTGGTATCTTCTTATTGGGTGGGAGATAGATGGAATACTATCTCTAAAATCTTGGATTGGAGGGGCTCAGATCACTAGCCAATCAAAATATCTATGGTTTCTTCTAGGGTTTTAAAAAGGCCCTCCTTTAAGTTCCAACTCATGTGGTTGTGGAACTCCTCTCTTCAGGACTTGTTCTCAAATTGGTGGTTCAAAGGGCAGCCCTCTCATGGTACGACTATGTACTCTTTTGTTAAGAAACTACAATATGTGAAATATAAACTCAAGAGGTGGAATAGGCAATGTTTTGGGAACCTGCACTATAATAAATAGGCTTCCCAGACCCAGTTGGATGCTATTACTTGTCTCATATGTGATCAGGGACTTACCTTGGATTTGAGTCAAAGGGAGGCTTTGGATGATAAGGATTTGGAGGAATAGGAGCTTCGTGAGGAGATATTTTGGAAACAAAAATATAGAATCGTGTGGCTACAGGAAGGAGATAGGAATACTACTTTCTTTCATAACTCTATCAAGGAAAGGAGAACTGGTAATCTCATTTCATCCTTAGTGTCTTTTGGGAGGGATTTTCTTTCCTCTTGGAAGGACATATCTCAGGAAGCCCACCACTATTTCTCCACTTTTTTTAAGGAAGATTCTCCTCCTACTACGCAAGAAGAAGTCTCTATTTTGGAGTGTATTTCCCCCATTGTCTCTAATGAAATGAATGAGGCTCTCATTCACCCTATTTAACTACAAGAGTTAGAGAATATTGTCTTTCACATGAAAAAAGGTAAAGCCCCTGGTTTGGATGGCTTCCCAATTGAATTTTACCAAGGGTTTTGCGAGGCTATAAAAAGGGATCTATTGGAGGTTGTTCAAGAATCTCATATTAATAAGCTATTGCTAAAAGCCATGAACTCTACTTTTTTGGCCCTTATTCCTAAGAAGGAAAATGTGAATCTAGACTTGATCAGTTCCGACCAATTGCTATGTGCAATGTGGTTTATAAGATTATTACAAAACTTATTATTGAGAGACTCAAGCCTTGTCTTAGAACCATTATCTCTATTCAACAGGGTGGCTTTATTGCTGGCAGACAAATTTTGGATGGAATTTTGATTGCTACTGAGGCCATTCATTCCATGGCCACTTCTAAAGAGAAGGTCATGTTTATCAAAATAGATATGGCAAAGGCTTGTGATAGGGTCAAGTGGGATTTTTTACAGAAAGTTCTTCATGCTTTTGGATTTAGCAGTGAGTGGGTGAGTTGGGTGATCAGTTGTGTTTCTTCTACCTCCTTCTCAATCTTGGTAAATGGGGAACCTTATGAACTTTTCAGTGCCTCTAGGGGTCTTCGCTAGGGAGACCCACTTTCTCCTTATATGTTCCTTATTATGGCTAAGGGGCTTGGTAGACTCATCAAATCCAAGGTTGGGCAGGGCCTGATTCAAGGTTGGAGTTGGGGTGAGAATTTTCCTCCCTATTCTCACTTACATTTTGTGGATGATACAACTTTGATGGGGAGGGCCATAATTAATGAAGCTGGTGAATTTAGGAGAACTTTAGACACTTATTTGGCTACCTCGGGACATAAAATTAATGAGGATAAGTCAATCATTTATTTATTTAATACTCCTCATCTTATTCATAATAGGATTGCATGGATTCTAAAGTTTCCTATTGGCTCCCTTCCTTTTGTTTACCTTGGGATTTTGATTGGTGTGGCTCTCAGCGCAAAGAGTTTTGGCAAGAAATTTTGGACAAGTTCTACAAGAAAGTCAGCCACTAGACCTGTAGATGGCTTTCGTCAGCTAGAAGAGTTACATTGTTGAAGTCAGTTAGTCATGCTTTTCCTATATATAAATGTTTTGTTCAAGTGGCTCCTTCTAGTTTTGTGAAAGAATTTGATGCCCTTTCTCGTCAATTTCTTTGGTTTGGTAATTCCCTTTCTTCTAAGTGGAGCCTTGTTAGATGGGATTTTGTTTGCAGACCAAAGCAAGAGGGGGTTCTTGGTCTTAGATCTATTGGTTTAATGGGACAGGCTCTTGCAGCTAAATTATATTGGAGATGGTGCACTAGCCAGGACCAAGATTGGGCAAGAATCATCACTCACAAGTACCTAAGAGGTGTGGATAGTATAGATGTGCCTCGGTGCAACTTGTTGGGAAAGGGCTCTATGATCTGGGATACCCTCAAAAAAGGGGAAAAACTCATCAAAGAAGGTCTTTTTTGGATCTATAATAGTGGTCTGGATGCTTGGTTTTGGCATGATTCTTGGCATGGTCATCCCTCGATTATTTCCCAATTCCCTCACTTACAGCCCCTTTGTTATATTTTTTTTGTAGTTGGTTGGTGCAGAGTAGTTGATTTTAAAACTATTATTCTTAGGGGGCATGTTCAAGTCTCTTGTTGGAAGAGTCCTCAGGAATGGCCCCATGGTGGCACTAAAGAGGATCACCAGGAGCTTCTAGGGATTTTACCTAGAGGACTTTGTAACTCTCTTCAGGATAGAGATGTTCTTGCTTGGGGTCTTAACCCGAAGGCTAAGTTTACTATTGCCTCTAGTTACCAAGAGTTGGACAGACAGATGCATGGTAGGGATGGTGTGCCTTGGTGGAAACAGGTTTGGAATTGCTTCTCTTGTCCCAAGTGAAATTTTTTCCTTTGGTTGGTTGTTCAAAGTAAATGTATCACTTGGGAGAATTTAAGAAAGAGGGGCTTCCAAGGCCCGTCTAGATGTGCCCTTTGTAAGAAGAGTGAAGAGAGTGTTTCTCACCTCTTCTTTCAGTGTTCTTATGCTAGATATATTTGGAATTTGTGGTAGGTAACGTGGAATCATGCTTGTGTTCATGCCACCTCTTTAATGGAGTTTTGGGATAGCCTAGGCCGTCCTCTTGCAAAATTTTCTTTTTTGTAGGTTGCTTGGCTTCTCGGTCTGACTTTCATCATCTGGAACTTATGGTTGGAAAGGAATAGGTGGATATTTCAAGATTCATAATTGATCAGTACCCTTCTCTGGGAAAGAATTACATGTCAGCTTTAGGAAACTATTATTTCCAAGTGTGATGTGACAAGACAAGTAGATCCTAGTGATCTTATTGTGATAAGGAATTTGAATTTGGTTGGGAATGGAGGTGACCCCTATCCCAAAAGGAGATTGAGGCTGATTAAATAGAAAATTCATAGAGATGGAAGGTGGCTCACTCCTCCTGAGGGAACTTTAAAAGTCAATATTGATGGGTCCTCTAGAGGGAATGTTGGATATGCAGGAATTAGTGGTGTTGGTAGGGATAGCAAGGGAGATATTGTTTTCTTCTTCTCTACTTATAAGGGATGTTATTCTAATAATCTTATGGAGGCTATAGCTATTCTTATGCTATAGAAAAAGGGTGCTCTCTTGGTTGGAAGAGGATTGTTTGTGAGTCTCATTCTCAAATTGTGATTGATATGTTGAATGCTCAAAATTTGGAGGAGATTAATTGGCAATTAGCTATGGTGGTTAAGTAGATTCATAATTTGTGTTCCATGTTTGACTAGATTTATTTTTGTCAAATTCTGTGGGAATGGAATTGTGTCGTAGAAAAATGGACTCTTTCCTTGACATGGGATAAAGCGGACCTAATGAGGTCTTAATCTAGTGTTTTGAGGCATTTTATGCATCCACACTAGGTCTTGGACCCTTGCAAAGTGAATAACACGCTTTTAATGACATCTTGTAAAGGTGTTGTATAGTCTTATAAAGGACTTTCACGCTTTTCTAGAACTAATAAACCTATTTCTTCCTAAATCAACATTACAAAATGTGTTCAATAACATCATCACATCAATCTAGAAGATTCTTAATGTAAACTTAATGATAAGCTAGTGTTGTAATGTGTTTTGCACATTCACATTGGTTTTTGTGCCCTTCTAGGCCATGCAGACCTAATTTTAGTATTGTAAAGTGTATTTAATCACACTTTCACATTGACTTATGTGTCCCAAGCCCTATCCAACATTTACATCATCACTAATAGGCCTTAATTGACCCATGTTGTGCATCTCGAGGCATAATTTGATCAAATAACCGACATAGTCATCATATAAGCCTAATTTTATTACTTCTCGACATTCCAACTAGCAAAAATAACCCCTATGGGACCCATTTTCCATTAGTGGCAAATGAGTCCCATTTTGAGTCATTTTCGGGGTTTGAGCCAAAAAAATTAGGTTTTAACTTTAATTTTTCTACATGTCGGCCTGTGATGAGGTATAATCAGGTACTAAGGCACAATTGACTAAAAAATGAGTTTTTTTCACCTCATTTTACATCTAACAACTTAATCCACATCCATTCTTCATTATTCATCCAATAATCTCATTCCAAGTCAAGGAAGTTGAGGTTTCTCCATTATAGGTCTTCAAGTTGGCTTTCTAAAGCATTCAAGGGTTGATTCTTCATGTTATGTTGCATAATTTCAAGATCAATCATCATGACAAGGTAATCACTTCCATTTTACATGCTTCATTCCTTTATTTCATCATTTTGGTTTAATTACCTAAACGGGGTTTGGCCAAGGCAAACCCCCATGCCCTAACATTCAACATATCTCTCTTTTTTCTTGTTTTTTTATAGATTTAGGACTCTTGGAAGCTTAAGAATCATTGAATATTACATTTCAAAGTCATTCAAGTCATCTCTTCATCATTCAAGTCAAAACATCAACAAAAAGGCATTTTCAGATATGAATCCGATAGTTTCAGAAGTAGAGACTTGTAGGAGATAGAAGTGCAGATCTAACTCCACATAAACAACTCCTAATTTTCCAATTATGGCGAATGAGTCCCACCTATAGGCCTGAAAACTAATTTTCTTGAAAATTTCAGCTCCCAACAATCAGAAACAAGTTTCCAAAAGATTTTAGCAAAAGCAGGACCAATTCACCATGCATGGTGAATGCGTCCCAGTGACCATTTACACAAGTTTCTGAGACATTCCATAACCTTCCAGTGACATCATTTTTCCTCCAGGTGTGCTCTGTTCAGTCTCATCAAATTCTGTTTTCATTTACTTAAGTTTCTAGTTCATTTTTGCAATACACAATGTGTTTTCAAACAAGTATTTTTGCTTAGGTTTTACATAGTTAATCAATCAATTCCATAGCTCAATTGAACTTATTTCATTCCATTTAGCTCATATAACAACAAACAAATCCTAATTTGAGTGTTACATAAGAATTTTTGGACCTAAACCTCTCTCTAGAAGTGCGAGAGCAAGCATTTAGGTCCCAAAAATCTATGTTTCAGGAATAGAGTGGTTGATTGTCTAGAAAAGTGGGCTTTAGAGAACCCAGATGGATGGGATATAGAGGATTGGGCCCCCCTGAGGTTGGAGCATAAGGAGATCTTGAACAGGTTGATTATGGAAGACAAAGTTACTTAGTTGTTTCCTCTCTGGGTTTGTGGCTTCTTCTAGATGGTTGTTTGCTCCTGTTGTGGCCTTGGGCCCTTGTTTTTGTACTCTTTTATTTGTTCTGAATAAAGTTTTTACCCCTTATTTTTTTAAAAATATATATATATTTAATTTAAAAGAGGGAAAATGAATAATTAAATAATTAAAAATAATTATTTAGTTATAGAAGAATGATGGAATGGTAAAATATTAAATAATTAAAAATAATTATTTAATAAAAATATGGAGGGAAATTATAAATAATTAAATAATTATAAATAATTATTTAATTATGGAGTAATTAAATAAATAAGAATTTATTTATTTATAGGAAGAAAAAGATAAATTAGTGATGTAATTTAAATAAAATTGATATTTATTTAAATTAATCAAAAGGGGAATAAGGTAAAGTGAATCAATTAAATAATTAAAAATTATTTCATTAATAGGAGAATATGACATAAGGAAATAATTAAATAATTAAAATTATATAATTGTGCAGGAAAGAAAGCGAATTAGTGATAAAATGTTACTTGTGTAGGCTCAAGACATTTTTCAGTGTCTACAAGTGTCAATAATAATTATTTTTAACATAAACCACATACCTACTCTAACTATCAAATTTAAATATGAAAAGTGTGCAATATTTTACAACAGGAAATATTTTCAGATAACAAACAACCTAACTAAATGGTTAGCCAGATCTTTAATTTCTTTCCAATTCCATTAAAAGTATGTTCCATGGCTTGGGAAAGAAAAACAAAGCATTCTTCATTCCATCAATTTTCTACAACAATAAGTTCTAAATTTGCAAATGTTCACAACTTTAGTTAGCTAATAATATCATACATACTTCAGACTCATGTAACTATTGCAACACATTTTAACTAACTTGAATTCAGAACTATTATATTTATATATATGCCACCTTGGGTCTGTACAAATGGAGTTTTTAGCATTTGTATGTTGAAATCAACTTGAAATCGTTATTGATCTTTTATTGAACCAAGAGAAATGTTTTTTGAGTATTTTTTATATAAGTTGATCATTTAATTACAATAAGAAAATAACCATGGTCATCCATTATTCAAGTAAAAAAAATTGTAGTGATTACTTTAATGTTAGGCTCTATGAATGTTAGATTTTGTAGGTCACTCAAATTCAAAATATGTTATTATCCAAGGTATTTATAAATTTAGCCAATGGATTGTATTTTTTTTGTCAACCATTGATGTTCTAGGAAGAAGCTAGTGAGTTGTATAGTAGATAAAACTTATTTTAATTGGTTGAGATTTTCTTTAAAACCTTTTTGGGTTCTATTCCTTGTCCTAACACCTTTCCAAAAGATTTTGAATTTTTTAATTTGGATAAGAGATGTTAATGTTACAAGTGTCTAAATGTTGCCCTGTTTTATAGAAATCAGCAAGGTGAAAGTTAATAGATGATTTTATGATCTAATTTTTGCCTACTTTTGGATTCATTTTGGTATATTTTCCAACCTTGTTTGAGTGTATGACAAAGAGTTTTAGGATAGTATTAATTATTTGATTCAATAATACATGCAAATATATGGGTTGGAAAATATATTAAAATGCTTATGTTATTTCAATTATTGCCCAGCCATATAAAATGGATGGTACTATGTGAAGCTTTGTGAGATTTCATGAAGCACCATTTAGTTTTCTTTGTAATTTTTTTTTTTGGAATTTGAAAAAAGCCTATATGTTATTTTAATAATAATATTAAGTAAATACAAAAGTTCCCAAGAGGGACTAATTACAAAATTTCCCAAGTGAGCCTAAGTGATTGCAAAAGTGCCTGATCTTTGAAAGTCTGGTCTTAGAAGCCCGACATGCCATTAGATTTTTTGGGAGTCAGGAGTCTCAAATCCTTGTTGGTGGTTGAGGGTCGAGGATCGAGGATCCCTCATACCCTTTACATTGCTTACTCCTTGTAAGCCACAACCTCACAACTCAAAGTTTGAACTTCTTACTACTTCCCTTCTTACTACTTCCCCTTTTTCGGGGGTCAGGGATCAGGGATCCCTCATACAAACCATCTTTTAACTTCCCTTTTCGGGGGTCAAGGATTGGGGATCCCTCATACCCTTTACATTGCTTAAACATTGCAAGCTACAACCATAAATCCCAAATTCCAAAACCCAATCAGGATTAGTGCAGTGTGAAACCTTCTTTTTGCTTCCTTTTTCAATGGTTGGGGACCAAGGATCCCTCATACCATTTGCAATGCTTAAACATCGCAAGCCGCAACCATAAATCTCAAAGTCTGAACCCCGATTAGACTTAGTGAAGTTTGAAACCTTCTTTCTGCTTCCTTTTTTGGGGGTCAGGGATTGGGGATCCCTCATACCCATTACACTGCTTAAACATAACAAGTCATATCCACAAAGCCTAAAGTCTGAAACCTGATCAAAATTAGTGAAATTTGACTAACTCCTTCACTTTTGTGAATGCCCACAATCTAACCTCGGATCTTTAGAAGTTTGATGCCCAATTTTGATCAACTTGCTAACTTCCTTTGCTTGTGACCTTTGCCACATTTTGAAAAGTCTGACTTACCTTTAGTCTTGTTAGGGTTCAGGTTTCTCTTCTACCTTCTACCTTCCTTCTCTTCTATGAAAGCCAAACAACTAACCTCCAATCTCTAAAAGTCCAATGCTCGGCTTTGTTGAACTTTCTAAGGAATCTCTTAGTTGTGAGTTAAGCGATATCTCTAATGCTTGATAATTGCACCCATGTGACCATCTTTGAATAAATTTAGTTGGGCAGCCATATTATGGCTCTACTTCCCCTGATTTCGATTTTTAGCCATTAGGCTCCCATATTTAATTGTGTTGCAATCCTATCTTACTCAATTAGCTCATTTAAATTAGGATGTGCTCCTATACTACAATTTTTGTTTGCAACTAATACCACCTGAGTATCGCACCCCATGTTTGCAAGGCAATCTGCCACCTTATTACCCTCACGATATGTATGAGTAATGTGATATGATTGCAACTTATCTATTAAAATCCATACCTTTTGTAGAATATAATTCAGATTCCAACTTGGATTCCTTTCTTTGTATGAATTTATAATAATTAGAGAATCCCCTTCTATATGTAATTTTTGAAATCCAAGATTGATAGCGAGTTGTAGCCCCAATAGCATTGCTTGAGCTTCTATTGTATTGTTTGTACCCTGAGGGAGTTGAAGGGACTTAGCCGCTACCATTGTACCAAATGAATCTCAAATACAAAATCCTATCTCTGAGATTCCTGGATTCCCTCTTGAAGCCCCATCAAAATTCAACTTGTGAAAACCTTGAGGAGGTGGTTTCCATTTAATCAAGCTCCTATCCAACTTTGTATTTATGGACTCGTGTAGACTACTGTGCCTATAGCACACATGCCCCATTCAGACCAAGGACCCCCTATTTTCCCTTTTGGCTTTGTTAGGTCGTTCTCGCCTTTGCCTCATTTTGTGTGCCCCTATTTTTGAGCCTAAGTTGGTCATATGCCTTAAAAATCATCAAACAAATTTTGGCCAAGATCACCTACCCAAGCTTCGTTAAGTTTTGGGCCTTTGCGAGAATGGCCTTGCAGAATTTCATCCATTGAAGGTTGTCTGCCCCTAGTCACTTGCAGGTCCACAACTACAGGTCTCTGTAGGTGGGGTTTTGCTTCCATTTCAATATTCTCTATGACTAGCCCTTGATGTTTGTTCGTGTTACGACTCCTGCAGAGGGATCTTTTGTCCAAGTCTATACCAAGCATCCTCACTGGCGTAGGTTTTTGCACGTCTACTTGCTCCACCTACCTATTACCTATCATACCTGCACTTAATGCCCTCATTAATAGTAGGCTTGTCTATAAATAATCCACTACTTAGATGTCATTATCATCCAACATATTCAAAATTTGAATGGGCGAAGGTAGCTGTGGTGCACATGAAAACATTTATGAGATTCAATTGTGGTTTTCCCATAATTCACACAGCCCTAAAGTATGGATCTTTGCTCTCCTTCCTTGCTACATGTTCAAACTATTAAGAGGTTTTGCATCTAGGGTTTTAGAACTGTTTAAAATTTGAGAATCATTTAAACCCTAGTTTTACATGGCATTGAATCGAGTTTTAGTATAGTCAAAATTTTGTCATGGGATTTCATAGGGAAACTCATTCACCAGACGATGATTGACACAGAAAAATTGCTAAACAAGCCTCATACGTCTTGACTCCACTTAAAACACTTCATAGAAAATGAGGATCTTCCCTTGGGATTTTCTTTTGTTCTTGCATGGAAGTTTTTCTCTTTGATGTTGTGTCCTATGGTGAAGTATTCAAAGTTGTCTGCCATGAAAACCCTGCGCTCATCTTTGAACTTGGGCAAGCAATGAAATCTTAAAGTCAAGAAACCCTTGTGAGTTTTCCTACACAGGGTGTCATCTCCAGAAGGAAATCTCCTCACAGCCATTGTCTAATGGCCATGCATGGATGACTGCCCACTTTGCGAACCCTGCCTTATGTTACCGCTTGCCTCCAAAAGATTAAACCTGCGGGTTGAATTTGCTTAGGAAAATGTTATCCTAGGTCCGCCCTGATCGGAGCTTTGTTCCAATCTTGTCATTATACTTAATGTAGTTCCCATCCTAAGTATTATAGGTCCTCATTGTAAAAGTGAACTTTGAAGCACTGATTCAAATCACTTTCGTAGATCTATCTCCACAGATGGTTGTATGTGGAAGGTCGTCGCGCCCTTGCTGCAATCAAAAGCAAAAGCCTCACTGCCTTAAAAGTGAACTTCGAAGCACCGAGTCAAATCACTTTCATAGATTTGTCTCCATGGATGACTATCTGTGGAAGGTCATCGTGCCCTTGCTACAAAAAAAGGTGAAAGCCTCACTGGCTTTTTGCCATGCGAGTCACGTACTCTTGATCGCCGCAAACATACCCTCTGAGTATAAAATGATGAAAATCTCAAACTGCAACCTGTCATCTATGGAATGTTGCATTCCTTTCACCATCACTTAACAAGCATAACACCAATGACAACTCATCTTAGAACTAAAATTAACCTAGCTCAACCCCTTGTGCACGTCAAAGGAGTTAGAACTGAAATTAACCAAGTGAAGAGACATTGTGGGTCTTGCAATTTAAAATTTTTCCTATGGAATGTTGTCTCCCTATCATCGTCCCCTAACAAAAAAGTACTAATGGCTTTCCACGTCACTACTTCCACCTCCTTCACACCCACAAGAGCATTAAAGATTGATTTAACAAAATGAATTGATCCCACATACCTCCATCACCAATTTCTGTAGGTTCCAAATGACTTCACCCAAAATTCACTCAACAATCATGTCATATGAAAATTCACCATCGAATGGCCTTCTATGAAATTTTGCTTCCTCGGTGCTCTCCCTTATTGACATTCACCCTGGTGGCTTCCATAGGGTGGATTTTCTCTCTTGACCTATCATTGCACTTACCACACCTTTTATCTATAGGATTTATGGAACCTACTGAGGGACCATCAGAGAAACCAGTTGAGAAGATTGACAAAGGGAAAAGACCAGCCAGAACTCCCAAAGGAAAGGAAGAGAAAGAACTTATGAAGTACCAATTCCATGGAGTCAAGTGTACCTCCAAGATCATGTCCAACTGGTACAAGGTCTCTGACGCAAACCTCAAACACATCAACATTGATGAATTCAAATAGAGCGTGATGATCAAACCCACAATAGAAGAGGCCTTGAGGATCAAGGAAAGTGGCCTTGCAAAGGTAGTTGGCTTTCCTCACACTGTGATTGCTCTAGAACTAGTGATGGCTTTCCAAGAGTTCTATGACTCTTAGACCAAAAGAATAGTTGCCAAGGATGGGAGAGTATTGGAAAAAATATCTACCCAGTATATCGGAAGGACATTCGATATCCCAACCTTTGATGAAATGGTGGTGGTTGAAAAGGGATTCATCTTAACAATCTGGCAACAAGATCCTATTGGATGCAAGAGGACAATAAATCAGACGCAGCTGAAGGATAAGAGAGGCAATGCCAATAAGGTTCCTCAGACATTATATAGGAGTGAATTTTTAGAAGATTCCAATGATTTAGTCACTCTCCTCAGCAGAGTAATGGGCCTTCCCACTACCACATTCTTCGAGGAGTGGATATTTTACTTCATAGAAGAAATCCTCCAAGGCACTGCTAAATTCCACTAGGCCAAATGATCAGTGAGAATTTGCATAATCAATTCATGGCAGTGAAGAAGAATTCACAATTTTATATGACCTCATATCTGGTCTACCTCCTAGCAGCCAATTTCCCATATAAAGGATTGGATTGTGCTGGAATACTGGGAACAAAGAAGGGATAGCTTAAAGTATATGACTGCTACCCTCAATTGCAATATAGAAATTTCAAGAGGAATTACAAGAGATTAAATGATGCCTTCATTGGGAACATCATTGATGGGGTCATTGTAATCCTCATCATTTAATTTATCAATCCAAGGCAGTGTCCATGGCTGTCTACAAGAGAGAAAGTAGAAAACTTGCTTGAAAATTTATTCTACTTGCAGAAATAAATCCTATTTGCATGAAAGGGAACTAATCTAAGGAAAAATTGCAAGAATTGGAAAGGATAAACTAATTCACACTTGTTGGAAATGAAAAGCTTGCTTGAATTCAAATTTACTCTAGAAAGTTGGAAATACATTGCTAGAAATGAAACTAAAACTATCATATTTCCTAAGGGTAAAACAAGTCTTTCTAATCCCCCCCTTTGATAAAATTATTACATTGTATTTATAGAATTCATATTCCATATCTACCCAACCAATCCACTGAGAATTTGGATCCAATATCCTATTTTGGAGGGGTCATTCATTAAACTTGGAACATTCTTGAGCAGTTACCTTTAATCTCACCACCTTTATGTTAGTCATTTTTTGTCACATACTTCTCCTTCCTTGATACAAATAATGCCAAATGCTCAAAATGGTTTTTAGCACTTCCAATCTACTTTCTAGATCATTTTGAATTTTTTAATTTCATTGAGTAACGAGGGAGATACCATTATTTTATTGAGACTACATTTTTGACAATTTTTGGGCACTTGATTTTTAGGGAACCTTCAGTTCTCCACGTAAATGAAGGGATTGTTCTTTATTTTTCTTGACCAAATATTTGTTGATTATCTTGAATAACATTCCACTATCATTAATGACACTTAATTTCTTTGATAAGTTGAGTTATTGAAAGATAATGTGGCGGAAGAGATCTCTTGAACTGTCATGAACTACATGCTTAGCCACCAATTTAGGAGTGATTGATACTCATTAATTTTGCAACAATATTGGAATGTGTTGGAAGTCTGGAGGAGTCTTCTTTATCTTCCCATGATTTCTTCAAAGCCTTGTGTAGAGTTGATGTCTGGAGCTCTTAGCTGCAAGTGTTTGTAACTTCTTCTTACCATGAGTTATTTAATAACTCATTTATCTACATTATATCATCTTAAACAATTCATGGAGACATATTAGAGGCAATTTTGGATCGCATTTAATTACTAAAAATAAATTAAATATTCACTTTACATTCTACCTTAAACAACTAAAGAACTTTTAATTATTACTCAAATCCACTTTTAGCACTAATGCATTAGGAAGAAATATATGGTTTTATTTGATTAAATATGAGATCACTTATGGTCTCATCATCTCCCCCACACCTAACATGTTGTAGGTCCTTTTGCAACTCATAATGAGCCTCATAGAGTAGATAAATTCCATTTTTTTACAATTGCTTCGAACAACTCTTGATTAGCATTTTCTTCTTCTTTTTTGAGTGGATTGAATAAAATGAAAGAACTTTAAGTTGAATAAGAGTAAAATAATAAAGTAAATACCTAGTTTTATCTTAGTTCACTTTCTCTATACTGCATGCAAAGAATTTCCTTAACTTTTGAGAGTTTCAACTTGATCTTTTACATTGAATACTAACTCAGATTGATTCATCATTATTTTCGATACACTAACCAATCATCCATAATGCCAAAATATCTGCTACAAGCTTTTAGAGTAGTAACTTGTATAGAAAAGTGCATGATTACAACCTTAGAGAAGAGTAAATAGCATGTGCAAAACACTTTTTTGCAAAAATAAAACATACCCTAACCTAATCTACTTAATGATGTAGAGAGGTTACACATAACCATTAACTAGTTCTGAAAAATATCTTTCCTTTCTCAAAGTATGTTTCCATGCATTCAATTTTTTGAGAGAAGAGAATGAAAATAAGATGACAAAAATTTTGAAACTCAATGCTTCACCTTCCTTTGAAGTGGAAACCTTCTCCATGATTTTTGATTCTAACAAATACAAGGGTTGATTGGAGAGATCTTGCAATCCTTCCTTCTGATCTATTGCATGCATGACTGGAAAAAACTCCTTGTTCTTCAAATCTCTGATTGGGAAACCCCCCATTCTTGGATTTTAAAGGTATCCAAATAATTCTCTTTTTTGCAAGCTTTTGTAATGAAGATAAGATCTCTTCATTGTATTCTGCACCTCTTGCAAGCAATAATCCATCAATTCTTTCCTTAAAGAAATATCCTTTGTTATAATTTAGAGTGATGGTCCTCCAAATAAGGATATTTTGAAAAAAATTGCAGGTTTTCCCCTTAGATCTAGAATTTTAGGGTTTTGATTTTATATTTTGGGGGGGTTTTAAAAGACAAATCCTTCTTGAAGAAATTCTAAATCTAAAAGACTACCAAATTGGTTTTCCTAATTCCCTAATGACACCTATCCCTGAAAATGGTGTAAAAATGGATGGGGTCATTTTAATCCTCATCATTTAATTTATCAATCCAAGGTGGTGTCCATGGCTATCTACAAGAGAGAAAGTAGAAAACTTTTTTGACAGTCTATTCTACTTACAGAAATAAATCTTATTTGCATGAAAGGAAAGTTGCATGAAAGGGAACTTGTAGACACCTAAATTTGGACACTTAATTTATCCAAATTTATCCCCTTTCATCTAAACATCCTATTATTTGCATTAATTAAGTAATATTACTATTATTTAATTAATACCCTTAATTCTGCCAAATCCTTAAGGTATTTAGTTAATAATTAAATACGTTATCTCTTTAATCCCCCTTTCATCAAATGAATTAAATAAATATGACATTTATTTAATTCCTCACATATCACATCACTTTTACTTAATCTTAATCCATCTCCTAATCTCTTCATTAGGGTTGTGCACATGCCTAATCCCTTATTAGGATGTGTCACATCCTTCAATTTTTGCAAGTTGGCTTCTAATTCTCATTAACCCCTAATTATCCTCTGATTACTGATGAGTTAATCCTAATCAGTACCTTGGTCAACTCTCCCCATCCCCCAAGAAATTTTTAATTCATTTTTATTCACCCCAGGTTCCCCTCTTTATTCCTCCTAGAATCCCCTTTTTCCATGCATCTTCTAGAATCTTTGACTTGTCAAATCAAGTCACATGTGACCAATTCCCACCTTTTTGGAGACCCTCTCTTATCCATTAGATTCTCCTAAGAATGTGAATTTTTAATTCACATTTATTTCTCCAACCACTTTCTCATTTCCCATGGAGATTTTTGAGGAATTCCAAAATTCCTCAAATGTCACTTTCATTCTCACTTGGGGACAAGAAGTTCCTTTTTGAGGAAATATTCTCACTCCCCAAGGTACTTGGAAGGTACTTGTCCTTCCTCCACATCATGTACTCTCCTTCCACATCACCTACACATCATCTCACCCTTAGCCACTTCACATTCCACATGTCAAAATGTGAGGGCTTGTGAGTCCTCAACTCACCTTAGCCCTTCATCTTGGCCTTGTTGGGTAAATCTCAACCATTGAATTCTCTAGAGAATTCAAATTCCTCTATAAATACCCCCTCCTCTAAGGTATTTTCAACACTTAGTCATTTGAGCAACCTTATGTTGTCATTTTGTGCACTTATTTTACAAGATTTTTTCTCATCTAACCATCCATTTAGCCATTTGCATTTGCATCCCACCATCTAGTTAATCTTGCATTTAGCTACATCAATAGCCATCTAAGGAGCATACAAAGCAATCCAAATCGAGGGCCAACCAAGGAATTTTAGCAGCAAAGAAGGTATAATCATTTTCAATCTTTTTCCATCTTATCTCTTTGTGTTAACAATTTCTTAGGCTAATCTTGAGGTGTCCCTTTGTGTTTTCTTTCATTGCATTATCATTGTTTTTGCATATTTAGGGTTGATAAACATTTAGGATCGTAGAACTAATCTAAGAAACACTTGCATGAATTGAAAAGGATAAACTACTTCACACTTTCTGGAAATGAAAATCTTGTTTGAATTCAAATTTACTCTAGAAAGTTGGAAATACGTTGCTAGAAATGAAACTAAAACTATCATATTTCCTTAGGTAAAACAAGTCTTTCTAAACCCCCCCTTTGATCAACTTATTACATTGTATTTATAAAATTCATATTCCATATATCTACCCAACCAATCCACTAAGAATGTGGATCCAATATCCTATTTTGGAGGGGTCGTTCATTAAACTTGGAACATTTTGGAGTAGTTACCTTTAATCTAACCACCTTTATCTCATTCACTTTATGTCACATAATGCTCCTTCCTTGATTCAGATATTCCAAATACTCAAAATGGTTTTTATCCCTTCCAATATACTTTCCAAATCATTTTGAAGTTTTGAATTTCGTTGAACAACAAGGGAGATATCTTTGTTTTACTGAGACTACATTTTTGACAATTTCTAGGCGCCTGATTTTTAGGGAACCTTCAGTTCTCCATGTGAATGAAGGGATTGTTCTTTAGTTTACTTGACCAAATATTTGTTGATTATCTTGAATAATATTCCACTATCATTAATGACACTTAATTTCTTTGATAAGTTGAGTTATTGAAAGATAATGTGGCAGAAGAGATCTCTTGAACTGTCATGAACTACATGCTTAGCCACCAATTTAGGAGTGATTGATACTCATTAATTTTGCAACAATATTGGAATGTGTTGGAAGTCTGGAGGAGTCTTCTTTATCTTCCCATGATGTCTTCAAAGCCTTGTGTAGAGTTGATGTCTGGAGCTCTTAGCTGCAAGTGTTTGTAGCTTCTTACCATGAGTTATTTAATAACTCATTTATCTACATTATATCATCTTAAACACTTCATGGAGACATATTAGAGGCAATTTTGGATCGCATTTAATTACTAAAAATAAATTAAATATTCACTTTACATTCTACCTTAAACAACTAAGGAACTTTCAATTATTACTCAAATCCACTTTTAACACTAATGCATGAGGAAGAAATATATGATTTTATTTGATTAAATATGAGATCACTTATGGTCTCATCAATCATCAGAACCTTGGTTGGAGATTACCAAAGAAGGGTGTCGCACAATGCCAAAGCAGTCATAAAGGGGTTTGGATATTTGTTTATTCAATTCCCCAAATTTACATATATTAGAGCAGAGGGATTCTCGAGAAGACCTTACCAGTTGCCCTGGTACCCAAATGATAAAATCATCTTGTTGGAGCTTACTCGGTAGTTGTAGACTTCCCACACCCTATTGAGCAATAAGCATCATGTTAGGATCCCATATCCCCTCACATTCAGACAAGGAATGTAGTCTTGCCTTGCTACTCCATACACAAAATACTCTGAGAAGGAGTTGGCAAAGTATAACTCTGAATTGCATACAAATAGGGGAGGCTTGGATCCCCTTGGAAAATAGAAGAAGCAAGTTGGAAGACAGTATGCCCATTGGCCATATATTGAAGATTTCTGGGTGAATTGCAACGATGACAGGGAAGTCCAGAGGCAGCAGTAAATGAGGATGACCGCTCAATTTGTGAAGTCTATCAACTTGTTCCCAATGCCTGATGAAATTATTGAGGACAACAATATTTTGGATGAAAAATACAATGCTTTGGTAAATGTGCCACTTCCATTCATTGACTAGGCTAAGGAAGAGGTCACTAACCTAGATACCATCACTCACCCCATAGAACAAAGAACGAATTAATGGATAGATGATCAAATAGCCTAGTTGCAAGAGTAAGGTGCAGAACTAACATATGGAGACCTCGAAGACGGGCTCGAGAGTAAAACAAAAAGCGGCATCATTGGGCTCATTGGGTGAGGCCCCCAAATCTCCACCAGTCACCAAATAAAAGAAGATAAAGGATACAACTGAGCGGAAGCCCAAGAAGAAGGTGTATATAAGAAAATCAATAGAGGTGCAACCATCAAAGAAGGCAAAAAGAATGAAAACTTTTGTTCTCAAAATTCCAACCATCTAGGAGGAAGAACCCCTGCATGGAGAGGAAGAAGAAGCCGAGTGACCTCACTCAACACCACCTACCACCTTTTCACTCTCATCGACTACTGTCTCTACTGCCACCACACCATCTCCTTCCACTCCTAAATCATTACTTGTTTCATCTTTACCTGTTGTGGACAAATTTTTCCACCTCACCTCCACCTCCCCAACTGCTCCTATAGTGGTGTTGGACTCTTCCTCCTCCACTACTTCCCCATTGTCGTCTTTCTTGCTCCTGCCTCCACTACTGACCATTTCCACCCTGCCATTGTCCCTGGAAACAACTACCATGGTGCCTCTCACTCTGTCGCATGTTTTTGTCACTTACAAGCAGACTGTGCCAACCAAGCTCTCTAAGGTAATCCTCAACCCCCAAGTCCAAGCATTAATGGCCCAACTCATTGCTACTTTGCCTCTTCCTCCACCTCCCACTGAACCACCAAAGATGGAGGCGATGATGCAAATCTTTGAAGAAATGGAGAGGCAAAGTGCAGAGTAGCTCAAGGAAGCTACAAAATACATCACTAAGGAGCCAAAAGATTCTAATCGGGATGATTACTTTGAGCATCCAGAGAGAGGGCTGAGGGTAAATATAGACAAAATAGCCTTAGATGAAGAAGGGCAACACACACCTAAGGAGGAAGACATAGGTAGGCTTGATGAGTACTATGAAGTTGAAACATATGACCAAGTGCCTGAAGGGGAACAACCCCAAGAGCACAAGGATGAGGAGACAAACCTCGAGGAGCATTTCCCCGAGGAAGGGAAAATTGACACGGATACTTATGTGGAGATAATTGATGAGCTCCCAACAACTGGCCAAATAAGAGGGCCTACAACATGAAGAATCACCCCACGAGGGAGAGACAAAAAAAGAAAAGGAGGAGAATGTAGAAGAAAGAAGTGTTGATCCATAAAAGGAAGTTGAGATTGAACATGAAAAGGTTGAAAGGGAAGCATAGGAGGAAATTGTTATTGCAAAAGATGTGGGATTTGTCAATCCTATGTGAACCCTTTTCCTAGTACCTACAAAATAACATGAATAAATGAGTTAGACAAGGAATTACAAGCTAAAAGAAGGATTCCCCATGAAATCCATTTACAAATCAAACTAGGAACGAAAATAATGAAGAACACAAAGAAAATGATAAAAACTAGATTTAATCCTAATTTAAATAGCAAACACTTGATCCCATGGGGGAATTGGTGCCAATTTGATGTGAAAATTGGCCCTTTCCCAATCTGTATGATGAAATATTGATGTGTTGAAGATGATGTTGATCCACTTTGACAAAAGATGAGAACTCCAAGCCAAATCTGCAAAAAGCCTAGCTAGGAATTCGAATGATGTATGGAAATGGCTAAGTATTTTAGCATGGTAACTTTGCTTGGATTGTGGATGATGAAATGAGGAGAGGAGCTCTTCATTTATAGAATTTCAAGATGGATGAATGCCCAAATTTGAGCAATGTGGGACTAACATTCATTCAATGATATGGTGCCATTTGTCAAGCTATGAATGGATGATGGTTGTGCAAGATTTGGGGTTTGTGCCAATAAATGCCAATATTTAAAATTCAAATTTGTTGAATATAATGACATGTAAGAGGGAAGGGAAAATGCAATAAATGCCACTTGGTTCAAGGCAAAGGATATGTAAGAGGTTTTAAATGCCTTGTTGGATGTACATGTTGACTTGGAATTTTTGAATTCAAATTGAGGGAATATTCCAAAAGATGCCTTGTGAGGAAAATAGAGATTTAATAAATGAATTAAATCTATTTTCATATGCAACTTACATTATCTAGAGGATGTGACATGAGATGAGGTTAAATTAATCAAGGGTTTAATTAATTTAACAGGAGATTAGATGATGTGACTTATTTGACTTAGATTTATGGATTTATTTAAATCAGATAAGAGAGGAATATGATAAGAGGCTAATTAAATAAAGATTTTGATTTATTTAATTAAAAGGGATGGTGTTAGATTAAATCAAATAAGGTTTTAATTTATTTAATTTAATGGATAGACTTTAGAGATTTAATCAGATAAATTGATTATTTAATTAAATAGGGATAATTAGATCAGATGGATTGATTTAATTAACAAGAGAAATGACTTGATTCAGATAAAGTGATTTATTCAACCAAGAGAGGATATTGATGAATTTAATCAAATAGGGGAATTTGATTAAACGGTTAGACCGAGGGATGATTTAGGAAGAAACAATGTTAGTAAGTCAGGATCAGATGCACGATGTCAATCAGTATATTTTTGATGTCTACATTTTCCCCTCTTTGAAGCAATGCACTTGTTGCGTTGGTTCAAAGAATAAACGATCTCAATCAAAGCCAAAAAATTTTGATATATAAAAACTTGCCCCACTACTGCATGGTGAGAGAAAACATGCCGTTATAATGCCCCCTCGAGAGATTGGACAAAAATTTCAATTTTTTGGGTGATTTCACGAAAAAAGGTGACCAAGTACCGAACAGGTCCGAAAGGGGTCCGGGAGGCTAAAAACATGTCTAAACACAATAAAATGATGAAAAACAAGCCTCAAATGGAGAAAAATAGGTTCGGGGGTCGGAAACCCTAGCAGGACAGCCCTAGAGGGTCAAAAACCCTAATTTTTAGGCTTAAAAGGGGCCCGAGGGGTTACTTTCAAGTCATTTTCACACACCTCCACTAGCAAACCTTGAGATTCGAGCTCTGACCTCTTGACGATATGGCGCAACGATGACTTCCTCTGCATATTTTAGATCGAGTTCGGACCTACCAGCGGCCACCTGGCATGGGTGCCCCGATATGTGACCCTAACTAAAGCTTTGTTTTTTTCATTTTAATGCATTTATTACATGTTTAAAAATGAGCTCGCCTCCAGTGGCGCTATTATAGCACCGCTTGGTGTTTAAAGTGCACCGCTAATTACCCTTTTACACCGTAGTGGTGTTGTTTAGCACCGCAGCAGTGTAATTTGGAGTTTAGAAACTTCGCCATTGGGCTCGGGCTCAACTCAGACTCGACGGGCCAGTTTGGACAAAGTGCACCGCGGCGGCACCCTTTTCATGCAAATTGCGACGCTAGGTGTTAAAGTGTGCCGCAGCGGCTCGATTTAGCTAAATTTTAGGTCTAGTGTTGGAATTTGAGGAAACTCAAACTACGACGCCTTCACAAACTACGCCGCTAGAAACAAGCCTCGAGCGTTAGGTCAGGATTTTTCCAAAAATTTTAACATGCTGACTTTCCCTGATGCAGGACGGGCCTAGGGAGCTTTATTCGTAGGAGCACCGGTCATGGGATTTGGCGAGCGTCCTACGGGACTTTAGTGACAGAGACCAGGATCGGCTAGGAGCATCAGGACTATGGCATATTGCATACGCAACGCCCGTGCGCACACACCAAGGGATGCTATCAGCGCTGACAAAGCAGTGGCACAGCAAGACGTCGTCGTTTCATCTTCCCACTGGTGAGGCGACTGTCACATTGGAGGACGTCTAGCGCATACTACGATTGCCCATTCATGGCCACTGTGTGATCTATGATATGGAGGAGGGTCGTGAGTACTGCACCAGAATCCTTGTCACTCGAGACATTATTTACTGCAAGGGGCAGATCAAGCTGGAGAGATACAGAGTTATAGCACCTCCCTTTCGCTGGGCCATTATGGCGATCATTTTGGGTTTGGTTGCCCCAGACAGACGAGGGCAGTATTTCAGTTTGGGCAGGGGATACTGCTGGGAGAGGATGGTCTAGGACAGGCCAGTTCGGTTTGCATGGGGGCCCGTCCTTCGAGCTTCACTCTACAGGGATTTGCATGAGTACGTGTATATGGATGGCTGAGCGCTAGGGGCCGACATGACACTTCTTCATATCTGGGCATGGGAGCACATTTATGTGCTACGTCCACGGGTGGTTTCGGTTCCGATGGGGGAAAAGGATGCCCTAGTGGCAAGATATAGAGGGGGTGTGTCATTCACACACACCGGCGAGCACGGGATCCCCTACTAGAGACGGGTCCTAGATGAGATGCTGGTGTTTACTTGGAGACCATATCTTGGTCGGCTCGGATGGGCCGACGATGCAGATTAGCTCTTCTACTACCGTCAGGATCGATACATGCAGGGCCGAGAGCACACGATGAGCGCTACCTACCAGGGTGCATGCAGCGTCAGTTTGGAGAGTCGCAGGATCGGCCAGATGACGGTTATATAGTCATCTTTGCACACAGTATGACACAGGTGGCATGGGGGCTTGGCATTCCTACCGCGGAGGCAGTTGACAGCTTTCGATAGCTGGCGACCCGACCGTGGGCTTATGATCAGGGCCTAGCAGATCTAGGCACCACACAGGCTTTCAAAGATTGGTTTAGACCTCCTCTTTAGTTGACTGTTCCAGGTGAGGATCCAGAGGCACACAGGGTCAAAGGCAGGGGGAGAGGACGAGGATGAGGACCCAGGGTCGTGATTCAATAGGATCCACCAGGGGTGCCCCCAGTTTCACCAGGTCAGGGAGACATCCATATACAGAATCAGTAGCAGGATCCACCAGTCCCACCACCATGAGCTGAGGGTGAGGACCAGGCTCACGCGTAGCCACGAGTATAGCCAACAAGGTAGGTAGACGCACTGGATGCCTTGATTTTATAGTTATAGGCACAGGTACAGGCAGTGACAGCAGAGAGGTACCATGCACGGGCTGAGAGGAAGCAGCTTAGAGTAGAGAGGGATCAGGCTGTGCAGCAGCAATAGGCTGCAGAGCTACAGGCAGCCACAGAGCTAGGCGGCAGGCAGCAGATTAAGAGCATGATAGCCTCCTCATTTCAAGGTACAGTGTCGGTTCAATCTTACAAGGATGCTATCCGAGAGATAGAGTGCTACCGTCGGGTCTACCATGACACTGTACCTAGAGTAGATTGGGTTCTTGAGTACTCAGAGCGGGCCAGTCATAGACCACCAAAGGGTCACGGTGATAGGGGCAAGGGCAGCATCCACGAAGATCGACCCTGATCAAGATATTATGATGCATTTTTTTGTGCCTTATGGGCTCTTTTTTGATAGCCTGATAGGCATTTTGTACTGATTGACATATATGTATAGTGATCCTATTTTATTCTTTGCACTATGACAATGATATGATTGATGATATACATGAGTCGATGATGATTTTTATGCGATACATTGTGTACCCTTATCTATGCATGTATGATTTATTTCTATATGTTTTACAATGATGTTTTTATGGATGCATTTATTTCTAATGGTGTATGCGTTATGATTATGACTAACAAATCTATATTATGCTAACCTATGATATGATGTGCAATGATGTTAACTATATGATGTTTTATTTTTTATGCCGATGCAATATGTGATATATGATATGATCCATGGTATACATGATGATGTGTGAAAATGCTTAATTATGAGATGATTTTATGGATGTATGTGATATGATGTGATGGTCATGATATGATGCTAATGAAATGGTGTTAATGCATAATGAGATGCAATAAATAATGATATATGTGATGCGATGATATGTTAATGCAACGTGATATGTTGATGCGTAATGTGAACGAAATTTGATGATATGATGCTATGCAAGTATGTATGCGTAATGAATTAAATGCTTATATACCTATTGCTTATGATTATGCAAAAATGGTTATGAAATGTTTTTGTAGATGCTATGTGATGGTTTATATGATAATACGAAATGTTTATGAAGTGCAAATGCAATGATTGATATAATGCCATGAGATGCAATGTAATGGGTGAAATGCGATGATATGGATGCACCTATTTATATGATGATGAGAATGCGATGTTTCCTATATGATATGCTTATACAATGTGCTAATGATGTCTATATGATGTGCTTATGCAATATGCTAATGATTTGTGGATGCAGGATCGATGATGATGATGGTGATGATGATCAACTGTCATAGTACCTGGTTAGTGCGGTTAGTAAGAAAAGAAGAAGTCATTTCAACAGGACACATGATGACACAAATGCAGATGATGATGATGATGATGATTACTTGCCGAGGAATTGGGATTTTCAAAGGGCCAAATTTTCTTATGTTTGATAACACACATGGTACGAGGCATCAAGGTATAGCAAACCGGGATGGTGTTGTACCTAGTGAGATGGACTTTGACTCGACAATCAGATAGGAGTATTCTTGTTCACACCTGACATACGGAAACCTTGCTAGGATGCACTTCAAAAGTTTTAGACACCTCGGACCAAAACATGGAAAGGTAAACCTATCCCTGTAATAGTCAACAAGTTTCCTTAGACCTCTTCCATACATACCTAACAAAGCAAGTATTCGCCGAGGTTATATTACAAGAGCGCCCAACAAGCACAACAGACAAAAGATAATGATCATTGCCCCATTCCTATTTTTCTAAATCCTCTGTTTTGGGATATCATCGAGACATCCTTGGAATGAGCGCAAAATAAGATAAGTCCAAAGATAAAGACCAAGTAAACAAACAAATTGATGCTCTTCAATACCACTAACGGAAAAAGGATGTGTTTTCTAAGATGATAACTGAAACTTATTGCCAAAAGATAATGCCCATTGTAGGAAGGATTCATCCTAGGACATGTTAGTGGATGGCGGCACATCATTTCATTTATAAGGGATGATTGATATGGGACCAATTGGATGATAAGTAACCAATACGAAGAGATAACCAACTTGCTTACGCACTGACTTAGACTTTAGACTTGACATTTTCGAGTTTTCACTTTTAAACCTACTAGACTTGTTTTTGACTATTTCACCAAAGGTTGAGGATGATGATCAGTTTATTGTGGATGGTGCTTATTGCAGGTGCAAGCGAGATGAGGTGGATGGATTTTTCAAATATTTGGATGTTTTGACGTTTTTGAAATGTTTTGAGGTTGTTTTTGGTGTTTTTCTAGATTTTACGATGTTTTGGGTTTTCAATTTTTCAATGTTTTTGGAATTTTTTTGAGATTTTGACCCAGAGACTATCCTAAAGACCTATCCTAGGGGCCTCGGGGGCTGATCAATAGATTAGCCTTGCCTACGTTATACACGCAGAGACCACGTAGTTCGACTGACGACTTGACCGATTTACAAATGGAGATATACATGATGAAATGTCAGTTTATTATGACGGGCTCCTATAGGACTAACCTAAATGTCTCGGGGGATGATAAAAGATCAACCTTGCCTACGTTCAAGCTCAGAGACAATGTAGTTCGACAAGATGACCTTGTTTTTGGCTTTTGATATGTTTTGATGTTTTTGGATTTTCTGATATTTTGATGTTTTTGGATTTTTTAATATTCTAATGTTTTTGGATTTTTTGATTTTGAGGACTTTTAATATTGTACACGAATCTGATCCGATGAGAACGTGCCCCCAGCGCGATGCAATAGACTACGTTGATAAAGGTAGGACAAACTGACCTTGAGGATGGGCCGAGTAGTACTAGGAGGGATCATGATACGAACACTAGACCAAACTATGGTGCAGATGCTAGTGGATGTGTGATGGATGGAGACCTGAATGTGATGGGTGATGGAAGCGAAATGGATGGATGATGAGATCGGGTTTGCTAAAGATCCCGGTGGATGGAAAGGGCCATTTACACAAGGTGCCTCAAGGTTTCACCAAGGTACTTGCCCAAAGTGCCACCAAAGTGGTTTTCACTAGAGGACGGTTTTTCTCTTTACTATTTTTGATCCTTTTTCTGATTTTTTTGGATTTTATTTTTTTTGATTTTTTTGTTTTCACCAAGACACCTGTTTGCCAGGTTTTCGCCTAAGTAACCATTTTTTTAGGACTTTTTCTGATTTTTTTGGATTTTTTGGTTCTATACCTTGAAAGATTTAGGCATAAACTTTTTGAGATGGAAGCTATTCATGGGGTCCTACAAAGGTTCCCCTTCGAGTGTTGATAGTTGATATGCCCCTGAATTATAGCTTGTTGTGACAATGAAAGGCCCTAACCAATTAGGTTTGAACTTGCCTTTACTACTGGAGTTCGGGACATTCTTTTGATTTTCTTTTAAGACCAATTCTTTGACTTGGAAAGTCCTACTTTTGATCTTCTTGTTGTAGCTTCGTTTGAGTCTATTTTGATAGACTTGCAGATGATTCAAAGCGTCTATGCATCTCTCATCCAGTAGCTCCAGCTCGTTTAATCTTGATACCCGATAGTCCTCATCTGTGATGAGGTTTTATAATGATATTCTAAGGGATGGGAGCTCGATCTCAGTTGGGAGTACGACCTCTAATCCGTAGACCAAGGAGAATGGGGTGGTGCCAGTGGGTGTGCGGATGCTAGTTCAATAAGCCCAGAGGGCGGGATTAAGCTGCAAGTGCCAGTCACGACCTGCATCATTGATTATTTTCTTGAGGATTTTGAGGATGGTTTTGTTCGTGGCTTCTACTTGGCCATTGCCTTGGGGATAGTATGGGGTGGAGAAGCAATGCTGGATTTTAAATTTCTCGCACAAGTCGTGAACCTCCTGGTTCTTGAAGGGTGTCCCATTATCTAAGATAATGGCTTGTGGGACACCGTAACGACAGATGAGATAGTTCAGGATAAATTTTGAGATTTGCTTTCCAGTGATATAGGTCATGGGTATAGCTTCCACCCACTTAGTGAAGTACTCAGTTGCAGTTATAATGAATTTATGACCATTGGATGAGGTGGGTGAGATTTTCCCAATGAGATTGAATCCCCACTGCGAAAAGGGCCATGGTGTGATAATCGGGTGAAGCTCTTGAGCTGGAGCATGGATGAGGTCCCCATGCTACTGACATTGTATACACCTTTTAGCATGATCATGCACTTCTCTTTCCATTGTGGGCCAATAATATCCCATCCTCAACAGTTTCTTGGTGATGGTCATTCCACTCGAGTGTGAGCCACAAATACCGTTATGAACCTCGGTTAGAGCGGTTAATGCCTCCTCATCGTTTAAACAATGTAGCAAGGTACCTTCTATGCTTCTACGGTATAAGGTATCACCTAGGATGACAAATCTGGATGCCTTTTTTATAAAGGTTCATTTTAGGTTTGATGGGAGGTCAGCGGGTATGACTCCTATGCAAAGATATGTGTAGATGTCATGGTACCAAGGATCACCAGGACCAACGATTCCACACACATATTCCAATTCTGGTACCTCGAATGTGGGAACGAGAAGCTACTCAATCAGAAATTCATATTTCGACACATTATGAGGGATGTCTAATAGAGACCCGATTGTAGCCATGGCGTCTGCTACTCTATTGTTGGTTCTTGGAATTTACTCGAATGTTATGTCAATGAAGTTTTCCTTTAGAGTCTCCACCAATTTCTTGTATGGAGTGAGCTTATCATCCTTAGTTTAATATTCATTATTGACCTGATTTATGATCAACTGAGAGTCTCCATATACCTTTAGAGCTATGATATTCCATTGTACTGCTATCCTGAGACCTATAGTCAAAGCCTCACATTCTTCTATGTTGTTGGTGCAAGGAAATTCCAATTTGTATGACTTTGGTATGCAATCCCCTTGTTGGGTGATGAAGAAGATACCAGCTCCAGATCTATGTTGTGTGTATGAACCATCGAAGTATAGTTTCCAATGCTCAGTTACATTGAGGTTAAAGATGGATTCATCTGGGAATTTTGAGACAAGAGGATTCTCAAAATATATAGGTGCTTCTGCTAGTTGATATGCAATAACCTAACCTTTAATGGCTTTTCTCTCCACATACTCGATGTCATACTTAGACAATATCATTACCCATTTTGCCATTCTGCCAGTTAACATTGCCTTTGATAGGAGATACTTGAGGGGATCAATTTTCGCAATGAGCTTTATCTTGTGTGCCAACATGTAATGTCTGAATTTTTGGGATGCAAACACTACTGCAAGGCAAGCTTTCTCGATGAATGAGTAATTTAGCTCATGACTGACCATTGTCCTGCTGATATAGTAGATGGCCCTCTTTGTTCTATTTTCATCATGCTGAGCTAGGAGAGCTCCAAGGGTTGCTGTTGTTGCTGACACATATAAGATCAATGGCTTTCTCAGGATAGGTGGCATTAACACTGGTGGTGTTAGTAGATATTCCTTGATTTTGTTAAATGCCTCTTCACACTTTGTATCCCATTTGTATGCTACCCCCTTGTGGAGTAGGTGAGAATATGGATTCTGCTTGTTTTCCAGTTGTGCTATAAATCGTCAAATGGATTGAAGTTGGCCTTAGAGGCCTCTCAGTTTTTTTAATGTCTTTGGTGCTTCCATCTCAAGGATTGCCTTCACTTTTGCCGGATCCACCTCAATACCCCTCATGGAGACTATGTATCCTAACAGTTTACCTGATTGTACGCCGAAGATGCACTTCTTGGGATTTAGTCTGACTTTGTATTCCTCTAGTCTGTCAAAGATAGCACTTAGGGTTGCTATATGATCTTGTCTCTTTCTTGACTTGGCTAGAATGTTGTCAACATAGTCTTCAACTATTTTATGGATCATGTCATGGAATATTAGTGTCATGGCCCTTGATAGGTTGCTCCTCAAGGCTCTTTAGGCCAAATGGCATCATGTTCCAAAGAGTAGGGTCCCCATGACACAAGTGAAAGTTGTCTTATGTTGATCTTCTTTTGCTATCATGATCCGGGTTGTATCCCTAGAATCATTCATTAGTGATAGCATCTCATGTCCTGCTGTCATGTCTACTATCATGTCGATGTTGGGAAGCGGGAAATCATCCTTGGGATATGCTTTGTTCAAATCTCTGAAGTCCGTACAGATTTTGATGGCTTCGTCAAGTTTTGAAACAGGTACCAAATTTGACACCCATTCTGGATAATAAATTGGTCAGATAAATCCTGCATCTAGCAACTCTTTGAGCTCCATTTTGACTAACAAAGCGATTTGGGGATGCATTTTTTGAAGCTTTTGTTTGACTGGCTTTGCTTCTAGATATACTGCTAAATGATGAACCACAGTCACTGGATCTAGCCCTAGCATGTCAACATAACTCCATGCGAAGTTTATTTGTCTTTCCTTTAGGAATGCTTCTACGAGTTCTTGTTCTTCTGATAATAGTTATTTCGCATAAAATGTGATATGTGGGGTCTCCTCTGTTCCTAGGTTGACTGGATTGCACTTTTTGGCCAAGATTGCTGACTTCTCCTGATGAATAGCTCTTAAGGGAAGATTGAATCCTTCATCCTCAGGCACCTCAGAGAGGTTTTCACCATTGGATACGTCCTTTCTTTTTATTGTTTTCTTGTTAGAGAGTGCCACAGTGTGGTTTTCACTCAAGAACTTGGATATGATTCTTAGTTTCTCACTTTTGAGACTGAAGGATTCAATCGTTTCCCTGTAATAGGCATGTGTGTCCAACTCCATTATAAATCCTACCTTGTGATCTCCCTCTGGAATGTTATCCCCCAATCCCATGAATTATGAGAGTGCCTCATCATTTTCGAATGTATCGAGAACTGGTGGTCCTCGTTGCTCATAGTCGATCAGTTGGGGGTACACTAAACGGATCTCATGATTTTGATGATTGGATTCAAAGGATAGGGTACTAATCATACACAGGGTGGTGTCCTTGAATAACCTAAGTAGATTGGTCAAGGTATCTTCATCATCGCTACTAATATAGGGCTCAATTATAAAATTATGTGTGTCCCTACCTGTGACTATTGGTGAGTGTACTTGTACTAGTACTAGCTGAGGAGAAACATTAGCCGTTCTAACCAGAGGACTTCGGCCATGTATGGTTATTCTCGGAGGGGTTCATCCAAGACCAAGATTTGTTATGGGTCGTGTCTCTGGCATGATAGGTATTATGAGCCCATTGTCATTTTGTCCCAATCATTGATTTATGTCATATCCCATTGCAAGCATCATGTGTAGGCCCTTGCTTCTTTCATCCATTGGTAAATTAGCTGCCGGTCTTTCATCTTGATACATGTGAGATGGATCTGCTTTAGTAACCTCATGACCAAGGTCTCCCCATCTTGTGAATTCAGGATAGTTTTTAGGATAGGTTTGTGATGTGGAAGCTTGATTTTCTTGTGGGCATCCCCGTGATCTAGGAGATTGTGGTAAATCTCCTATCACAAAAGCATTGTTAGGGAGTTTGTAGCTTCCACAACCGTCCTCCTGGATGATGAGCTTGATATCAGAGATGGTGGGGAAGGTGGGGATGGTGGGTGTCTCTGTCGCAAAAGTGGATGCGAGAGTGGTGGGGTCGATATATGATGTGGATGGGCCTTCATCATTCTTTGGCACTTGGGGGATTTTGTAACTTAGCTTCAAGATTTTTGCAATATGAAAATGGTTTGGGATCTCCGTGGATGATAACCTCTTGTCCATTATGTGTAAATTTCACACATTGGTGGAAGGTTGATGCTATGGCTTTCATTGCATGGATCCATGGGCGTCCCAGGAGGATATTATATGGAAATTCAAGGTCCAAGATCTGACAGGTAGTTTCCATGAGCATTGGCCCTACTTGAATAGGGAGTTTAATCGTGCCCTGAGACACTCTTTCTTGGTCATCGTATGCTCTGATTGTGATGCCCTTTCCTTTGTCGATGGAATCTTCTGATATTTCCAACTGCTTGATGAGGCTAAGAGAATAGATGTTCAAACCTGCACCTCCATCCACCAAGACCCTTTTGATTTTTCTCTTGTTGACAATGGCTTCCAAATGAAGTGCATGGTTGTGAGATGGTTGGGCAGGGAAATCTTGGTCAGAGAATGTGAGGAGATTAGGTGTTATGATATTTTTGACCATAGCTTGGAATTGGTCCACATCGAGATCTGCAGGGATAGTGGATGAGGCTAATGCTTCCTCGAGAATATTTTTATGCACTAATGATATTTTTAACAGCTCCATAATGGAGATGTGTGCTAGTGTTCTCTTGAGCTGTTTTACAACATTGTAGCTATGTGGAATGACTCTAGATGAAGGGACTCTATTTGGTTGGGATGATCCTGCAATGGTGACTTTGCCACCTCTTGTGGTGACTCCACAATCTTTGGCATGAGCGCCCTTGATACTGATGACCATGCAGTCTTCATTTAGGGAGGCAACAACTGTTTCGTACACATGATTTACACTGCCCTTCCCTTTATCATTTTTATTCCCTTTGTTTCCATGATTCAACATCGGATTCGTGTAGATTTTAAGATCCTAATTTCCCATGGGTTGTTCCACGCTTATGATTTTCTTATCGATAAGATCTTGGATGATATTTTTGAGTCTCATTCAATTATTCATGGTGTGACCTTTAATTTTGTGAAATTCACAAAGTTGATTCTCGTTGTACCAAGGAGGTTTGACATCGGGTTCTTGGTAGTTCTTGAATGTAGGAGGTTTGATAAGTTTTTCGTCAATCAATTTTTTCATTATGTCCTCCAATGGTTCCCCCAAAATCGTGTATTTGCATTTTGGATAACTTTTGCGCTGGGGTGGTCCTCTTCGATCATTGAGGTTATTCATGGTAGGGTTGTTTTTGGCTTGGTATGTGGTGTGATGAGTGTTTTGGCATTGATTTTGGATTTGCGGTGTGGGTGTATGTTAGCATGGACCACTGATGACCACCTTGGCATCAATGAAACCATCATTAGTAACGTTCTTGTTTCTTTCCCAAGTTCGAGGTTTGTCATTGTAATTTGATGGTGGGCGATTGTTTTGTTGTTCGTGATATGACGTTGATTCAGTGGGTTGGGTCACAAGGGCTCTTTTGATGCTGAGCACCTTGGAGATCAATTGTTCATATGTAGTGATGCCCTGAACCTTGAGGTGTAATGCTAAGCGGCTTTCAAGGTTGGCGATGATTGTGCAGACTTGTTGTTCTTCTATCATGGTCCACTTACTCCGATTGGCCTTGGATCGCCATCGTTGAAGAAATGAAGTGAAAGATTCATTATTTCCTTGTTTTAGAGCATATAGTTCTTTGAGACTGACATCCATTGCAATGTTACATGCGTAATTTCTAATGAATGCATCCCTAATTTCTTGGAATGTTCTAATGCCTGAAGGTAAGCGAGAGAACCATTCTATAGTGGGACCTACCAAGCTTCTAGGGAATAGCCGCATCAGATAAGTATCATCATATGTGACCTCCATGCAATGAACCTAGAATTCCCTTATGTGATCTTCAAGGTTTCCCATCCCTCGATATTTGTCGAATTTGGGGATTTCAAATCCCTTGGGGAATGGTTTCATCTCTAAGCTCCTATCAAATGGATAGGGACACAATTTGCTTGGTGGTTTGGTTGTTCGCCCTGATTGAAGGTCGAGCACTTGTTGCGAGAGCAACCTAAGTTGTGTTGTCACATCACTTTGTGGATCAGGGGGTGGGATGAAAGTGTTTTGAGATGTTTGAATTGTGGGTTGGGTGGGTGGATTGGTTGGTGCCTTGTTTGATGGTATCTGCATGTTCTGGCGAGCGAAGTAGGCTTCTACTTGCTTTTGTATGAACAATGCTTGTTGTTGGTCTTGTTCTTGTTGTGATTGTTGCTGCTCCAACAACGCTTGTTGTTGTGCTTGTTGTTGTGCTTGTTGTTGGGCTGCCAATTATGTTGCTTCTTGCTGCTCTTGGTATTGCTTTAGTGCTTGCTGATATGCTTGCACTTGCACTGCTTGTGTAAGAAGTTGTGCTTGTGCTTGTGCTTGATGTGCTTGTGCTTGAGTTGCTTGTGCTTGTGTTGCTTGTGCTTGTGTTGCTTGTTGCTACAGTAAAAGTTGTGCTTGATCAATCCTTTGTGCTTGCAATTCTTGCACGGCTTGGTCGGCTTATTGTTGTTGCTATTGCAATAAATCTTGGGCTTGTTGCACTTGTAATGCGGCTTGTACAGCTTGGGCAGTTTGTGCGGCTTGAGTAGCTTGTGCGGCTTGAGTAGCTTGTTGCACGACTTTTTATTTCTGAACTTGTTGGTATCCTCTTTGAAAAGCAGCTTGCAATGCTGCGTCGTATTGACTTGATGTGGTGAAAGTTGGTGGTGGTGGGGGTGGTGGTGGATTTGGAATGGTGGTAAGTGACGATGATGTGTTGACGTTTTGGGTGTTGGATAATGGTATTGATGTGATTGGTCCTTGAGAGACCATGCTTTATGATGTTAGGGGTGTGTTTGATGATGTTTCCATTGTTTGCACATTTATCATTTGTTGTTGCGGTATCAACGATAAATTTTGCATGTTTGGTGCAATGCTTTGATTGATGGTTGGGATGTAGGTTTGATTGATACTTGGTAGGGGAGGAAGCCCTAAACCAAGGAGCAGTGTGGATGATAATGGCAATGGTGGAAGAGGTGGAAAGGTGAGGGGCATGAGTTGTGAGAATGTTGTGGTGTCGAATAAGCCCCCTAGTTTGAATGTATCTCCCTCTTCTTGTAAATTTGTGAGAAGAGGTGTTTGAGGAGTTGCGTGAAAGAATGATGATGATGAATTGTGATGGAATGTGAGAGGAACATTTTTGTGTAATGGGTTTTCTGGTATGTTTTGTTCCAAGGTGGTGTTTGCGTCCATGTTTTGATTATTAACAAGGGGATGTGATTGAAGAGCATTGAGGAATGTGTTTCCCTTGTTGACATTTGGTTGGGTTGGAGCAAATGATGTCGTGATTTGTAGAATGTTTTACATGATGTTTTGGGATGGAGGTGTAGATGAGATGGGTATGGTGGATGAGATTGGGGGAAATGATGTGTCCACTATAGTACTCACATCAAAATCCGAAGGCAACTTGGCCCCTTTTTTTGCTAGTTCAAGCATGTATAACGAAGGGTTAAGTCTCATCATGATGTTGATGATTCTATGGTTGTCCGGATTTTGGAGCATTTCTGTCATTTCCTCGCGAGACATTCCGAAAGTGAGGTCCTCTCCTTAATTTTCTTCTTGGGGATTTTGCGATGATGAGAGGGTCAATGGATTGCTTGATTCCGTTGGATTCATTTCTGCATTGGTTTGGCTAAGATCACTTGAAGCGGGTGTTTCCTTATTGGATTCCATACTCTTCTTGTATTGAGATCTCGTTTGAACCATAAAACAAGGATCAATATTTGAGAATATGAGAGATGAATCTCTTGATTCTTTGGATCAATCGTTATTTTATGTCCCAAAGTATAAAGTTTTAGGATGCTTTTGAGGATCAAAGGTGATGATATGATGATGATGTTTGGGGATGGATGATATGGATGTTTTTGTCTTTTGATAAAAATCTTGAAATGAGACACTAGGCTTTTAGAAATTGTGGATTTTGATTTTGATTTTGGATTTTGAGATTTGAGATTTTGTCCTTGATTTTGATTTTGCTTTTGATTTGGATTTTGAACAAAAAGAACCTAAGATGTTGGATGATGATCTAAGGGATAGCTTTGTTCAAAGGATGATAATTTGAATATGTGTGGGGAGAAGGATGCATCTTCCCACACCTATTCAAACAAGATGATTGTTTCACTAAGCATATGGAGAAGGATTCATCTACATATACTAAGCTAGACAAGATGATTTTGATAAATTTGATTAAGTATATGCAAAAGGATGCATCTACACATGCCTAGCCAAAGGTGTTTTGATAAATGTTCTCAAGGATTTTGTCTCAATGATATTGATGGATTTGATTTTTCCACAAAGCCTAGTATCAACGATGATTTTTCAAGATTTTCCCAAAAGGTGATGATGAGATGGATTTTTTTTTATGTTTTGATGGATGGATGAAAAATATTTTGATGTGTTTTGATCCTAACATGAACCTAAAAAGATACACTTTGTTTTCTTAGACCTAGGTATTGAACAACATGCAAATGCTTCCTAATGACTTTTGTAACTCATTTGAACATTCATTTTCGGATTTCCAATCAATGATTTGTGCTTTGGGATTTGGAGTCTTCAACACATATGAAAGTTCATTTTGCTTAGCTTTGCTTAATGTCTTTATTTTACCAAAAACACTTTTCTTCAATTAGGTTTTCAAACTAAGATGTCTAATGTCTTAATTTCTTCAAACCCCACAAGATATGTTATGTGGAAATTTAATGAACTTAAGGCAAGGGTTTTCCTATTGTTTACTTAAGAAGACAAATTGAGATATAATTCAATGCTTAGAAACCTCTAAGGATGTGAATCCCAAGGGAAAGCAATAACATATGGATTGAGTCAATTGTATTTGTCTTCAAAAGGGTTTGAAGTTTGGATGATGTTAAGTGTTTTTTTTCATGATGTTTTCGATCAAGCAATGCATTTTGTAACCCAAGAACAAGTACAACCCTATGGATGTGTAAGACAATATTTGTTGGGTTCCCACTTGGACAAGTCTAGCTACGCTTATCTCTAGCAGATGGTTAGATGCTTGACCCCACTGGCTCCCCTCCACAGCACTCACTTATATGGGGCAGCCAAGCATCAACACCCATGAAACTCCCATGGCATGCTTTCCATCTCTACTAGAAGACCATAAAAATGTGGGGTGGCTTTAGAATGACCGTTCTTGCACCAACAAATAGATAAAAGTATTTTGGAAAATTCTAGCACATGGGTTTTAATAAGGACTTTCCATTCATAGGAGTTGACCCAGCGTGGAAAGAGTCCCCTTTCAGATCCATCTTGTCAGAGTCAATTGCGTGATATTGGTGTTTCGTCCAATATGCACATTTATATCCCAGTTGGAAATACTCTCGGGTTCAGAGTGTTACCAGTTGAGTCGTTCCCTTGGGTGAGTACTTTTTCCCCAAGGCAGGCCCTCTAGGATACACAATAGTGAATGAAGAACAATATTCGTAACTCGATCAATCCTTGTTGGCAACAAGGAGAGAGAATATATGCAACAAAGACCCCACTCACACTCACACAATAGTTTGTTCAATTTTAAGCCCAAGTCGAAGTGTGGAGATGATTTCTTTATCTTAACCCAAAGTCATGAAAAAGGCTTTTTTATTCTCAAGATCGCTATAAAGCGCGAGAGAAGCGCATACGTCCTTTTTCAATGGCTTTAGTCTAAGTAAGCCCTCACAAAAAACACAACTACACGTGTTCTTTTTAGATCCTCAAAGCAATATGTGAGTTCATTTTAGAGCACCAAAAAGACAAGTGATAAACATTTGTTCAATTTGTTAATCCCATAAACAAAATCTAGTAAGTTGTTGATCCTATTGTTCATTTTAACCTTTGCAAGAAATGGAATTGAAAGGTACTTTTTAAGCCCAAATGAAAACTAGTATTCTAAGAATGAAGAAGATGACAAATTCTTGAAGAAGTGTTAAACAAACACTTAAGTGTTATAAAACACTTTGATAGGAAAAAAAAAATATCATCACCATGATCCTCCTTTCTTAGTTTTCGATTTCCAACCTACAAAGAAGAAAAATAGTCAGATTCTGGAAAAACACAGAAGTTAAAAACTAGAAAATAGGAGATAAATAAATCATAAATCAAAAACACGTGCTAAAAATTAATTTATTCCTTTTTATTGTCTTCCAGCGTCACAACTCGTGAAGGCGTCGCTATTTTTTCCTCTCAGCGGTGCTCTTACAGTGTTGCTTACCAGTCAGCGGTGCTCTGTGTCAGGACAAAGAGCACGATTGCGTCGCTATTTCACCCAGCGTCGCAATTTCTGTCAACGTCGGAGTTTAGGATTTTTTGAAACTTCTGCAGATCAGCGAGTCCAGCGGTGGAGTTTGAAATTTGATTTTTTTTGGCAGGATGAGTCTAGCAACGCTGATGAGCCTGTAGTGCTAAAACAGCGATGCTGACGAGCCCATGTTGGAATTTCTTGTGTGTCAAGAAAATGCAGAAATTTCAAAGAAAAGTTAAAAATAATGATGTCAAGCCCTCCTTCTAGCGCCAAATGTGCAAACCCTTTTCCTAGTACCTGCAAAATAACATGAATAAACGAGTTAGACAAGGAATTACAAGCTAAAAGAAGGATTCCCCATGAAATCCATTTACAAATCAAACTAGGAACGAAAATAATGAAGAACACAAAGAAAATGATAAAAACTAGATTTAATCCTAATTTAAATAGCAAACACTTGATCCCATGGGGGAATTGGTGCCAATTTGATGTGAAAATTGGCCCTTTTCCAATCCGTATGATGAAATATTGATGTGTTGAAGATGATGTTGATCCACTTTGACAAAAGATGAGAACTCCAAGCCAAATCTGCAAAAATCCTAGCTAGGAATTCGAATGATGTATGGAAATGGCTAAGTATTTTAGCATGGTAACTTTGCTTGGATTGTGGATGATGAAATGGGGAGAGGAGCTCTTCATTTATAGAATTTCAAGATGGATGAATTCCCAAATTTGAGCAATGTGGGACTAACATTCATCCAATGATATGGTGCCACTTGTCAAGCTATGAATGGATGATGGTTGTGCAAGATTTGGGGTTTGTGCCAATAAAATGCCAATATTTGAAATTCAAATTTGTTGAAATGACATGTAAGAGGGAAGGGAAAATGCAATAAATGCCACTTGGCTCAAGGCAAAGGACATGTAAGAGGTTTTAAATGCCTTGTTGGATGTACATGTTGACTTGGAATTTTTGAATTCAAATTGAGGGAATATTCCAAAAGATGCCTTGTGAGGAAAATAGAGATTTAATAAATGAATTAAATCTATTTTCATGTGCAACTTGCATTATCTACAGGATGTGACATGAGATGAGGTTAAATTAATCAAGGGTTTAATTAATTTAACAGGAGATTAGATGATGTGACTTATTTGACTTAGATTTATGGATTTATTTAAATCGGATAAGAGAGGAATATGATAAGAGGCTAATTAAATAAAGATTTTGATTTATTTAATTAAAATGGATGGTGTTAGATTAAATCAAATAAGGTTTTAATTTATTTAATTTAATGGATAGAATTTAGAGTTTTAATCAGATAAATTGATTATTTAATTAAATAGGGATAATTAGATCAGATGGATTGATTTAATTAACAAGAGAAATGACTTGATTCAGATAAAGTGATTTATTCAACCAAGAGAGGATATTGATGAATTTAATTAGATAGGGGAATTTGATTAAATGGTTAGACCGAGGGATGATTTAGGAAGAAACAATGTTAGTAAGTCAAGATCGGATGCACGATGTCAATCAGTATATTTTCGATGTCTACAAATCCTAACAAGGACAAGGCTATGAAAGAAGAGAAGCTAGATGAGGAAGAAATAAATGATGAAGAGGCTCCTAGGTATGAAGATAATGAGCCTTCAAAGGAATAGGTAGAGGGGAGGGATCATGAATCCCCAAAACATCAAACAGAAGTCCCCTCGTGGCTTGAGCAGCAATTGAAGAAAAAGGCTCTGATAGTTGCTAATCCCAAGGCTATCTTGGAAGCTATACTGGTCAAAGCTCAGGTAAAGACCCAAAATGAGAAGAAGCCAAAAATCAAGTCTCACATGACCACCGACACTTCTAGGTCCCGGATACTAAAAGTAGCCACTCCTGCTATGAGTAAAGATGTGAACACCATTCAAGGCCAAGATTATCACTTATCTACTATCAATCTAGCTCCCGCGACCTGAGCCTAAAAAATAGATGAATTCAAGGGGTAAATGTATACTATCCTTTAGAAAATGAATAAATATCAATCTATAAAGGAGGAATTGAAAAAATAGGTGGTGGAGCTAACTGCGTTCATACAACAGTGGACCTCATCAGGAGAGGAAGCTCCAACATAATCGCCTACAACTGTCTTGCTCTCAAAGGAGGAGGTGAATAAAATGGAAAGAATGGAGAACTAGACCAAGTATACCTCATACTAGTTCAACAAGGTTATTTATAATGGTCATATGGGCATTCGTCGTGCAGCTAGAATGCACAATGAATTTTGAGTTTTGTAGAAGCAAGTGGGAGACGTAATGGATGTCTGCAAGGAGTTCCCCAAGCTATATAGGATTACGTATCCAAAGTTGGAGAGCGTCCTCAAGCTCTCCCAAGAAACCTAGGAAAATGAGTTGGTGTTGCCTAAGGAAGATCATTGGCTAGTTGAGGCCTGGTAGCTAAATTTTGAATACAAAAAATAAATTTTGGAAAGAGCCTTGCTAGAGTTAGAAGTTGATCATGAATGGATTATGGAACGTCGAGTGGATAACAATGATTATTTAAATATGATGACTGGTTAAGAGATTCCTGCCCTAGAGCTAGATCCAAAGGCCATCAAGCAAGAATTCCACAAGAAAATGGAACAAGGGGCTAGCGACACGTTGTCACCAGATATTATGGATTTCATTGCAAGAGCCTTCATCGAATTAGAGCAAATAATCGGAGTTGTGCCAAAGTGTACCAAACATCAAGACCAAATAATGTAAATATTTAAAAGAGTGGCCTTCCAAATCTCTAAATCTGATCTTTCCAAAGAAAATAATCTATTGGTTGTGATTAGTAAGTTTGTGGAGTATGCAACAACACAAAAGGAGGCTGGAAAACCCATTATAAATGATGAATATTTGCTAAAATAGCTGAAAAAGCTAAAAGTAGTTGCAAGACGAAATAGACTAAAGGAAAAAATAGGGATAAGACAAAAGAGTCTTTTTTTATATTGTAAAATATTGGGGGTAGGTGAAACCCTAATATAGAATGAATCTAAGCCATTCATTGTTAATAAATCTTGACCATTCATTCTTCTTTTGGAAAACTATAAGTAGGGGCATCCTCTCATTTTCAAAGAGAGAGATGAGTTGTTGTGTACATGTTACTACAAAATATATGAGAAAAGCATTGAGTTAATGGTGTCTTGTGTGTTTCTCTTCATGTGTACATGATTCTATCTCCAATAGTTTATTTCAGCATTGTTATTTCAAGTTAAGTTCATTTTTCTATTAGTTCATGTTGTGCTTTAATGGTGTATGCATGCTATAGTGTTTGATGCACTTTCATCTCATACTTTTGGTTGTTTGTTGATGACAAATTGTTGTGTAAATTTAGTCTGAGCTTGTTTATTTTGTTGCACCTAAGTTCAACTATTTATTCGTGCTTAATAGGTGAATGTACAGTCTAAAAATCTGCAAAGACCCCTTAAAGATTGCACTAGTTTTATGAGACTGTGGGCTATCCTTGGTTAAGTAAAACTCAATTTTGGAAGTTTGACCACTATAGCATCATCCATTGTTATTGTTCATCTTAGTTGTAGACTCACGAAAACTTCTAAACCCTTTCCATTTTGTTGTTTCTTTTAAAATCTGAAGTTAGAAACAAGTTTTTAGCATCATTGTAAAGCCAAATCTAATGATAGAAAAGAGTTTCAACTTTTTGTTATGAAAATTGTTGTTATTGTTCATCATTTTTCAGTACTTAGAAACTCAATTTTCAGATTCAAGAAAACTCCAAGCTTTAAAAGAGTGTCCTTCCAAATCTCTAAATTTGATCTTTCCAAAGAAAATAAGTTGTTGGTTGTGATTGGTAAGTTTGTGGAGTATGCAACAACACAAAAGGAGGTTGGAAAACTCATTATAGATGATGAATATTTGCTAAAATAGTTGAAAAAGCGAAAAAGTAGCTACAGGATGAAATAGACTAGAAGACAAAATAGGGATAAGACAAAAGAGTCTATTTTTATATTGTAAAATATTGGGAGAAGGTGAAACTATAAGCTAGAAAGAATCTAAGCCATTCATTGTAAATGAATCTTGACCATTCATTCTTCTTTTGGAAAACTATAAATAGGGGTATCCTCTCATTTTCAAAGAGAGAGATGAGTTGTGTAAAGACATGCTATTACAAAATATATGAGAAAAACATTAAGTTAATCGTTTATTGTGTGTTTCTCTTCATGTGTGCATGATTCTATCTCAAATAGATTATTTTAGCATTGTTATTTCAAGTTTAAGTTCTTTTTCTTCTAGTAGTTCATGTTGTGCTTTAATGGTGGATGTATGCTATAGTGTTTGATGCACTTTCAACTCATACTTTTGGTTAATTTTTGATGAAAAATTGTTGTGTAAAGTTAGTCTTAGCTTGTTTATTTTGTTGCAACTAAGTTCAACTATTTATTCATACTTAACAGGTGAATGTACAGTCTGAAAATCTGCAAAGACCCCTTGAAAATTATACTAGTTTTATGAGACTGTGGGTTGTCCCTGGTTAAGTAAAACTCAGTTTTGGAAGTCTGTCCACTGCAACATCCTTCATTATTACTGTTCATCTTAGTTGCAGACTTAGTAAAACTTCTAAAACCTTTCCCTTTTGTCGTTTCTTTTAAAATTTGAAGTTAGAAACAAGTTTTCAGTATCATTGTAAAGCCAAATCCGATGACAGAAAAGAGTTTCAACTTGTTGTTCTGAAATTTGTTGCTACTGTTCATCATTTTCAGCACTTAGAAACTCAATTTGTAGACCCAAGAAAACTCCAAACTTAGTGAACCATAAAGGCCCCTTGTGATTACCAGCAAACCACAACAACAACTGAGTTTTTTTTGCAAGTCATGACTTGACACCTGAGATACCTTGGGGTGATTGTCTGAAAGTAAGTTGCAAATTTTCACCTTTCAAGAGATCCTTCACACTTGTGTGTTGTCTGTGTTGAGAAGTAAAAAAAACACCCATCAATAGAACTGACACTAGAAGGAGGGAAAGTCTAAGCTAGATCGAATTGGGTCCTTCTCCCCTCAAATATTTCATAGGGTACTTAGATCCACACCAAATAAGGGGGAATTCCAAGAGCTAAAGACCCTGTCTAGAGCTAGGGGAGCCAAGAAAGGGGAAGCATGAGAATCAGCTCCACCCATTTGACCTTCATCTCCTCTATCTCCTCACATCCCTCCATCTCCATCTTCTCCTTCACTCCAACCAACATTTTCCCCATTCCCTTCCCACATCCAAAGTGTTGCTACAGTCGTCGCACCCCATCCACAAATTGTTGTAACATAGCCATTACCACCCCCACCTCCACCAATGGCTTGGTTGGGAAATAACCCATCACCCCTATCCTTCAATAATTATCATGACATGTCAAAGAATCCAAAATTATTTTACTCCAAGTTTCACCCAAATGATTCACATAGAATATCAGAAGAGTGTATCAAGATCTTCTAAATGACATTAGAGGATATGCAGATTGAACATGAGGACATGGCTTGTAGACTCTTTCCTTACTCATTGGGAGATGAAGCATTCTATTGGTACATCCACCTGCCTACATGATCCATCACTTCCTAGGACCTCATGAAAAACACTTTCTTGCAGAAATTCAAGGTACTAGTTAGTCCCACAGATTTGTACCAACAATTCATATCAGTTAAAAGGGAAGTCAATGAGCCAATTGGCTCATTTAATAATAGATTCCATAGGGCCTATATGAAGTTGCAGCCTCCCTATGTAGTCGATGATGCTTCGTCTAGGATGGTATATTATGTAGCTCTAGACAACCTTACATCTGCCTTAGTCAAAAGGATGCATCAACCACCTACTAGTTTGATAGAGGCATATGCTGAGGCAGTAAAGGAAAGCACTGACTTGGGACAACATGTTGGAGGCTCCTTACCTTCATTGGGACTTGCCACCAACCCCATACAAATTCATGAACTTACTCATGCCTTGGCTCATCAAACATCTATGTTGAATCAAGTTCCTCAACTACTGATTGTGCCACATCTAGGGTCGTTGCTAAACCAAGCTCCTTCCATACCCAACTACCTACAGGATCCACATCAGCAAGCTTATTCTCAACAATCCCAAGTACCTTCATGCTTGCAGAACTCTGAAATGCCAGTTGTCCAATAGAATCAACCTGTAGCACCACCTATTTTCCTTCAGAGTTCAATTCCAACTCAAAATAGTGTGGACAAGGAACAAATTGATGAGCTAGCTGAATTAGTGAGGAAGTTGCGCACCAAGATTACGCATTTGAGGAACCAAAATAATCAACTACAAGCATCTCATAAGATAATTCAAGCTAACTATCAGAGAGACCACCGAGATTCAAGACCATCCTCAAATCATAATTTTGAACGAGGCCAAAACTTAGGATAGAATTTTGAAATAAGGCAGCCTCAAAGGAAAAATAGAACATGGAGTACTAGACCCAACAATGGAGGCATGCCCACACCTCTTGACCCGCCTGGTGATACGAACAAATCCACAAGTGGAGTTTACTTATTTGAAGCGGCATTGTCTGAATTGTGTACAATTCATAAAACCAATAGGCATTCTGAGCTTGATTCTTTGGAGTTCCAGATGGTTGCGGAGATCTTTCAAGTGGAATTTCAAAATATCGTTGACGGTTCGAGTTGTAGAGACATAGTCCCATCGAAACCATATGATTCATTTGTTTTGGTGGTCAACCAAGCTCCTTTCCCTCAAAATTGATAGTAACTAACCCGAGAAAGAGGTTACAACGAAGAGGGATGAAGAAAAAGAGGTAACGAGAGATCTTTGTCTCAACTATTTGACTCATTAGATAATGGCCCCAAAGATGAGGAAAAACAATGTGAGGATGAGGTTCATATGTTCCAACAAAGAGAAACCCCTTATAACTTAAGAAATAGACAATTTGGTTGTCCCCTTACAACCTCTACACTGCCCAATAATTTCAATACTTCACCTGATCCTAATGCTAGCAATAACGTAACCTATCCCAAAGTGACAACCTAGTGCTTCAATAGAAGTAGGTAGCCCAATCTAACTCAAGATCAACCCGCTAATGCTGCCCAAGGCAGTTCCTCTAAACTAGATGTTGAACAAATGGGGGAATATGTAGCAGAAGAGCTAAAGAAATTCAAAGTGAGCCTATCCACTTTCAAGTTTCTACGAGTTCTCGCCATAAGAAATTCCTTCTTTTAATCATTGAATGAGATAGCCCCATGAAAATCTCAAGAAAGAGCTATAAAGAAAGTCTCATTTGGTACCTCTTGCAACAAGCTAGTGGTTAGAGAGATCCTAGGAGAAAAGTGTGATCAATCGCCTAGCAAAAGTCAGCCAGTAGATAAACCACCAATCAAGGAGAAAAATCAAGTGGAAACAAAAGATAAAAGTAATGACAAATATAAAGCTTAGGTAGCTCAAGCTGATGTTTCTATAGGACTATTTCAAGAGAAATTGGAAACCCCTCCTTTCTTGTTGAATATTCATATTTTTGGCAAAAATATACATAACTATTTGTTGGACTCAAGAGCCTCAGCCAATGTCATGTCATTCACATTATTCCAAGCATTAGGAATAACCTCAACCCCATCTAGGCGAAAGGTGACTCAGCTAGATAAGACCGAGGTGACCATAGTTGGGGAGATGAACAATATCCCTATGCATTTAGCATTAGAACCTAGGGTACAACAAGTCATTAACATCCAGGTTGTCAAAATCCCTGACACCTACGGTATCATATTGGAGAGATATTTCACATGTGCTTTAAATGGATATGCTGCAACTAGTTATTCACATTTGTGGTTGTCATGGAAGGGGCTGCCTAATAAAATCTGTATTGAATGTGAGCCTCGCATGAAATTTATGATCACTGAGTACAACAATACAAATGAAGTGTTGTTTGCAGAAATGGAGTTGGGCAATTACTTTCCCGTCGCTTATCAAGGTGAAGAAGAAAAAGGGGCAGAAGAGATCCTTGTGCTATGTAGTGCCCCCACCAATTTGGTTCCTCTTCCTAGCAACACAAAAGTGTTGGTTGAGTCCGACAGTGAAGAACTCCAGGATGATAGCCATCTAAGGTTGTTTGATGGCTTCCAAGAATTTATGTAGAAGTGTGTGCAAGATCAAGTCAGTTTAGGAGCTAAGATGGATTTCAAAGAGTTGTTGCCCAGCTAGTGCAGGGTACATAATGTTTCCCATTTCAAGTTTGAGTGCTACTTGTGTCAAACAGTCGTGGATCACATTAAAAGGCACTCCTAAGGATATTTTGGGAGAACAACAAGATCAAGACCAACGTGAAAGCAAGAAGCCACCTAAGGGTGCAAAGATAGACACACAACCAAGAAAAGAAGTATGCTCAATCAGCTCTAAAGGAAAAAGTCCCTTCAAGTTCTAGATGTTGCGCTTTGATGGTTCCAAGTCCAAGAAAGGAGCAAAAGCAGGCTTCAAGTTCATCAATCCTACAAGTAAGATGTATTTTTTTGCTCGTAGATTACAATTTTATTGCATGAATAATGTAGCAAAATATGAAGCACTAGTTCATGGGTTGCTCATGGCATTAAGAAAGAGAGTCAAAATGTTGCTAGTATTTGGGGATTTAGAACTAGTTGTCAAACAAGTTAGGAAATTATACTCATGCCATGATCGGAGATTAGTAAACTATAGGCATCGAGTATGGGATATTATAGAAGGGTTTGATGCATTTAACATCCAGTTAATTCCCTATAGTAAAAATCAAACTGCTAATGCACTAGCCCAAGCAGTCAGTACCTTGCTACCCCTATCCTTGATTGGTCTTAAGAAGTTCATTGGGGAACTTACCCCTACCCTGACAGTGCCTGATAATATAATCAACTTACAGGTGTTTGATGATGACAAACACATCCTTGACTTCATCACCAGTTTAGATGTATTTGCTTCCCAAATCATAGATGAAGTAGAGCTTGAGGAAGTCGAGCTTGACATAGAAGGGGTGATCAACTTGAAAAGTAACACCATACCTAAGGGCATGGTCCAGATAGAAAGGATATTTGATTTAGACCAAATAAGATATTAGGATCAACAGACTAAGAAGGACTCCATAGACAATCAATGTTATGCTCACAATCTAGGCACTGCAAAAGATATTAAAAATGTGTTTATTGGCAAGGTCTGCACCCCAGAGGAAAGGAAAGGACTTATGGACGCCATATAGACTTATCATGATGTGATAGCATGGGGTTATTAGGACCTCAAAATGTAAGATACTTCAATTATCACTCACACCATTCCCCTCAAGCCAAATGTGAGACCCTTCAGGAAACGACAATGTCCAATCAATGCACTGCTTGAACCTATCATCTTCAAGGAAATACAAAAGATTCTATCTGCACGTATTATTTTTCCCGTCAGACATTCTACATGGATGAAAATTTTGGTTCCAGTTAGAAAGAAAAATGGAGAAATCATACTATGTGTGGATTTTAGAAACCTGAATAGAGCTTCCGAAAAGGATAACTATATGGTGCCCTCACTGGATGAATTATTGCAAATAGTAAATGGTTTGCAAATGATGTCATTTCTCGATGGATACTCAGGGTATAATCAATCAATGGTACAACATGAAGACAAGCACAAAATGACTTTTACCACTAAATGGGGGACTTTTTCCTACAGAAGGATGCCTTTGGTTTGATGAATGCAGGTGCAACATTTCAACGTTCCATGGTGCAACATTTCAATGTTCCATGGACATAGCCTTCAAGGACCTCATTGGGAAATGCATCATCATCTATATGAATGACCTCACTATGTTTTTAAAGAAAAGAGGGGATAGTGTCTCTGAACTATGCAAGGTGTTTTAGAAGTCTAGAGAGTTTGGCATTCCATTGAACCCAAAGAAGTGCATCTTTGGAGTGATAGAAGGAAAACTGTTGGGAAACATGATTTCAGAAAAGGGTATATCGATAGATTTGAAGCGCATTCAAGCCATCTTGAAGATCCAACCTCAGGGTAGCAAAAAGGAGATGAAATATTTCTTTGGGAAGATCAACTTTTTCAAGAAGTTCATCACTAGATTTACAGAAATAGTAAAGTTGTTGAATGCAATTCTCAAACAAGATGCCAAAGTAGAGTGGACACCAAAAGCTAAACAAGATTTTTTTCAAATTAAAAGAGCCATCGCTGACACTCCCATGTTAGTTAGCCCCAACCACCTAAATCCATCCTATACATATATTCATTTCCTTTAGACCACTCGTGTGCTAGCATGCTGACTCAAAAAGATGATAATGAGCATCCTATTGCCTTTATGAGTGCCCCATTGAAGGATGTTGAATTATGCCACCATAATGTTGAAAATAAATCCTATGCATTAGTCATAGGTGTCAATAAATTCAGGAATTACATCTTGAGAAACAAAGTGTTTGCTATCATTCCAAACCCCATTGTCAAGGTATTGTTGATGCAAAATGAACCAGGAGAAAGGCGAGAAAAATGGGTCACACTGCTGTAGGAATATGACATGGAGATCCAACCAATGAAGTTGGTCTGAGGAAAATCTCTCACACGTACAATGGTAGAAATAGAACCAGAACTCACAATTCAACAATACCATTTGGAGGATGTTTCTCCAGATGAATGGTACGATGATAGTGTGTACTATCTGTTGAACAACAAGTGCTCATTGCATTTACAAGGAGTTTAGAAATGAGCTTTGAGATTGAAAAGTAATAGCTATGTGTTAAAAGGAGCCATGTTATATAAGAAAAATCATGAAGGGATTTATTTCGGGTGCTTGGGGAAAACTAAAACAGTCGAAGTATTGAGGGAATTTCATGACAAGTTCAGAATGGGACATGGGTCTGCTTCTTCAACAGCTCATTAGATCCTATGGGTTGGATATTACTGGACGACCCTATTCAAAGATGCTCACAACCATGCCAGATCTTGTCGCATCTGCTAGACCGTTGCCACTAGGGAGAGGTACATTGCTATCCTGCTCCAGCCTGTTGCTGAGGTAAGGCCCTTTGCTCAATGGGGGCTCTACTTCATTGGTCCAGTAAACCCACCATCCTATGCAGGCCATTGGTACATTCTTACCGCAACTAATTATTGTACTAGGTGGACAAAAGCAATTGCTTGTAGACAATGCATGACTAAGGTAGTAACTAATTTTCTTAAAAAATTTATTATCAATTATTTTCATTGTCCATTTGCTTTAGTTTGCAATAATGGTCCTGCATTTTCCTCCCTTAAGTTTGCAAGTTGGGTATTTGATTATGGGATTGTCCTCAAGTTTTTGTCAAATTACTATCCCCAAGGGAATGGATTAGTTGAATCCATGAATAAGAACTTGATGACCATCATATGCAAACTATTAGATAAGAACTCGAAGGGCTGGCACACCCAACTACGTTTTTCTCTATGGGAAAATTGCACTCAACATAAGGCTTCCCTAGGAACTTCCCCATTCTGCCTCTTCTATGGTCTAGAACCTATTTTCCCAACCCACCTTAAAATTCCTACAATGCAATTCATCAATACATATTATGAGGATGGAGAACACCTAGAGGTCTGCTTAGTTGAGTTGCTCCATTTAGAGGAAGTTCGTAACAAAGCGATAGAAAAATTTCCAAGCACCAAGGTGTAGTCAAGAGATGGTTCGATCAAAAAGGTAAGATCAAGGCCTTTAGGATTACTGACCTAGTCCTGTGTTGGGACAAAGCCCATGAGAAGAAAGGGGACATGACAAATTTGACAAGCTTTGGCTTAGCCCCTTTCAAATTTCTAAAATCTTAGGAGATAATTCCTTTCACCTAAAGATGCTTACTAGAGAGATGTCTCATTTTTGGTCAATGGGCAATATCTTAAGCATTATTTCCTCGCCTAAGTTGTCCAAGCTCACCTTTGTACATAGTTAGAATAGGTATTTTTCTTTCTGGTCTACTTTATTTTTCTTTCTCTTGTTTTCCCAGCCTTTGTTTTTTTCTGAGGGTGTTGTTTGGTCTTGATGCGATGGTTGTGCTTGGCCTTCTCAAACAACCCACTATGTTGCACACTCCTTTCTAATTCTTTGGATAAGTCTTCATCAGTTATCAAGGGTTTATGTTTACTTTCAGGAATTAGGTCTCTTCACCTAAACTTAGGCTTGACTCAAAATAGAACCCTTATTTGAATCTTCTCATGCTTATCTTAGAATTCACATAACACACATTTTAAATTCTTGATGAGCTATACGATAGTTATCATGAAACCTTGGCAAGTGAAAAATCTTAAATATGTTCCAGTGACCACTACAGTCTCCAAACCCACTATAAGCTTCATTGCTTATATAGTTGATCCAAAGAGTATCAAAAGGAAAATATGGAAAGAAAAAGAAAATATTGAAAAAACAAGCAACTATGTGGGTGTGCGAGCAACTCTATCAGGGCTATGGGCGTCCGGCTAACAATAGAGCAATGTTCATGGGGATCGCAACAACAACTCCATTAGGGCAATGGATGTCTGGCTAGCAACAAAGCAATGTCTAGGTTACTTTTTCAGTTAGATTATCTATGTAGCTTGCCTTGGCTGATTGATCATTGTCCTCTATGGTTTCTAAAGGAGGGTATAAACTCACTACACACACTTCTGAGGTACTTCGTGATTGGATTCAACTAAGGATTTTATTCTCCTTTGAGCCTTTGATTCATTTGAGGTTACTTGCTTTTGGTTTGTGAAACTAGATATTTTGGGTTCCAGATGAATTCTTACCCTTGGAATGCTCGAGAGTGTTCTCCCAGTAGAATCACATTTGGTGTGCTTATAGCACACATGCCCCATTCAGACTGGGGAACCCCTCTTTTCCTTTTCAGCTTCAACGAGTCATTCTCACCTTTTCCTCATTTTTTGTGCCCCTATTTTTTAGCCTAATTTGGTCATATGCCTTAAAATTATCAAATACATTATGTCCAAGATCACCTACCCAAGTTTCATTAAGTTTTAGGCCTTTACAAGAATGGCCTTGCGGACTTCCGTCCATTGGAGGTTGTATGCCCCTTGCTGCTTGCGGGTCCGCAACTGCAGGTCTCCATGGGTGGGTTGTTGCTTCCATTTCGTCATTCTCTATGGCTAGCCCTTGATGTCTCCCGTGTTGCAGCTCCCACAGAGTGCTCTTCCATCCAGGTCTTCACCGAGCGTCCTCGCTGGTGAGGGTTTCCATGCATTTGCCTGCTCCACCTACCCATTACCTATCATACCTACACTTAATTCCCTCATTAATGGCAAGCTTGTCTATAAATAATCTACTCCTCAACTATCATTATCATCCAGCATATTCAAAATTTGAACGGGTGAAGGTAGCTATGGTACATGTGAAAACATTCAAGAGATTCAGCCATAGTTTTCCCGTCATTCACGCAGCTCTGAGGTATGGATTCGTACTCTCCTTCCTTGTTGTATGCTCAAACTATTAGTTCTGCATCTATCATTTTAGAACCATTTAAAATTTGAGTCATTTAAACCCTAGTTTTACATGACATTGAATCGGGTTTTAGTATAGTTGAAATTTTGTCATGGGATTCCACGGGGAAACTCATTCACCAAACGATGATTGAAGCAACAAAATTGCTAAACAAGCCTCATACGTCTCAACTCCGCTTACAACACTTCATATAAAATGAGGATATTCTCTTGGGATTTTTGCGTGTTCTTTCATGGAAGTCCACCCCTTTGATGGCGTGGCCTACAGTTAAGTATTCAAAGTTGTCCACCATAAAAAATCCACACTCACCTTTGAACTTGGGCAAGCAATGAAATCCTAAAGTCGAGAAACCCTTTCAGGTTCGCCTCTATGGGGTGCCATCTCCGGAAGGTGGTCTCCTCATGGGTATTGTCCAATGGCCACGCATGGATGGATGCCTGCTTCACGGGCCCCACCTTATGTTACCGCTTTCCTCCAAAAGATTAAATCCACAAGTTGAAGTTGCTTAGGAAAATGTTATCTTGGGTCTACCCTTGCAGGTTGCCCTGAGCAGAGCTTTGTTCTGCTCTTGTCGCCATACTTGATGTAGTTCCTGACCTAAGTATTCTAGGTCCTCATCATAAAAGTGAGCTTCAAAGCACTGAGTCAAATCACTTTCATGGATCCGTCTCCATGGATGGCTGCCTACAGAAAGTCATCTCACCCTTGTCGTAATCAAAGGAAAAAGCCTCACTACCTTTCCGCCATGCGAGTCATTTACTCCTAATCACCACAAACATACCCTCCAAGTACAAAATGATGAAAATCTCAAACTGTTGACTGCCATCTGCAGAATGTTGCATTCCTTCCATTGTCCCTTAAAAAGCAGAATGCCAACGACAACCCATCTTACGGCTTCCCCATGCCTAATCTCCACAACCTTCAAGCGAGGGTCTTTTCAAAAGGGAATGATTAAGGATGATCCCCTTCATGTAGAAAAATGTTCAAAACTAAAATTGACTAAGTCAAGAGGCTTTGCAAGTGTTGCCAAGAAGAACTCCGTCTGTAGAAGGACGTCCACTTAAGGTCACTATTTAACAGCAATGACCCAAAAACCCTATGCTACCCGGCCTCCACAAGCCCATTTCCCGCACTTCATGAATGACCAAGTTTTTAAGTAAAACAACCTAGCTCAACCCCTCATGTGTGCCAAAGGATTTAGAACTAAAATTAACCAAGTGAAGAGACATTGTGGGTCCCACAATGTAGAATTCTGCCTGCAGAATGTTGCCTCCCTTTGGTTTTCCCCTAACAACAAAGCACTAACGAATTTCCACATCACTGCTTTCGCATCCTTCACACCCACAAGAGCATTAAAGATTGATTTGATGAAAGGGATTGATCCCAACGACTTCATCTCAAATTCTCTCAACAATCATGTCATGCGGAAATTCACCATCGGATGGCCTTCTGTGGAATTTTTCTTCCCCAATGTTGTCCCTTAACGGTGTTCACATTGGTGGCTTCCACAGGGTAGAAGCCCGCACTCCTAGACCCGCATATCTACAAGTTGTTTGAACAAGTTTCAAATGATGAAAAGTAATGAATGTTATGGTCCTTATCAGGCTTATGAATACATTTGATGGTATATTTGCATGATTTAACTGACATTTTCCCTCTTGACCTATCAGTGTACTTATTGCACCTTTTGTGTGTAAGATTTATGGAACTTGCTTTGGGACCATCAGAGAAACTAGTTGAGAAGATTGAAAAAGGGAAAAGACCAACCAGAACTCCCAAAGGAAAGGAAGAGAAAGAATAGATGAAGTACCAATTCCATGGAGTCGAGTGTACCTCCAAGATTACGTCTAACTAGTACAAGGTCTCTGACATAGACCTTGGACATGTCAACATCGATGAATTCAAATAAAGGATGATGACCAAACCCACAATAGAAGAGGCCTTGAGGATCAAGGAGAGTGGCCTTTCAAAGGCAGTTGGATTTCCTCCCACCTCAATTGCTCTAAAACTAGTGATGGCTTGTCGAGAGTGCTATCACTCTCAGAACAGAAGAATAGTTGCCAAGGATGGGAGAGTATTGGTAAACCTATCTACCTAGTCTATTAGAAGGACATTTAGAAATCCCAAACTTTGATGAAATGGAGGAGGTTAAAAAGGGTTTCCCCTTAAAAATCTAGCAACAAGATCCTATTGGATGCAAGAGGACAATAAATCAAATGTGATTGAAGGATAAGAGAGGCAGTGCTAATAAGGTGCCTCATACATTGTATAAGAGTAACTTTTTAGAAGAGTCCAATGATTTAGTCACTCTCCTTAGTAGAGTAATGGGCCTTCCTACTACCACATTCTTTGAGGAGTGGATTTTTTACTTCATAGAAGAAATCCTCTGAGGCACTGCTAAATTCCACTAGGCCAAAATGATTAGTGATAATTTGCATAATCAATTCATGGCAGTGAAGAAGACTTCACAATTTTATATGACCTCATATTTGGTCTACCTCCTAGCAGCTAATTTCCCATATAAAGGATTGGATTGTGCTGGAATACTGGGAACAAAGAAGGGACAACTTAAAGTATATGACTACTACCTTTAATTGCAATATAGAAATTTTAAGAGGAATTACAGGAGAGTAAATGGTGCCTTCATTAGGCACATCATCAGAACCTTGGCTGAAGATTACCAAAGAAGGGTGTCGCACTACACCAAAGAATTGGTTTGGATATTTGTTTATTTAATTCCATGAATTTACATATATTAGAGTAGAGGGATTCTCGGGAAGACCTTACTAGTTGCCCTAGTACCCAAATGATAGAATCGTCTTGTTGGAGATTACTCGATAGCTATAGACTGCCCACACCCTATTGAGCAATAAGCACCATGATGGGGTCCCATATCCCCTCACATTCATATAGGGGATGTACTCTTTCCCTACTACTCCATGTGCAGGATACTTTGAGAAGGAGCTAGTAGAGTATAATTTTGAATTGCATACAGATAGGGGAGGCTTGGATCCCCTTATCAAATTGAAGAAGCAAGTTGGAAGACAATACGCCCACCAGCCACATATTGAATATTTTTGGGTGAATTATAATGATGATAGGGAAGTCTAGAGGCAGCACTACATGAGGATGACCACTCAATTTGTGAAGTCTATCATCTTGTTCTCAGTGCCTGATCAAATTGTTGAGGACAATAATATTTTAGATGAAAATCACAATGCTTTGGTAAATGTGTCACTGCCAGTCATTGACTGGGCCAAGAAAGAGGTAATTGACCTAGATACCATCACTCACACCAAAGAACAAAGAACTAAGGAATGGATAGATGAGAAAATAGCTCAATTGCAAGAGTAGGGTGTAGAGCTAACATATGGAGAGCTTGAAGATGAGCTCAAGAGTGAAACAGATAGTGGCACCACTACAAGCTCATCACGTGAGGCCCCCAAATCTCCACCAATCACCAGATCAAAGAAGAGAAAGGATATAGATAAGTGAAATCCCAAGAAAAAGGTATATTGAAGAAAATAAATAAAGGGGTAGTCGTCAAAGAAGGAAAAAATAATGAGAACTTTTGTTCTCGAAATGCTAACCATCTAGGAGGAATAACCCCTGCATGGAGAGAAAGAAGAAGTTGAGTGACCTCGATCACCACCACCTACCACCTCTACACTCCCATCAACCACTGTCATCACTGCCACCATCTCCTTCCACTCCTAAATCATTGCTCGTTTCATCTCCACTTGCTATGGACATCTCTATCCACCTCACCCCTACCTACTCAACTACTCCCGTAGTGGTGTTGGACTCTTCCTCCTCCACTAATTCCCCATTTTCATCTTCCTCACTCCCACCTCCACTGCTAACCCTTTCCACACTACCACCTTCCCTACCAACAACTACCATTGCACCTCTCAATTTGTCGCATGCCTTTTCCACTTACATGTAGACTATGCCAACTGAGCTCTTTGGGGTAATCATCAACTCCCAAGTCCAAGCGTTAATGGACCAACTTGCTACTAATTTTCCTCTTCCTCCACCTCCCATTGAGCCACCAAATATGGAGGCAACGATGAAAATCTTTGAATAAATAGAGAGGAAAAGTGAAAAGCAACCCAAGGAAGCTACAAAAGACATCACTAAGGAGCTGAAATATTCTAATCGATACAATTACTTTGAGCATCTAGAGGGAGGGATGAGGGTAAATATAGAAAAAATAGCCTCAGATGAAGAAGGGAAACACACGCTCAAGGAGGAAGATGTAGGTAGGCTTGATGAGTACTATGAAGCTGAAAGATTTGATCAAGAGCCTGAAGGGGAACAACCCCAAGATCAAAAGGATGAGGAAGCAAACCTCGAGGAGCATTTCCCCGAGGAAGGGAAAATTAACACAGATACTTATGTGGAGATAATTGATGAGATCCCAACAATTGGCCAAGATGAGGGCCTACAACATGAAGAAGCACCCTACAAGGGAGAGACAAACAAAGAAAAGGAGGAGAATGCAGAAGAAAGAAGTGTTGAGCTAGAAAAGGAAGTTGAGATTGAACATGAAAAGGCTGAAAGGGCAGCAGAGGAGGCAATTGTTACTGAAGAATATGTGGGATCTACTAAGCCTAACAAAGAGAAGGCTACGCAAGAAGAGGAGCCAGATGAGGAAGAAAGAAATGATGAAGAGGCAAACAAGCACGAAGAGAATGAGCCTTCAAAGGAACAGGAAGAGGGGAGGGATCATGAATCCCCAAAACATTAAATGGAAGTCCCCTCGTGGATTGAGTAGTAATTGAAGAAAAAGGCTTTGATAGTTATTGATTCCAAGGCTTGGTTGGAAGCTATATTGCCAGAGCTCAAGTAAAGACTTAGAAGGAGAAAAATCCAAAGTTGAAGTCTCACATGACCATTGACACTTCTAGGTCTCGGATACTACAAGTAGCCACTCCTGGTGCAGAAAAATACGCAAACACCATTCAAGGCCAATATTATTACATATCTACTATCAATCTAGGTCCTGCAACTTGAGCCCAAAAAATAGATGAATTCCAGGGGTCAGTGTCTACTATGCTCCAACAAATGAATAAAGATCAATCTACAAAGGGGGAATTTAAAACATAGGTGGCAGAGTTAACCACCTTCATATAGTAATGGACCTCATCAAGAGAGGAAGTTCCAATAGAATCGCTTGCGCCTACCTTGCTCTCAAAGGAGGAGATGAATAAAATGGAAAGAATGAAGAACTGGACTAATTCTATCGCAAATTGGTTCAACAGTGTGATTTATACTGGTGATATGGGCATCTAACATGCAGCTAGGATGCATAATGAATTTCAAGTTTTGGAGAAGGAAGTAGGAGATGTAATTGGCGTCTGCAAGGAGTTCCCAAAGCTGTATAAGATTATGTATCCAAAGCTAGAGAATGTCCTCAAGCTCTCTCGAGAAACCTGGGAAAAGGAATTGGTGCTCCCTAAGAAATATTATTGGCTAGTTGATGCCTGGTAGCTAAATTTTGAATACATAAAATAAATTTTGGAAAGAGCCTTATGAGATTTAGAAGTTGATCATTAATGGATTGTGAAACACTGGGTGGATAGTGATGATTATTTAAATATGATGACTGGTTATGAGATGTCTACCCTGGAGCTAGATCCAAAGGCCATCAAGTGAGAATTCAACAAGAAAATGGAACAAGGGGTTGGCAACACTTTGTTACTAGATTTTATGGATTTTGCTGCAAGAGCCTTTATCCAATCAGAGCAAATAATCAAAGTTGCACCAAAGTGCACCAAACATCGGGACCAACTAATGGAAAGATTTAAAAGAGTGGCCTTCCAAATCTCTAAATTTGATCTTTTCAAAGAAAAGAAGTTGTTGGCTATGATTGGTAAGTTCGTGGAGTATGCAACAACACAAAAGGAGGTTGGAAAACTCATTATAAATGATGAATATTTTCTAAAATAGCTAAAAAAGAAGAAAGTAGCTACAAGATGAAATAAACTAGAAAACAAAATAGGGATAAGATAAAAGATTCTATTTTTATATTGTAAAATATTGGGGCTGGTGAAACCCTAAGCTAGAATGAATCTAAGCCATTCATTGTAAATTAATCTTGACCATTCATTCTTCTTTTGGAAAACTATAAATAGGGGCATCCTCTCATTTTCAAAGAGAGATGAGTTGTGTAAAGACATATTGCTACAAAATATATGAGAAAAGAATTAAGTTAATGGTTTCTTGTGTGTTGCTCTTCATGTGTGCATGATTCTATCTCAAATAGTTTATTTTAGCATTGTTATTTCAAGTTTAAGTTCATTTTCTTCTAGTAGTTCATGTTGTGCTTTAATGGTGGATGTATGCTATAGTGTTTGATACACTTTTAGCACATAATTTTGGTTGTTTGTTGATGAAAAATTGTTGTGTAAAGTTAGTATTAGCTTGTTTATTTTTCTACACCTAAGTTCAACTATTTATTCATGCTTAATAGGTGAATGTATAGTCTGAAAATCTGCAAAGACCCCTTGAAGATTGCACTAGTTTTATGAGACTATGGGTTGTCCCTGGTTAAGTAAAACTGAGTTTTGGAAGTTTGTTCACTATAACATCCTCCATTGTTACTGTTCATCTTAGTTGCAGACTTAGGAAAAATTATAAACCCTTTCCCTTTTGTTGTTTCTTTTAAAATTTGAAGTTAGAAACAAGTTTACAGCATCATTGTAAAGCCAAATCTAATGACCAAAAAGAGTTTCAACTTTTTTTCTAAAACTTTTTGTTACTGTTCATCTTTTTTAGCACTTAGAAACTCAATTTGTAGACCCAAGAAAACTCCAAGCTTGGTGAACCATAAAGGACCCTTGTGATTACTAGAAAATTACAACAACAACTAAGTTGTTTTTGCAAGTCATGACCTAACACCCGAGAGACATTAGGGTGATTGTCTGAAACTAAGTTGCAGATTTTCACCTTTCAAGAGAGGCATCACACTTGTGTGTTGTCTTTGTTGAGAAGTGAAAAAACAACCATTAACAACTACCCTTAAAAGGAAAGACTATATACTCCCAATTTTGCAAAATGTTGCTATTCCAATTTGTGGACATTGAATTAACATTCTTGCATTCTTGAACATATACATTAACAGATTTTGATATTGTTTTCTCAAATTTTTAAATAGTACAACTAATTGAATGAACTTCTTTCCTAAAGATACACTTATTCCTCTCCCACCAAATGGACCAAACAACTATTGTAGGAATGACTCTCCAAATACTGGAAAATAAAGATGTCTTATATAAGATCGAGCAACTTTGGAATAATTCCCAAATAGTTTCTAGTAGTGGAAGATACAAATTTAGTTTCGGTTTGATAGATTCCCAACAACTTTGTGCATATAGTCAATTTAAGAACAAATGATCAGTGTCTTGTAATACTTTGTTATATAAGACACAATTAAAAGGGTTTGCTATCCCCAATTTTATTATCCTCACTTGTCAATGCTCTTCCTTTTAGGACTAACCATGCAAATTTTCTTGATTTAGGAAGCACTCTATCATTCCAACAAAATGAGTATGTTGTTTGAGATAGTAAATGATCAGCAGCATTAAATAGAGCTTTGTACCCTTGCTTTATCAAATAACTTCCATTTTTTGCAGGGGCCCATATAACCCTATCTGGCTTGGTTGAAAAGAACACTACTCTGCCCTTTAATAAGTTTTGGATGAGAACTTGATGTGCAGCCAAAACTACAGAACATGCCAAATATTTATAGGATAACCTTTCATGTTAACCTATCTACCTCCCCTACATAATCTTTTAGCTTTGTTCCTCATAAACTAATTAAAATTTCCCTTGCAGCGTGTAGTTTTTGAATATTTTGAAGTGGAGGGAAGCCATTCCATGAATCAAACCAAAAGTTTACCTTTTCCCCATTATGTAGTTCCCATGTTAAACTTATGAATTGATGACTTTTCTACAAGAGATTAAAAATTTCCACATGGCTAACCCTTCTGGTGAGTTTGAGATTGTAAACATTCTTGTTGGATTATCACAATCTAAATACTTTGCTTGCATTAACTTACACCATTTTGAATCTTCCTTATGGTACATTTTCCATACCAACTTTGCATCGAAAGCTAAATTTTTGCTTGAAAGAACTTGGATACCTGCTCCTCATTTCATCTTTCTCATTGTCATGTTTTGCAGAGAGATCAACGGTACCTTTTTGTAATCATTCATGTTCCCTTTCCAAAGGAAAATTCTGATAATCTTTTCAATTTCTAGCACAACTCATTTTGGAGCTTTAAGAACTTCCAAGCAGTAATTTGGGATGGCTGCTAAGAATATTTTAATCAACATGATGTTTCCTTCTAATGACAACCACCTAGCCTTCCACACCAAGATCCTTGACTTAAATGTATCAATGACTTTCCCAAATATGAAATCTTATTAGCCTCTAAAAAAAAAGGAATTCCTAAATATGGACAAGGAAGTTCAACTAGCTAAAACCCCAATGCCTTCACATTTTTTCTCTTTATTGTTGCCTTTGTATTGAATACATAAATCTTTGATTTTGTTGCATTAACCTTTTGCCCAGATGCTAATGCATACTTTTCTAAGATCTATTTTATTTGAGAAGCTTCTACCATAGAAGATTTCCCAAATAAAATTATGTTTTCAGCAAAGAGGGAGTGAGTTACTGAAAATCCTGTGTGTGGAATCTCTACCCATGCCACAATCCTTGGAAATGCCTTTGTTGAATTTCTCTACTTAACACTTTTGTCATGATAATGAAGAGGAATGGAGATAATGGACCCCCTTTCCTTACCCCTCGCATTGCACTGAAGAATCCAGAAGGAGAGCCATTAATGATAACTAAAAATTTATCCCCTGACAAAAAAGAATGAATCCATTTACACCACTTTTTGTCAAATCCAAATTTTGAGAGAACTTTCATCAAATAATTCTAGTCCACTCTATCATATCCTTTCATCATGTCCAACTTGACAATGAAAGCAGGTAAATGGTATGTGTTAATTGAGTGTAATACTTTGTGAGCAAAAATTTCCCCTTCAACAATTTCTCTCCCTAGCACAAATCCTCCTTGGTCTTGGGAAATAATAGATGAAACGAGGGGCTACAACTTTAAATAGATTACTTTTGTAAATATCTTATAAACTGTATTGCAAAGTTAGATTGGCCTAAATTCTGCAAATGTTTTGGGATCCTTAACTTTTTGCAAGATAGCAATATTTGTTACATTGAATGTTTCAACATTGTACATGTTCTTCTTGACTCTCCTACAACCAAAAAAGATCAAAATCCACTACTTCCCAGCATTTTTGAAAAAATATGGTTGTGAAACCATCTAGCCTTGGTGCTTTATCCAATGGCAAGGAGAATACTACATTCTTCAATTCTTCTAGTGCAAATGACTTCAATAAACCCTTATTAATTTCCTCACCAATAATCTTTGGGATCACATCTAATAGCTCCTCTTCATCCTTCAAACTTTGTGAAGTCTTGCTTTGAGGTGAAAAGAGTAAACTAGAAAATAATTTCACTTCTTCCTCTTGAATATCATACTCCTTTGTGAGAAACCTCCCTTCCACTACACTGTTAATTGAAAAAATTGTGTTAGCATCCTTTTTGATTTGCATGGATGAGTGGAAATATTTAGTATTACGATCTACCTCCTTCAACCATAACTCTCTGGACTTCTGCCTCCAATAAATTTCCTCTTGTGCACTTAAGTCTTCCCATTCTACTTGCAGCTTTTTCTGCTTATCAAAAGTTGAAACATCCAAACCATTCTTTATGATGTGCTCATGGATTTCAGATAACTCCTTGAAAACCTCTTCCTTTTGCTAGAAAATATTTTTAAAAACTTGTATATTTTAGGCTTTAATCTGTTGTTTCACAAATTGCATCTTTCTACAAAATTGATACATTTTTGTACCCCTTTGGTAAGGTGTTCTTACCCACTATTGATGCAATAATGGTAAAAAATGTGGGTGTCTCAACCACATCTTTTCAAATTTGAAAGATGAATGTCATTTAAACCCCAAACCAATCCTTGTAATTGTAGACACGTAAAATGTACTGATTGACATTGGACATCTGATCTTGACCACTAACAGCGTTTCATCCTGAATCATCCTTCGGTCTAACCATTTAATCAAATGCCTTTATCTGATTAAATTCATCAATATTCCTCTCTTAATTAAATAAATCAGTTATCTAATTAAGTCATCCTTTCTCGATAATTAAATTAACCATTCTGGTCTAATTATCCTATTTAATTAAATAATTAATTTTATTTGATTAAATCTCTAAAGTCTATCTATTAAATTAAATAAATTAAAACCTTATTTAGTTTAATCTAACATCATCTTTTTTAATTAAATAAATCAAAATTCCTTATTTAATTAATCCTTTATCACATTTTTCTCATATTTGATTTAAATAAATCCACAAATTTAAGTCAAATAGGTCACATCGTTTAATCCCTTCATTAAATTAATTAAGCTTGATTAATTTAATCTCTTCTCATGTCCCATCCTCCATCTTTTACCACTTGCACATGAAAATAGAGTTATTTGATTTATTAAACCTCTATTTTCTCCAACAAGGCATCTTTTAAGGAATATTCCTCAAATTTGAATTCAAAATCCAAGTGGACTCTATCCTTCCAACAAGGCATTTACTCCTCTTACAAAGTCCTTTTTCCTTGAGCCAAGTGGCATTGTATGCACCTTCTTTCCCTCTTACATGTCATTTCAACAAATTCAAAATTCAAATATATGCATTTATTGACACATTCTTCAAAATTTGCACATCCTCCATCCACTCACAAGTTGACAAGTGGCACTTTACCATTGGAAAATTCTTAGTCCCACATTGCTCCATTTTGGACATTCATCCATCTTCTCATTCTATAAATAAGATGCTAATCTCCTCATTTCATCATCCACAATTTGAGTAAACTTACTATGCTCAAATATTTAGCAGTCTTCATCCATATTTTCAAATTTGTAGCTAGGTTATGCAGATTTTTGTTTTGAAGCACCCATCACTCTTCATCAAAGTGGATCAAAATCTTCATCAAATCATCAAAGCTAGCATTGGAGTTGGGAAAGGGCCAATTTTCACATCAAATTGGAACCAATTCCCTCAAGAGATCAAGAATTTACATTTGCTTTCATAAGATTTAATCTCTTTTGTTGATTTCTCATTGTATTGCTTTCATTTTCCTATTTAGAGCATTGATAAATGGATTTATTGAGGAATCTACATTCTAACTTGCATTGAAGATAATTTGTTGTTTGTTTATTGTCTTATTGCAGGTTTAGGATCTAGGTTCACATTTTGGCGCTAGAAGGAGGGCAATCTCACATTTTAATCACGTTTTTGTCAAAAATTACGCATTTTTCTGTCTACAGGAAAACTTCACCATTGGAAGCTCAACATCGTTGTTTAGCACCACTAGTTCTCCAGTGTCGCTATATGGAACCATTGACAATTCAAACTGTGACACCTCAGTCTTCCCGCCCAAAAATTTGAATTCCAAACTACGCCGCTAAACTTGTTTGACCCGCAGGAATCTTTCAAAAACCCAAACTGCATCGTTGGACAAAAGTGCAATGCATTCATGTCATTAGCCTTGCTATAGAGCAACGCTAACTAGCAAGCGGCACTATATAGCACAGCTAGGGAAATCAAACTGCGACGCCTTCATGGATTGCACCGCTGGAGGGGAGTATGAAGTGAAATTTTATTTGTAGCACGTGCTTTTTTTCAAATTATGGTTCTTTTGTCTATTTTTTGCCTTTTTGACCTTTTTTTTTGCAGAATCTAATTGATTTTCCTGTAGGTTGGATCAATCAAAGATGAAAAGGAAGAGAAGCATGATGATGTCATTTCACAAAAATAAGTGTTTTTAAACACTCTAGTGTTTGTTTAACACCTTGGAGGATTCATTATTCCTCTTAAGGAAAAATTTGTCATCTTTTTATGCTTAGGATTTACTAATTGCATTTGGGCTTTAAAAAGAACTTTTGAATTCTTGTTACAAAAATACTTAAAATGAACATTAGGACTCAAATTTACTAAATTTTTTTTGGGATTAAAAATTGAACAAAGCAAATTGTCACACTTACTTTGGTGCTTTAAAACAAACTCACTTTTGCTTTGAGGATTTAAAATAAGCAAGTGTTTGCATTGTTTTGTAATTACGTACACAAAGTAATATCATCAAAAGACGTATGCACTTCTCTCGCACCTCATGGCGATCTTGAGAATCAAAATGCTTTTGGCGACATTAAGTTGCATAAATAATTGCCCATATACACTTCAATTTGGGTTAAAATTGAACAAATTGTACAAGTATGAGTAAATTTATTGCATGTGTTCTCCCTTTGTTTCTAAACAAAGGTTGATTGAACTATGAATACATTTACTCGCTATTTTTTATCTTAGAGGGCCTGCCTTGGGGAAAAAGTACTCACCCAAGGGAACGACTCAACCGGTAACACTCTGAACCTGAGAGTATTTCCAGCCAGGATATAAATGTGGCTATTGGAATAAACGCGATTGGCTCCAATGAGAAGAGAAGCAATGGTCTCTCACCATGTTGGATCAACTCCTACGAATGGAAAGTCCTAATTAAAACCCATGTTTTAGAATTGCCAAAATCCTTGATCTATTTGTTGGTGCAAGAATGGTCATTTTGAAGCCGCCCCACACTTTTACAGTATTTAGTAGAAATGGAAAGCATGCCATGGTAGTTTCATGGGTGTTTCCCATATAAGTGAGTGTCGTGGAGGGGATCCAATGCGGTCAACCATCTAACCATTCGCTAAAGATAAGCGTAGTTGGACTTGTCCAAGTGGGGACTCAACAAATATTGTCTTTCATATCCATAGGTTGTGCTTATTCTTGGTGACAAAATGCTTTGCTTGTTCGAAAACATTTGGAAAACAAACACTTAACATCATCATCAAAATTTCAAACCCTTTAGGAGGAAAATACAATTGACCAAATTCATGTGTTATTGTTTTCCCTTGGGATTCGCATCCTTAGAGGTTTCTAAACACTTGAACTTACATCTCAATTTTCCTACTAAAGATAAACAATAAGAAAACCCTTGCCTTGAATTCGTCAAATTTCCACATAACATACTTTGTGGGATTCAAATAAATTAAGACATTGGACATCTAGTTTGGAAAACCTAATCAAAGAAGTGTTTGTGGTAAAACAAAGTCACTAAGCAAAGATAACAAAATTGGCTCTCACATGTGTTGAAACCTCATGATTTCCAAGAAAGTCAAAATCCCAAAACGGAAGTCCTTGAGTCAAAGTTCAAAATTTAGGAGTCACACTCAAAAGTTCATCAAGAGATACAATAGGAAGTGCAATCAAAAGCAACATATCAAAATAAGCAAAAAATTCACAAGGTTCTATGGACTCATTCCTTTGAACAATCCAGAAATGTATGCTCAATTTGAACCACTTCTTAGTTATAGAGGTCCTTAGAAGTATCATATGTTCTTCAGTACCGAGGTCTAGTAAACAAAGTGTATTTTTAGGTACATCCTAGGATCAAAATCAAACCCCCATCCATCTTTGAATATCAAAACCAAAATCATCTCATCATCAACTCTTTGAAAGTCTTGAAAAAATCCTTTATGTTAAGCTTTGGGAAAATCATTTGAAATCAATCCAAAATCACCTTGTTTGATTGAATGTGTCTAGATGCATCCTTATCAACATGTTTGATTAAATTATCAAAACTTTTGAACAAATTCATCCCTTGATAACATCCAACATCTAGGGATTTAAGAGTTCATTGTCAAAATCATCTTGTTTGGATAGGAGTGTTTAGATGAATGCTTCTCCTCACACCTAGACAAATTAGCATCTTGTGAACGATTTAACTCTAGGAAAACATCCAACCTCTTAGAGTTCATGAATTCACCAAAATCCAAATCCAAAACAAATCAATCCTAAATCAAGTCCTAAAGTTTAACATACCCTTCAATATTTTCTCAAAAGAGTTCCAATCATCCATCAAAATATCCATATCATTATCATCCTTTGATCTTAGCATCATCCTAAATTTTTCTCTTTTGTGCCTAAAGATATATCAATACAAAAAATTAGAGATTCATCTCCCATTTTTTAAAAAAATTGATCCCTATTTTATGGTGCAAACTAGATCTCAACACAAGAAGAACATGGAAGCCGACAAAGAAACACCCACTTCAAGCAACCTAATCCAAACAAACTCTGAAATGAATCACGTCGAATCAAGCAATCCTTTGACTAACTTTCTTTCATCATCACAAAATCCACAAGAGGAAAGCCAAGAAGAGGATCTTACCTTTCGGATGTCACATGAATAAATCACCAAAATGATCCAAAATCCGTAGAACCATAAGATCATCAATATCATGATGAGGCTTAACCCTTCACTATACATGCTCGAACTAGCAAAACAAGGGGCCAAATTACCTTCTAATTTTGACGTGAGCTCTATAGTGGAACCATCTTTGGAGGTTGTGCCTCCAATTTCATCCACACTCCCCATCTCATCTATGCCCCCATCCCAAAGCATCCCTCAAAACATCCCGCAAATCACAACATCTTTTGCTCCAACTCAACCTAATGTTAATAAGGGAAGTGCATTTCTTAATGCCATTCAAACACACCCCCTTTTCAATAATAAATACTTGGATGCAAACACCATTTTGGAACAAAACATACCCAAAAATCCATTACATAAGTATGCCCCTCTCACTTTCCATGATCCTAATGATCCATCATCATCCTTCCATGCAACACCCCAAACTTCTCTCCCCATAACTTCACAAGGAGAAGGTAACATGTTCAGACCTGGGGGCATTTTTGACACCACATCATTTCCTCAAGAGATCACATCCCTCACATCTTCACCTCTTCCGCCATTACCACCATTATCCACACCACTACTTGGCTTGGGGCTCCCACCTTTACCAAATATTAATCAAAATTAAACCAACATCCCAAGAATCAATCAAAACATCATGCCAAACTCTCAAAACTTGTCATTGATATCACAATAGATGACAACTACACAAGCAATCATGACATCATCAACCACCCCCCTAACATCTCAAAGCATGGGCTCTCAAGGACCAACCACATCGATCGCACCATTCACCACTTACCACCAACACGGCATCACCGCTCACCACCACCACAAGCACCATTCTAAATCCACCACCACCCCCACCACCACCAAGCTCCAATATATCAAGATAATACAACATGGCATTACAAGTAGCTCAGCAAGTTGATTATCAAAAGGCATTCCTGCAAGTACAAAAGCAAAAAAAATCATAATTAGCTACTCAACAAGCCATGCAACTAGCTGCCCAACAAGCTGCTCAAGCGGCACAAGATGCTCAAGCTTCCCAAATCGCACAACAAGCACAACAGGCTGCACAAGCACAAGCCTTATTACAACAACAACAACAAGCCACTCAAGCTACACAAGCACAAGCACAAGCGGCACAAGCACAAGCACAAGCTCAAGCTCAGGTGCATGCCCAATATCAAGCACAACAAGCACAGGCACAAGCACATTTTCTTGCACAAAAACAAGTAGCACAACTACAAGCATATCAGCAAGCAATAGAACAATACCAAGAGCAACAAGAAGCAGCCCAATTAGCAGCCCAACAAGTGTTGTTGGTGCAACAACAAGCATAACAACAGGCTCAGCAATAGGCAATCTTAGCGCAACAACAATAAGACCAACAACAAGCGTTGTTTATACAATAGCAAGTGCAAGCATACATGGCTCAGCAGAATGTGCAGATACCACCAATCAACACATCAACCAATCCACCCATCACATCCACAAGTGAACCACCTCAAAACACTTTCATCCCACCTCCTGATCTGCAAAATGATGTGACAACACAAATCAGGTTGCTCTCGCAACAAGTGCTCAATCTTAAATCTGGGAAAACCACAAGAACATCTAGTAACTTGTGTCCTTATCCATTCAACAGGATCCTTGTAATGAAACCATTCCTGAAGGGATTTGATATCCCCAAGTTTGACAAGTAACGTGGGATGAGAAACCCTGAAGATCACATTAGGGAATTCTAGGTTCATTGCATGGAAGTCGTGTATGACGATACCTATCTGATGCGGCTATTTCCTAGGAGTTTGGCAGACCACGCTATGGAATGGTTCTCTCACCTACCCACAGGCATCAAGACATTCCAAGAAATCATAGATGCATTCATCAAAAATTACACATGCAATATCACCATGGATATTAGTCTAGAGGAACTCTCAGCTTTGAAACAAGGTAAGAATGAATCATTCACTTCATTCCTACAACAATGGCAATCCAAGGCCAATCAGAGCAAATGGGTCATGCCTAAGGAACAACAAGTGTGCACTATCATATCCAACCTTGACGACCTCTTGGCATTCCATCTCAAGGTCCAAGGGATCACCACATATGACCAGTTGATTTCCAAGGCGCTCAGCATCGAACGAGCCCTTATGACACAACTAGGAGGATCAACTTCATATCCTAAACAACAAAACAATCACCCACCCACCAACTACAATGGAAAACCTGACACATGGGAAAGAAACAAAAATGTTACCAATGATGGTGTTGTCGATGCCAAAGTTGTCATCAGTTCCCCTCAAAAGAACACACCCACACCTCAACAATAAATTCAAAACCATCATCAAATGAACACAATAACACAACAACCCAACAACCAAGCAATCAATAACGTCAATGACCAAAGAGGACCTCCCCAGCAAAACAAGAACTTCACCAAGTGAAAGTACACTACTCTCGGTGAACCACTTGAATTCATCATGAAGAAATTGCTAAACAAAAACCTCATCAAGATTCCCACCTACGAGAACTACCAAGAACCAGATGTTAAACTTCCTTGGTACAACGAAAATCAACTCTGCGATTTCCACAAAATCAAAGGGCACACCACGAATAGCTACATGAGACTAAAGAACATAGTTCAAGATCTCATTAATCAAAGGATCATAAATGTGGAACAGCCAACAGGAATCAAAATCTCAAAATATACACGAATATAATGCCTAACCATAACAATAAAGGGAACAATAACACCGATAAGGGGAAAGGCACCTTAAAAAGTGTGAATCATGTGTATGAAACGGTCATTGCCTCCCTAGATGAATATTGCATAGTAATCACTATCAAAGGAGCTCAAGCCGATTATGGAGTCACCACAATAGACGAAAAGGTTACTATTGTCAGATCATCTCAACCAAACAGAACTTTCATATCCAATTCAAGATTCGTTCCCAATGGGTACAATGTCCTTGATTAGCTAAAAAGAATGCCAACACAGATTTCCATCATGGAGTTATTAAAAATATCATCCACCCACAAGAAAATCCTTGAGGAAGCATTGGCTTCATCCACCGTCCTCGCAGATCTTTATGCGGAAAAATTCCAAGCTATGGTCGGCAATATCATTACCTCGAACCTCCTTACATTCTTTGACCAAGACTTTCCCGCTCAACCATCTCATAACCGTCCACTCCACTTAGAGGTCCTAGTGTAGAAAAGTAAAGTCAAGCAAGTCTTGGTGGATGGGGGTGCAGGCTTGAATATTTGTTCCCTCAGGCTCATTAAACAGTTAAAAATCTCAGAGGATTCCATCAACAAAGGAAAGGGTATTACAATTAGAGCATATGATGATCAGGAAAGAGTGTCCCAAGGCACAATCAAAATCCCTATTCAATTAGGTCCATCTATCATGGAAACCACCTGTCAAGTCCTCGACCTCAATTTACCCTATAACATTCTCCTAGGACGTCCATGGATCCACGTAATGCAAGCGGTAGCATCAAATTTCCATCAATGTGTAAAATTTACATATGAATGACAAGAGGTCACCATCCATGGAGATCCTGAGCCATTCTCCTACTACAAGAACCTTGAAGCAAAATACTACAAAGTCCCTCAAGTTCCTAAAACTGATGAAGGCCCATCAACACCGTACATTGATCCAGCCACTCTCGCATCCACTTCTGTGATAGAGACACCTTCCACTCCTGCCATCCCCACCATCTTTGATACAAACTCATCATCCAGGATAATGGTTTCAGAAACTACACAATTCCCAAAAATTCTTTTGTGGTAGGAGAGTTACCACAATCTCCCAGATCACGAGGGCGTCCACAAGCAAATGAAGCCTCCACATCTCAAACATCCCCTGAAGACTATCCCAACTTCATAAGTTTGGGAGACCTTGGCTAAGAATTCATAGAGGAGGACCCATCTCATCTCCTATATCAAGATGATAGACCAACAGACGATCTGCCAATGGATGACAGAAGCAAAGGATTGCAAGTGATGCTCGCAATGGGCTATGATAGAAACTAAAGACTTGGACAAAATGACAATGGGATTATAATACCTATCATTCCAAAGACACAAATGAGAAATCATGGCCTCGGATGTACCCCTCCAATTATAACCATACGTGGCCGAGGTCCTCTAGTTAGAAAGGTCAATAATCCTCCTCAGCAATCCGTAGCCGAACTTCGCTTACCCGTATCTACAAGTCAAGTCATAGACAACTTCACATTTGACATAACTGACGTCTGTAGTAGTAGCAATGACGAGGATCCCATATCCAACCCACCTAGGCTCTTCGAGGATACCACCCTTCTCATGATTAGCACCTTATCGTTTGATTCAAACCATCAAAATCATGAAATCCGCCTAGTTTACCCCCAACTCATCGATTATGACCAACGAGGACCACCAGTTCTTGACACATTCAAAAATGATGAGGCACTCTCAGAATTCATGGGACTATAGGATAACATTCCATGTGGGGATCACAAAGCAGGATTCATCATTGAGCTAGATACACAAGCCTATTATGGGGAAATGATTGAATCCCTCAGTCACAAAAGTGAGAAATTACTTGAATCATATCTAAGTCCTTGAGTGAAAACCACACAGTGGCACTCTCCGACATGAAAAAAAGTAAAAAGAAAGAACACATCCAATGGTGAAAAACTCTCTGAGGTGCCTGAGGATGGAGGATTCAATATTCCTTTCTGAGCTCTTCATTAAGAAAAATCAACAATCCTAGCAGAAAAGTGTAATCCAGTTAATCTAGGAATAGAGGAGACCCCGCACATCACATTCTATGCGGAATTGTTTCTATCAAAAGAACAAGAACTCCTAGAAACCTTCTTAAGAGAGAGACAAGTTAACTTTGCATGGAGCTATGCAGACATGCCAGAGATCGATCCAGAAATTATAGTTCATCATCTAGCAGTGTATCCTAAAGCAAAGCCTATCAAACAAAAGCTTAGGAAAATTCACCCTTAGATCGCCTTGCTATTCAAAATGGAACTAAAGAAGTTATTAGATGTAGGATTTATTCAACCGATAGATTATCCAGAATGGGTGTCAAACCTAGTGCCTATCTCAAAACCCGATGGGGGCATCAGAATCTTCACAAACTTCAGGGATTTAAACAAAGCATGTCTAAAAGATGATTTCCCATTGCCCAACATTGACATGATCATAGATATGACGATGAGACATGAAATGCTTTCCTTGATGGATGGATTCTCAGGATACAGCCAGATAATGATTGCTAAAGAAGACCAACATAAAATGGCCTTCACTTGTCCATGGGGGACTTACTACTAGAATATGATGCCATTTAGCTTGAAGAATGTAGGAGAAACATACCAAAGAGCCATGACCTTAATCTTCCATGACATGATCCATAAAACTGTCAAAGATTATGTTGATGACATACTAGCCAAATCTAGAAAGAGGAAGGATCACATAGCAACTTTGAGTACTATTTTTGATGGGCTGGAGGAATACAAGGTCCAATTAAATCCAAAGAAGTGCATCTTCAGAGTACAATCAGGAAAGTTGCTAGGATACATAGTGTCAATGAGAGGTATTGAGGTAGATCCATCAAAGGTAAAAGAAATCCTTGAGATGGAGGCACCCAAAACATTGAAACAATTGAGAGATCTTCAAGGCAGCCTTTATTCCATCTAAAGGTTCATAGCACAGCTAGCAGATAAACGGAATCCACACTCTCACCTACTTCACAAGGGAGTAGTGTACAAGTGGGATAACAAGTGTGAAGAAGCCTTCAATAAGATCAAAGAATACTTACACCACCAGTCCTAATGCCACCAATCCCAAGAAAACCATTAATTCTCTATGTTTCAACAACAGCAGTAGCCCTTGGCACTCTCCTAGCTCGACATGACGAAAACGAGACAGAAAGGGCCATCTATTATATCAGCAGAACAATGGTCGATCATAAGCTAAACTACTCATTCATTGAAAAAGCACGTTTAGTAGTAGTTTTTGCTTCATAAAAATTTAGACATTACACGTTGGCACAAAAAATAAAACTCATCACCAAAATTGACCCTCTCAAGTACTTACTATCAAAGGAAATGCTCACTGGGAGAATGACTAAATGGGTCATGATACTATGAGAGTATGACATTGAATACGTAGAGCAGAAAACAATTACATGCCAATTCATCGCAGATCATCTTGCTAAAGCACCAATCTATTCAGAGAATCCTCTCATCTTAGAGTTTCCAGATGAATCTATCTTCAACCTCAACATAGCTGACCACTAGAAACTTTACTTTGATGCCTCATACACGCAACATGGATCAGGAGCCAGTGTCTTCTTTATCACCCCACAAGGGGACTGCATACCAAGGTCCTATAAATTGGCATTCCCCTGCACCAACAACATAGCAGAATACGAGGCTTTAACCATAGGTCTCAGAATAGCAGTGCAGTGGCACATCATGGCCCTTAGAGTATACGGAGACTCTCAGCTGATAATAAACCAAGTGAACGATGAATACCAAACTAAGGATGATAAGCTCACTCCATACAAGAAACTAGTGGAGACTCTCAAGGAATCCTTTATCGAGATCACATTTGAGCAGATACCCAGAGCCAAAAATAGAGCAGCAGACGCCATGGCAACAATTGGATCCCTACTGGATATTCCTCGCAATGTTCTAAAACATGAATTCTTGGTAGAGCAGCTTCTCATGCCTGCATTTGAGGTACCAGAATCAAAATTTTTGTGTGAGATCATTGGTCCCGATGATCCCTGGTACCATGACATTTATACCTACCTGAGAATAGGGGTCATACCTGCCGATTTACCTTCAACCTTAAAACAAACCTTTGTCAAAAAGGCATCCTGATTCATCATCCTAGGAAATACCTTATACCGTAAAAGCATAGAGGGAACCTTATTACGATGTTTAAACATTGAAGAGGCATTGACCGCTTTAGCTAAAGTACATAATGGCATCTGTGGTTCACACTCGAGTGGAATGACCCTAGCCAAGAAACTACTGAGGATGGCGTATTATTGGCCTACAATGGAAAGAGAAGCACATGACTATGTTAGAAGGTGTCTACAATGTCAACAGCATGGGGACCTCATCCATGCTCCAGCTCAATAACTTCATCCCATCATCACACCATGGCCCTTTTTGTAGTGGCGACTCAATCTCATTGGAAAAATCACTCCCACTTCATCTAATGGCCACATGTTCATCATAACTTCCACTGAGTACTTTACCAAGTGGGTGGAATCCATACCTATGCCATATATAACCGGGAAGCAGATATCAAAGTTCATCATGAACTATCTCATTTGCCACTATGGTGTCCCACAAGCCATTATCTCAGATAATGGGACACCATTCAAGAATCAGGATGTCCGCAGCTTGTGTGAAAAATTCAAAATCCAACATCGCTTCTCCACCCCATACTATCCCCAAGGCAATGGCCAAGCAGAAGCCATAAATAAACCATTTTAAAAATCCTCAAGAAAACAATCAATGACGCAGGTTGTGACTAGAATCTACAGCTCAATCCCACCCTTTCGGCCTACCGAACCAACATCCGCACACCCACCGGTGCCACCCCCTTCTCCTTGGTCTACGGATCAAAAGCAGTACTCCCCATTGAGATCAAGCTCCCATCACAAGAATATCACTACAAAACCTCATCACGTATGAGGAGTACCAAGTATCAAGATTGAATGAGCTGGAGCTATTGGATGAGCGGCGTATAGACGCTTTAAATCATTTTCAAGTCTATCAAAATAGACTCAAGAGGAGCTATAACAAGAAAATCAGAAGCAGAACATTCCAAGTCAGAGAACTGATACTAAAGGAGAATAAGAACATCCCAAATCCAAACAGTAAAGGTAAATTTGAACCCAACTGGTTGGGACCATTTGCTATCACAACAAGATATGAGTCAAGGGCATATCATTTATCAACACCCGAAGGGGAACCTCTGCAAGAGCCCATGAATAGCTCTCATCTCAAAAAAAATTATGCCTAATCTTTCAAGGAATAAAACCAAAAATTAAAAAAAAAATAGAAGATGTCCTGAAGAAACAATTACCTTGGCAAAAACCTAGCAAACAGGCATCTTGGTGATAACAAAAAAAAGCAAAAAAGCAAAAAATCCAAAAAAATTAGAAAAAGGATTAAAAAAATAGTAAAGAGAAAAATCGTCCTTTAGTGAAAACTACTTCGGTGGCACTTTGGACAGGTACCTTGGTGAAAACCTGGCAAAAAGGCACCTTGTGTAAATAAGCACTTTCCATCCACCAGGATCTTTATGGCTTGTTCTACATCATCCATCCATTACATTTCCATCATCCATCACATTTGAATATTCATCCATCACTCATCCATCCACATCCGCACCATAGCTTGGTCATGTGTTCGTATCATGATCCCTCCTAGTACTACTCGGCCCATTCCCAAGGTCAGTTTGTCCTGCCTTTATCGGAGTAGTCTATTGCATCATGTTGGGGGCATGTTCTCATCAAATTGGATTCGTGTATATTCTTGAATTCCTAAAATCAGAAAATCCAAAAAATCTAAAAACATCAAAAAATCACCAAAATCCAAAAACATTCAAAACATATCAAAATCCAAAAACAAGTAAAAATTCAGTCAAAAATTCAAAAAATAGAGTTGTCTTGTCGAACTACGGGTCTCTGAGCCTTGAACGTAGGTAAGGTTGATCTTTGATCATCCCCTGAGACACTTAGGTCAGTCCTTTAGCAGTCTGTCATAATAAACTGACATTTCATCATGTATATCATCATCTATAAACCGGTCAAGTCGTGAGTCGAACTACATGGTCTCTGCGTGTATAACGTAGGAAAGGCTAATCTGTTGATCAGCCCCCAAGGTCCCTAGGATGGGTCTTTAGGTTAGTCTCTTGGTCAAAATCTCAGAAAACCCCAAAACATTTGAAAATCAAAAATCAAAAAATTTGAAAATCTCAAAAATACCAAAAACAACATCAAAACATTGCAAAACTCCAAAAACATCCAAATATTTGAAAAAATCCATCTGTCTCATCTCGCTTTCACCCGCAATAACATCACTCATAATAAATAATCATCATCCTCAACCTTTGGTGAAACAATTGGAAACAAGTCTAGCAAGTTAAAAGTGAAAACTCAAAACATCAAGTCTCAGGTTTAAGTTAGTATGTAAACAAGTTGGTCAACTCTTTGTGTGGATAACCTATCATCCAATCAATCCCATTTCAAACATTTGACAACATCATGTCCTAGGAGGTATCCTTCCTACAATGGGCATCATCAGAAAGAACACTTAGGATAAATGAAATGACGTGTCGCCATCCACCAACATGTCCTAGGATGTATCCTTCCTACAATGGGCATTATCTTTTGGCAATATTTTTGGTTCTTATCCTTGAAAACACATTCCCTTTTGGTTAGCGGTATTGAAGAACATCAGCTTGTTTGTTTACTTTATCATTGTCTTTTGACTTATCTTATTGCGCTCATTCCAAGGACCTCTCAATGATATCTGAACAAAGGATTTAGAGAAATAGGAATGGGGCAATGATCATTATCTTGTCTGCTATGCTTGTTGGATGTTCTTGTAATATAAGTTGGTGAATACTTTCTTTGCTAGAAATGTATGGAGGGTATTTTGGATAGCTTGTTGACTATTGCATTGATAGGTTATACCTTTCCATGTTTTGGTCTAAGATGTTTAAAACTTCTAAAGTGCATCCTATCAAGGTTTTTGTATGTTAGGTGTGAACAAGAATACTCCTATCTGTTTGTCAAGTCAAATTCCATCACACTAGGTATAATTCCATCCTGGTTCTCTATACCTTGATGCATCATACCAAATGTGTTATCAAACATAAGAAAATTGGCCCTTTAAAAATCCTAACTCCTCGGCAAGTAGTCATCATCATTTGCATATTCATCATCTTATGTCTTGTTGAAATGTCTTCTTCTCTTTCATCCCTTCTTTCTCATCACACTAACAAGATACTATGACAGTTAATCATCATCATCATCATCGATCTTGCATCCACAAATCATTAGCATATAGGAAACACATGCATTGCATTTTCATCATCATATAAACATGTTATTATAAGCATTTTACATAAATAAGCACATCCATTTTTCACCACATTACATCCCTTTGTCATCACACTACATCCACTTTTTCCATCACATTGCATTCATCACATAAACCATCGTATAACATTCATTTGCATGAAACATTTCATAATCATTTCACATTACCATCTACCGCATAATCAAACATAATAGGTACGAGAGAATTATAGATAATCCATTGCATTATAAGCATACATATTCACATCACATAAACATCATAAAGTCATCTCCCACATTACATTCATTTTGCATAAAGCATCACCATACCACTTTGCATTAAATACATCACATACATTACATTATCATTTAACATGTTTAGGATAATATATTTTTATTCTAAGCATCTTAAAACCATCTCATTTACATCATCAATACATATCATATAAAGCATGACCATTGCATTCACATTGCATCATACATAATCATAAAAACATACATATCGTCCATCAGTCATCCATATCATATAGAAAATCTCATAAATAACCACATCGCAATAATTTTTTCATTTCATTGCATAAATCATTCCATAAAATTATAAACATTCAAAGCATATAGGAACATAAAATTCCATTTCATTAAAAGCATTCATCCATCCATAATCATTATATAAGCATGATTCACATATCATTTCGCGTATACACCATAGATCATCTCCATATCATTTTGCATATTACATTATCCATTTCATATCACATATCATATCATTTACATCAACATAAATAAATCATCATATAGATTACATCATCATCCATCCATATTGCATATCATATAAATCCATCTGCATATCATGAATAAACAACATAATATAAGATCTATTCATGATGCATACATCATCAGAAAGAAATGCATCCATATATACATCGCATCACACCATAACATGATTGCATAGCATATAGAAATAGAACCATCCATAAATGCATAAATAAATGATACACATAACACCATATCAAAATCATCTCATATATATATATATATATATATATATATATATATATCATCATCACCGGGTAACTGTCATAGTACAAAATAATCAGATCATTGTACATGTGTGTCAATGAGTACAAAAAGGCCCAACGGGCTATAAAAAATGAGCCCATATGGCATGAAAAATATCATCTCGATCAAAGTGAGGTCTACCCATCCTGTTTGCTACCCTCGCCCCTATCACCATGACCCTCTACTGGTATGTGGCTGGTCCACTGTGAGTAATCTGGGGCCAACTCTGCTTTGGGTACGGCCTGATGATAATGCATACGATAATAGTCTGCCTCCTAGATGGCCTCCTTGTAAGAGTGAAGGGACACTATGCTCTAAGAGGAGGAGGCTTCCATGCTCTCCAACTGTTGTCTCTGGCCCATCTCTGTGGCTGCCTCTAGCTCTATAGCCTGCATCTGCAAAACGGTCTGGTCTCTCTTGATCCTGGCCTGATCCCTCTCCCCCATCAAGGTCTGAACTTGAGCCTATAGCTATGCAATCAGTGCATCTTTGGGATCTGGCTGCCCTACTAACTGTGCTCGTGTGGGCTGCACGTGAGGCTAATCCTCACCCTCAGCTCGTGGTGGTGCCTATGTCTGATCCTGCTGCCTGGCTGGCACCTGCTCTTGGTCCTGCATCTGAACATCACCCTGGACCTGCTAAACTAGAGCCACGAGTGGCTGATCCTACCACACACCATCTCTATGTCCTCGTCCTCTCCCTTTGCCCCTCGATCTCCACCGAGCGGAGGGTGCTCCTAGAACTGTCAACCACAGGGGTGGCCGAAACCAATCTTTGAAGGCCTGTGTCACGCCTGGATCTGCGAGTCCCTGATCATATACCCAAGGTCGGGCCACTAGCTATCTGAAGCTATCTACTACCTTAGAAGCAAGAATTTATCACCCCCACGAACCCTGTGATACAGTGTGGGAAAATATGGCCACATAGTCATCATCTCGCTGATCCTATGCTTCACTAAATTGACGTTGGACTCACCCTAGCAAGTATCTCTCCACCATCGTATGCTCCCGCCCCTGCATAAAGTGCTCCTAGTGGGTAAAGAAAATTTGCTCAGCATTGTCGGCCCATCCAAGGCAACCAAGGTATGGGCGCCATGTAAAAACCTACATCTCATCCAGGACCCTCCTCTAGTGAGGAATCTCGTGCTTGCCCGTGTGTGTAAAGGACACACCACCTCTATAACGCCACACTAGGGGATCATCAAGCGCCATCGATACTACAACGACTTGTGGCCAAAGAATAGCGATGTGCTCCCACGCCCACACGTGGAGAAGTGTAACACCTGCTCCTAGTGATCTGCCATCGAGGTAGACGTACTCGTGTAAGTCCATGTAGAGTGAGGTAAGAAGAACAAGCCCCCATGCAAAACAGACTCGTCTATCACGAACCATCTGCTCCCAATAGAGTCCCCAGTCGGGACTAAAATATCGGCCTCATCGATCTGGGCAACGAGACCTGAGATGATCACTACAACCACTAGATGAAATGATGATGTGAGTGTCCTATGGCACTCCAGATCTATCTAGCCCTCGCAGAACATAACCTCATATGTGGCGAGGACTGAATGACAGGCATCTCATCTAGCATCCATATCAAAAATAACTCATCGATAATGAATCAACAATCTAAGGATGCACCACACGTCCTCTAAGGTGACGGTGGCCTCGCTAGTAGGAAGGTGGAAGGACGAAGTCTCACTGTGCCATCTCTCGGCAAGCGCTAACATCATCCCAAGGTGGGTCTGCATGGGAATTGTGTATGCAATATACCATAGTCCCATGTCCCACAGCCGATCCTGCTCCCTGTCGCTAAGGTCTCACAGGTAACTGAAAATATCCCACGATCTATGGTCCCAAGAATAGAGCTCCCTCATTGCGTCCTGCACCAGGAAAGGTCACCATGTTAAAAAAAATTGAAAAATTTCATTATGAGCGTCCAAAAAACCATCCCAGCGTCGCTATTTGTGAAGGCGTCGCAGTTTGAAATTTTCAAACTGCGATGCTGGAGCACTAAACTCTGAAAGAGCACCACCGCGGTGCACTTTTCCACCAAGCGGCATAGTTTGGAAAGATTTTAGTTTAAAAGAGAACCGTCACGTTGCACTTTAAAATGACCCCGCTGGTGAGGGCATGAGCATCAGAGTTTGCAGTTTGTTTCCAAACTCCAAACTCCACCGTCACGGCGCAGTTTGCAATGGTGAGCAAGTTTGGAACACTAAGCAGTGCAGTTTGTTTTTTGAGCAGCGCTATATAGCACCGCTACAAAAGAACTAAGTTTAAAAGCATTAAATGAATGCAAAAAATGAAAAACAAAGCTCAAGTAAGGATCACTTACCAGTGCCCCAATGTCGGGTGGTCACTGCTATGTCTGGACTCAGTCAGAAATGTGTATCAGGAGTTGTCATTGCACCATCTCATTGGAACGTCAGAGCTCAAATCTCAAATTTTCTAAAAGGTTGTGTGTGAAAATGAATTGAAAGTGACCCCTCGGAGCCCTTTTAAGCTTGAAAGTCAGGGTTTTTTCACCCTTTTTGGCTATCCTGGTAGGGTTTTGAACTCTTGAACTTTTTTTTGTCTGGTTGAGGCCTGTTTTAATCGTTTTATTGCGTTTAGACACATTTTTGGCCTCCTAGAGCCTTTCTGGAATTGTCGTGTGCCTTGTCCTCTTTTTTAGCGAGATCACCCAAAAATCAAAATTTTTGTCCAATCTCTCGAGGGGGCAGTATGGTAGCATGTTTTCTCTCGCCGGCAGCAGTGGGGCAAGATTTTGAAAATGAAATTTTTTGGCTTTGATCGAGACCATTTATTCTTTGAACCAACGAAACAAGTGCATTACTTCAAACAGGGGAAAAATGTAGACACGTAAAATATACTGATTGACATTGAACATCTAATCCTGACCACTAACATCGTTTCATCCTGAATCATCCTTCGGTCTAACCATTTAATCAAATGCCTTTATTTGATTAAATTCATCAATATTCCTCTCTTAATTAAATAAATTAGTTATCTAATTAAGTCATCATTTCTCGATAATTAAATTAACCATTCTGATCTAATTATCCTATTTAATTAAATAATTAATTTTATTTGATTAAATCTCTAAAGTCTATCTATTAAATTAAATAACTTAAAACCTTATTTAGTTTAATCTAACATCATCTCTTTTAATTAAATAAATCAAAATTCCTTATTTAATTAATCCTTTATCACATTCTTCTTATATTTGATTTAAATAAATCCACAAATTTAAGTCAAATAGGTCACATCATTTAATCTCTTCATTAAATTAATTAAGCTTGATTAATTTAATCTCTTCTCAAGTCCCATCCTCCATCTTTTACACTTGCATATGAAAATAGAGTTATTTGATTTATTAAACCTCTATTTTCTCCAACAAGGCATCTTTTAAGGAATATTCCTCAAATTTGAATTCAAAATCCAAGTGGACTTTGTCCTTCCAACAAGGCATTTACTCCTCTTACAAAGTCTTTTTTCCTTGAGCCAAGTGGCATTCAATGCACCTTCTTTCCCTCTTACATGTCATTTCAACAAATTCAAAATTCAAATATATGCATTTATTGACACATTCTTCAAAACTTACACATCCTCCATCCACTCACAAGTTGACAAGTGGCACTTTACCATTGGCTAATTATTAGTCCCACATTGCTCCATTTTGGACATTCTTCCATCTTCTCATTCTATAAATAAGATGCTAATCTCCTCATTTCATCATCCACAATTTGAGTAAACTTACTATGCTCAAATATTTAGCAATCTTCATCCATATTTTCAAATTTGTAGCTAGGTTATGCAGATTTTTGTTTTGAAGCACCCATCACTCTTCATCAAAGTGGATCAAAATCTTCATCAAATCATCAAAGCTAGCATTGGAGTTGGGAAAGGGCCAATTTTCACATCAAATTGGCACCAATTCCCTCAAGAGATCAAGAATTTACATTTTCTTTCATAAGATTTAATCTCTTTTGTTGATTTCTCATTGTATTGCTTTCATTTTCCTATTTAGAGCATTGATAAATGGATTTATTGAGGAATCTACATTCTAACTCGCATTGAAGCTAATTTGTTGTTTGTTTACTGTCTTATTGCAGGTTTAGGATCTAGGTTCACAGTAATATCCATTGAAATGGCATAATGATCAAATCCAAGAAGAGTTAAAATATCTTAAGATAACACATAATCCCGAATAAACCAGTTTTGAGTAACAAGAAACCTATCCAAATGTTCTACAATTTGTAAGAAATTTTTCCTTCAATTTGTCCAGGTATACAAACCTTTTGTAGGTATAATATCTTCCAATGCATTACTCATAATGAAGGACTTAAATTCATCAATTAATCTTTGTGGAGGGTAGATCCCTCCTTTTTTTTCTTCCAATGAGGCTATTGCATTGAATTCACCTGCCAACACAATTTTACCATCACCTATTCCAACTAATATTTGTGTAATATCATCCCATAATCGTTTCTTGTCTATTGTGGATGTCGAGCCTAGATATTTAATATGGGCAAAGCTTCAAATCAAAGTTTTGCACCTCCAATAACTGCCAATTGTTATCACTTTTTATTGAAACTACCTTAATGACCTTGGGATTCCATAAAACTACTAGACCCCCAGAGGTACCTTGGGCTTGTGAATGTGATAAATTCCACTTTTCCATTTCTAAATTGCTGCTTCAGAAGTATTTTCTAAATTTTTTGTCTCTTGAAGCAAAATTATGTCCACTCCACAAGCATCTAACTAATGCTTGATTTGAGCTCATTTGTCAGAAGCATTAATGCCCCTGACATTCCATGAAATTATATTCATTGCACTTGAGGAGAGCAATAGGCTCTCCTCGGGCACTTGGTCACAAACATAACAATATTTCCATCAAGAGTTTTTTGAATCCCTGTTGCTATCTCTTCCTTCAATTTATCCACATTGGAATTTCTACCTCTTACCTGGAGATTTCTTTAACACTTGTTGGCTTGCTAGAGATTTTGAAAGAGAAAAGGTTTGACAATAATCAAACTCTGTCAATTGATCATCCTCACTATTTACCCATGCCACCATGGATCCAATTGTAGGACCCTAATCTGGTACCAATAATTCTTCCTTCAATTCTACCACCTTGGGATTTCTCCCTCTTCTCCCTAGGTTTGTAGCATTATCGACCTTTCCTAACATTAAAAATTGGCTCATGCTCCAACTCATCCCACTTATCCACAATTTACAAAGCATTCATCCCAGTAACTTTTGATGTTGACCTTGCACTTAACAACACAACTTCATCCCCCTTTGAGATTACATCTGCTAACTCATCAAATAGGTCTGAACCAATTGAATAAAGTAGCTCTTAAGCTAACTCATGATCATATTTTTTAGGAACTATACACTTTGATACTTCATTTTGGGTTTCCCCTTCATCAACGATGAATGAAGTTTTGTTGCAAGTTGGATTCCTTCCCCAAACATCAATTTTTTAATAGTATCATTCATATATTGTTGCAAAATTTGTGAAAGAGTCAAATTATACAAATGCAGAATTAGTTTGATGCTCTTTTTCAAAAGAGTAAACTGCTTTTGTGTTAGGGTGAGCTGGAAGCATGAAGAATCCTTGTTTACACCAAAAACTATCATTTCATATTCCTTAGTGACCTTGCCTTTTGTATATGCCTTTGATTGTTCTTACCTCACTACTCCAATATGTAAATTTGATTGTTGCTCCTTAGTTTTTGAGAGACTACCTTAGATGATGTATTTTCCTGACATACCCTCTCTTACTTCTCTATCATGTTACATTCCTCCCTTTATGTACAAATACTACTGTAGTGTTCCAAAAGATGACACTTTGTGTAGGTGTTTTCAGTTGTTTCTACTATAATATGTTGTGTCCACGAGCCATATTTTGACATTATTTGTATTTGAGCAGGCATTGGATTTGTGGCATCTAACATTATACAAAACCTTACCGTCTTTGATGGATTATGAAAAAAAGACTAGTCATGTTTACGAAAAATCCCTATTTGATTTGCTATTATTTCTATTAGTTGCAGTTCTCTATATTTCAATGCTAAAGCCTGCAATTGTATCCAAACAGGTCTAAACCTAATGGCTAGATCATCTAGCTTAAAGTTTGGAAACCAAGGTTGCATATAAAGACCAAATTCCTCAAATACCTAGGACTTAACTTTGAAAATAGAATGTTGGAGCTTCTAAAATCTTGATGGATTTTCTCTCTCTCCATGGGTCTGGTCTACCTCTTTGATAAACCCTTGTCCTCATAGGTGAGTAGAGTTTTATTTGCAAAAGCTTGCAAATGTTATATTTTTAGGTTGACCTGTTTGATTGGTCATCAACCCCTTAAGTCATCTATCGAGCCATCCAGTACATCAGTCTACCGGCCCCATTAGCCCGAAGAACTAATCATCATTTTCCCACCATATCAAGTCTTTTCCTAAAGTCAGGTTTTAAATTTTAACCTGATGAATTAATCCTTAAGTCATTAACCCTAGTGGTCATGTCACTGGCGGCTTAGCCAAGGGATTTTCATTAAATACTATCTGTGTTGTGTGTAGATTTTGAAAATTCAAGGATCAGGGAGAAGATCTGGACCGTACCCTGCCAGCCCATGGGAGTTAAGTGCCAGTAAGATAAATGCAGTGAGGTTGGTGAGAAGTTGGCGTGTGTCCATGCAAAGTACAAGACCCACTCCCCACTATCACTCCCATGGCCCGAAATCTTCAATGAGCGGCTAAGATCGATCTAGCGAAATGATCTTCACCATTCCCCGTTGGCTCGTTGGATTAAAATGAAAGGTGGTTATGACTAGCAAGATCAGCGAGATCCCAACCTACTCAAACCGTGGACCCGCGCACTATTAAGGAATCATTTGACATGGAAGAACTCCATTGGCTATAAAAAATTTGGTGGAGCACTATTGGAAATTAAACATGGTCAGACAAAGGTTGGTTGTCTGATCATCCATCAAGGTAGAAGATTGATGGATATCATTCAAAGTTGGAAAATAACACGTGATGTCATTTTTACTCTATGCAACCAGCTCGCATTAATGGCTAACATCCTATAGAATGATTGAGTTGATCTCAATTCATGTGGAGATGCAAATGCTGGTAATCATGAAGAATAGTCTATGTATTTCCATGCAAATGGGGAATTAAATGGTGACAATACATCTATCAACGAGTTTCCTGGGTTAAGCATGCATGTTAGACATTCATTGTGAATTTCATTGCTCCATGTGATAAATATAGAAGGAATAGTTGCTATTCATGTCATGTACACTTAGCAGTTAGAAGTATGATTGATTAAGGCAAGGTAGTGTGAGCAATTATCATAGAAGAAAAATGAGCAAACCAGTAAGGAAGTCTACTCGCTTGAATTCCCAGAGGTCTGGTTTTGATGCACCAGAAGCTGCTCCAGCCATGGAGGCCAATATTTTCACTAAAAATCCAAGACTCTCACCTAGTAGGTATAGTCAAAGGCTACAATTCCAAGATGATGCTACAGGAAAATCGGATGACAAAGGAAAGAGCCCATTGTGGTTTCCCATGGGAGCACAAAGAAAAATAATGTATGGGTGTGGCTCCATTAGATGCCAACATTCGCCTATTGACCTTATGAGAAGCTCCTCTAAAATCGAGACTAACTCTGACTACTATCAGTATTTAGCTCTTTTGAATGATGGTTTGCCCTCTGATGAGGAAGTGATATCTATTGTGTCATTGGCGGTCAAAACCCCTAGTGGGAAGACTAGAACAGTGTTGGGCAAAGAAAAGAAAGATGAGGAAGCCTCCTCTGGAAATGACTAGGATTGGTCATGTGTATTGCGGGCGTGGCATTGGTAAATGTGGGATGACGGGTAAATAAGAATTTGTTGTGTGTGGGGTCTAAATTTTTGTGTTGATGTAATTTGTTGTGGTGGTCCTATTTTTTGCGTGCATGGCACATTTTGGTATTTGACGTCAGTTGTGCGCCCTCATTGCATTTTGGATACCTGGTTTGTTGTGGCGCAGATGGCAACAAAGGGAATTTTGGCGATACTTTGCATTTCCCTTCTCTAGCGGCAGTTACATTTTGGCTTTCCCCAATTGCTCCATGTTTTACAGATTCAACATGTGAGAGTTTTGAAATGCAAGTAAAATGTAGTTAAGATTTTGATGAAATGAAAATTTGTAATGAAACTGCATTTGATCCCGAAGCTTGTTGCTTCCCTTGTGCTATAAAAGGGAAACCATGGCTCATTTTCAAAGGATGGAAAAAATATGGTTAGGTCTAGGTCGGGTGTATATGAGTTTCACAGTAGGAATAGAATAGCTTGTCAGTTTTTTAAGCTTTATGAAAGAACTCATACAATTAGCTTAAATTGTTCTATAGACATGACCTAAAATATAAGCAAATATATAATTCTAATATATTTCTCTCCTTTTGCAATTTTAAGTGAATTTTGAATGAAATATTAATGGTATTTCTATTCTACTTTGAACATTTGTTCGAATGTATGTCTTAGTTCTTTGTTTTGATTCAAGTAATCAATTAAATACTTAAATGGAGTCATGAATTTACATTCATCTACAAAGTATTTGATAAGTAGTAATGTATCAGAAAATCTAAGCTCCATAATGCAAATTTATTGTGAGAGTAGTCTATTCCATTGAATTCTTAGGTCATTTATGTTTTACTGGTTCTTGTATGCGTGATTTCATTTGCCCAATAAATAAGACATTGATCTGTTCCTTAATGATTTACCTAAGGGGTTAATCAAACAATCATTTAGCAACCAACCTGAAGCCAAGGTTTAAATTCATTTAAAATTCATTAATTCCAAAGTTCATGTGTGTTAATTCTCATTAAGAATGTCTTTATTTTGATGAATGGGTGGCAAATTACTTAGAAACAAGCCAATTTCATAGTAATTGTGCATAATTATCCTTCATTCAAATATGATTTGTGTAAATTTTTTGTTCTACAAATAAAAACCTCAAGTGAGCACACTAGGAATACCCTCCTTGGTCCCACAGAGCCTAAAGTGTAGAAGATCTCACTATTGACTAGATCTTGTTAGTTGGCCATTCATTTCAAGAGTCTTGAGTATAGGAATTAGCTATTCCTTAGAGATGTCTTAGGTGCAGTGGAAAACACCAACAAAATGGTGAATTTTTTAGGGATTTCTCATTCTCCAAAGATGTAGATACAAAATACAAAGTCAAATGGTGATTTAATCCAAATGCTCTCAAATTCTTGAACCTGGTTTACAATCTGTGTGCAGTAGGCATTAAAGGATCTGAGCATGACTTTGTTGTGGAAGATAGCCTGGAACCTATTTTATTTTGCAAAGAAGCTTCATCTTATTTAAAGATTTTTCCTCTGAAGGGAGGTGGCGACTCTGACTCAAAGAACCTGTTCAAGCATACACCAATTTTTTGGATCTTTGTCCCTAATGTTAAGAAACACTTCATAGCTGCTAGCATACAGGTACTCTTGTAAAATTTAAAAGAATTTTGAGCATTTTACTGGTAATTTCATCATAAATTTCTAATGCTTGACATGAAAATGATTCCCTAATAAGTTATTTAGCACTAGATCAGGGAATATTCAAGAATTTTAGCATGCTTCATAAATAAGTTGAAATTTATGTAATAGAGTGCAAGAAGCATGTCATACTATAGATATTAGGCAGCCTTTGTATGGAATACTTGTGCTAAGATCTTGGGATTATATTTTTAAAAGGAATTGAAGCAATGTTGTACTATAAATTGCATAAATATTTTAAATTCCTTTTTAGGAATTGGGGGTGAGTTTCCAATTTGTGCCACCTGGCATAAGTATGGACAAAAACATACAAGTCAAGTAGTCTTGGGCCCATCACAATGGCTTTTGTGCTGATAGGTACAGAGCTATCAACTTTGACAATATTTGTGGATATTTGAATGTTATGCCACCCAATATTAGGGATGAGATACCAAAGTTTGGTGGTGAGAAACCTAAATAAAAAATTCAACATGTGCAAGAATTTGAAGATGTAGTGATGAAGCTTTTTGTTCAATCACTAAAGGGAGATGCAAGATATTGGTTCTCCTTTCTTCCTACTGCCTCTATACATTGTTGGAATGAATTCAAAGCCACTTTCCTAGAGAAATTTTGTGATAGGATTAACCCAAGTGTGGCAAGGAGAAATTTCATTGAATTCTCTAAAGATAGAGAAGAATTGATCCCAGCTTTCAACCTTAGATTTTCCAAGGCAATAAGAGATATCCTTGAATACATAAGACCAAATGATGTAGAATGCTTGGTTGTATATTTAGGGGTGTTTGATAGAAAGATGAGTTTCCTATTGAGGGACAAGGAACCAATTACATTACAACAAGCTTATCAGGAAGTTGTAAATATTGAGAATAATCTGAAATACTCAATTATGAGATCTGTAGTGACTAGTGTTGCTAGCTCTAGTAGTGTCCAAACAATCCAACTGGGTCAGTTAGAAAGTAAAGAGGTTCATCAAGATGAGGACCCTTTAGATATTGTGCTCACATCATTCTCAAGAAGTGCAGATCAACCATCAACCTCTAGCCAACCATGTAGGGGAGGGAAGGACTTGATGTTGTCTATTGGAAAATTGTGTGACAAAAAGACATACAAATGAGTCACCATATGATTTGTTTTCAAGATTCTTGGATATTTTTATGGAAATCCCCATAGGGCTTAAGCCTAATGAAGTGATGTGTATTAACCTATTTTGTGAAGCCTACACACCAAGATCAAGTCAATGGCCTAAAGACGTGAAGCCTCAAAGCATTGATCAGGTAGTGGATAGGATAAGTATGGTTGAAGAAGCCGAACATGGTTGTATGTATCCCATTGTTTCCCATAATGAGGATAATGGCTATCACAATGAGGAGAGATAGAGAATAACCTTGACAGGTCAACAAGAAGCATCAATGCTTGGACAATTAGAGATTGAATGTTTTCATTTCACAAACAGTCTAGAGACAAATGCACCTAGCAGTGATGAGGATGAAGAAACAAAATGTGAAATCAAGGAGGTCATATCTCACTACTCCCCTCTAGATGTCTTGAGCCATGAGCCTATGTAGGAAATACATGGAACTGCACAAATGGATCCTATGGGAATCAATCTTGTGTCATCCAGTAATAGGGTTACCTTTGATGCTCATGACAGGGCACAAGTAAGGAGTCAAAGAGGTGAAGTTAAGTCTGAACAATATTCAATTGAATATGGTTCCTCTTATGAATTAGAAATAGAATCCATGGCTTCTAGTAATGGGTATGCTAATAGCCTTGAGGGGATTTTCTTTTTAGGTAATGAACAATTTTCCTCATGTGAGGAAATTTCAGAGCATGGATCAATTGTTATAAACACAAGTGATGAAGAGGATGGTGAATGTGCTTCTCTTTGCTCCTCAAGTGACTGTACTAATCTTGAGTGCTTTGAAGACCAATTTCAAGGGATTCCTCATGATATAAGTGATGAGATACATCCAATTATGTCCAAGATGTGGAAAAAATATTTATTCAATGAGCTCACATCTGAAATTAAAGATGCAATGGATGATGTTTACTGGTGTAGGAGTAGTCCTCTGTTTGAAGACAACTCTGATGAATACTTATCACATATTACTAGCACATATGTTGCAGAGGACATATACAGGTGTCAAGGTGATAATGCTTTTGAAAATGTCAGCCCTGATTTCATAATCTTCCAATTGAAAGGGAAATCTAGTGGCACAGATATGGTGAGGATTGTCTGCCAACATTGGGTTGAACAAGTGGTCTATGATGAGCATGTTGAAGGTGGTTCATATTTGTTGGCACTTCGGGATGGTAATGTCTCATATGTTAAGGAGGATTGTAATGACTATTAGATGTGACACTACTAATAATGGATGTATAGGTGCTTCTGATTATTCTATTACAACAACCAATAATGTGTTTGAGAAGGGGGTTGAATTACCACCAGGCTATGACCTACATTGCAATAAGGGACAGGATAAGGAGGGAAAATTTATCTTCAGTGATCAATGGACTAGTTAGGTTGAATGCATCAATGTTCCAGTGACATCATGTCATGTTAAAGAGGAGCATCATATTGATTTGGCACATATATTTGATCCACATGATGAGCAATATGAAAATGCAGATAACCAAGGGAATTTTGCTAGTCAATATGAGGATGCAATTGAGTTCTTTGCAGATACTCCTTATCTTTTGGATATGATTATGGATTTCCTTTCACCAACCAAAGACAATGTTGATGAGAGGTACATGAAGGGGATGTATGGTTCTATTTTCCCTTTTCCTAATCTTATGAAAGGATTCCCAAATGTAAGCCATAGTGCTTATGAAGTTTTCAAATTTGATGAACAGCTTGGGTGTGATAATACACCTCATTATGGTGCAAAATATCAGAGGTTTTTTTTTTCAATACATATTGATGAATCCATGATGAGAAAGGGTGAATTTAGCGGTGTTATCTCAAATATTATGGGAAATATTGATTGTGATGAGGCTAGATGCCTAGAATTGCACAACATTCATGAGAATCCACCACTAGTGAAATAGGCCAAGGTGTTTGACAGAGGAAAAAAACTGCCCCTAAGTTTTGGGCACCATGGGCCTCCAATTTGAGGATCAAAGCCAATGGTTCATATGAGGCTTCTAAATTGGGTTACAATGTATTCTTTGTAAATTTTGTACATAGGGTTTGGGTTTTCTTTATTGTGTCTGCTTGCCTTGTCAAGGAAAGCCCCTCTTTTGGCCTTTTTCCCTAGTCTGCTTCACCTGAGATCTGTTTCTTGCCATACCTGCTAGGGGTGTGTGCCCCCGAGCATGAGCCGTTGTTGGAGCTTCTAAAATATTGAAGGATTTTCTCTCTCTCCATGGGTCTAATCTACCTCTTTGATAAACCCTTTTCCTCATAGGTGAGTAGTGTTTTATTCGCAAAATCTTGCAAATATTATATTTTTAGGTTGACCTATTCAGTTGGTCATCGACCCCTTAAGTCATCTCTCCAGCCATCTGGCACGTCATTCTAGTGGCCCCATTAGTCTGAAGAACTAGTTATCCTTTTCCCACCATATCAAGTCTTTTCCTAAATTCAGGTTTTAAATTTTAACCTAGTAACTTAAGCCTTAAGTCATTAACCCCATTAGTCATGTCGTTGGAAGCTTAGCCAAGGGCTTTTCATTAAATACTAACCGTGTTGTGTGTAGATTTTCAAGATTCGAGGATCAAGGAGAAGATTTGGATCGTACCTCGCCAGCCTGCAGGAGTTAAGTTCCAGCAAGATAAATGCAACGAGGTTGGTGAGAAGCCGACGCGTGTTCATGCAAAGTATGGGACCCACTCCCCACTACCACTCCCATGGCCCGAAATCTTCAACGAGCGGTCGAGATCGATCTGGCGGAATGATCTTCACTGTTCTTCATTGGCTCGCTAGATTAAAATGAAAGGTGGTTATGACTAGCAAGATAAGTGAGATCCTGACACTTGTCCCAACCTACTCGGACCGTGGAGGTCGCACACTGTGAAGGCATCATCCAACATGGAAGAACTCCATTGATTGTGAAAATTTTGTCGGAGCACCATTGGAAATTAAAGGTGGTCAAACAAAGGTTGGCTATTCAATCATCCATCAAGGCAGAAGATCAACTGATAGCATTCAAAGTTTGCAAATAACACGTGATGGCCATTTTTACTCTATGCAACCAACTTGCATTAATGGCTAGCATCTAATGAGGTAAAAATAACCTCATCCTGATAATACCATGAAGACCTGGTTCATACATACAAATCTCTATCCTCTTCCAATTAATTAAATTTTAGGAGAAATAATTGCTTAATTTTAGTAAGAACTTGTATAAACTTTATTTCTTTTGATTTCTTAAAGTAATTTTCCAATACAGATTTAATGGGTTGTTTTAAGTGTTTTGTAGATAATAATCAGTCAATCAAAGTTACAGATTGAAGCATCCAGCTGGCATGTGCTCCAGAACAGTTAGAGATATGCTGGAAATATCCTCCGGAACTTCAGGGTGATGGACCGAAGATGTTGTTCTTAAAGTTGTTATTTCTGTTATCTTTTAAATTAAAAACTTTATGGCTCGACTTGAGCCTCTTAAATATTGTGCAATAGGATTAAAGATATACGGGTTATTCGTAGATCTGTTTAGATATTTTCAATGGTTATCCATACCATCTGAAATATAGCATGTAGTTATAGTTTCTATATAAAAAAAGATATGGTCTCTGGAAGTAAGATATATAGTGAAAAGTAATGTTATACTGTCATAATGTTTCCAAAATTTATGAATAAAGAGATTGTTATTTGAAATTCTAAGTTATGAGTTATGGATGATAACTATGGTTGATAAAAGTGTTCCTAAAGTAGCTGTGAATGTGAGCTGAGAATGAATGTGTTGTCCCACGAGCTGGCCACTCGATGGGAGTAGATAAGTGTTCTCTTTTATTATACTGTTGTTCTGTAGAGAGTTATTTGAATTTACTGTTATGAAATTTTAGCTCTGAAGTATTTTTATCTTTCACTTTTGTAGTTTCTGTTATTCACTGTTAAAAATTTTACTATTAAGAAAATGTTTTATGGATTTCTATAAGTTTTTCTGCTCTTATAATTTTTCAGCTTCTTAGTTTAGTTGTTTCTATGCTTCTTAATTTAGTTATTGATCCGATGGATATTTTCGTGAAACTATTTAAGTGTCTCATTTTTCTCCAAAATCAGCACCATTAGAAAGAGCTCGACGTCCTGATTCCAACGCAACTCGAACGGAGCGAAAAGGAGTCCATTTGTGCAAGTTATGGCCAGTCAGGTCAAAGCGTGGGATTAGGGGCATCGGGAAGTGAAAAAAATGATGTCATCAAGAATTTTTGAAGTTGGCATCCGCGAGAATGCGTCGAGAACGATTACGGCAATTACGTTTCACCAAATCGATATAAGTATGCTCAATATGTTGTCAAAGTTTCGCGTTGACTTTGAAGTGTTGCGTCTGGGATCTTGCCCGGCGTCTGACGTGTTCCATCATCACCAGTTGTGAAGTGGCCGAACCAAAATCTGACATGTAGCTTCCGTTAGCATTATCTGCGGACCAATGGCCAGTGACGTAATGGCGATGATGCATTACGCGAGGTCCCTCGACTGATGAAGTGCAGGCGACGGTCGACATCGGTCGTGATCTGAGGTCCCGTCATCATGTCAGAGTCGGTGGGATTTTGCTCGGCCTTTCGGTCGGCCACGGTCCGGCCAATGATTGATATAGTCAGCACACTGTCGGCATCCTTGGCAAATCGAGATCGACCGTGTCCCTTCATTTTGCCGTGAGGCGATGGTTTGTTTTATCAAAGTGAGGTTGGGGTTTGACCACAGCGACCTCTCCGTATAGGCTACGAAGTAGATTTACTTGCCGTTAGCGTCACAACCACATCAATGCTAAATAGACTTGATTTCATTTTGTTAAAGTGGTTAGATTTGTTTGTTGGGAAGAAGCGGTAGGGTTTGGAACAGTAGGTAGGCTAACCACTCGATGATAGCTATGCGACTAAACTTTTGTCTAATTATGTATAGCCGATTCGGTGGCTTTGGTAAATGTCCATTTGAAATAGCCAGCAAAGTGTAACTCTCCTAATTTGAAATTAAAACGACAGAATCCTTTTAAAGGATTAAATCAAAACTTCCCAAATAACAATAAGCCCGAAATGAATAATAAGAAGGGCTTGGAATAATTATAGGGGATTTTAATGAGGATTTTATGAGAGATTTGAAGATTATTATGTAATTTGGAGAGATAAGGAATATATTGTAAATCAATTGGTTAGTAACCAATTTGAGAAATTTTTATGTATTTAAAGGGGTGTGAGGTGAGAATGAAGTTAAGTTTTTTTCAGGTGATGAAGTCTTGAAGCTGAGGTGATGAAAGAGAGGTCTTGTAGAGATTATTTTGAGCCATTCTTGCACATCAGAGCATTGTTATGCTGCCGAAGTTCTTAAAGAATGGTTGTGGTGCATTTGTAATTGATTCTTGGAGTTAATCAGATCGGTCTCTCTATTGGAGCGGACTGGGAGGCGTAGTCCGCGTTTGTGGCGAACTTCAGTAATCAAGCTATTTGTTGCACTTCTCTTCTTCTCTCGCTTTCTCCTCGATTTGTTAATTCCTTCATTTTGTTATTTCCCTTAAGTTAATTTTGATTTAATTAACTTGGAATAATCATTATGCAAAATTAAGCATTCAATGCACATAGTCTAGATCCTATCTGAGATCCAGTTATTATGCTTTCTAAATTAGTATACTTATGCCTATAGTTCAACATTTTCTATTTTCTCAGGAATAAATTACTTTACAATTTGATAGTTAAACAGTTTGAAGTTAGAATTAATCTTAAGTTGTTCTTAAAAGTTAGGAAACTTGAGGGAGATACTCTGGACCTCTTCTATTACAGCCTGCCTTGAACACTACCCGGTTGACAAATTGAATATTATATTCTAAAGTAATGGGACCTAACGACAGCCTATCACTTTTTGGCGCCATTGTTAGGGACCCCTTAGCTTCTTTTGCTTAAGTGTTAATAGAAGACACCTAGAATACCTTGTTTAGGACAAAAATACTATATGTGGCCTCCTTTTTTGCATGGTCAAGAAAAGAGGCCCTCACAGATGATTTATACCAAAGACCCCCCTAAAATACGTTCCAGTTATACAAAGGGAGGCCCAAGGCTTAGAAGACCATTCTGCTGATGAATTACTTGAGCCTAACCCACCCGAGGATTTCCACTATCTCCTAGAAGATCATCCTGTAGTGCAACCTATGGTCAAAAAAATTATTGTCGAGGAGCATATTCCTCTAAACATCATGGGAGATCGTAATGATACAAACCGTAATAATAATGATCCTCCACTACCTAGAACATTCACTTATCCTATTTCTCTAGATGCAGATGATGATACAACAATGAAAAACATCTCTCCATCTTTCCTTCCAACCTTTCGTGGCTTATCTTCGAAAGACCCAGACCAATTTCTTTTTGAATTTAAGGTCCTTTGTCAAACCTATGACTATAAAAATGACAACCAGAAACTGAAGTTGTTTCCTTCTACTTTGAAGTATTTAGCCATGTGCTGGTTTATGGGACTACCGTCTAGTAGTATTACAACTTGCGAAGAAATGGAGATTGCGTTCTTGAATAAATATCAGAGTTATTTTAGGGTGAGTGATCGTAAGGAAGAGTTGTTTAAACTTTGACAAAATGAGGATGAGAGTCTAGAGGACTATTTGGATATGTTTATTTTCTTATCTAAATGATGTGGGGAAATGACCATTAGTGTTGAGATTCTTAAGACTATGTTTCTTAAATGACTCGATAATGATGCAAGAAGAAGTCTTGATTTAATGGGAAAAGGTGATGTGTCTTAGTTAAACCTTGAAGACATATGTGATTTGTTTCACAATTTTTCACATACTCGGGGAGGAATCCAAAAAACAAATCTTTTCAAAGGGAATAACAAGATAGGTAAACTCTGTGAAGAAATAGAAAATCTTAAGACAGACATACTTGTCCAATTAAACACTACGTTGGATGGTATACAAGCAAAGACATGTAACCCTGAGACTTTGTCAATCTATTGTCCTAGGTGTCAAAATAAACATCTTTTACGTGAGTGCCCTTTAGATAAGGTTAATGTTTGTCAGATCTATAAGAAAAGCCACCCTACCAATCAATGTGAGATTCTTACTGATCTTAAGAATACTAAGAAAAAAACTGCTCAGGTTGAAGAAGAAATAAATGTCCTAAATCAATGCCAGGGAGGTAATTTTTCTTATGGACAAAATTCCAATCATGTATGGAGACCCCAGAATAACTGGGTTGGTAATAAATGGCCTCCATCTTGGAATCAGCCCTATCCTCCATAGCCCACTTGGGGAACTCCTTCTTGGGGATCTCCTGAATGGGAAAGTCATTCATGGGGAACTCAGCAGTGGCCAAACCAGTCACAACAACAATGGTACCCACAACACATTATTCCCCAATGGAATCAGGGACAAAATCAATTTCATACTGGTCCTAGGAGGAATCAACAACAGAATTTGTTACCACCACCTCAAAATCTTCCTTAGACTGAGCAGGTAAACCAACCTCAAATTCCAACACAACCACTTCCCAATCCAAAGAACAGTAGACAGAATACTCTGGTATATACTACTGAGCAAGATCATGTCACAGTACTTATTCAATTCATTGTGGAAATGTTCAGTTACGTTCTAGTAGGACACTTCAATCACCCACTATTGAGGAAGTAGTGGACAAACCTATTTCTCAAAATCTTGAGAAAGATACTATACTACCTATGAATATTACTGAGTTTTCAACAGCAGGAGTTGTTGGTTTACCTCAGGAGGAGGAAGGTTAGTCTTTGACTGAGTCTAGTAAACATATTTCTCCAAAGGAGAAAGGAGATATCCTTTCAAAGGAGAAAACTCAAGAACCATTTTCGAAGCGCCTGAAATCAACAATTCCAAAAGATACTCTGGAAATGTCATTAGCTTCTGAAACTGCATTAATTTAGGAAATTAAACAATTACAAATAGAGGTTCCTTTGCTGAAGGCAATAAAGGAAATTCCTAAGTTAAATAAGTTGATCAAACAACTGTGTATTAGAACTCTAGGAAGGAAACCAAAGAAAATAAATACTATACACATTGATGGTTATCTAGCTGAATTTTTGTCTGGAAATATTGTTGCTCCAAAATATGATGATCCTAGGAGTCCACTGATTACTATTACAATTAATGAGGTAGCAATACCTAATGCATTGTTTGATTTGGGAGCAGCTATTAATGTGATGACAGTGGATGCAATGGAGAAATTAAGTCTTACAAATTTAATTCCTACAACTACAGTCTTGCAGATGGAAAATCAGTCTATAGCCATTCCAAAAGGTGTTATAAAAAATGTTCCGGTTAAAGTTGATGGATGGGAATATCTAGTTGAATTTCAAATAATCCAATCACTTACACCTAAAGATAGTTATCCAATAATTTTGGGAAGACCATGGTTGGCTACTGTCGATGTTAAAATTGATTGTCGAGAAAGAGGTATGACCATTTCACATGGTCCAAATAGTAAATGTTTATTTTTATATCCTCCTGCTAAACCTACTGAATATAATAAAGTCTGGGTTGATGAACCAGAAGAATTTAGTGTGCAAGATAGTCTGGCCTCTTTGGCCATGGTAGTGATTAAACAGCATGGAGAAGAATTAGAGGATGAGTTAGTGAATGAGGTTGCACATTTGGCTATAAATTCTAGTGAAGAAGTGATAGAGGATGTACCAAAATTTCTGGGACAACCAATTGATATAAGTGGGATTGAACAAAATTATGTTACCATGGGGATGCCTTGTCCCTTGGCTAATATGATTCCTAGAATGAGTTATTTCTTTGATGATATTACAAGATTTCACCAACTTATACCTCATAGTTGTCCTCTCAACACTTTGTTACAACCAATACATACTATCACTTTGGCCTATCTAGGAACGAAAAAATTTATGTTGTTACCAAAAAAAACTGTGAATATCAATAGTTGGTTGACAGAAATACAAGAGGATAAATTATTTAATGTGCTAGTAAAAAGGTCTAAAGCTTTTGCTTGGGACTATACATACATGAGGGGAATCCACCCGAGTGTTTGTACTCATCACATTTATACTGATCCTAATATAGGACCTATTCGTCAACCATAAAGGAGACTCAACCTCGTATTAAAGGATCTTGTTAAAGTAGAGATTGAGAAACTCCTCCATGCAAGATTTATTTATCCTATCTCATATAGTAGGTGGGTGTCACCTATGGTAGTTGTACCAAAGAAAAATGGCAAGTGGAGAATTTGCATGGATTATAGAGAACTTAATAAAGCCACCTTTAGAGATTATTTTCCCTTACCATTTGTTGACCAAGTTTTGGACAATTTGGCTGGGAGGAAATATTTTTCTTTCTTAGATGGATTTAGTGGTTACAACCAAATTCAAGTAGCACCAAAAGACCAAGACAAGACAACGTTTACTTGTCCTTGGGGTACATATGCATACCGATTTCTTCCTTTTGGACTTTGTAATGCTCCAACTACTTTTTAGAGGGCCATTTTGGCTATATTTGCAGCACTTGTCAATGATTGTGTAGAGGTTTATATGGATGATTTCACATTATATGGGTCAACCTACGATGAAGCTTTTCAAAACTTGGATAGGGTTTTGGAGGTTTGTGAGGAAAACCAACTGTCCCTTAGCCATGAAAAGTGTTTAATAATGGTGCAACAATTAATAGTCTTAGGCCATCACATTTTCTCAGAAGGAATAAAAGTTGATCCTAAAAAAATTGAAGTCATACAACAATTAACTATACCTCAAACACAAACAGATGTTTGAAGTTTTCTTGGACATGCTGGATATTTATAGAAGGTTCATAGAAAGCTTCAATAAGATAGCTACCCCTATGTTTTCTCTCCTCCAAAAAGATGTCGAGTTTAATTGGACATCTGAGTGTCAACAATCATTTGAAATGATAAAAGAAAGGCTTGTCTCTGCTCCTGTACTACGTGGACCAAATTGGAGTCTTCCCTTTCACATTTATGTTGATGCTTCAGATGATGCAATTGGTGCAATATTAGGGCAAGAAGATGAGGATGGGGGTAAATATGCCATATATTTTATTATAAAAAACCTAACATCTACTGAGAGAAACTACACGACAATAGAGAAAGAATTCTTAGCGATGGTTCATGCCATCAAAAAGTTCTGTCATTATATTACAGGATATAAAGTTATAGTTTATATAGATCACTCAGCTATAAAGTATTTAATGAATAAACCTATACTTAATGATTAGATAATGAGATGGTTACTACTTCTTCAGGAGTTTAACATGAAAATACTCAACAAGCCAAGGAAATTTAACAAAGTGGCAAACCTTTTATCTCAAATCAAACAAGAAGAGGGTGATCGAGCACCTGTACAAGATGAGTTCCCAGACAAAAATTTGTTTGCTATATCTATAAAGGTTCCTTGGTTTGCTAATATTGCCAACTATTTAGCTACTTCTAAAGTACCTCCTGAATTTACCTTAAAACAAAGGAAGCGACTTATTTGAGAGTGTGCACCATTTAAATGGATTAATGGTATTTTATTTCGTTGTGGACCTGATATGGTTTTGAGAAGATGTGTTAGGGCTAATGAAACTTATAGTATTTTGAGGGCCTGGCATGATGATCCTTCAAGGGGTCATTATTCTGCAAAAATAACTTCTCATAAAATTTTAGGCATTGGATATTATTGGCCTTCAATGCATAAAGATGTTAAAAATTATGTTCGTCATTGTGATGAATTTCAAAGAGTAGGAAGACCAACTGCTTCGACAGAAATGCCTTTGCAACCTCAGATAACTTTGGAACCATTCAAAAAATGGGGGTTAGATTTTATCAGCCCCATAGATCCTTCCTCACAAGGAAAAGAATATATATTAGTTTGTACCAATTATCTGACAAAATGGGCTGAAGTTCAAGCCTTATGATTTGCTAGAGAAGAACAACTTGCTGATTTTCTCTGTAACAAAAATTTTCTTTAATTTGGAGCTCCCCAAACTATTGTTACAGATCAGGGACCCCAATTTATGTCCAAATTTCTCCTAGCATTTATGGACCATTTTTAGGTGAGCCATAAGAAGTCATCCCCTTATCACCCTCAATAAAATGGTCAAGTAGAGGTGACTAATAGGGAGTTAGAAAACATATTGACAAAAATTGTCTCTTCTAGAAGAAGAGATTGGGCTAGGAAATTGCCCAAAGTCGTTTGGGTATAGAATACAACATGGAAATCTACAACTGGATTAGTCCCTATGAGCTTTTTTTTGGAAAGAAACCTCTTCTTCCCATTGAATTTGAACTTTAGACCCTACAAACATCTATGGAATTGGGTCTAGATTTGAAACGAGCTCAAATAGAACGAGTTTTACAGTTAAATGAGTTGGATGAGCTTTGTTTGGATGTTGTTCATCAAACAGAATTGGTTCAACATGAACGAAAAGTTTGGCATGTCAAATATATTAAAGAGAGAGAGTTTCATAATGGTGACTGGGCCTTGCTATTCGATTCAAGATATAAAGACCATAAAGGAAAACTCAGAACTCATTAGCTGGGGCCATATGAAATCTCTGAGGTTTACTCGAATGGCACAGTTCAGTTAAAACCAATTGATGGTGATTTACGAACTCTCTTAGTTAATGGTCATAGCCTACGTATTTACCATAAACCAATTAATAGAGAAGAATTTACAAAGCTGGTAGAAATGCAAGGAGAGATCCAATGCATTGACTCTACCAAGGTAGAGTCTTTGATTTATGTTTTTTAAGATTAAATAAATAAATAAATAAATTGAAAATGGATGAAAATTTGTAATAAAAAGACGTGTACCAAATTTATTTTCAAAGCATTTTTCATAAATTTTTGGACTTAACACGTATTTTCATTTTACAGAGCCTCTCATAAAGGAATAACAACTTTTGGAGCAGCATTCCAAGATGCTCTAGAACTTGATCATTTAACTGGCCAGTGCTCCGAAACTTGACGGTCTAAATGCCTGATGCTCTAAAACCCGCTTTTCAGCCTACCATGTTGGGCGGATGTTCTTGTGGAATGATATAACTCTTGAAGTTCAAGTTAAGTGGTGTTCATTATTTTCTTCTTTCCAGTTGCTACTCCGGCTGCATCTTTTGACAATGCTTCAAAACTTTCATCTTGTTGTTGCTCCAGCTGCATCTTTTGACCATGCTCTAGAACTTTCATCTTGTCGCTGCTCCAGCTGCATCTTTCGATGATGCTCCAGAACTTTCATCTTGTCACTACTCCAGCTGCATCTTTCGACGATGCTCCAGAAATTTCATCTTGTTGTTGCTCCGGCTGCATCTTTCGATGATACTCCAGAACTTTCATCTCATCGCTACCCGGCTGCATCTTTCGACGATGCTCTGGAACTTTAACCACTTTCTTTTTTTGAATGCATGCTTTACGCATGCTCCGGAAGTTATTCATTTTTCATTTCACCAACTCCTTTCTAGAAATTTTTTCAATTTTTCTTGATGCTTTGATTATCGTACATTGGTACACGTGCCTTCTTTTTCCATTATAAATATAAGCAGTCGTAATAGCCTATCTTCATTAATGACTTCATCATCCATGAGCTTCCTTGTTCATGTCATAATAATTATACCGTCACCTCATCCAATACCCTTTCATCATCCTATCAAATCGATAGAGGTATAAGATCTTCAAGCGATCATGGAATGGAAGTAAGTACAAATTTTTTCTTTAAATAAGTAGTTATTTTCGAATAAAATATGATTGATTAGCAAGAGTTTCCTTTCCCAATTTAGTAAATTGAGCCACTTGGTGATTAATTGTTAAGTACACTACTCTTTTTGCGGCCCTTCATGCAAATTGAAATTATTACACAGCAAGCTCTGAGCAAGAGTAGAGTGGATGATTACAGTTTGATCATATTTTTAAAAATATTAGAGCACAAGTCCTTGGAATTATTAAATTTTTCAGCAGGGTGGTAAGCAAGAGAGAGGAAAAAGATGGGTGGTACAAAGAATAAATCTGAGTCACCTTCCGCAAAAAAGTTGTTGGGGTTAAGTAATATCTCTCGGTTGTTTGAAGAAGTGGGCTGGTTGGATTTTGTCAGGAAATTCAAAGGGTATAATGAAAAGCTGGTGAATGCATTTAAGGAAAACTACTCTAATGGTCAGGTGATTTTGCATGGGAAGCGTTTCAAGGTGAGTTCAAAAATTATCTCTTCTATTTTAGGGTTAGAAGATTCTAGTATTAAAATATTTGAAACCACACAAATTACATATAAGAAATTATCAGAATTGTTTCTTAGACAAGGAGATCCTCAACCCATCATAGTTGTCAGTACTAGGGGACAAAATAAGGGGTTTTAGTGAGCCTCTATCTTAGAACCCTGGAGCACTGTTATTGCATGGATTATTAGATATTTTACTTGTGAAGGTCAACTTACCACTGTGGTAGGACCAACATTCCACATATTAACACATTTGCGGCATGGGAAGGAAAATCCTGCTCTAAGGGTTAATTTGCCTCATTTCTTGAATGATTTTATTAATTCTTCAATAGAGAGATACAAAACTGGTTCAAGGCCATTAAAACACCATGGTTTAATTCAATTGATTTGTAAATATCATTTCTGTAAGAAACCTAAAAGAAAATGGGAAAAAAATTGGGGAAGTTTGATATGCCTACATCAGGAAGGAAGTTAGAATTAGGAGAATCTTCAAAACAAGTTGCTTCACCTTCCATAGCAACTTCCCCCGAGGACCCTAAGGCTCTTGAACCCCAAATTCCCACCATAGTAGGTGAGGAAGCGCCAGAATTTAGAAATGATGAGTTTGAAACTTTGGCCCAGATAGAAGATGTAGAGATGAGTCCAAATGTGGATACTCACCCTGTTAAGAAGAGGAAAAGAAGAACTATTCTTCTAATGATCCAATTATTTTAAATTATCAAGATACTCCTCCTTTAAGGAGGAGTAAAAGATTATCCTTTGGATCTGTAGAAACCCCAACAAAGAGTAAAGAGAATAGGTCAAAAGCTAAAAAGAGAAAGAGGAACTTGGAAACTGAGTCAATTCACCAATCCTCAGAAAAATAAATATCTATTGAAGTACTTTTTCACTTGGTGTCTGAAGAAGAAGTAGTAGAACAAGAAAATCAGGAAATAGAAAGGGGACAATCTCCACTTCCTATGGAGATTGATGATAGTATGTTAGGGAAATTGTCTCTAGTTATTAATAAAGCTGTTGAAATTGTTGAAATAGAAAATATTAACATAGAATTGGAAAAATTGAAATTAGAGATAGAAGAGTTAAGAAATCAATTGCATGAAAATAAGGAAAAGGTGAAATTACAACAAGAGGAAATAATGATGTATAAGACTGTAATAAATGGAAGGAATCAAGAAATTCAGGATTTAAAGTTGGAAATGTAGGGAAAAGATACATCTATTAGTGAGCTGCAAATACAAATTCGGAATTGTGATAAGGAAAATAGGATACATAGGGATGAATTAAATAAAGAAATTCAGGATTTAAAAGGAAATTTTATGCTCATGTTTTCAGCCTTTGAAGAGGAAAAGAAAAGACAGAAAGAAAGAAGAATTAAATACTTCTCTTAGTAAGATTGTAGAAATAGAGCAGGACTTACAGGAAAGCACAAGTAAACCAAAGATGGAATCCAAAGAAGTTCAAACCAAGCCAACGGTAACTAAATGGTTCCAAATTTAGATTCCTCCAGTATTAATGAAATAGATGGAACGGTGCTATTTCCTCATAAATGCAAAAGTTGAGAATAACAGATTTAAAATGGAAATGGTGTTATTAAGAGAATCATTTCATAAAGCTTGTAAGGGGAAACATGATGCATGTCAAATAGCTGAATTTCTTTGATCTTGTAGAAGGCCATCCAGATTGTATTCCATGTTTATGAATGAACAATGTTTTAGATGGAAATTGCTTAGAAGTTACCATGATCAGCCTTATGAACCTAATGATAAAGAATTTGTTAAAATATTTGCAAACTCAAAGCCTGAAGAGCAAGATATGCTCTGTGAATTCTTTACCCATGATCTTTTGTTAGAGAAGCATACTAATTTCTTTGTTAATCTTTTTGTGGGGGAAGTACAATTAAGATCTCTATTGTCTACTATGCATAATCAAATCCATTGGCAATAATGTAATAAAGAATATATTCAAGTAGAGAAAAGTATAGGACTTCAAATGAGATCTCCAAATAGTAGACCAACAACTTTTAAAAAGACATTTGTAGCTCTTTTGCTAGATGAGAAAATGAAAGAAAGGTATGATGATAGCCTTCGAGTTTTCTATAATCATTTCATATAATAGGGGAAAAATTGGTTGGCAGGGCTTGGCATGCATGTGAAGAGAGATATACTCCATTTCCTATATATCTAAAGAAAAGAGAAGTGATCTCTCCTCTTGGTCTCAGATGGTCCTTCAGAAGAGTAGATGCCTTGGCCAAAATTTTAGGAGATCTCAGAACAAAATGGATAGGAATGAGGTATAGACCTCCTTTACTACTATATCCATCCCCTTCTTTCCATATTAATACATATCAGGATGACATAATTTTCAATGAATGGAAACAGGGAGTTGCTTTTCATGGAGGTTTCCACAATTCCCCTATAAACTTTGATGTCACAACAAAAGATTTGTATGATATCAGTGCAAAATATGAAGAAGGGAGTAGAGGGAAGAATTATAATCAGGGGACATGAGGACCTACCAAGAACTAGGAATGAGAGGAAATGATGAGGTAAAAATAACCTCATCCTGATAATACCATGAAGACCTGGTTCATACATACAAATCTCTATCCTCTTCCAATTAATTAAATTTTAGGAGAAATAATTGCTTAATTTTAGTAAGAACTTGTATAAACTTTATTTCTTTTGATTTCTTAAAGTAATTTTCCAATACAGATTTAATGGGTTGTTTTAAGTGTTTTGTAGATAATAATCGGTCAATCAAAGTTACAGATTGAAGCATCCATCTAGCATGTGCTCCAGAACAGTTAGAGATATGTTGGAAATAAGCTCTGAAACTTTAGGGTGATGGACCGAAGATGTTGTTCTTAAAGTTTTTATTTATGTTGTCTTTTTAAATTAAAAACTTTATGGCTCGACTTGAGCCTCTTAAATATTGTGTAATAGGATTAAAGATACACGGGTTATCCGTAGATCTGTTTACATATTTTCAATGGTTATCCATACCATCTAAAATATAGCATGTAGTTATAGTTTCTCTATAAAAAAAGATACGGTCTCTGGAAGTAAGATATATAGTGAAAAGTAATGTTATACTGTCAGAATGTTTCCAAAATTTATGAATAAAGAGATTGTTATCTGAAATTCTAAGTTATGAGTTATGAATGATAACTATGGTTGATAAAAATGTTCCTGAAGTAGTTGTGAATGTGAGCTGAGAATGAATGTGTTGTCCCATGAGCTAGCCACTTGATGGGACTAGATAAGTGTTCTCTTTTATTATAATGTTGTTTTGTAGAGAGTCATTTGAATTTACTATTATGAATGTTGTTTTGAGCTCTGAAGTATTTGTTATCTTTCACTTCCGTAGTTTATGTTATTCACTGTTAGAATTTTTACTATTAAGAAAATTTTTTATGGATTGCTATAAGTTTTTTTGCTCTTATAATTTTTCAGCTTCTTAGTTTAGTTGTTTCTATGCTATTTAATTTAGTTATTATGCTTTCTAAATTAGTATACTTATGCCTATAGTTCAGAATTTTTTGTTTTCTTAGGAATAAATTACTTTACAATTTGATAGTTAAATAGTTTGAAGTTAGAATTAATCTTAAGTTGTTCTTAAAAGTTAGGAAATCTGAGGGAGATACTTCAGACCTCTTCTATTGTAGACTACCTTGAACACTACCCAGTTGACAAATTGAATATTATATTCTAAAGTAATGGGACCTAACGACAGCCTATCAACATCCTGTAGAGCTATTGAGTTGATCTCAATTCGTGTGGAGACGCAAATGCTGGTAATCATAAAGTATATTCTACGAATTTCCATGCAAATGGGGAATTAAATGGTGACAATACATCTGCCAACGAGCTACCTAGGTTAAGCATGTGTGTTAGACATTGATTGTGAACATCATGGCTTCACGCGATAAATATAGAAGGAATAGTTGCTATTCATGTTATGTACACTTAGCATTTAGAAGTGTGATTGATTAAGGAAAGGTAGGGTGAGCAATTATCAGAGAAGAAAAATGAGAAAACCAGTAAGGAAGTCTGCTCGCTTGAGTTCCCGAAGGTCTAGTTTTGATGCACCAGAAGCTGCTCTAGCCATGGAGGCCAATATTTCAGTTGAAAATCCCAGACTCGCACCCAATAGGTGCAGTCAAAGGCTACAATTCTAGGATGATGCTATAGGACAAGCGGATGACAAAGGAAAGAGCCCATTGCAGTCCCCCACAAGAGCACAAAGGAAAATAAGGTATGGGCATGGCTCCATTAGACGCCAACATTCGCCCATTGACCTTATGAGTAGCTCCTTTGAAACTGATACCGACTCTGACTACTGTCAGTATTTAGCTCTTTTGAATGATGGTATGCCCTCTGATGAGGAAGTGATATATGTTGTGCCATTAGTGGTCAAAACCCCTAGTGGGTGGACTGGAACCATGTTAGGCGAAGAAAAGAAAGATGAGGAAGTTGAGGTTTCCTCTCCTCTTCTAGAAATGACTAGGAGTGGTCATGTGTATCATGGGCGTGGCACTGGTAAATGTGGGGGGACAAGTAAATAAGAATTTGTTGTGTGTGGGTTCTAAATTTTTGTGTTGATGTAATTTGCTATGGTGGTCCTTTTTTTATGTACTTGGCACATTTTGGTATTTGACATTAGTTGTGCAACCTCATTGAATTTTGGATACCTAGTTCATTGTGGCACGGATGGCAACAAAGGGAATTTTGGTAGTACTTTACATTTCCCTTCTCTAGCGACAGTTACATTTTGGCTTTCCACAATTGCACCATGTTTTGCAGATTCAACACGTGGGGGTTTTGAAATGCAAGTAAAATGCAGTTGAGATTTTGATGAAATGAAAATTTGTAATGAAACTGCATTTGAGCCTGAAGCTTGTTGCTTCCCTTGTGCTATAAAAGGGAAAACATGGCTCATTTGTGGAGGATGAAATTTTTCTAGTTAGGTCTAGGTTGAGTGTATATGAGTTTAACGATAGGAATAGAATAGCTTGTCATTTTTTTGAGCTTTATGAAAGAACTCATACAATTAGCTTAAATTGTTCTATAGACATGACCTGAAATATAAGAAAATATATAATTCTGATATATTTCTCTCCTTATGCAAGTTTAAGTGAATTTTGAATGAAATATTAATGGTATTTCTATTATAATTTGAACATTTGTTTGAATGTATGTCTCTGTTCTTTTTTTTATTCAATCAATCAACTAAATGCTTAAATTGGGTCATGAATTTATGTTCATTTGTAAAGGATTTGATAAGTAGTAATGTATCAGAAAATCTAAGCTCCATAATACAAAGTTATTGTGAGAGTAGTCTATTCCATTGAATTCTTGGGTCATTTCTATTTTATTGGTTCTTGTATGTGTGATTCCATTTGGCCAATAAATAAGACACTGATCTGTTCCTTAATGATTTACCTAACCTAGGTTAATCAAACAATCGTCTAGCAACCAACCTAAGCCAGGGTTTAAATTCATTTAAAATTCATTAATTCCAAAGTTCATGTGTGTTAATTCTCATTAAGGATGTCTTTATTTTGATGAATGGGTAGCAAATTACTTAGAAACAAGCCAATTTTGGAGTAATTGTGCATAATTATCCTTCATTCAAATGTGATCTGTGTAAATGTTGTGTTCTACAAATGAAAACCTCAAGTGAACACACTAGGAATACCCTCCTTGGTCCCACAGAGCCTAAAGTGCAGAAGATCTCAGTCATTGACTAGATCTTGTTAATTGGCCATTCATTTCAAGAGTCTTGAGTATAGGAATTGGCTATTCCTTAGAGATGTCTTAGGTGTAGTGGAAAACACCAACATAGAATATCTATCAGTTTTCTCATGAAAAAGCATAATAAAAATACCTTTTTCTTTATCAAGATAGAAGTAATTAGTGTATTCAATTACATACTCAAAAGATTGTTTGGATATTCATATGAGGATATATAATTTTATGTTCATTTCTTAGAACATTGATATACAAAAATTTACTATAATCATAATAAATATGATCTATGAAGCATATGTGTATTAACTTATTAAATTAAATATGGTGATTTTATCTTTTGTGAAGAAAATATGGAAATCATTTGTCAATTTTCAATTTGAGATAGAGGTGCATGAACACATGACCATGTAAGATTACATTTAAATTACATTTTACAATCTTGGCCCAAGTTGTAAGATCTTTAGAAAATTCAAGAACAATATTATCATAGTTAGAAGTAGTGTTCTAAACAAGAGTATGCTAGCTTTATGGTCTACTTCCTAATTACCATCCTCAAGGGGATCCAATTATGTTTGTGACAAGAAATCTAGATCTTGATATCCATGTGTCATAAGCTTAGGAGGAACAAATAGTTGCATGGAAGGAAGATGATGTACGTTCTTGGAATGACTTAAATGCTTGAAAGAATTGAATTAATGAAAAAAGGTAGTGGATCATTGCATCATCAGATAAAGAGTGTTTTCTCACTATGATTATCATGCATGTTATTGTATTCACAAGTTTTTTTATTTTTTATTCATTATGCTTGTTAGTATTTTTTGAGTGATTATGGAAAGTTTACTTTCCCGGACAGGTGCCAAATGTGGGTATCAGGGAGCATAGATTCTACTTTTTCCAGATCTACTTTTATTTTGTTGTATACGACATTATGCTTGGCCAAGCTTCTTTAGACCATTGAGATAGATGGATTATTTATATTATATTGCTCTCTGCCATATCCTAGTATCGATCATAGCATGTTCTAGTAGATCAAAATGTATGTAGATATACTAGGCATGCACCAGATTCCATCTTGTACATTGATTTCTTTTTGCTAAGCATCTTGTGCAGGGTCAGTGGTTCTTTATGTTAGGAAGAATTCTCTGAGGAAGCATAACCTTTAGGAAGAATTCTCCAAGGAAGCATAACCTTTTCTGTTGGGTGGAAAAAGTGCTTGGACCATGTTCTCATCTACTAATTTGTAGTTGACTATGTGAGAGTCAAAGGAAGTTAGAGGCTTTATTATTTGCATCTCCATATTACTATTGACTTATTATTGACATTTGTACTTCCAAATTGTACATCTTTTGTGGATGATTCTAGTGTATTTGTAGATTGATTGTACTTTCATTATATTTCTATTATTACTTGTTGGTGATGGTCTACCCAAGTCAATCATTGTATTTGATTATTTTTGTTTTTGTATCTTATGTAATCTAATGCAATGTCATTTGATGACATGGCATGTAATGATGATAATCCTCTTGTTTTATTGTAGATAAAAGAATTTCTTACTGATAATAATTTAAATATTGTTATTTCATATTTGTACCTTACAAGAGAAAACACAAGGGGTTCAAGTGGGTGTCACCTAATCCAGGGTGGATTAAATTTAATTTTGATGGCATTGCCAAGCAAAATCTCGAGAAATTCAGTGGTGGTGGTATTTTTAAGAACACCTCTGGTGCTTCCATTTTTCTTTTTGCCTTGGATTTTGATATCGACACTAACAATTTAGTTGAGGCCAGAGCCATTCTTTGGGGTTTGATGGTTTCCAGAGTGAAAGGCTGGAAGAAGTTATGGATTGAAGGTGATTTGAAGCTGGTTATTAGAGTGATGAAGGGGGGGTGTTCGAAACTGGCATCTAGAGGACATCATTGTTGCAACGAAGAGCCTTGTGGGTGAGCTGGAGGATGTCAAAATCACTCACATTAGCAAAGCAAGGAACTCTGTTGCCAATTGGGCTGCAAATCATGGCTCCAGTTTAAGGTCTAATTTTGGTGTATTTTACAAGTTGTGGGAGGCCAGATTCCCGATTGAGGTTTTGTTACTACTTAATGGTGATATCACTAGCATGAATGTTGTTTAAGTGCCTTTGGCTCTTTTCTTTTGGTATGTGTATGTTGGAATCTAGAATATACATACACAATGGTTTCTCCCTTTATTTTTGTAGTTCTTGGTCCCTAAAATGAGGTTGTTATAGCAAAAAAAAATATTCCTCAACATTACTTTGCTTCAACTATGATATTTGCTCTCAATCCAGTGAAAATCAAATACAAGCCAGTATCAATTCTTGTTACTAATTTTCTAGATACATCTGAAAAGAGACTTTTGTCATAGCTTTCCATGTAAGAAGATATTTGTGCACCCCATTTGTTTTTTGTGGATGTTGATCAACAATTTTAGAAACTACAAAAGCCTTGAAATGGATTTCTTGCATTAGTTTTGCAAAATCCCTTATGCTCTTGCTATATAGAATCTGAAATCAAATTGAAAAGATTAGTGAACACTGAGAAGAGAGGTACAACCACAAAAATAATGTCTAATTTTGCAAGTAACAAAATTAATGATCAGATAAATCAACATGCGACAAAAAAGTTATCCTCTTTCGAAATTGTAATAACTAACGCGTTATTATTGACAGAAAATATTACATAACTTACATTTTTTAAACATATCCTTGAAAAAAGACTTTTAGAATGCATAAAAGACCCTAACATATCTTGCTCTTTGATCGAACAAACATTCTAGAAAAAACATTTCACTTCTAGAAAGGTATTTATCAAAATGTACAAACTCGTACAACATTTAAAATTGGAATGCTACCCAATTTAACATACTCTGCAATTGAGCTCATTAGAAAAGAAGTATAATTTAATTTTCTAAGTACAAGTATAGGAAAAAGATGACACAGTAAATACGATCTAATACAATCAAAATCTTGTAATAGAACAAAGCTACAAATCAAAATTTCATAAGACAATTATTCTTGATGACTAACCTTTTCAATTATTGTTATGTTTCTTATTCCCAAATGTGTTACAATATCATTAAAACCAAAATGTCTAATAAAGACTTCAATTTAGTCTTTAATTATATTAATCAAAAAATTGTTTCATTACATGTAGCAGACACAATTTTTTTGTGTGTAAAATTCACAAACGTAAAAAACACTTATCTACCTTTGGCTAGATTCACAACTTCCAAGAATCCTAAAGTAAATCTTGCAACTCCCTTATATAAAATGAGAACCAAAACATGCTTAGGGCCTTTTACAAGTTTGATGTTTTTTGTTTAACAAACAATTCAAATCGAAAAAACATATCCTTTTTTTCTAAAACAGTCCCTTACATATACAAAAACCAAATAAGATACAAAAATGTTCTATTGCATCAAAATTTGTGACAAAATCCTCTTTCTTCCATTTCTCTATTAAACCAGAGGCTATAACCCATTCTTATTTCACTTTCTATATTGTATGAAAATATTTGTCAACACTACTTTGCTTTGAATACAATATTTTCTTTCAATCCAGTAAAAATCAAATACAAACCAATATTAGTTCTTGCTATTTATTTTCTAGATACATCTCACAAGAGAATTTTGTCGCTACCTTCCATGCAAAAAGATATTTTTTCACCCCATTAGTTTGTTGTGCAAGTTGATTGACAACTTCATAAATTACAAAAGCCTCCAAATTGATGTCTTGGATCAATCTTGCAAACTCCTTTATGCTCTTGCTATTTAGAATATGAAATCAAAACAACAAGATTAGTTACCACTAAGAAGAGAAGCACAACCACATAATGAATGTCTAAATTTGCAACAAAAAAATCAATGACTTAGATAGTAACCAATCAACACATGACAACAAAATTATCCTCTCTCAAAACTATAATATCTAATGTATTACAATTAACAAAGAAAAATTTACATAACTTACATTTTTTTAGCATAATTTTGAAACAATACTTTGAGAATACAAAAAATACCTTAACATATCTTGCTCTCTATTCAAACAAACATTCTAGGAAAAACATTTCGCTTTTAGAAAGACATTATGAAAATGTGTAAACTCATACAATATTTAAAACTAAAATGCTACCGACTTTAACATACTCTGCAATCGAGTTAATTAGAAAATACATATAATTGAATTTGGTTAGAACAAGTACAGGAAAAATATAGTGCACAATAAATTTGATTCAATATATAGATATAGATCCCATTTATTATTGATATAATATAATATGGTTCACAATATATCTGTTGTTGGAACTCAACCATCGAAACATAACCCAATTATAATTTCTTATGTAAATAAATCAATTACACTAATATAACACATAATGCATTAGAGAAAAATAATAATAATAAAGTATAAATGATGCTAATAATAAATATGTATACATAATGACTCACATTTGTAAATCAATTTATGAACCTAAACTATAGCAAAACGCTAAATAGCTCCATAATTTCAATATCATTATTTTTTATACAAATTTGAGAAAATACTTTTTGCAAATACTATAACAAAACATTTGGAACATCATAAAATGCAATGATAATGAATGCTCTTGACAAAATTTGCAAATTGGCATAAGCATTTTCTAACAATTGATCTACAATTACAAAGAGAATGTCTAAGTTTGCAATTAACAAAATCAATGATTCAAACACTAATCAATTTTTAACAATGGGCATGTTACATCAATCAACACGTTAAAACAAAATTCTCCTCTCTCGAAATTATAATAACTAAAGTATTACACTTGACATAGAAAATCTTATGTATCTCACCTCTGTCGAGCATACTTTCTATAGAAGACTTTGAGAATACAGAAAATACCCTAACATATTTTGTTCTCTAAGGAAACAAACATTTGATAAAATACATTTTACTTCTAGAAACATATTTATTGAAATATGCACATTCATACAATATTTAAATTTGGAATGCTATCCAACTTAACATACTTGGCAAGTGAGTTAATTAGAAAAGATGTTTAATTGAATTTTCTAAGTGCAAGTATAAAAATAGGCAACACACATTAAATATAATCTAGTTCATGAATACAAAGCCCATATGTCACTAAGATAATATAATATGGCTCACAATATATGTCTTGATAAAATTTAACCATCAAAACAACACACAATTACAATTCATTACATAACTAAATCAATTACACTAACCTAAGACATAATTCATCAAAGAAAAACACTAAATAACTCTACAATTTTAATATCACTATTTTGATACATATTTCCAAAAATACATTTTGCAAATATTATAACAAAAAATTCTACAACATCATAAAATCCAATCAGAAACTTTGGAGATTTCCATAAGTGTTTTAAAAAGCAACACTGAATACAAATTCAAATCAACAATAATGTCAACTTGATACTCAAAATGCTAAAAAATATTAGCTCTCTTCAAATCCATCATTCTTTGTTAAACTTGTTAATTGTACTTTCCCTTTTAAACTTCTTTTTCTTAACAAAATATTTGTCTTAGATTGAATAGTTTTTACATCTGACTCATTAATGACTAGACAAATTCAACTTGGGACTCAAAATTGAAAGCCACTTTCTTAGACATCAACTAGGTATAGAGAGCAACAACTTAGTTTCTAGGAATAACCCTTGTAATTTGAGGAAATAATTTACAAGTTCAAGATCTAGAAGGAACTCAACATTATGCAACCCATAATATAGATAAACTATGGTTGTTTTCAACAAAGGGAAGGAAGTACTCCACCTCGATAATGATTGTGCCTCCAAGGTTGATGCAAAGTTGAATTCAGTAAATTTGAACCTATGGAAACAGGGAGCAAAATTGGCAACCACAGAAAAAGAAGAAGCCTCATTTGTGCAGAGGGAGGGCTCAAAAGAGTAGAGGAAGGAACTAGATATGAAGATATCTAAGGCCCTGGATCTAATTGGTAACAATATAAATGAAGAAGATATTGACTCTCTAATTGAGGTTGGATATGAACTAGTAGAACTTGCAAAAGAAGTTAAGAACAAAACACTTGTCAAAAATTTAGATGCTACTAATTTAGGGGAGGAATGGGAAGAAGGACCAAACTTGGAGGAGGTTGATCAAGAGGTCGAGGAGGAAGAAACAACTCCAAAAGAAACTAAGCAAATAAAAGGCATGCCACCAGGGCAGCAGGAGATAGGAAAACTAGGTATTTGTCAGAAAGATGCGGTTAAGACCTCCCCTGATTGCAGTGAAAATAATAAGAGAGGTAGAATCCCAAACCATGAGAACCTTAAATGGGATGGAAAAGATAATGGGAAACTAAAGATCAATGAAATGTTGAAAGTAGGGAAGGGTGAATCCCTTCCTAAATTGCAATAAAAATCATTACCTAAAACGTTAGGGGCTTAAACGCCCCTAACAAAAAGTGCATATTTAGGCTCTACCTATAATCTCTCCAGGCTAATATATGTATCCTTCAAGAAACCAAGTTAGGTGATCAAGAAAATGAGTGCTTCAAGAAAAGTTTGAAGTAGTGGAAATTGTTGGGGGTGAACACTGACAGACCCTCTAGAGGAATTATAACTATCTGAAGACCTCAAAATGTGATAGTAGAAAAGATTGCTTCGAGGAGCATTGGTTGGCGTATAAGGTAAGGAGTCTCACATCTACTTTGTGCTTTCTTCTTATTAATGTATATGTGTTAATCACTTGCATCCAAAAAAGAGAAACTTGAAAGGAATTAGACAGAGTATGCAACAACCTTGCTTTTGAATTTTGTCTGTTAGGGGGTGACTTCAATGCCATCTTTAGGAATATGGATAAGAAAGGGAGGTTAAGAGGAAAATGTAATCTCAAATAGATTTTGAGAATTTTGTGGAAAGGATTGTGTTGATGGAGATCCTGATTGGTAATGGTTGGTTCACTTGGACTAATAGACAGTTGGGATTTTGTAGCATAGCAAAGAAATTAGATAGGTTTATTTTCAAAGTTGATTTAAGCATCTTTCCCTACTCCTTAGAGTGCAAAATTTTGCTTGCATCAAGTTCTGATTATTTCCATATCATGGTGGAAATAACTAGGGAGAGGAAACCTACTAGATGTCCCTTCAAATTTGAGAATATGTGATTTAGGGATCCACACTTCATGTATCTAATAAGGCAATGGTGGTCTGATTGCAATTCTGGTGGGTAAAAAATGTTTAACTTAGTGACAAAACTGAAGTTGATCAAGTAAAATTTAGAGAGTTGGAATAGGGACATCTCTAAAAAAAATTTTGAACAAAAAAGGAAAACAAAAGAATCTTTAAAGGAATTGACAGAAAGGGAAATTGCCAACGGGATGGATAAAAATTGCTACACTCAAGAGAAAGATCTATTAAATAAACTTGGTGACGTCTTAGCTAAGGAGGATATTTTTTGGAGGCAGAAATTGAGAGAGTTATGGTTAAATGTTGGAGATAAAAGCACAAAATTCTTTCACAACTCCACCGAAGTCAAAAGGGAAATTCATAGGATAACAAGTATTGAAACTTCAGATGACAGAACTCTTGACAAGTTAGAATATGTTAAGGTTTCCATAGTGGACTTCTTCCAAAATTTATTGAATGATTAGAATGGCTCCAAGTTGCAAGAGAAAATTCAAATCCTCAATAGCATTCCCAGCCTTATAATTGTTGACCAAAATGAAATGCTAACCAACAAGTTCATTAAAAAAAAAAGATAAAGGATGCTTTATTCCAGTTACACCTAGACAAGGCCCCTGGCCTGGATGGGTTCCTAGCCGCCTTTTTTCAAAAGTGTTGGGACATTATTGGTAAAGAGGTGGTAAAGACCATTAAGGACTCTAGATGTTTGGGCAAGGTGCTCAAGGAAGTGAACACCTCCATAATGTTAACACCAAAGAAGGAGAAACCAAAGCTTTACAATAATATAGGCCAATCACCATTTGTAACACCATTACAAGATCCTAGCTAAAACTATTGCTAATCGAGTGAAGAAGATCCTACCGAATATAATTTTTGGGGAACAAACTAGTTTTGTACTTAGTAGATCAATCTTGGATGGGGTAATAATTTCCTAAGAAGTGATTCACTCCATACAAAAGAATAAGAAATAGTTTATGCTGGTAAAGTTAGATCTCAGGAAAGCATATGACAAGGTCAAATGGAGATTTATTTTTAAGGTGCTTGAAGCATTTGGTTTCATCAAGGTTGGTTGAATTGGATTTTTAGTTGGATTGCTTGCCCTAGATATTTCGTTCTAATAAACAACACTCCAGAAGGATTTTTTGGTGCTTCTTGAGGATTGAGACAGGGGGATCTGCTATCCCCCTTCTTATTTATTATTATGGCGGAGGCACTTGGGAGATAAATATCCAAGGCGATGAGGGAAGGGTCATTGGGAGACAAATAACAAGGGGTATCCCAACAGTTACACATCGACAATTTGTTGATGATGCCATGTTGTTTGGAGCAACATTAGAAAGGGAAGCAAGAAATTTTAAAATTATACTAGACAAGTACTCAATTGCATCAAGCCAAGAGGTGGGGCCAGCACTACATGTTATCTATTAGAAATTGCACCGTATGCAAAGTTATGAAAATTGAGATTTCTAGAATAACATGGAATCATTTCAAGGATGTGGGTCACCTAAAGTTGAAATGAACCTTCGGTTATGGCCGGTTCCTAACTGGTAATATCACCTAAACTACTGACTTGATGGGAAAAGGGTAAGAATATGGTTGCATAAAATGAAGAATATTGAAAATATGAAATAAACTGGGTGATACACCAAATTGACAAGAGCTATGAGACAATAAAATTACACTTGAATATTGATAACATGAAAAACCTAAAACAAAAGCACACAAAGTGCTAAGGTATTTCATTTGATTGTGAAGCTTCTCAAAGAAGCTTGCTACTGCCAACCATGAGGGTTTCAACAGAAGCCTTTTTTTCTCACAATTCACTATGAAATTTGGGAGATTTCCTTGAAGTTTTCACAGGAAAATGAATGGTAAACTTTTTGAAAATAAAAGAAATTACTTTACTAAGGATTTTGAGCTTTATAGATCGCAATATTTAGTAATTTCTTCTCATTTTTTGGTATGCCATTTTTGCAAAATCCACTTTGTTTGCTCGAATTGCTCCACCATGCTTTAGCTTTCATGGAGTTTAGAGTTTCAGAGTTTTCATGAAGGATTTTTTGGAATATTTTTGCGAATATTACACAGTAAGCTCTCTTAATCTCAGCAGATTTTACCTTCTTCCTTCAACTTCTGTAGAAAAAAGCAGATTTTTTGTTCTTTATTGCATTTCTATGCAAAGCACTAAGGCATTTGAATTCAATAGTCATGGCCATATTCTCTATTGTAGGTACTTTATTTGTTTATGGGATTTTTGAGGGTTTTACTTATTTGTTGTTTCAGTAATTTGGCCTTTGCAAGAAGGAACCCCCATATATTTCCTTGCACATTTAATTTCTCCCTCTGTATTGTAAAAATCCACAAGAATGTGTGGCTAATAGTGTCAATAATTTTTTTAAAACAAGATCCATCTCAGTCAACTATTCCAAAAGAAGATGTCTCTGTGAAAAAAAAGGTTTGCAAAAATGGATCGATGTCATTGCACAGTATGGCCACAATCCACAAGTCTACATATCTTTACTACTATTTTTTGCACCACTGTTGTGCCTAAATCTTGGAGCTCCTCATTTGGAAATAGCATAACAATCCAATCTTATGATCATTGCAGACTGTCACAGCTTGTTGTCTCTATGACTGTCATTTGGGATTATTGTTCGTAACATTTTCTGTGCATTATTCTCAACATTGCTTTGCTCTATATTTTTCGTACAGCCATACATGCTACAGGAATCATTTTGTTACTCATTATTGACTTCGTGACATGGGCATCTGTAAATCTGGGCAACTTCATGTTGCCTTCATTTGTGTACTCATTTCCTTTGCAAACTCATGAAGTCATTCTTAATCTACCATTTTGGACTTCCACTTTGTGATGGGTGCCAACACAATTTTATCATGTATGTTAAGCTTGAAATTGAATCTGGGTATTACCATTTTTGCTCCATTGAGGGTTTGGACACAAAACTTTAGCTCTTACCGATGTTTTATGTAGGTATTATAGTCATGATCTTTGCCCAATATGTGGGTTGTGCATCTATCAACAAACTTTCACTGCTTGTGTTACTGTAGGGTAACACCTAATTTCATTTATGAATGTTATACATATTATCCTTTGTAAAGAATCCACTGTCATTTGAACTTTTAATGGTTGAATATTGCCCCTGATTTCTGCATGCTTTGCTGACTGGATTATTATTCTAAGCATACTGAACTACTGGCACCTTACTTTATGCAGCATCATTTTAACTATTGATGTTATTGATTATTGTTGATCTTCCCTTCACTTGCTTCTTTGTACTTCCAGTAACAACTTTAACATAGTAATTCAAAAATAAACTTGAAAGATTTCCTAGAATAGAACAATATCATCCTATTGAAATAATGCTCTTTTTCATGCTCAAAACTCACTGTTGTTTGATGTCATGCTTTGAACTGATAAATATCTTTATCCTTCAGCTGTTTAAGTCTTTTATACATACACTATTCATTAATATGCTTGACATGGATAGTCTATAAATGAATAACACTTGATCCATAATGCTGATATAATGATTTGAACATGCTTATCCAATACTTTCTGTAGTAAAAATGATTGTATCCTATTGTGACTTAAATGCATCCACCAGCATCACCTTGTACTTGATATAACTATGTTTATGCCTGTTGATCGTGCTGAAATCTACTCATCTTGATATTTTGCATTCATTTTCCTATCATGGTTTGATGGATATTCATCCCATGATTAAGCTTCCTTCACTGTCACACAGCTCAATGCTCTTCCCATTTGTCATATCTCTTTGAAACATAGTCACATTCTTCATACCATTGTTTCATAGGAATTGGTTGTCTTGACATACTGAAAGTTCATTGCTCACTTAGTAAATAGATGCTTGATATTTACTTACTGAAATAAGAGATGAACTCACTTTATATTGTTGTTCCACGAAGCATATACATTTTTCATGATGACCGTTTTCAGCAAGAATGATATTAAATAAGACAACAATAAATGATATGAAGTATAATACAAATGAAACATTTTAAGCATGCCTGTTCACTATCACTGCATTATCATGCTGAGAGGATGACTTTTAAAATTGCATTTCCTTCTTAAATAAGCTCAAATGAGCTCATTATCAGACAATCCAGCATGTCGGGCTCAACCCTTGTGGGAGCCTCGTTTTAACCCACAAGTTGAATTAAGATATGATTACACCTATAGTTGCACATGAGACAAACAAGTTAGGAAAAATGTATACTGTGATACCTTGATGTAATATCTCGATGGTTTCAGTGTTTTCTCTAATATATTCAGCATAAGGATGTTTCAATTTAATGCATTTCCTATTTAATGCACATCGAGACTAACTTGTGGATAGATAGGTGAATGTTCATGTATGGAGTATGACCTTTCATTGCTTAGAACATAGTTCTAACCTATTGCTTACCATCTTATGCAGGAAATCATAACACTAAGGACCAAAAGGAGCTATGAGGAGCAAGGCAACACCAATAGAAACTAGAATAGCCAACAAGAACCAGTCATTCAGAAAATGGCTGGTTATCCTCCCTATGTTTTTTCCTTTAAACATTTACTTATTCATGTATAACTTATTCTTGATGTACATTGAATAAGAAAAGTCAGTTTTCACGGCTTGTGTGAAACACATGTATATTATTACATTCAATAAAGATTACATTTTCAGAAAATATTTGTACAATCCTTCTATGTTTCATTCACTTGTATGAATGTGATAGTTTTGCGTTCTTGTAATCTTGTAAATTTGTTTCATTTGTTTAATTGAATGTAACATAGGGAGATTAAAAATGTACCATTTGTATGAAAGTTTAGAAGGTTCTACCTGATTGAACCTGTAGGTGAAAATATGGTAACACTATAATTAATCAAAAAATGAAGAAATTCTTCTAGCAGGACAACTTAGAACAAAACAAATACAATTTGATAAGTTGGGATAAAATTTGTAAAACGAAGGAAGTGGATGGAGCTGGTTTAAAGAGACTGCTTTTGCAAAACAAATCCTTAGGGGGAAAACTGGTATAGAAAATGTATATGAATCAAGAGCTCAAATAGGTTAAAATTATGAAAACTAAGTATCTAGATGAGGGAGAAATTAGCATCTTCACATCCAGGGCACTCCCAATTGGTTCAAGGATATGGAACTTTTTGAGAAATTGGTCTGACTTGATATTGGATCATTTGACTTGGGACATTTGGGATGGTCAATGTACACTATTTTGGGAGGATTCCTAGGGTGGTTACCAAAAACTAATAGACATAGTAGATTTGGAACAAGTGAAGCTCATCACAAAACAATTATGGAGAAGCATGGTGTGTGATTATATGATAGTCACTGAGGAAAATGGATACCTTTGAAGCCAATGGAAAAGTGTCAGAATGTTGGGACTGAATAACAAAATAGTTGAAACTTATGAGGCGACTGTGTGTAATTGAATAGTTTTCATCAGAATTGGTCAGGACAAACTCAGATGGAATGGCTCAATAACAGGGAACTACAATGCAAATGACAGGTATAAGATGTTAGCAAACAATAGGGAATTAGAATCAAGTTTACCCATAAACTTTTGTTGGAATAAAGTTTGTTTCCCCAAGGCTAGGATGTTCACTTCGGCAACTTCTCAAGGAAGAGTTCTCACAGAAGATAGGTTCATGAAAATGGGTTTTAATGGACCTTCAAGATGTAGTTTATGCAAACAACCTGAGGAAACAAGGGATCATTTATTCTTAAACTAAAGTTGTTGGCATTGGATTTGTGCCAAGTTACAATGCCAAACTGCACTTCCAAATAGCATATTGAATTTGTTGTTTGGCTAGTTGATCCCTCATAAGAAAGCAATGTTTAGAAGTCTTTGGATTGCAAGCCCCTCGCTCTTGATTTGGGAAGTTTGGAAGGAAAGAAACAAACGCATCTTTTAGGGTCAAGAAATGTTTAAGAAAACACTGTTAAATAAGATTGAAGTAGGCATAGTAGAAGTAATCAATGCCAGTGTCGGAGCTTCAAGTGACAAAAATTTAAACTTCACATAATGGGATGCAATCATGAGAAGAAATTGGCATGGTTTGAAGATCCCTCTATTTGTGGGAGCAAGCAGGTCCATGACCTTAGAAGAGAGGAAGAAAATTAAATGGGGACCAATGAATGTGGGATGGTATAAGGTAAAATTTGATGGCACTTCCAGGGGAAACCCTGGGATCTCAAGGGTTGGATGCATTATCAGACATTGGAACGGGAAAGTACTAGGTACAATGGTTGAGTCTCTCCCTATTGAGACCAACAATGCAACTGAAATGAAAGCTCTCATTCATAGCCTCAATCTTTGCAAAGAATTAAAGTTAAAAAATGTTGTGGTTGAAGGTGACTCATCTTTGGTTATTAACACCTTACAATCCAGGTAGTTGTTGAATTGGAAGATGGGAGTAATGTTAGAAAATGTATTAAATCTTATGGAAGGATTTAAGCATATAATGTTGATCCATATGTTACGGGAAGGTAATGTGGAGGTGACATGCTCTCCAATTCAGGAGTTGATGGTATATCCTTTACAGAAATTCTCCTATAACACTTTCGATGTGAGGATACTTGGGAGCGATCAGGATCCCCATAAGTGTCACACTAGTCTTACGGTATACAAACAATCTCTTAGTGACATCTTTTGGACTAAGCTTTTGGTGGGTAGTTGGGTGGGTGGATTTCCAAAAACAAAGTTGTGGAAAGTCAGTTTTGGCAATTGTGGATTATACTCAAACCTTTTGTCATATTTTGGGTTGTTTGTGGGGCTTTGGATTGACATATATTACTCAAGAAAAGGTATGTTTAAGGTGATAGTCATACGCTAAACCCACATATATAGTTGTGGAAATCAAATATCGACAACTTCAAATAAAATTACACACAATAGGGATCGATACACAGAAGTTTGGTTAGCTTATATCATGAATGGTTATTCCGTTGGGAAAGTGAATTTAAGATGATCCACGCAAGTCTGGAATTGGTGTGAATAGTTTTTCAAAAGATGGATGGTGGGTGTGGTACATTTGAATCTTTGAACATAAGGTGGTGGCATATGGCCACATGATTATTAACACATCATCGATTATAGAGTTGGGTTGATTCAACTCAGCTAGTGTTTGTTGGCTTCATCATATAATCGTTCTCATCAATTAATGACTTCCTATGAATTGGGTAGGCATTAATGTGATATTTTTCCCTGTCATCCCGAATTGTCTGTGTTTGTAACCGGTGTTCTATAGGTCAAGTTTGGCATGGGTTTCCTTTAGGGTCTTTAATCAACAATAGTGTATGTAACAGAATCGGCCAACAAGGCCTTTTTATATTTATCATAAGATAAATCATAAGAATTGCACAATTGGGGGTAGGGTGTTGATAGGGCCTGACATATAGGTAGGCAGAATGATGATACAAAAGCTATATCCAATATAAATTTTTGATATATCAATATAATCTTATTCTTATGAATCCAAAAAAAAAATGAAAATGAAAAACTAAAAACAAAAAATAAAAAAATGCAAAATTATAAATATTCATTTATATTTTATTATCTATATAGAAAAATCTATAGATATATTTCTAAAAAAATAAGATTGAAAATAAAAAAGCAAGTCTTAAAACTAAAAATTATATCTTATTATTTATTTAGAAAAATCTATAGATGTCTTTCTAAAAAAATTAAAATTGAAAATCAAAAAATAAAAATATGAAAACAAAAAATTAGTATTTTATTATCTATTTGGAAAAATCTATATACATATTTCTAAAGAACTAAAATTTTAAAATAAAAAATCATAAATCTTAAAACAAAAAACTTTGAGTGCCTTTCTAATCTACTTATAAATACAATCCACCTCCCATTCATTCATCACAACAAACAAAATATTGATTGATGGTAGTGAAGGATTCAACAAAGGAAACAAAAAATGCAAAACACTAAAAATCCATTTAAATTTTATTATCTATTTAAAAATATCTATAGATATATTTCTAAAAAAATAAGATAGAAAATAAAAAGAAATAGTATTAAAACTAAAAATTATATCTTATTATTTATTTAGAAAAATTTATAGATATATTTTTTAAAAGTTAAAATTGAAAATAAAAAAACAAAAATCTGAAAAACAAAAAATTAGTATCTTATTATCTATTTGGAAAAATCTATATACATATTTCTAAAGAATTAAAATTTAAAAATAAAAAATCATAAATCTTAAAACAAAAAGCTTTGAGTGCATTTGTAATCTACTTATAAATACAATCCACCTCCCATTAATTGATCACAAGTAAAAGATTGATTGATTGCAGTAAGTACAAAAGGATTCAACAAGCACAGAAGGAGGATTTGGAGAATTTGAAGACCAAAATCAAGGTTTATTACAGACAAATTTATATTTCAAAAAATGATTTTCAAGTTAATTAGAATCTTATTAGAATATTTTTTACAGGGTGGAACAATGCAGGGGTTTTTGATGTATATTACATATTTTTTTAAAGGACGAACCTCTCTAATAGGTCATGACCCATTACACAAGTGGCTCATTATAGAGGTTGTGATCTTTGTAATGGGTCACGACTCATTACAGAGGGCCGCAACCCTTTTAAAAAATCTTTAGTTAATATTTAGTTATTTTTTATTTTTTATTTTTATTTTTAATTATAATTAAAATTAGTATGTAATTTCATTTTGTTTTTTATTTTTTTTTAATATTTTAATTTATAATTTTTATTTATAATAAAATTACGATTTGTAATTTTATTTTGTTTTTAATTTTGTTTTGATAATTTTTTAATTTTATAATAAAATTACAATTTGTAATTTTATTTTATTTTTAATTTTGTTTTTGATAAGGAAAAGCAGGTTTTGAAAGGGCCCCGAAACCCTATACAATGAAAGGAAGTTGCTAAAGAAAAAGACACATAAGCACCAACAGCCCAAAAAAGTCAAAAATGCTGACAAAAGAAAACACTAGATAAATCATCAACAAACCAACAACAAAACATTAGCGTAGAAGGTTGAACTACCAGCAACTACAATAAATTATCAAGAACCTTTGTTGAGTCCGCATTACCAGAGATGACCCTGTCATGCATCTCTACCACTTCCTCAAGATCTTGGAACAAAATGGCCACCCTTTTCTTAGTCTTGCTCCTCGTACAAAAGCAAGGGCCAACATCCACATTCTTCTTCACTCTCGAGCCAGCATCGACATCCTTCTCAGCCAGGTTCATATAGTTAATCTCAGTTATAGCCTCCTCATGTTCACTCAAGTTCAAGCTCTTACCAATTCAATTGATGACTTTCTTGTTCAATAAAGACAAGCCTTGTGCACCAGACTTCAGGGACTAATTGCTTATTCTAACCACAACTTGCAAGTCATTGTTAATCTTGTTCATTTTATCCTCCATAGCCACAACCCGCTCCTCATTCACCTTTTGAACTACCTTTTCCAAAGAAGTCAACCTCTCCTCATAATTTTTCCCAAGTCTGTCAGCATCCACAACTAACTTACTAAGGATCATATTCATGGTTTTGACCTTATCTCTCACCAACCATTCCCTTTGACTATAATTCACCAAAGCTACACAAACATCCAACCAATCTTTAAGCCTAGTATTAAGGTCCTTAACCTCCAAAAAGAGCCATTTCACAAGAGAGTAAGTTTTTGGTCCCATCTTCCACCATTTTGTAAAAAATATCCATATTGATCTTCTCCCAATTGATCTGCTCAACAATAGGAACTTCAACAAATTCTGATGGAGGTCCTTCTGATTTGCACCCTTAGCCTCCACATCCTCTACAGGATATTCATCAACATCAATTACCTCAACTTTCACCCTATGTTTCTTAGAGAAATCAATCGACTTCACCAACAACTTAAGCCACCCAACCTTATCGTCCGCTTGCTTAACCTGCTCATCACTTTTTCAAACAAGGGTCTCCAAACCACCATGGCTAAGAAGAGCCATAACAAAATTCACAAATCCCTCATCAACCAGAACATTATCTGTGAAAGCCTGCTCATTTCCCTCCTAAACAATGTCTGCCATAGTCTACTCATTTCCCTCCTGAACAATATTTTCCATAGCTTGTTCATTTCCCTCCTGCACATTCACCTGAAACCCCTTAACACAAGGAAGAGGAGTCTCCTCCATTCCTTTCATCCCACCTACCCCTGAATTAAGAGCACACTTCTCTTTCTTATGGCCCGCTCTCTTCTCTTTCACATTCTTTTTACCAGAAGAAGCAGCAACCTCCTTCATTTCAACATCTATCTCATAGCCCTTTGATCAGGACATAGAGGCCTCAAAATCTTCCTCTTAATTCACCTCAACCTCCAACGATTCCTCATCTTCAAAATCTTCCTCCTCATAGTCACCGTCCCACTCCTTCACTGACCCACCAGTATTATAACCATACTTTATGCCCTTCTTTCTAATAGAAAAAGAGAGCTTAGGCATTTTATGTAATAATTTTAGTTTAATGTGTTCAATTATAAGATTCATAAGGCCTTCATGAAGAATTACCTTACTAGGGTTTTTTCTGTGAGCATCAATACTAGTTTCCATAGAAACAAGCAAGTAATAGGGAATCAAAACTAGATTGTTGTGACATAAATGATTAAGCAACATAAAATGATAGCCATAAATCACAAAGTACCTTATGTCCAACATGAATAATTTCATAATCACGAGGGCCACATCTCTCCAAAGCGGTTTGATTGATTTTTTATCATACCCTCCAGTACCAATGCACTTAAGCCTCTGTTGCTCCTTGCCTTTGAAAAAATTAGCTATGGAAGTATTAGATGCAGCTCAATCCCTATAAAACTTCTTACCCTTTGTAGATAAACCAATAATCTTAGCAATAAATTCCTCAGTGATATTGACCTCCACACCTTGGAGTGCATAAATTTGTCATTCCAACCACTCATAAAGGCCTTCATCACCTCTGAATCAGAACCATGAAGATTGAGCATATAGGTGCAAACACCACCCTTCTCCAGATATTCCCAAACGATCTCATTCCCATTGAATTCTTTGCATGAAAGCAGCTCAACTTTGTAGCAATCCCCTCCCATAGCAACCTAAAACATCCTACTCATGACCTTCATCTTGTTCCTCTAGACAAAATGGGTTAAACAAACAATCCATAGGCACAACCAAATAACACCCACAATCTATGTAATCCTGACACCCCGAGTACAACCAACCATTACATCCCCACCCATGATCTCGTAATTAGAAGATATGTAATAATTAAACGAGCAAGCTCTGAACTCAAAGTTCAAAAACCAAAGCAATAGGAAATAAAATAACTTATCTCCCCATGTATCTGCAACCATGACATGACATTCATTCATTATTATAAATACTTTGAAGATTAAATCGAATGGCCTCATAAGAGTTCCAATAATTATGAGCCATTACTCCCAGATTGGTGAACCCATCAACAAGAGAGAGCCTCCCAAAAAACATGAGTAATTTTAACCTCAACAAAAGAATCAATAATGGAAAGGGCATCTTCAATCAAATAAGAAATGGACCAAGACGACAGACTTAGCTTAAGGAGACAATTTATGATATTGAGGGAGTCCCCTTCTAACGAAAGCCTAGTCGCCTCAACTGCTTTAGCGAGTAAAAGGCCATGATAGGATGCTACTATTTTTTAATTTTGTTAATATTTAGTTAATTTTATTTAAAATTTTGTATAAATTTATTTTAATATATGGTATGTAATTAGAATAAATAAAACTATTTAATCAAAATAACATGGAGGACTCAATTAAGTGCTTATGATATGGACTCATAATATATATATATATATATAAATAATCTTAAAAGTAAATGGCATACTTCATTTTCTTAAATAAGTCATATTCGTCAATTTATATTATTTAAGAAAAGTTTTAGAGATTTATTGTTCATTTTAAATAAATCATGGTTGCCTATTTTCTCACTCGAAAGAAAAGGGTAAGAATGGAAAGGAACTATTACAATGGAAAGCTATACAACCACTTATTTTTCTTTCCTTTGAGAAAATAGTCAATTGTGACTTAAATTTAAAATTAATGCAATAATTTTAATAATAATTATAATTTAATACTAAGAATATTATATTAGTAATACAATAATATTATTATTATTGATAATAATATAAAAAAGTTTAATAATAATATAATAATATCAATAGATTTAAATTATAATCAATAATAGTCATTAGTATTATATATATTAGCATCAATCTAATAACATTATTATTAAGATGAATAAAATAAATATGAAAATTTAACAATTATTAAATTTAACCTAATTTTGTTGGTATTGGCATGGTGTGATGGTTTATAGGTGGCATTGTTGTTCTTGCCACCAAGGTTCAAACCCCATTGGGGTGGTATTGTTGAATGGTTGTATCCGGTTCATAGCTCTGGTCAAAAGCATTTACCCCTTGAAAAAAAAAAAAAATTTAACCTAATTTTAACCTCAACCCTAACCCTATCCCTAACCCTAACCCTAATAATATTTCCTAAACCATAATCCTAATCTTAAACATATCTCTAACCCTAATCATAATCATAACACTAATCGTTAGCATAAACCTATCCTTAAACCAAAAACCATAATCGTAACCATAACTTTTCCCTAACCCTAACCATAAACCATAACCATAACCTTAACCCTAACACTAATTGAAACATAATTGAACCTTAACCTAAATGAAGCTTAACCCTAATGCTAATTAAACCCTAACCCTAATGCTAACACTAACCCTAACACTAACTCTATCATTGACCTTAACACTAACCCTAACATATTTTTAACCCTTAATATATTATAAATAAGCCTAATTGGATGCTAATTGTAGTCGTAATGCTAACCCTAGCAATAAACCTAACCCTAATTGGATATTAACCTTTACTCTAATTAAACTCTAATCATAACCTTAACCAAAATAGGCCTAATTGAGCCATAACCCTAACGCTAACACTAACCCTAAAACTAACCTTAACAGTAGAATTGACCCAATTTGAATCCTACCTAAACCTTAATTGAACCTTGGAACCCTAACCTAATTTTAACCATAACTATAACCCTAACCCCAAGTTCTATCCCATTAACCCTAATTAAATTATAACCCTAACTTTGACCTTAAATGAACCCTAACACTAACCCTAACCCTAACCCTAAACCTATCCCTAGCCCTATCCTTGACCCTAATCCTAACCCCAACTCTAAGCCAAATACAAAAACAACCCTTAACCGTAACAATAACCCTAAAACCTAATTCTAAATCTAACCCTAATACTATCCTTAATATGTACACCCTGACATTAACCCTAACAATTTGGCTTAGGGTTCAACTGTGGTTACAATTAAGGTTACTATCCAATTAGGGTTAGGGTTCTACAATTAAGCATTGGATTATAGTAAGGGTTAGGGTTATAGGATAAACTTAGAGTTAAAGTTATATTTGAGAGTATGATTAGGGTTATGTTAGGGTTAGGGTTAGGAAATTAGGGTTCAATTACAATTTGGGTTTGGGTTTGATTAGGGTTAGGTTTAGGGTTATAGTTAGGGTTAAGGTTAGGGTGTGTGTTAAGGTTAGAGTTGGGGTTAGGATTAGGGTCAAGGATAGGGCTAGGGTTAGGTTTAGGTTTAAGGGTTAGGGTTATTAGAGTGAATGCAGGTAATCAATGAAAGAAAAAAACTAGAGTTAGGTAATTAGGGTTGGGGTTGGGGTTAGGGTATTGGTTATGGTTAGGGTCATGGTTAAGTTTATAATGATAGGATAAAGGTGAGGGTTAGGGTCAAGGTTACGATTTGGAGAAAAAGGGTTAGGTTATGATTAGGGTTAGGGTTAGGTTTAAGATTTGGATTATAGTTTAGGGTGTAATGTTTGTTTTTAGTTTAGGGTTATAGTTAGGGTGTGAGTTAAGGTTAGTGTTAGAGTCATATTACAATTAGGATCATTTTTTAGGGTTTAGGGTTAGGGTTAGACTTTGAATAAGGTTTTAGGGTTATGGTTAGTGTTAGTGGTTATTTTTGGATGTGGGTTTTTAAGGTTACAATTTGGGTTTTGGTTAGGATTAGAGTTAGGATTAGGTTAGGGTTGAGTTAGGGTTTAATTTTGCATTAATGTTATGGTCAAGGTCAAGGTTAGGGTTAGGGTTAGGGTTAGGAATAGGGTTAGTATTAGGAATTGAATTGGGATTACAGTTTCAATTTAGGATTATGATTAGGATTATGGTTAGGATTAGGGTTCGGGTTAAAATTAGGTTTAGTTCTTAACCTTTGCTCTAATTAAACTCTAATCATAACCTTAACCAAAATAAGCCTAATTGAACCCTAACCCTAACACTAACACTAACCCTAAAACTAACCTTAGCAATAGAATTAACCTAATTTGAATCCTACCTAAACCTTAATTGAACCCTAAAACCCTAACCTAATTGCAACCATAATCCTAACCCTAACCCCAAGTTTTATCCTATTAACCTTAATTAAATTTTAACCCTAACTTTAACCTTAAATGAACCCTAACACTAACCCTAATCAAACCTAAACCCAAATTGTAATTGAACCCTAATTTCCTAACCCTAACCTTAACATAACCCTAATCATACTCATAAATATAATTGTAACTCCAATTTTTATCCTATAACCCTAACCCTAATCGTAACCCTTACTCTAAGCTAATACTTTATCGTAGAACCCTATTTACCGTGATTAGATAGTAACCTTAATCATAACTAAAATTGAACCCTAAGCCAAATTTTTAGGCTCAAGGTTAGGGTGTACATTAAGGATAGTGTTAGGGTTAGATTTAGAATTAGGTTTTAGGGTTATTGTTACTGTTAAGGGTTGTTTTTATATTTGGCTTAGAGTTGGGGTTAGGATTAGGGTTAGGGATAGGGTTAGGGTTATGATTAGGTTTATGGTTAGAGTTATTAGAGTGAATGTAGGTAATTAATTAAATATAATTATTTAGGGTTAGGTAATTAGGGTTGGGGTTAGGATTAGGGTTATGGTTCTGGTTAGGGTTATAAGGATAGGATAAAGGTGAAGGTTAGAGTCAAGGTTATGGTTTGGAGAAAAAGGGTTAGGTTATGATTAGGGTTAGGGTTAGGTTTAAGATTTGGATTATAGTTTAGGGTGTAGTGTTTGTCTTCAATTTAGGGTTATAGTTAGGGTTATGGTTAGGGTGAGAGTTAAGATTAGTGTTAGGGTTAGATTACAATTAGGATTATGGATTATAGTTTAGGGTTAGAGTTAGATTTTGAATAAGGTTTTATGGTTATGGTTAGTGTTAGTCATTGTTTTTGGATGTGGGTTTATAAGGTTACAATTACAGTTTTGGTTAGGATTAGGTTAGGGTTGAGTTAGGGTTTAATTTTGTGTTAACGTTAGGGTCAAGGTTAGGGTTAGGAATAGGAATAGGGTTAGTATTGGGAATAGACTTGGGATTAGGGTTTCAATTTAGGGTTACAATTAGGATTATGGTTAGTGTTAACACAGGGATTTCCACCCAAAGACAAGTTGAAAAACTCTTAAAATCCCATGCAACATTGGACTACTCTCAAGTTGTGGGTATTCTATAATGAGGGTAGACCTCCAGGTTATGGGCTAGATCCCTTTGGATATTTCTTGTAAATACTGGCTTTTAACAGAGGAAAAGGTAAGAAGAATAATGCAAAAACTAAAAAAATGGATTACTAGGTGATTCACCAACTGATAAATGATTTGAATATGCTTCTAAAATCTCATAAGATTACTCAACAAATGAAACTAAAAATATTCACTACTCAATCTAGTATTTTTTGCATAAATATTTCATCTGAAAGGTTTCTATGATTGAAGTTTGTTTGAAAGAAAATAACAATATTTTCACAACAAACATTCAACAAATGAAAGAAACACAGTCAATAACCTGCACTATAACATACTGGACATGAACAACACATTGAAGTAATAATATTAAAAGAAGGATTTCATGGAAATCACAAAATTATAACCTAAAGGCATACACACAATACTTCCACAAGGTAGATCTAAGAAGGAAAATGAGCTTCTTTATTGAAAAATAGGACATATCTGCATTACAAATCTATAGTACTCATAATAAATGAGTTACAAAACATATGCCACTTGCTACAACAGTCACCAAACTTTGAACTCCCAAAAGAAATGAGAGAAAAGAAGACTTATAAACAAGGATCCAAAATTCAAACTTTGAATTTTGGCTCCAAGAATGATGTGTTGTCCTTCCTCTCCCTCAAATCAGGCATGTAACTGAAATCAGCTCCTCAAAACATGCATAAAGAGTTATCAAACTCAAAACAACCTCATGGGTCATATGCAACTGAAAACCCCTCCAAAATAGGGTTATAACTGAAAGTGAACTCATGTAATGTGCCTAGTTTTGTTCCTTGATTGAATTTCAACCAACTGGAACTCTAAACTGACACTGAACTCTTGATAGAGTGTTCCAAACTCTTGATTTTGCTCCACATGTTGGCTAAACTTTCTCAATCACTTGCATGAACTAACCAAAATCTTTCAAAGCTCATTACAACTCTTTTTTACCATGATTTAAAAAACACATCATAAGACATTTTATTTTGCATTCAAAATGTCATTTATTTGAAAGTGATTTATAATTCATCACTTTAAAATAAATATTTACATTTGAATTAAAAATGAAACAAATAAAAGTCAAATATAAAGGTTTTAAAGACTAAGTCTTAAGCTATATTCAAAATACATTCAAAAATAAAATCACAAGGCATAGAGATATGCCACGCATGAAAAATATGAATGAAGTTTTAAATAAAAACTTAAGGAAAAATACCTTTTTCTCCATCATGCCTTTCTATTGTATTCAAACCCTAAATCGAATGAAAGATATTCATTTTTCATTTCATTCTTTTACTTGCTTTATGGAAACTTCATTAAGAAGCGCCACCATGACCAAACCCTAGGTCGACATTTTGAGCTTGAAATCTCTATTCTGTACACCATTGTGAAGGTTTTGAAGAATATTTGATGCAAAAATTTGAAGGTAAATCTGATTTTGTTTTGAAATCTAGAGGTTTTGATGCTTTTGACAACTTTTTCCAAGCTTATAGGTCATGGCCTTGAGCATTTTTCTGATACATTTTTTGCAAGAAACGACTATGGCTCTGCATTTTTTCATTTCTCTACAAAATTGAAAATGAATTTGTGTTTGAAAAATAAATAAAACAGTGGATATATTGTGCATTGACTCCCATGGGTAGGGTGTGGCCTATGCATATTGTCTTCATTTTTCATGAGGATATGTTCACTTTGAATGCTTGACCTCCTCTATTGCTTTGTATTTCTTTATTCTTAGGAAAAATACGTGAATCTTAGGCCGTCATGATGAAAATGCTAACTCAGCCTCTGGAGTTTTGACTCAAAATTTCACTTATCTTCTCAAGTAAGGGTTTTAATACAAAACCTAAATAGAGATATTGTTGATCATTTTGAAAAATACAAGCTATCTCTTTTCAATGCCTAATACGAAAGAATAAAACCCCAACTGCAGCCTCTGCAATTGCTGCAACTCATAGACATTTCTTATTTCAAATTTATACATAGTATTAAGGCTCGGTGTGTTTGATTCTTGCTCACAAATACCTAATTATTTGTTCAGCATTGATTTTACTCCATTTGAAAAAATTAACTATGACAAAAAATCACTCTTAGACAAAAATATCTTGTATGCTTCAATAAAAGTTCAGACTCTGGCACAGGTATAAGTACTCTCCCTTGTATGTGATATTCAATATTATATATTGTTTCCTTGAGACTGAATTACTATTGCTTTTACAAATCATGATTCTATCTTCTCCAAGATGTATTTGATCTGAAAATGAATAAAATAATTAACATTATTCATGATCCTCCTATAGCTTTCATTTCTTTATGTTTATGACATTTATCTGCATCCTATAGCTTCATTTCTTAATAGAAACTTTACTTCATATTCATATTACAAGAAAGATAAATTTTCATTTTGTTGTTGAGTAATTTCTCTTCTCTATGGCTGCCCTATACTTGGTATTCAAGATGGAATACTCTCTTTGCACAATGACTGAAAAGTTATCATAACAATATTTCATTTTTGTTCATTCAAGGTTTCCTCTGATGATGATTTTATGAATGTACTTAGCTATCCATTATGCATGGTGATCACTATCTATGCTTTGATGTTGTGAGAACTATAACCTTCTGCTTTAATATGAGCTAGGCTCAACCCTTGTGGGAGCCATATTTTCCACCACTCATGTGAAATTGATGAACACAAATAAAAAAATTCCTGTCTGCACGTGAAGCAAACAAGTTAGAAAAATAGTGAATCCAATGATTTCTCCTAATGATTTGATCTGATAGTTACTCATTTATCTCTCAGATGTTGACTATGTTGACTCAATTTGATAATAACTACAAATTATATATCTTTTGATGAATCATGTAATTGAATCTCATGCCTTGAGCTCTAACACAAATTTTACAATCAACTGTAGGTTCTATAACTTAGGAGTAAAGGAGTTCAAGACACTGAAGATCAAGTTGGAGAGCAACGAGTCAACCCTACACCAACCCTCAAGGCAGTGACAAACATGACCTCCTTTTATATGTTTTCATATTTTTAGTAGTTGATCTTCAGATGTATAGTTTGTACTTATTATTGAGTTTAGTCAACTTAGTCAAACCCATAGCTTGTGTGGGATTATAGAAACATATCTTTTAATAAATCAGCTACTTCAAAGTATGCAATGACTTGTATTTCCATTTCCTTGTTCTCAATTATATAATTTGAAATAACTGATAAAAATTGTTGAAAGCATATGTCTTTCATAACCAAATGAGATAGTAATCTCAGCATACTTTGATTTCTGAACTGTAATTCCTTTGATAAGCAGCAATAACATAAATTGCATTGAATGATTCAGCTTCACATAACATACCCTGATTGTTTATTTTCCAAATGAAACATGTTTATTGCTTTGTTAGGACTATTCAACAATTTAATTTAAATTGTTTGAATGATTCTAACAAATCAATCCTAAAAAACTCTTTCATTCTGAAAAAAATGTTCATTGGATGTCTTAACATCAAAAAAATTTATACCCCAGCAAACAAATGTCTGTTTAAATTCCACTAATTTAGCAAGAGGCTAAAATTAGTAACAGTTAGTATTAGGGTTCAAGTTAGAATTAGGTTTAGTAGGGTTACAATCAGGGTTTAGGGTTAGGTTTAGAGTTATGATTTGGATTTGGATTAGGGTTGGGATTAAGGTTAGGGATTTGGCTAGGGTTAAGGTTAGGGTTACTATTAGGGTTATGAGAAATAGATATAGGGTTAGGGTTAGGGTTTGAGTTAGGATAAGGGTTAGGGTTATGGTAATGGTTACTATTATTGTTAGGGTTACAGTTATAGTTAGGGATTTGGTTATGGTTAGTGTTAAGGATAGGGTTATGGTTAGTGTTAGGGTTAGGGTTAGGGTTAGTTTAGGGTCACAATTAGGGTTAATGGTTTAGGGTTAGGTTTATAGTTATGGTTATGATTGAGATTAGGGTTAGAGTTTTGGATTAAGGTTACAAATTTGGTTAGCATTAAGGTTATGAGAAATAAATTTAGGGTTAGATTTAGGTTTAAGGTTACTATTACAATCAAGAAAAATGTTAGGATTAGAGTTAGGGTTAGGATTAGGTTAGTGTTGGGATTAGAATTATAGTTAGTGTTAAAGTTAGGGTTAGTGTTATAGTTAGGGATTTGGTTAGGGTTAGGGTTATGGTTACGTTGGGGTTAGGATTATTGTTTATTGTTAGGATTAGGGAAAGTTTCTAGGGTTAACATTATGGTTTATGGTTTATGGTTTAAGGTTAGGTTTATAGTTATCATTATCGTTATGATTATGATTATGGTTAAGGTTAGGGTTAAAGTTAGGGTTATGAGAAATGAAATCAAGGTTAGGGTTAAGATAAATAAAATTATGGTTAGGGTTAGGGTTAGGATTAATGTTATGGTTATAAGAAATAGAATAAGGGTTAGGATAAAGATAAATAAAATTAGGGTTAGGTTAGGGTTATAGTGATAGGATAAGAGCAAGGGTTATGGTTAGGTTTAGAGTTAGGGTTACACTTTTAGTTTAATTCAAGGTTAGGGTTAGGGTTAGGGTTATTATTATGATTTACAGTTTAGTTTTTGGGTTAGGATTATGAGAAATAGGCTTAATATTAGAGTTAGATTAGGGTTTATGGTTAGGCTTAGAATTATAGTTAGTGTTATAATTATGGTTGGGATTAGGGATGGGAATAGGGTTACAATTAGAGTTACATTTAGGTTTAGGGTTGTGACAAAAGGGTTAGGGTTACAGTTAAGGTTAGGGTTTTGAGAAATAGTGTTAGGGTTAAAGTTATGGCTAGGGTTACATTAATGAAAAAATGATGGTTTACTATTCAAGTAAGGGTTAGGAATAGGTTTATCATTAGGGTTGGGGTTAAGGTCAAGGTGTGATTTAATCTTATGATTAGGGTTAGTGTTATGATGTTAGGTATCAAGAAAAGGTCTAAATTTAATTTTAAGTCATAGCTGACAATAATGGACATGAGAAAAAACAATCTATAATTATTTCTTGAGGGAAAACAATCAACTACAACTTAAACTTAAATTTAGAGATTACCCTAAACCCTGATCCTAACCTTAACCCTATTCCATAACCTAACCCAAAAGCAAAAACATAACCTAACCCTACCCCTAACCCTAACCTTAATCCTAACCCAAACCATAAACCAAATCCAAAAACAACCCTTAATCTTATTCCCAATTCAAATGTTTATCTTTCATTAATCACCTACATTAACCATAATCATAACCCTAAATATAATTCTATGCTTACCCCTAACCCTAACCCTAACACTAACCCTAAACCTAATAATAAAATAGTTAAAAAATAATATAATATTTACTTTATAATAATTATAAGATAACTTTAACAATAATATAATAGTAATATTATATATTAATAATAACATATTAATAATCAAAGTTAAGTGGTCTTTCTTGCGAAAAATTCTTATTGTTTTTGGTTTTGCTAAGGAGTGGGTCTTGTGGGTTATGAGTTGTGTTACTTCCACTTCTTTCTCAATGTTGATTAATGGCGAGCCTTCTTTTTTTAGTGCTTCTAGAGGCCTTCAGCAAGGGGATACCCTCTCTCCTTATTTATTTATTCTTCTTGCAGAAGGTTTGGGGAGAGTGGTGAAATGTAATATGGAGTTGGGTTTGATTCAGGGTTGGGTGTGGGGAAATGGTTTGCCTCCTCAATCTCACCTACAATTTGTGGATGATACTACTTTGATGGGTATGGCTAAGATCATAGAAGTTATGAATTTTCCCAAGGCTTTGGATATCTATCTTGTTGCTTCTAGTCGAAGGATCAATGAAGATAAATCTTCCATTTTTTACTTCAATACTCTGTGGCTTATTCAACAAAGGATTGCTCGTATCTTGAGGTTTCAGATTGATTCTCTCCCTTTAACTTATCTTGGCATTCCTATCTCTTCTGGTAGTCTTCCTAAGGAGTCATGATAGAATATTTTGGACAAGTTTCATGCGAAGGTTAATCATTGGACTCATAGATGGTTGTCCTTTGTTGGTCGTGTTCAACTACTTAAACCTATGGTGCAAGCTCTTCCTATTTATAGATGCATGCTCCAGGTGGCTCTAGTTGGGTTTGTGAAGGATTTGGATTCTTTGGCTAGATATTTCTTATGGGCTGGAAGCTTGTCCTCTTCTAAGTAGAGCCTAGTGAAGTGGGAAATTGTGTGTATCCCGAAGCAATTTGGGGGGCTTGGGTTGCGACAATTGACTTGGTTTGGGTTGGCACTGGCTAAAAATATTTACTGGAGGTGGTGTGTGGAGCAGGATCATATTTTGGCTCGGATTTTATCTCACAAGTACCTACCAGGGGTTTTGAAGGAGGAGATTCCTAGGTATCCTCTGGTGGGGAAAGGTTCTGTGATTCGCGGAACGCTTAAGAAAGGGGTTGCACTGATCAAGGAGGGATTGTTTTGGATATATAATAGGGGGTTGAGGCTCTCTTTTGGTCTGATTCTCATGATGGTTTTTCCCCCATTTTGAGCCAATATCCAAATTTGTTGAATCTTTGATAGCACTTCTTGGAGGTTGGTTGGTCAAGGGTGATCAATTTCAAGACTTTGTATCCTTGTGGGTTGACGGAGGTGGCTAGGTGGAAGGAATATTGTGATTGGCCTATTGTTGGATTGGAGGAGGATTGTGCTCAACTTCAAAATATTTTGGTTGGTAGACAATGCAGCTCCCTTAGGGATAAGGATATTCTAGTTTGGAGTCTGGATCCTAAGGGGGCTTTCACTATGGCTAGTGGATATCAGGAGTTGTTTCGTAAGTTTGGAGGGGTGGAGGTCCCTTGGTGGAAACATGTGTGGAAAAAGTTTTCATGGCAAAAGTCTAATTGTTTTGTGTGGACTCTCGCTTGGAATAAATGTTTGACTTAGGATAGTCTTTGAAAGCGGGGATTCTAGGGCCCTTTTATTTGTGTTCTATGTGGTTGTAGTGAGGAGGATTCTTCCCATTTTTTTTCCATTGTTCTTATTCTATGATGCTCTGACATTTATGGTGGGGTGTCTGGCAACATCCATGTGTTCATGCTTCATCCTTAGTTGAGTTCTGGAGTAGTCTAGGAAGACCTCCTATCCAGGCCTCTTTTCTCCAGATTGTTTGGTGCATTGGTCCTATGTTCATCCTTTGGAAAATTTGGTTGGAAAGGAATCATAGGATTTTTCGTGGGGATAGGTTGATGGTTCAACAGGTTTGGCACAAAATTATTGGTATGATCCAAGAGACGATGGAAGCCAAATGTGAAGTGACTTATCCTTTGGAAAAGAGTGGTGATGAGATTGTGAATAGATTAGGCTTGCAAGGGTTGACTTTTGTCTCTACTTATTTTAGAAGAGGTAGACAGGCTAAATAGAAGGTTCAAAGGGTTGGAAGATGGTTACCCCCTCCAGTGGATATTCTGAAGATTAATACGAATGGTTCCTCTAGGGGCAATCCTAGGCCTGCTGGGATTGGTGGAGTTGGAAGAGATTGTTTTGGCTTGGTTATTTTCTTTTTCTCCATCCATAAAGGGTATCATTCTAACAAATTTATGGAGGGGTTGGTGATTCTTTGGGCCATTGAGCGTGCTTGTGCTTTGGGTTGGTGTAGGATTATCTATGAATCTGACTCATAGATTATTGTTAATATGTTGCATGAGCAGAAGGTGGCAGAGGTTAATTGGCTACTGGCATTGGTGGTTCATCAGATTCTATGTTGGAAGTGGTATCTTTCACACACATTCTATGTGAATAGAATAAGGTTGCTAATTGTTTGGCTAAGTGGGCTTCGAAGTATGCAGATGATTGGAAGGTTGAGGGGTGGGGACAGTTATCCCCTGATTATTGTCTTGAATTAGAGAGGATTATTGTTGATGATATGGAGGGTTAAGGTGTTTGAGGTTGTTTGGATGGTGGTTTCATCTTGGTTGGTGGTTCTTGTACTCTCTTTCTTGGGAGCCTATGGGTTCCCTGATCCCTTTGTAATGCTTTTTTCATGATTTCAATAAAGTTTTTACCCCTTTTTATTAAAAAAACATATTAATAATCAAATAGTACCAATATTAATAATAATGTAATTAAATTAAAAATATATATATATATATTAATAATTATAATAGTATAATACTTATATTAATAAAATAATAAAAAATTATAATACTAATATTAATAAAATATATAATATTATCAATTAATAATATTTTTAGCTGATAGGCTACATATAGTGTGAAATTTGAGCCTAAAACAAGCCTCACACCTGCAAAAAACTATTGAATTATCGGAAAAGAAGTTTTAGCTATCGTTAAATGGTAAATCAGTTGTCATTTAATGGTTAAAGCTTCAAAATATGCGAAAGCCTTCAAAATCTCACTTATCATGTAAAAGCTAGATAAATATTGATTTTCCAACTAGATGGGAACATTTTATTTCCGTTTGCAAGGATTTTTGTCAATTTGATGACAACTTTCCTTTTCCATTTGCATTGCTTTATGTTTTAAATTTGCATGCGAATATTTCAAAATCAAATAATACCCAAATTTTTTAAGGAAAAAAATTGTATTTGTCTAAATGAAAAAAATCTAAATTTGTGTAAGTTTATTTCATTCCATTATTTAGCACTTATTATTAATTATTCAATCCAATCACATGCAACTACAACTTGCAACACATTACATCCATATGCACCAATGCACAAACACATATTCTCTAACATATTAACATACATATAATTTTCTATCGGCTTAAACCTTGAACCTTCTTAGGTACAAGTGCTAGTAATATAATAGTATTGATTGTGCAACACTGCCACTGAAACTAGCATATATACCTTAATATTAATCTATATATTATACGCCAAGAGATATCATTTTTGAGGCGTAATTTTTTAAAAAGAAAAAAAGCACAAAAACAAAGAAAAATATGCCTTGAAAATGATATCTCTCGACGTATGATATATAGATTAATATTAAGGTATATATGCTAGTTATTTAGCATTTTCTATTAATTATTTTGATTAATGAGATTACAATAATATTTTTTCAAATGAAAATAAAACAATTACTCATCATTATTTAGCACTTACTTTTAATTATTTTGATTTTTGAGATTAATGTATCTAGTAATATTTTTTCAAATGAAAATAAAACAATTACTTATCATTATTTAACACTTACTATTAATTATTTTAATTTTTAAGATTAAAATATAAAAAAATATTGAAGATAAACATTGCAATTAATGTGTTTCAATTAGCTGGATAATCAACTAATTAACCAAAATCTTATCACATCTAATCTTATTAAAATCAATATTGAAAATGTCATCAAATATTGCTACAATGATGTCAATCATCTTGAAACCCACTTTTAATGAATAAATAACTATTACACATTTATAATATTGTAGGAGGCGGGGGGCCTAACTCGATTGACTAAAGCATCCTATTGCAGGAAAAGAGGTCACAAGGTCTAGTCTCCCCCAAAACCCATGGTACCGGAGGGCATGTTGCGCCAGCACCACCGATCACGTGAATTTTTTTTAATAACGATTCTTTCATTTTTTGTCGATAAGAATTAACTAAACAAAACAATATGTATCATTTTGTCGATCGTTTTGAATTTCAACCTTTCCTACACTTTTCTTTTCTTCAGTATTTACTAGAACATCCACTTTCTCTATAGGGCGTCTTTGGAACATGGCCACTTCTGCTACAAATTTTCATTTTCGCAGTTGCAAAAGCAAATACACATGGCCATATTGCTCAAGTTTTTAAAAAACTATAAAAGAGTAACCTTTATTTAAAAGGTTAATGTTTGTGATAACATTAATTATTACTAGTGCATACATATATTAAATATTAATATATATATATATAGTCGAGAGTTATCATTATCATTGTCATGGATAAATTTTAAGGGGAAAGAAATTTAAAATTATGTAATCATTTTTTACAATATTACAAAATTATCATATAATTATTAAAAAAAATTATAACTTTGTTAACACTATTGATTATTATTAAAATTAAATGAAATTTCATATTCATTTTAAATTTAGATATAAAAACAATCTTTCTATAAAGTTTTTTATTTAAATCTCTTTAATGTAAGTAAGAGTTGCATTTTCATCTTTGTTTGTATCCATGCTTTTTTATTTTATGTACAAACATCTTTGAATGTAATAAAGCAGGTAAACAAGATTTTATCGCCAGTTGCATGTCATTTGCACGTCAAATTAAATGCAAAGAATAAAAATGTTTATAGGTTTTGCAATCTATTGTGTGAGTGTAAGAAGCCTCTCGGCTTAACTATATGATACCTGTTGTAAATGTGAAACATTTGGGCAAATTTTCCCATCTTAAGAAAGTTTTGTTTAGAAGATAATGGGAAAAAATCTATGGATAAATCTTTGTATATTCTATTTTTTTTAATAGGTGGCGTGGTAAAAAAGAAATGGGATTGACAATATAGAATGTTATTTATTATAAAAAAAAATGGAAAGATTTGCTCCACAATATTTGAGCCAAAAAAACAAAGATAAAGCAAGTAATAATGAAAACACAATATCTTGTTTATGTTATCTTTTAATTTATTTTTAAAAAGGTTTTATATCATATTTACAGTTTTTTTTATCTACTCAATACAAAAAAGAAATTTTAGGTTGAATTTTTTTCAATTGGGGGTTTTGCATTCAACAAGATTTGATCTCTTATAGACTCATTCAAAACCATTCAACTTTATTAAAAGACTGAAAACCCAATAATATTTATATCATTTAAATGCATATATATTATGCTAAATTAAACAATAAACATAATACTTTATATATTATACTAAACTAAACATTAAACATAATATATTTTTTTTGAAACTTCAATTTATTTTTTCCAATCAAATTCTTCTTTTTTATTATATGAACATAGTGCAAAATAAGAAGCAAAAGAATCGAAATGGTGCCCATTAAAGAATGAACTTGTGGAAAGAGAAATGAATAATAATGAATACACAAATATTGTAGAGACATGCAAAACAATATAAGTAGAACCAACCATGCAACTCCTTAATGAATACACTTGTTCAATATATGTTGAATTCAATTATTCATATCTGATAAATCAATTTTTAAAAGTCATCCAAACTTTAAAGAATATACAGATTTCATACTCTGTCAATTTCAAAAGGCATATCCAAGAATTAGAGAGGTGTAAGTGCAAGCAAAGGGGTGAATATCTGAACCCAAGGATAAGTGCCTTCCCTATACAATATTTGAGCACTGAAAACATTCACAAACTTGCTAACATCCAAAACTTGAATCAAGATATAATAGGTAGCCTTTTTGTTTGATGTTCCTTCCACTTTTGCTCCCACCACTTTCTGATATACAAGTCCAACATGCTACCTAACAAAAAAACCAAACCAATTGTTCAACATTAATGCACAATTACACAAATACTTTGGTTATTAGAACAAACTATATGTATCCCAACTACTACAACTCATAACCCAAATCCAAACTTTTCAAATCAAAGAAAAAAAAAGAAAAAAAAGTGAAAAATAATCAATTTTCATTACATGGAAAGTGTTATAGTCTATTAGAGCATAGTCCACCAACTTTAGAATAGTTGCATCGGATTGAAAATCAGGAATGTCCACAGCCTAGGATGGATTTGCATAGTGGGTCTTAGATAATAAACACAGTACTGTTATCATCATCATAACCATTCCAAGTCTCATGGAAGCCATTGTAGGACTATAATTACTTAAGAGAAACTTATGAATATCTATGCTATAGAAAAGACCTTGAAGCCATTTATAATGGGCTGATCAAAGATAAAAGCAGTTTTAAAGTAGGTCGTGCATATCTACAACACCTCTTAGTTGTCCAATTGTTTTTTTGGCAAATTTCAATGTTTCTTTTATTTTGTTAATATTTTATTTGCTTATTTAGAGAATAATTTGTGTGGTTAGGTGGAAGTAGAGAGTGATTTGGGAAGATTTTATGGCTTTAAAAATCAGTAACCATATCTAATTAAAAAAATAAATTAAATATTCATTTAAAAATAGTTCAACAGTTAATGATTATAATTTTAGAATAAATTATGAACTAAAATGTATCTATCAAATCAAATTTTCTATTCTTTTTTTCTTTTAATATAATTATAAAATAAAATTATACTTAAAAATGCGTTTAAAAAAATCATAAAATAATTTACAAATCAAATTTTCTATTCTTTTTTTCTTTTAATATAATTATAAAATAAAATTATACTTAAAAATGCATTTAAAAAAATCATAAAATAATTTACATAGGGAAGTTTTTGATTTATACAAGAGAAATGACCACAATATCTTGAAAACTTAAATTTCATTTTAAAATTAAATTAAATTCTAATTTCTAAAATTTATAAAAAATATATTATTTAGTTTATAAATAATTAATTAAATTGTAGTGATTATCTATACAAATGAATTAAATAAAATTTTATATTCATTTTAAATTTAGATACAAAAACAATCTTTCTATTTTATTTTTTCCTCTTTTTGCATGTAAATCATTTCATTTACATAGGAAAGTTTTTTATTTAAATCTCTTTAATTTAAATAAGAGTTGCATTTTCATCTTTGCTTCTATCCATGTTTTTTTATTTTATGTACAAACATCTCTAAATTTAATAAAGCAGGTAAACAAGATTTTATCACTAGTTGTATGTCATTTGAACGTCAAATTAAATGCAAAGAATAAAAATGTACACAGGTTTTGCAATCCATTATGTGAGTGTAAGAAGCCTCTCATCTTAACTAGCATACATATATTAAATATTAATATATATAAAATACACCGAGAGTTATCCTTCTCGAGGCGCCTATTTTCATCATGTAGAAAAACATAATGAAAGACATAATATATATCACCTTTATATTAGAACAAATCTTCTAGAAAAAATTAAGCCACAAAGCTAAAAATATTTATATTTAACACAAAGCTTTTTGTTTTACTGAGTTATAATTTTGATCTACACAACCTTTGTCTATCAAGAAAGGAGTTCCAATCCCTTAAGGAAAATAGATCATCTTTCTCATGCTTTCATTCAATCAAATAATTATCAAATTTTCCACCAATTAAAATTAGTCTATTGTGGAGTTTGTGGAACCAAAAAAATAATATCTACAATTAGGAAGGTTGAATTTTGTCCCCTAGTTTGCATACATATGAGGGACATTTTACCATATATATATTATAGAAGCATGGGTTGCAGGTAGCAGTATGTGGCACCTTTGATTGCATCCTTCTTTGGCCCACAAGGCCTCTTTTGATGTCACCATATTATATGATTTTTTTAACTCCATAAATTATCAACCAAAAGGCATAATGAGGTCAGAGGAAAAATTTGAATAATAAGCCAAACAATAGACATAAACTTTGAGAATCTTACATTGCTTATTAGAAATGACCAATACACCAATAGAAATTTCGAAGCAAAGAACTATAATTGTTTTTAAGTTGAAGTTGTTGATTTCTTGGCTGATCCCAACTAATTTGAAATAATCTTTGTTGATTTATTTTGAGATGCCTCTCCTCATTTGATAAATGATCTGTAATTATTTTTAAGTTGAAGTTGCTGATTTCTTTTTCATTGGATTAATCGAAGGGTGGCTAGAAGCATCCTTGGGGTATTTTCAACTATTGACTTATTATCCTAGTATGTAATGATCATCTAAAATATTACGTATTAGTTCTTTATTTACATCTTGTTGTAGAACATACATTACAGATTAAGAGACCTATCAAATTTGAAATACTAAGAACTGACTTAAGATCATTGCATGCCATATTGGTGTCATTTGTGACAAGGCCATATCTGATGGAATTGAAACTATTGTATAGGTCAATTTACTGTAGGACCATTATATCATTTGACACTGCACATATAATCAATCAATGATCCTATCTATTAAAAATACATGTATGTTGCTCAGGTTCAAATAATTGCTAGATAATAAGAAAATCTAAAATAATAGTGTAGAATCACCACATAAAAGGGTATGTACGTTCAATTTTTTGTTATAAATCAAAATTTCAGCAATGGAAACAAAGGATTAGCATTGAACCTCACTACATTCACACTACCCCCCTTTCAAATTGCCCACTGTAAAGAAGATACTACCTTCGACAACTCCTTTTGTAAAAAAAATTGGATCAAAGTACCGTGCCTGCAATTTCAATGACAAGGAATCAACTCCAAATTGTTGATACATGAATGGAAGTGGAGACGATCTTGAATTTCCATGGATAGAAACTCATTATATGTTAAATTTGTTTTCCATCTGAAAAACTATTGGTAAATATTTATTGTTCTCCAAAGTTTAAATGACAGATTGATTAAGTAGTACTAACAAAATACAGGTTTCTAATAGTAGTTGATACAATTTATATAGATTTTTAAACCAAAACTCAGACTCTACATAAGGTACATGTTTGAATGCAAAAATATTGAGACAATTCTTAGAAATTACAGGAAACCCAAACCTGTGAGCACTATTAAAGAAGATCTAGAATGACTTATGGACAAAATGTTGAAAAGAATCCATCAAAATGCCACAAGAAAACCATCCCCACAACATGCAGGAGTGAGAAGAGCAAGGTCGACTTCACATGCAATACCACACCTTGGTAGAGTAATGTGCAAAATTGGTTATATAAAAGCGATTCTTCATTGTCATGCACATCAATTGTAATCATTATAAAGATGGAAAAAGTAGAATCTCGAACAAAACTAACAACTTTCATAAAAAGAAGACTAATTTTTAAATTTATTTTAGGAAGTTAACAATAATGACTGCATTTTTTTTCGAAAGATAAGAAGATAAGATTTAAGAGTGGATATGGATTTGCATGTCATTTGAATGTCAATTTCTAGCTAAAGAGTTTTTCCTTACGCATTGCTTGTGGTGGATACCATTGTAATACACCTCTTGACGTAATTATTAAATATTGAATAATATATTATTTATTTTAATATATTGAATTTATATAATAATTCTAAAATATATTATTTCTTCACTAGAGTTTAATCTAATTTTATTTAAGATCAATAATATAATCAATAATATCATATAATAATATAATAATTTAATATATGAATAATACAATGACACATTAATAATTAATGTTTTTTATATTTATTATATCCCACAAAGGCGTAAGCTCGCCCTCTCACAGTATCTACAAATTGATGGGGCACAAGAAACATTATAAAATATAAGTTCATTAACATAACAATAAATAATAATAAACTACAATGTTATTATATTATTAATTTACAACATTAAATGTATAATAATAATATAAGATATTAATTATCTAATAATATATTATATAATAAAAAATATAGTATTCTAATTTTGGGATATGTCATTAACATAATATTTATAATTTTCTACCATATAATATTAATTAATATTGAATAATATATTATTTGATCTAATATATTAAATTTATCTAATTATTCTCAAATATATTATTTATTCAATAGATTTTAATCTAATTTTATTTATGTTGGATGTTGTGATTGTGTTGTTGATATGTGGTTGTCATTGATGTCAACACTATTAGCATTTGGTGTATTGAAGGTTGTATATGTCAAGGATATTGAGAAAACTGTAAAAGAAAGTTTTATAGGTTCTTAGTGGAACTGTGAAGGTCATGAAGGTGTCTTGTCCTATATGTTGAAGATCAATTGCTGTGGACTAATGTGTTTATTGTTGAGTGCATCTAGTCCATCCTCTAGAAATTTTAAAGGTCCACGTGAAGATTTGTTCGAGTTATGAAGATCTGTGTTCTAACAGTATTCCTATGGGTTCTGTCAGTGTTCTTGATTAAAGTTGGCATAGTTTTGGTAATTCTCGTTGATGCAGATGTTTCTCTATTGTTTCTTGGTGCTCGTGGATGTTTCTAGATCATGCTCTATCCTTGTTGCACATCTGCATTGATCGGTGTGCTCGTGGTTGAATATTTTTCTCGGTATGTTCAGTTTTTGTGTTCTTGGCCAACATGATGGTTGTAGCGTGTTGTGGATCTTCAAGGTGAAATTAATTGAAGTATTTTTGCGGCCGACCTTGGTGGATCCACATTAAAATTTTATTTGTAAAATTGGGCCAACATTGAAAATATGTTTTATATTTCTAGCCAACTAAGTTATTGATGTAATCTCATGTTGCAGATATATAAAAGTGATTGTTTCAGCGGGGTAGAGTGTGCTTAGTGTGCTCCTATGTGTGTATGTGTGAATATCATTCGATTGCAGAGTAGAGTGTGAAGAAGATTGAGCGAAGTGTGAAGAAGTTTGATCGAAGAGTGAAGAAGGTTTTTTGTGCTTAACTGGAACTATAATCAGGCTTGTGTAGAAGTTATTTTCTTAGTTCACAATTTGGATAGTTTTCATCCAAACCTTTCTTGGACAGTGAGTCCTCTTTTGTATTTGAGTAGTTATCTTTAGGCAATGTGCCTGAATGCATGTGCATTCCCATTATTCTTATACTTTTAACAGGGTATAATATTGTGGACTAACCTCCACCGTGGTTTTTCCCCTAACAGGGTTTCCACATAAAAATCTTGGTGTTCTCTGTGTTTCTGATGTGACTGTTCATGATTTATTATTCATTCATCAGATTTGAGATTAAGTTAAGTAAAGTTTGAAAAAGGTTAAATATTCTATGACAACTGATTCACCCCCCCTCTTAGTTGTTTATCCATGTTTTGCCAACAATTGGTATCAAAGCACATTCCTCTGAAGAAGTTTAAAAGCTTGAGGTGATCTGAGATGACATCATACAAAAAGGACAGTCCTAGATTTGATGGAACAAACTACTCATTGTGGAAAGCTAGGATGGAGTGTCATTTGAAGTGTATTGGTAAACCCTTCTGGAAAATTACAAAGAATAGATATATTATTCCTGCAAGTGGTCCCTCCACTGCTGATGAGATTAAAGAGGCTGAGAATAATGTCCAAGCTATGGAAGCTTTGTTGAGTGCTCTAATAGATTCATAAATGACAAATGTGTGAGGTTTGAAGACAACTCATGAGATGTGGAAGAAGCTGGAAAATTTGTATGAAGGAGATGCACATGTGAAGATGGCTAAGCTATAGAGTTTGAAAGGCAAGTATGAAAATTTGAAAATGGGTGAAGATGAAAATATTTCCTCTTTTATGTAGAGAGTAAATGAACTAGTGGTGGGTATTAGATGTGTTGGTGGTATTCTAGATGAGGAAGAAATTGTGGCTAAAGTGCTCAGATCATTGCCTCCCTCCTACAAAGCAAAGGCTCGTGCTATTGAAGAAACTAGATCATTGACGAATGTGACAAGGGATACATTGATTGGTAAACTTGTTGCCTTTGAGTTGAGAAAATTGGTGATTTTATTCCTAAGACTGAAACTGCATTCAAGGCTACTATATCCGGAAGAAACAAGCAAATATATGATCTGGGAGAAAGTTCTAGAAAGACATTCAAGTATGAGGAAGAAATGAAACAGCTTGAAGATGAAGAAAGAGAAGTAGAAGAGTTGGAAGCACTGATTGTGAAGAAAGAAGGTAGAGGACAAGGTAGGTATAAATGAAAGTTGCCTATCAAATGTTTTTCTTGTAGTAAAATAGGTCATTTTGCATCAAGGTGTCCTAAAAGAGTTCCTAGATATAAGCCTTACAAATCTAGATTCCAAAAGAAATGCTACTTTGCTAAAGGAGTGACTGATGATGAGTCTAATAAAGAAAATAGAAATTAAGATGATTGGGTTTTCATTGCTATCAAGGAAAATAGTCCTGAGACTAATGAATCTACTATAGTTGAGAAAGCTCTTGCAGCCTGAATTGAAGACAAGGATGAGTGGGTCATTGGCAGCGGATGCTCACATCATATGATTGGTGACAAAAGAAAATTTGTAAGTCTAGAGAAGTATGACGGTGGGGTTGTGAGATTTGGAGATAACAATGCTTGTGTGATTTGTGGTAGAGGATCTATTTTTCTTGGTGGTAAGCATAACATTGATGATGTTCTTTATGTTGAAGGCTTGAAACACAACCTATTGAGTGTTGGATAGATGGTAGATAAAGGTTATGATCTTCAGTTCAAAGATGGAAGATGCAGGATATATGGAAGTTCTGAAAATGTAATTGCTTCAGGTAAACAAACAAAAGGTAATATTTTTCACCTAAATGTTGCTAGTAAAAGTTGTTTAATTGCTCAAGTAGATGAAAGTTGGTTATGGCATATAAGGTTGTGTCATGTGAATTTTGATAACATTGTCAAAATAAGTTCCACTCAAGCAGTAAGAGATCTACCTAAACTAGTGAAGCCTACTAGCACAATTTGCAAGGAGTGTTAGATGAGAAAACATATTAGAGTTTCTTTTCGAAGCAAACAACATAATTCAAATGGATTACTAGAGCTTGTGCATACTGATCTATGTGGTCCCTCTAGATTCAGAAGTCTCCATGGTGAAAGGTACTTTAGGCTGCTTATTGATGATTATTCTAGAATGATATGGGTTGCTTTCTTAAGAGAAAAATGTGAAGCATTAGAAAAGTTCAAAAGTTTCAAAGCTATGGAAAAGAATGAGAAAGGTCTGAAAATCAAATGCTTAAGGTCAGACAGAGATGGTGAATTCACCTCCAGGGAGTTTAATTCTTTATGTGAAGAACATGGAATCAAAAGACAGTTATCTTCTCCATGAACCCCTCAAAAAAATGGAGTTGTAGAGAGAAAGAACAAAACAATTCTGGATGCTACTAGAACAATGATGATTGAAGGAAATGTGCCTCACATCTACTGGAGTGAAGTTGTAAGCACTGTTGTGTACAAAGTGAACCGGGTAAATGTAAATGGTAATTTTGGTAAGACTCCTTTTGAACTATGGTTTGGTTATAATCCTACTGTTAAATACTTCAAGATTTTTGGAAGCAAATGTTATATCAAGAGAGATGATGATATAGGCAGGTTTGATGCAAGAAGTGATGAAGGAATCTTTCTAGGTTACTCTACTAGAAGCAAGGCCTACCGGTGCTATAACAGAAGACCGCGAAAAATGGTTGAGAGTGCAAATGTCAGAGTTGATGAGGATTCTGCTAAATCATCCAGATATTGTGGATATGATTCAGATGAAAACAATACAAACAAAGGGAAGAATGTTCAAACACAAAATCAACTTCAAATTATGACATATGTTCCAGTAAGACAACTTCAATTTGTTTTGGTAAACCAAGATAGTCAGGAAGTAGAGACAAGTGCAAGTGTAGAAGAAAGAACAAAAGAATCAAAAGTGCGAGAGAATCCTAAAACTCTAAGATATGTAAAGCTAAATCATTCTGAAAATAAAATTATAGGAGACAAGAATAAAGGTGTGAAAACTAGAAGAAAGATTTCAGAAGAGTATTGTCTGATGTCCAAGATTGAACCTAAAGATGTCAATGAAGCTTGCAATGATGAACACTGGATGGAAGCTATGAAGGAAGAATTAATGTAGATTGAAAAGAACAATACATGGGTACTTGTTCTTAAACCTAAAGATAAAAATGTGATTGGTACTAAATGGGTCTTTTAGAATAAATTGAATGAACAAGGTGAAGTGGTTTGAAATAAAGCAAGACTGGTATGTAAAGGGTATTCACAAATGGAAGGTATTGATTTTGAAGAAACTTTTTCCCTTATTGCAAGAATTGAAGCTATAAGGTTATTTCTTGCTTATGTTGCATATAAGAACTATAAAGTCTATCAAATGGATGTGAAGTCAACTTTTCTAAATGGTGAATTAAAAGAAGCATATATTGAATAGTCAGATGGATTTCAACTGATTGACAAGGGAGACATGGTTTGTCGATTGAAGAAGGCTCTATATGGACTCAAGCAAGCCCTCGGAGCCTAGTATGCTAGACTGGACAAATACTTATTAAAGCTTGGATTCAATAAAGGTACTGTTCACAACAACTTATATTTCAAGTTGGATGATGATAGAGTTAATTATTGAAGTATTTGTTGATGACATTATTTTTTGGAGGAGATGATAATCTATGTATGAAGTTTGTTGATGAAATGAAGAATGAATTTGAGATGAGTATGATTGGAGAGATGAAACTATTCTTTCTGGGATTGCAAGTTACTTAGTTAAACAAGGGGATCTTCATATCTCAGTCCAAATATGTGAGAGCTGTTGAAGAATTTTGGTATGGAAGACTCAAAACTTGTTGGTACTCCCATGGTAACCAGATGCAAATTAACACAAAATGATGATTCTTCTAAGGAAAATCAAACAAGATATAGATCAATGATTGGTGGATTGCTCTACTTAACTCATACCATACCAGACATTATGAATGTTGTATGTATGGTTTCTAGATTTCAGGCTTATCCAAAAGAGTCTCATGTGATTGATGTAAAGAGAATCTTCAGATATCTGAAAGGAACAATTGGCTTTGGGCTTTGGTATCCTAAGGATGATGATCTTACTTTGAATGCATATACTGATGCAAATTGGGCAGGAGATGTAGATGACAGGAAGAGTACTAGTGGTGGTGCCTTCTTCCTAGGGAATAAGCTTGTGTCATGGTTGAGTAAAAAGCAGAATTCCATTTCTCTATCTATTGCTGAGGCAAAGTATATTGCTGCTACAAACAACTGTACTTAAGTGATGTGGATGAAACAGATTGTAAGACCCCGCCTTGTATGTACTTAATATCACCCTAATTTATTATATGCTTTTTCTTGAAGTAATTGTAATGCCCCGTCTTAATAACCAAAGCATGTTGCAAAAGTGTTTTAAAGGTGTAATAATTTTTTTTTTAAAGTTTAATTATAAGTTATTTAATTGCATACATTCTTAGGCTAAGCGACGTTACACTACTTTGAGTTATCCATAAGTGACTAAAGTAATTCGCATTGCACATAATAAATAATAACATAAAGATAAACATTGCATAATAATAAATTTCCATTCATGTTAACATAATATAGTACAACCATGTTTTTCCATACATTGCATTTGATAATTATACAATACAGTACTCATCCATCTGATGAGGTAGTTTCAAATAATAATTACGATTACAATTACATTGTTCACCTCTTATACAATTGAGGGATGTTTTCAAATACAAGTTTACAATATACAATGTTGAAATAAACATAAAATCCAAGTGCGAGCTCTCCATCCATGAAGCTCTCAATGCCATGATCAAACTGGGGACCCAACGGAGTAAGGTGCACGTTCCACCCAACCATGTGGTACCCGTAGGTCCACCCCCGTGCTAGAAGATAGTAATAAGGTTACCTAGACCTAATCTACTAACCCTAGACACTAGTACAACAATCTATTGGTTATATTGCTTCCAGATTTTGGACAATTGTTTTGAAGTACAAACACGAGGTTTAACTGTTATTCTAGGTGGAGTGTCATCACAACGATGCAAAGGTTACCCTGGTGTTTCATCCTAGGTTCCGGCCCCCAATCCTTGGGTTACCCTGGCAACCTCTTACGAAACCCGGCCCCTATTGCATACAATTGCGGAAATCGAATGTCTCTTAAAGAAACGAGACACCGATTTGCCATTCCAGGCCTTCTCATCTTATACTCAAGACTATGGAAGCTCAAGAGTCATAAGAGAGGCATGTACATCTTGTTAAGTGTTTTAGAACTAACTACTGTGTTCTTTAGTTTTCACTGACTTACTTAACTAATTGTAAGTTACCCTGACACCACTTTGTGTGTCAGCCCTTACAACTAGCCACTCCCCTAAACATAACGAGGGTTTCTAAGTTTACTATCTAGGGTAGACAAGTGCACAATACAACATATAATACCAAATTTACCACAATGTTCATTACATCCCATTCAGCATATCAGGTGCACTACCCTAAACTTGTTCAATCACATGAATTCAAAATCAATTTCACCCTTATAAAAGACTGGTACTGGAAGACTTAAAATCACATAATAGCAATCCCCATTTTCCCAAATGAAATTAAAGTCATATTAAACTATCACGTCTCATACAATGACTTATTTTGACCATTGACTTATTTTGATCATGACTTATTTTGACCATTGACTTATCTTGACCATGATTTATTTAGATAATGTTTTTATGAGATTTAATATACGAAGTATGATATGTGTTAAGAGAAATGCTTTAATATAATTGTTTTCTTTCAAGAATTATGAATGCATTCATATAAAATAGAAATGTTGAGTTAATTATTGTTTCTACAATGGTTACTAATACACTTTTGTTTTGCACGCCTGAGTGCATTTGAGTGGCAGGTGATCGAAGGCCAAGGAGATCGAAGGCCAAGAGTGTGATTGAGGAAAAGGAGGTTAGCTTCTCGACAGGGTAAAAGAGGAGAAACTCTCGGTTACGCACACACCACTTAAATCATGTAGCTGCATTAGGTCATGTTCGTTTTTACAATGTGATTGCGTGAAAATGATTAGCATAGCGAATTTGAAATATGGTTTAATTAAATTATGAAATAATATGGCTTATTCTATTTCATTATTTCTCATTATATATTTGAGCAACAAAAGGATAAATCTGTTTTTGTTAAAAGAAATGTATTTAAAAATAAAAACAAATTAAATAAAAGAATAAATATAATATAAATCTGTTTTGCATAAATTTTTAAAATTGCATAAAAGAGGATATAAATAATTCTGTTTTGGGATATATGGTTAATTTTTCCAAAAGAATGAAGAATGAACAGCCCGAGAGAGCATTGGGCTCTGGAAAATTCTGTCTCAAAACCAACAATTCGCTGGGCAGGTGGCAATCCTTAGGAATTGCATGAGAATATCATCTGTCATCTAGAAATTTTATGCATGATCCTCGAAAAAGAGGAAGAGGCTTTAAGAAAGAGAAGAAGACTTTGATTGAATACATCAGAGAGCTCTGGAACAGAGGCAAAAGGAGGTAGTGTTGAACATCTGCAATTAGAACCGAATTTTGCCAGGTTCTCTTCATTGCTATGCCTTCTTTTAACTTTATTTTAAAAACTGCAGTAAGGAATTGATTAATTCTCTGTTTTAGAGTACAAACAACTGAGAATTCCTTCCAATTTCGTTTTGAAATCTGGGTAACAGCTTACTACTCTGTGTTGCAATTATAGAATACACATTCCTTCTTCAGAGTTAGGGTTTTCGTTCTGTGGCAAGTCTGCATTTTTCTCAAGTGCAATTACAATTATATGTCTCCATATCTGGTTTGTTTAAAAATTCTGTCATCTAAATAAAAACCAAAATGTCTTGAGATAAATCCGAATGCAGTTTATACTGGGCGAATGTCTTTCTTTTTTTCTTGAGTTTTGAAATTGCTAAGGGAATTATTTCCCCTGCCCTCCCCATGGGAAGGTCGTGGACTGTGGAGGCTCGCGCCCTCCACAGGCCGCAGCCTGTGGAGGGCACGAGCCCTCACAGCCCGCCCCCTCCCCATGGGAGGGGCAAGGGCTTTCCCCTGAGCCCTTTAGTCGCTCAATGCCAGTAAGGAAACCATGAAAAATACCCTGTTCTGTGTGCACGACCAATGAATTCGTTGCACAGATTTGAAAACTAGAATTTCTTACTTCGAATTATACACAGCTGAACATGAATTTCTACACACACATATATATATACAAATTGACTGCACATACATACATATATATATATATATACCTATATATATACATATATAAATAGATACCCATGCATTTTGTGCCAAATACAAGTTGAAGCAGAAAACTCATATCCAGAAAATAGTATGAACTCTGTTGATTTTGTGCCAAATACAAATTGAAACAGGAAACTCTTTTCCAGAAAAGTAGTATGAATTCTGTTGAATATATATACAAATATCTCTGAATTGTTAAACCTGAAGCAAGGACAGAAATGTCTTGAAAAGCCATGTAACAGAAAGTAGTATGAATTCTGTTATATAAATATCTTTGCATTGTTAAATCTGAAGCAAGGACAGAATTGTCTTGAAAAGCCATGTATCAGAAAGTAGAATGAATTCTGTTGAATATATACAAATATCTCTGAATTGTTAAACCTGAAACAAGAACAGAAATGTTTTTGAGACACCATGTAAACTGGAAAGTACCTTGAATATGTTAAAAGGAATACAACATGAAATGTGAATGAAAGATTATCTTTCAAACCTCAGAATTTCTGAATAAATTGCATTGTATCAGTATATTATTTTTACTCTGTAACCTGTATTGAAATAGGGAATTAAAACTGTCAGTCAGCTTGAGCTTGGTAAGAATAGAAATGCATATTGAAAACAGAAAACACTGTTCTTACTATCAATTAGTGCACTGAAAATTATCAAGATATATATATATGTTCTTCTTTAGAACAGAGTCTTTATCCAAATCAAAAGGGGACACTTACCAAAGAATAAATGACATCTTACAACTGAATTACAAAGAATGTTCTAAAAATTCACTTCTTTTAGAATTGATTGAATGATGGAAGCCTGTATGAAAATGTATAAAGTTTCTGTTAAGTATTTATTTTTACTTCACTATGGTAACTTCCGGGACAGGGTGCCGAAGGTGGGCAAACAGAGATGGTAGTATTACCTTTTCTAATTCTACCATTTACTTGTATTATTTTGCTTGGCCAAGCACTGTACCATTGAAATAGATGGATTGTTTATTTTAAAAGCCTAGAAATTTATTTGAGTCTCTGCCACCTCCTGTTGCAAGAAATGTGTTTATTTCATGTTAGAAATGCATATAGGCATCAGGCACGCACCGAGAGTGCCCTCCTGTTTTACGTTTCGGGTTGCTAGGCTCCTTTATGCAGGGCCGGGGATTCCTTCGAGTTAGGAAGGGACCCGGGGAAGTCATGGACTTCGTGGTTGGGCGGAAAAGGCGCCTGAATCACATTCTTGGCCCCAACTCACAAGAAGACCAAGGTGTCACGGCGGTTGGTGGTTCCAAGATTATTTGCTATTGATGTACTTATGTATCATTCAGACTTGGCTTGTGAAGCCCATTGTACATGTATATGCATTTTGACATTCTAGTTGAAACTTGAAATGAAAGTATGTTTTGAAAGTATTTAATGTAACATTGATTTCGAGAGGTTAAAGTTTTATAACTTAGCATAGAAAAGATGTTCTATTAGAAGGATTGATTCCTCCAAGTGAGGTTGAATATATGTATATGAGAAAGTCATTGAAATACTTATGTTTTGATACATTACATTGATGATATCATTTTATGAAATGCAATTTAAATTCTCTTTATTTCATTTGGAAGTGTTATGAGAAATGTTGACTTTTTGGAAACCTATTTATAATGGTTTGAATAAATTTAGATTACTCTTAATTTCTCTTTAATGCTGCGTTAAATGGTTTGATAAACACTCTTAACTTTCCGAGCGCTACATAAACAAATTCACATCTAATATTTGGATATGCTAAATCCATATACAAGAGTTTGAATACATCATATTTATAAATCGTTTAATGAAAAATCTATTTGAATAAGATAAAAGTAATAGTTTTCTTTTAATTCACTTTTCTAACTTTCACAAATTTTCACTTGATCACTTACTATAATTTCACAATTTTAATTTTCTCATGAAATTATAAAATATCAAAATTAAATAACTTCACATACTCATCAAATATTTATATATATAAACATATAGATGTTATTATAAAAATATTATTCTTAATTCCAAATATTATTATATATATAAATATATATACATACATATACATATATATATATAATATCCGTATTATAATTTGTCATATTTTAAATAGTAACAAATTTTGCATGAAACTTAAATCAAAGAATAGAGCCTTTTAATTCTTTTCGCAGCCTCTACCTGGCCGCACTGTAAGTTTAGGGTCGGCGACGGCTATGGCCGCGCCGCTCTGTGCAAGGGCGGAGGCGGTGGGAGATACTCCCACCGTCGCCTCCCTTAAGGGCGGTGGCCGTGGGAGCGGCCGAAGCCACTTCCCACTGTCGCCTCCCTTAGGGGCGGCGACTGTGGGGAAACCCCCCCACCTCCCTCCCCGCGGCCCCCATAAACTTTAAACAAAAATAAAAACTCTTAGAATTTTTACACAGACTTCATAAGCTTTAAAAACGAAATTTCTTTGCCATAATAATTTAAAACCCTGCGATTTAAAATAATAATAACTCTTAAATAAAAATTTAAAAACAAAACTTCATTCTGGTTAATCCGTCCGTACGACGGCGATTGTTTATACAAATATTCATTTAAGAATGTAAATATCCATATACATACACAATTTTTCCAGTTTATCTAGTAAATTTATAATAGAAAATTTAAAACAAAACCTTCTACAGGGTTCACAAAAGAAATCACACACAGACTTTAGTTTCATATTCAAAATTATTTCTTGTTTTCTCAATTTCACAGAGTTTTGAAACAAAATTTCAAAAGAAAATTCTTTTCTATCACAATTGAAATTCTTCACAGATCCATTCCACTGGTTGATTACAAATTTACCAAATTTTCAAGATGAACACAGGTAAATACAAAGCATATCTTTTCACTATATTTAAAAAAAAAAAAAAAACAAACACAACAAGAAAAATACCTGTAGTGTAAAAGCTTCCTGTAGGAAAATTACTCTTGCCTATAACACAGTATCTCAAAATCTTCTTTAAAGAAATTCCCCACTTCTAGAAAATGCTTTTCCAACCACCAAGAATCCTCCAAAGGATCTTCCAATTCCAAAATCAACCAAAATAAAACAGAGAGATAACAACCTCTAAGAAAATATTGAAATTTGCACAGTAAGAAATTTTTTTTTGCCAGTATTCAGAAAATTTCCCCCTGAGAAAAATGGAATAGCCTCTGTAATTTCCCGTGATCCACAATAACCTCTTCGTGAGAAAATTTCAACAACCGTATGCAATTATGGCACTCACCCACTTGTCGAGAAGTGGTTGAGAAAAATATCTTCTCCACCTCTCGGCAATTTTGCCATTTCAAATTTTTGCATGTAATTTCAATTTTATTTAATTTAAATTTGAAAACCAATTTTCCATTCACATGCATTTTATTTTATTTTATTTTATTAATTTTCTAATTCTTTTAAATATAATATAACTTACACACTTAATAATTTAACTTAATTAATTAATTAATTTAATTAAAATAGTTTAATCTTTTTAAAGACCAACTATTTAACCAAATAAACTAACTAATGAATTAAATTATCAAGTAAGTAAATTTCAATCATATTTAAATATTAATTAAATAACAATAATTAAAGCACAATATTCCAACATTAAAATTAACCAATATTTACCTTTTCAAAACGATTTAACCAACAGAAAACACAATACAACCTATGACTCAAAACTGTAAACAAACAAAGTACTATGACCAGGGTTAAAGACTAGGCTAGGGTAAACCAGACTACTATCTCCCGATCAACATTTCCGTTGAGTCTTGACACGCTCAGACCTGATTACACTGGTGGAGTCGGTGTCATGTACCTGCAAATCCTGCAACCAAGGAAATATAACATGCATACAAATATAAATATATATATATATAAAGCATTAAACAGTCACACCGTGTGGAGAAAATCTCAGATATCGCAGGGCACTCGCAAGCGAGTGATGCGATTCCGTTCTCCACACCAATACACTCAGCAAACTGACGAAATAAATGTTGTTAGTCCATCATAAGCATGTACATATCAATAAACAACAGAAAGTAAACATCTACGCTAAATCATATCATATCTGAAAACAATAATCACCAAACAAGTAACATCATGTCACAGAATAATCCACCATCGCTCAAAACCAGCGATCAAAATATCCAACAAAACATCATAAGTCTAACAGTATGAAAAAGTATCAACAGAAAGCATAAGCATAAACGGAGGGGTACTACAGTAATAATTATACATATGGTGGATGATAAATAAGGTGATCTATGGGCAATATCCTTGCATTTCATTTTGACATTATGTTTTATGGTCACTATCATGAAGGTGGAATGTACTTGTATATTGTGGAATATAAATTGGAAATTTAAATGGATTATTTTAACATTTAGAATATTCAACTAATAGATTAATGTGATAAATAATTGTTACTTATGATCATATTGGTAATGTGCATGAAGATAACAGTGCTAGCATGAGAAGGGAGAACCATCAAGTGCAAATCAAAAGACTTCTTGTTGAGGATATAAATTTAACTCCATCTGGGACTTAGAAGCAAGTAGAGTTAATGTATTGGAGGGCTAAGGTTGTGTGGGCATTTAGTTGGGTTTCATGTGAGGTGTAAGTGGGATTAGGTCTTGGAAACCCCTAGTTAAGTTTGAAACTCGGATGAAACCTTGCGTGGGTTTTTAATGAGAGTTGTTGGTCAAATTTTTGGGTTAGGGTGCAAAAATAAACCCCCTAGGGTCTATACCATAGTGGTAGGGGTCAAATGGACATACAATAGTGCCCCTACAACATTATTTGACCCCTAAAAAGCTCTCATAATGGGGAGTGACGAATTTTGAGAAGAGGATGGGGTGGAAAGATGGAGTGGTTGTCCAAATTCATGTTATCATTAATGGGGAAAGGACCTTCAGTGATTGGGGGAGGTACACTCCACACCTTCCCATCCAAGAGTTGCAATTGGAGAAACTTCTATATATTTGGAAAGGAAGAAGGATTGGGGTGTTACCCACTTCTCCTCTTGGAGAACTTTAGTCGAGATAGTAGAAAGAATGAGAAGAGGAGAGGAGTCCACCTATTTGGGGAGATAGTGAAGATGCCTTGGCTTGGAGAGGAAAGATGGATAAAAGAGTTCAATCCTTTCACCCACAAAGAAAAGAGATAAGTTCTTCTTGTTTTCATTTACATGTTTATTGTAAGAAGGTGATATAATGTATGGATCATGGTTGAAAATAGAAAGTAGAAAACCTAGATGCATGAAATTTGTGCTATGTCAGTTTATCCCTTTGTAAAAATGAGAAAATACTCCATTGATCATTGTGGGGGTAAAATAATTCCTTGCTCGGGGGTATGGATAGAGCCCACGAGGCTCCATGACGCCATTATGATAGGGTGGAGAGCAAGACCTTGTTCATGGGTGTGCAAGTCATCTGTTTTTCAAATATACTGGATGTATTGTAAGTTTAAAAAAAAGAGAAGATAAGTTACCTATGAAATGGACAGAGTAGGCCTTATCCTTTGTGTGTTGACCATTGTATTCTGAAATATGTAGTGCAGTATTGAAAGTTTATATTTTGAGGCAATGAAGGAAATATGGATACTTTGCTTACTTTTAGCAAAATATGCTTCTTATAGATACATTAGGGAAGTTTTAACTGCATGATTGTATTACCTTGTATATAAAAAAAAAATTAGAAGCAAAATAAATAAACAACTTATATTTGAATGAAAATGGTTGATTTCTTTTATTATTATGAAGAATTGCAATCAAATCAATTTAGGGATAAAAAGATGCTTGCTTAAAAGACAATAGAAAGAGCATATTCTTTGTAATAAAGCTAAAAATAAAGCTACTTGATTGTATAAGAGTTTTCCATAAAATGAATATGTATTTCACTTTAATACTTACCATTGAAATTATATGCATTTCTAATACTCACATCTTATTTATAAAGTGCACTTGTCTATTCAGAATTAGTTGCTCTGATTTGTAGGAGTAAAATTGTAAAGTTCCTTGGTAAATAGGTTGTGACTAAGTAATATGGTAGAAACACAAAAATTTGATATATTTTGGTAAGTTTTGGGAAGAAATAATTTGAGCCTCCTCTCAAAGTTCATGTTCAATAAATTGCTTGGATGTAAGGGAAATAGGTTGCTGATAGTTTGAGGAAGGTTTGTATTATGTTTTTAATTTTACCTTTTCCACTTGAGTAGTCTCCAAAATAGTTTAAACTAATCCTGTGTAAATGCTGAAATCATTCATTTATTTTAAAGGAATAAAATAAATAATAAAAGAAACCTCAAGAAGAAGAAAATTATTTTGTGAGTATTTTAAAGAGAAATGATAAGAAATGTCGTCAATCTCTGTAACGTGCATTTCTGGTATCGTTCTCTGATGTCTCGTGCAAAAAAAAAAAAAAAGGAGTTACCCCATCAAATATTGAACATTTGTGGAGCATAGGTAATTTGGGTTTTGAATAGTTTTGGAGACCCAACACCTTCAACTGTTTGCAATAACAAACAAAATTAAATAAAATGAAAATCCTTAAGCAATTAGGAAGAACCAAAGTGATTATTATTGGCAATTAAATGAAGAAGCAAAAGAAGAAAAAAAAAACAAAAAATAAATAAAATATTGCACAAGATTCAAATTTTCTCAGAGACCTCTCCCCAACAAATAAGTATATATGAAGTAACAAAATAAACTTAAAAGAGCAATAAAATGGATTGAGCAGCAGTGTGCTGAAAATAGACAAAGTGAAATGCTTTCAAACCTGCAACCTGTGATATGCGCAGCAATCATACACACAAATATATTGATAATACAATTAATCTATAAGTATATGTATATACCGATAGGATACATATAAGATAATTATAAATAAAACACCATTCCGCTTCAACGATAGTATGTTGTAGCCTCAAATCTGCACATCAAGAAAAGGCAATGCTATCATAATATAAAATGAAAGAACAAATAAAAATTAGATCTGTTGAATCCTTTCTCAACATAGGTAGCCCAGCTCATACTTGCAACGCAACTTAAGACTCCTTACTGTCGTGCAACTGCTTTCTCATTCAAGCAAATGAGATTGAACATTTTCTACTTTTTCATTTATCACAAGTATGCACAGCTGGGTAAATGCCTATCACAATAAAATTGGGTAATAGCATGTCCAACCCTAAATTATGGTTACTTACCAACCGTTGATCTCGATCAACATCTAGTGGCTAGGGATGAGGCATGCATTCTTGTTGAACGCTTAATTTCTAGTTTTCAATTTGTGCCTAATCAATTTATTGTTGCCATAAAGTCTGTCATAATGGATCTGCAGAAAAAGGTTGGCAAAATTTAGTTCTCTTATTCCTGAATGGTGTAGGTGTATAGGCATATTAAATACCAAATAGTGTAGGTCTGCAACATATTAAATAGCATAATACTTTTATGATACGGTTCAATTTTATGGCAACACCATTTTCAACCTTTCGTACTCATTATTAAAGGAGTTCTATAGGGAAAAGAAAAAAAAACTATTCGTATGCCTGTGATGCAATTTATTGTTGGGCAGAGTTGGCTGGAGGTTTTATTATTTACGCCGAAGGCGTATCCAATATGAATATGATCAAGCTAATTTCTTTAATCAACGACTCACAATTCCCAGGAGACGATCAAACTGATCGTGGTCGTTAATGGCGTTGGCTTCTCATTCGTTGGTTGAATGGAATCACTCGGCAAACATCCCACTTGCGCTTGGAGAACTCCATAACAAATTTGTCAGTGGTTTCGTTTTCCTTTTAATATTCTCCGCTGACAAAGGCCTCTACAGACGGGGAATTGGAAGGGAAAAGAGCCTGGTGATTTGATTATGCAGATCTTAGAGAGGCAACAGCAGAGTGAATTGTTTGTGAATTGACAGGGAAGGTTGCAGAGTGGGAGAGAAAATTGCTGTGAAAAGGTTGTTTTCAGGCTAATCAAATAGGGTCATCGAGGTATTCGTAACATAAATAGAGCTTACCAATGGTGTCTCTCACCAGAATATGCTTACATCCAGAATCTCCTTACATTGCTTGGATTCTTATGCTTGAAGACAAGAGGCTCATGCTACGCAACCTTTGCTACCAGTCTCCCTGCCTATGCAAAAATGGGGATTTTGGAAGACGGTATGGACATCCATCAAAGCATAAAAGATAGATGAATTTAGTTCGATGTTGTAGTTGCAACTGCCCTGGTAGACATGTATACAAAATGTGGAAGCATAGACAAGGCACATGAAGTGTTTGACAAGATGCCTCAAATAGATGTGGTCTTGTGGACTGCAATGCTTGCAGGATATGCACAAAATGGAATTGTTGAAAAGGCTTCAGAAATTTGCAAGAAAACGCAATTGTTAGGCTTAAAGCCAAATTCCCTAACCTTTGCTAGCATCCTCCCTGCCCATGCCAAAATGGGAGCTTTGGAACAGGGTATGGACATCCATCGAAGCATAGAAGATAGAGGAACTTTGTTAGATATTATGCTGGCAACTGCCCTAGATAGAGATGCATGTAAAAAGTGGAAGCAATAACAAGGCACGTGAACTGTTTGACAAAATACCTGAAAAACATGGCATCTCATGGACTGCAATGATTGCAGGATATGCACAAAATTGATTTGTTGAAAACGACTTAGAAACTTTCAAGCAAATGCAATTGGCAGGTGTAAAGCCATAATCTGCAACCTTCGCCAGTATCCTCCCTGCCTGTGCCAAAATGGGAGCTTTGGAATAGGGTATGGACATGTATGCAAAATTTGGAAGCATAGAAAAGGCACGAGAACTGTAGACATGTATGCAAAATTTGAAAGCATAGAAAAGGCACGAGAACTGTTTGAATATTATAGTTCAAAATGATCTGTAGACATGTATGCAAAATTTGGAAGCATAGAAAAGGCACGAGAACTATTTGACAGAAGAATTATTTGACAGAATGCCTCAAAGAGAGGTTATCTCATTGAATGCAATGATTGCAGGATATACACAAAATGGATTTTATTAAAAGCTTTAGAAACTTTCAAGCAAATGCAATTCCAGAATCTACAACTTTTGCTAGCGTTCTCCCCGCTTGTGCCAAAATAGGGCATTGGAACAGGGTATAGAAGCATCCTTCAAAGCATCCAGAACAACCTTACAGCGTACAGGCTAAAAAGAATGTTTTCTTATGAATGAAAGCCTGTTTTATTACTATACCGCTGCATGTCGCTTTTAAGAGAAGGAATTAACACTTGTCATATGACATTACAAATGTCAATTTTTTTTTAACATATTTGAAAGTGTTGTCTTTCACATCTAATGAAAAATGTCTCTCAAATTATCTATTTATTGATACCAGTGAGAGTAACGACCCTGATGACAATATTGTCTACTCAAGGGATTCTTAGTTATATTGAAAATCTGCTTTCAAGCTGGAATACGACTCTTTTAACATGTTGCTAAATTGTAATGTGGCACAAACAAAAAAGTAGAATGTGTTTGGCCCGGAGAATGGACATTAACCCCACAATCTGGTAGGGCTTCAATTGGCAGAGAATAAATAAAGCTATCGAAAGGAGAAATATGGACCTATTGAAATTATATAAAATTAAATTGTTTTTTTTCTATTCTTTTCAAATAATAAGGTTAGCTTAGATTTATTAAATGAAAGATGTTGATTATGATTGTGATTATAAACAAATTTTTTTATTGTGTATGTAGAAATTATGTTTCTTTTTTATTAAATGTATATTTTATTTGAAGGTAGTCTTGATTGTAACAAGTCACTTATTGCAGAGATACAAATAATGTCCAAGGTTTTTGTTGTTACATATCATAAAATTGAGAAAACATTTTCTTTACATTTAAACTTAAGCTTCTATTTAAATGAGTATTAGAGATATCAACTAATTGTTGGAATATCAAGATTTTATGTCAAAAGTTCCAAGATCTAACTAATTCTACACTTGACATGTTTTGGTAAATGTCTCATTTTATGTTTGACTATCTTTAAGACTCTAAATGTGGAGATCTAAGAGGTTAGGATGTATAGACCCTTATCTCTTTCCCAATCCCACAATGGTCAAGATATTTCTATAATTGATTTTTTGTTTAGACCATCACTATTGATTTTAACTTAGTTGCTTACACTATTTTTTCACATTTCAAAGTTTCAACCATTTACATGTTAGAGTAAACTATGGGTAGGGTGGTTATTATGTTTTATTTATCTACCCTAGGGTTTGATATGAATGATAGAGATTTAGGTATTTATTTATATGCTCTCAAATAAATGGTAGAATTTTAATTTAGTGCAACAATTGTAATAATGGCATGCACTTGAGAAGTTTTAAATTAGTAGGCTATATCTCTATTTTCCTTGTATATATTTGTAGCTTATATTGAATAGATGAGAAAGTATCATTATACAATAATGAAGGAAGAAAAATCTATATAATATGCTTACTCTTCTCCTATAGTTTTGGGGTGAAGATAGTTTATATTGTATTGGGAATTTGATTGATAAGACTCTTGGGGTCCTAAATCTCTTAGAGCTTAACTCTTGTTTGTGGAGCTAGATCGCTCCAAGACTATTTATTTGAACAATTTTAGTTCAAGGTGGGTAATCATTTGTGAAAATAACAATTGAACTATGAAGGAACTGCTTTCTAGTGTAGATTGCATTTTTCTACTAGTAATATGCTTAATCTCCTATCCTCTCTATTTATTTATATCTCCCTCTATCTATATTACTCCCTCTCTCTCCTTATCTCTCCTCTCTATCTCTTTCTATCCATATCTTTCTCTACCTATATCTCCCTATTTGATCCCTCTTCTCTATCTCTACCTCTACCCATATATCTATATCTCCTTGTCCCTATCTCTACCTCTCTCCCTTTCTCTTCCCATATATCTCCATCTCTCTCTTTCTCTTCACATATATCTATCTCGCCCTCTCTCCATCTCTATTTGTTTATCTCTACTATATGTTTGTCTCTCTCTCCCTCTCCCCCCTTCTATATCTTCCTATATCCTTTCCCTCTCCCTCTCCCTCTTCTTTATATCTCTCTATCTCTCCCTCTCTATCTACCTATCTCTCTATATCATTATCTCTCCCTCCACCTCTGTCTACCTCTCTATCTATGTGTCTCCTTCCTCTCTTGCTCTATCTTCATCTCTACCTCTATCTTTCTCTCTTCCATATCTGTAGACATGTCTCCCTCTCTCTATCCATCCATCTCTCTCCATTTGTTTGTCCCTTTCCCTCTTTCTAGACCTATATATCTATTTCTTTTTTTTTCTCTCTTTCCCTCCATATTTCTTCTCCCATCTATCCCACTATCTCTAACTCGTTATCTCTCCATCTTTCTCTACCCTAATATCACTCCTCTCTCTACCTCTCTATATAACACTTCATGTATATCTTTATTTTCTATATCTCCCTCTCTCATTATCTCCCTATATATTTATATCTTCCCTCTCTATCTATCCCTCTCTCCTCTCTCTCTATCTCTCCCTCTCCTTCTCCACCTCCATCTCCATGTCTATCTCTATCTTCCTCTCTATATATATCTCCTTACCCATCTCTCTCTCTCTCTCTTCCCTCCTCTATCTATTCCTCTTCCTATCCCTATCTATCCCCCTCTCTACCTTTCTCCCTATTTAAAATATAACATGGACGTATTGGCAATGGAGCCTAATTATCTTTCTAATTCAAAAGATTTTATTCAATCGTGTTTCAATCCATGTAAATAGATGCATAGTTGATTTAAAGCTATCACTTCTCTACTAAAATCTTTTTTTCACAAACAAAATCATTTTCGAAATGACCTGCCAATTCACCTCATGTACTACACAAATGTATGCCAAAAAAGCCCAAAAAATTTACCTAATTGACTTTCCACACCTCTTCGGCGTACCCATTTCACACCAAAGTGCAATTGCTAGTTTTTATATAAATGTAAATTATATTGATCTCTGCACAAAATGTGAAGCTTATTAATCAAATAAGATATTTAATGGTGAAAAGAGATAAGTTTGATATTAACCTCAATAAGTCTATCTGTATTTAGTATCTTTTGTAAGAAATATTAATACTAGTGAAATATTAATATTTATAGTAGTGATCGTTAAGACAACAATGGCTTTAAAAAAAATATCAATATTTATACTATTAATAGATCAGATGTTATTACTACCATTAATATTATTAAAATAAATAAATTATAAGGACATTGTAGAAAATCTATAAATACATGTCATTGTATTAGTACTAGCTTGGGAATAAGCACTCCATTGGTAAAAATAAGAGAGGCATTAATTATTGATAGGATATAATACATATCCAATTTCACGGCTGCACTTTTTACAATTTATAATTTGAAAATGATAATAATATTGTTATTGAAGTTTTTTGTTGAGTAATTTAAATAAAAGTATTATTTAGTCTATCCATTTACAAAAATGTTACATTAACATTTAAGTGGTGATTGAAAAGGAAAAATGCTAGCATTAGTCATTTAATAATATTTGGACGATAATACTCCTTGTTATGTTTAAAAGACGACTAAGGAATAACAATATTATTGTCTAAGTTGATTAATTAATCAAAGTCTCATTCTTGTATGATAACAAAAAATAATGAAGTCGATAAATGATATTTCCATATCTATATAAAAAAATTATTAACTAGATCATACTAGTAATGTTGATAGTCGATATTTATTATATTATGTAACTTAAATAATTTCAAGGATAATACTTTAATTTCTATAATAATACTCCTAGATGGTGTTGGTTTGGAATCTCTTTTAATAATTACAATAAAAGAGGATTGTGAACATAACAATAAATGGTAATATTAATTTTAAGAAAAGTGATAGCATTGCCAACATATTAATGTTTGTATCAATAAAATAGAGGATAGCAAGGTTGATAGATAGTAGGGGATGTGGATGTTAAATAAATATTGTTTATTATAATATTTAACTTACTATGAGGAATAACCATCATGTTATAAACAATTGGACGAATCCCTTAAATTTGTATCATAAAATAATAAAAAAATTTAGTCCTTGCTTGGGTTGGTAGATACATCATCAAATTTAGATAAAATTATCTCTACCTTATAAGTATTTAAATTAAATTAATGTCATTTATATTAAACTCTCTCAAGGTCATGGTGATCACTTGATGTTTTCAATATATGCAAAGACATGCTCAATATAAAGTTTTATATCTAGAACAACAATTGTATTATGTCGAGTGAAACTATTGTAGTAACTTAATTAATGTTTCAAAAAAAAAAATTGGTTGGGTTTTTCTAGTAAAAATCCTAGGAATGACATAGATGTTGAAAGATATCAAAGTAGTATATGATGAACCTATTTCCATATACTGTGACAACTCAAGTGCAATAAACATATCAAAGAATCTGGTGCTACACTCTAAGACCAAGCATATATTAATCAAGCTTCACTTCTTGAGGGAAAAAGTAAGTGAGAAAGAAGTCATATTGGAGTATGTGCCTACCAAAGAGCAGATTGCATGTATTTTCACTAAGTTGTTGTCAAAGGATACTTTTGAGTATCTCAAAGGGATGCTAGGGGTTATTACCCCTCCTGATATGAACTACGATGCATCAATCTGTGCATTTCATGATCATATTATGATCTAGATTAATGTTTTTGTGGCTGCTACTCAGGAGGAGTAGTCAAATGTGCATATATGTGGTTTAGAGCTTGAATGTGGAAAGATAATGCTTATCTTTTCCATTGATGTCAAAGGGGGAGAAGAGTAATGTGAAAAATTGTTCCTTACCTGGAGTGAAGAAGAGTCTTGTGAGGAGAAGTTCATGCAAAAGAGGTTAAGGAAGAAGAGTCAAAATCTAAGGAGTAAGTGTTGATTGAGAGTTGGGTTGATGGTGTTTTTCACATCATGTGTTGCCATCAATGCCAAAGGGGGAGATTTTTGGATGTTGTGATTGTGTTTCTGATATGTGGTTGTCATTGATGTCAACACTATTAGCATTTGGTGTATTGAAGGTTGTATATGTCGAGGATACTAAGAAAATTGTAAAAGAAAGTGTTACAGGTTCCTAGTGGAACTGTGAAGGTCATGAAGGTGTCTTGTCTTGTACGTTGAAGATCAACTGTTGTGGACCAATGGGTTTATTTTTGAGTGTATCTAGTCCATTCTCTAGAAATTTTAGAGATCCACATGAAGATTTGTTCAAGTTATGAAGATTTGTGTTCTGACAGTATTTATGTGGGTTTTTTTAGTGTTCTTGATTAAAGTTGGCATAGTTCTGGTAATTCTAGTTGATGCAGATGTTTCTCTATTGCTTCTTGGTGCTCATGTATGTTTCTAGATCATGTTATATCCTTGCTGCACGTCCACGTTGATCGGTGTGCTCGTGGTTGAAGATTTTTCTCGGTATGTTCATTTTTTGTGTTCTTGGCCGACATGTGGTTGTAGTGTGTTGTGGATCTTTGAGGTGAAATTAATTGAAGTATTTTTGTCTTGGAGTTGTTAATTTTGGTCTCCACTATGTTGTGGTCGACCTTGGTGGATCCACATTAAAAATTTATTTGTAAAATTGGGTGGACATTGAAAATATGTTTTATATTTTTGGTCGACTAAGTTGTTGATGTAATCTCATGTTGCGGATATATAAGAGCGATTGTTTCATCGGTGTAAAGTGTGTTTGGTGTGCTCCTATGTGTGTATATGTGAATATCATTTGATTGTAGAGCAGAGTGTGAAGAAGATTGAGCGAACTGTGAAGAATTTTGATCGAAGAGTGAAGAAGAAGGTTTTTTGTGCTTAATTGGAACTGTAATCAAGCTTGTGTAGAAGCTATTTTCTTAGTTCACAATTTGGATGGTTTTAATCCAAACCTTTCTTGGACAATGAGTCCTCTTTTCTATTTGAGCAGTGAGCTTTAAGCAGTGTTCCTGAATGCATGTGCATTCCCATTATTCTTATACTTTTAACAAGGTATAATATTGTGGACTAACCTCCACCGTGGTTTTTCCCTAATAGGGTTTCCACGTAAAAATCTTGGTGTTCTCTGTGTTTTTGATGTGTTGATTGTTCATGATTTATTATTCATTCATCATATATGAGATTAAGTTAAGTTTGAAAAAGGTTAAATATTTTGTGACAACTGATTCACACCCCTCTCTCAATTGTTTGTCCTTGTTTTTCCAACAATTTAAACTTTACTTCCTCCAACCTTGCAACCTTGCAAGATCATCCCAACGATGTACATTGAAGCTCGTAAGCCAAGAAAAATAGTAATATTAACATATAATAATGTAATAATTTAATATGGAGCAGATTTGGGATTTACACTTGCCGTAATACTAACATAGAGAGATGGCGTTTGTAGTTTTTTGGGCCGAGCTAGGGCACCCAAGCCCTAGCTCGTGAATGCTCTTTGTCTACCTATGCGCTATGGAGTATGTTGTTCTGGTGAAGTTAGGGGGGTTGCGTATGGTTTTTGCATTTTTCTTGATCTATGTGGCTGTGTTCTGCATTTAGGTGGAGTTTTTTACTTTCTTTAGGGTTTCCCTTGACTGATCTCTATGATAAGTGCTTGGGGCAGTCGATGTGGGGTGGGCTTGGGCCTGCGGTGGCTTGGGCGTGGTGTGTAGGAAGGTTTTGGTGCACATGGGTTTTCTTTATTCATTGTTTCTCTTTTTTGGCATTGGTGTGGTAGGGTACGCAAGTTTGAAGAGTGTGTGGAGGGTGTTTTGCTAAGGGTGGTGTGGGGTCCCCCACCCATTGTCATTTGGTATTTTTGCAAGCTCATCTTGGGCTCGATGTCCCCATCTTGAGGTGAGGCATCGGGGGCGTCTCCTGTCATGGACTTCCAAGAAGCAATAAGCTAGATGTCTATGAACCAAGGGATGAAGACTTTTGATAATAATTTATTTGCTCCAGATACAGGGCTTGTTGGTACGGGGTTGTCTAATGGTTCGCAGATCATGAAGATCAACGGTTGTCTCGAACGTTGCAAGGAGAGGCCAAAGTTGGTTGTCCTGTCGGAGATGATTGTCGATGATATTGAATATTATTCAAATCACTCCTTATATTGCAAATTTTTGGGGATGAGGGTTTCTCTGTAGTTTTTGGAGTTTTGGGCCCAAAGGACTTGGGAGCCAGAGGCAGAAATGGAGATAATGTTGTTGGCTAACAATTACTTCATGGTTACTTTTAATTGCATGGATGATCGCAATAGGGTCTTCGAGGGAGGCCCTTATTTTCATAATAAAGTGGGGTTATTTATCAAGCCATGGCATGCAGGTTTTAACCCCTCTAAGGAGCTTCTGAATCGTGTCTTGGTGTGGGTTTGTTTACCTCAATTTTCGGTGGAATGTTGTTGAGAGGATGTTTTGCACTTGCTTGCCTCATTTCTTGGAAAACCAGTTGGGACTTCATCGCAGACCTTGGGTAAAAAGGTAATGACTTTTTCCTGCATTTGTGTTGAAATTGATCTAAGTAGCTAGGCCTTTGCCTGATGTTGTGGATATGTGTGTGGGATCTTATTCTTGGGTGCAACAGTTGGACTACGAGACTCTTCCTTTTTGATGTCATCTATGTCATGAATATGGGCATTTACAACGGAGATGTCCAATATATAAGCTTGTTGAGCCTCAACCTTCATAACCTCCTTGCAATCCTCATGGGGCTGATAAGGGGAAGAGCCTTGCCCTTGATGAGGAGGTTGGTGTTGATGGTTTTGTTCCGGTCAAGGCTCGTAACAGGAACCGAGGGAAAAAGAGGACCTTAAAGGAAAGGAAAGATGAAGGTACTTTTAACAAGTTTGAGGTTTTGGATGATCTCAGCCAGTAGGATGTGAACCCAGGTTTGATGAGCTTGGATCAGGGGGTTGAGGGCTCAATACAGGAGGGCCATATTCTTGATTCTTCTATGGGTCCACAAGGTGATGATTGTTTGCACATGGATATTGATTAGCAAATGGTGGTTTCAGAGGTGTCGGCTCCTATTGTTGTTCTGAAAGAGGGTGGGGATTCTTCTCTTCTTGGGTGGAACGTGGGTTCGGATTTGACTAGGAATAACAAGCCTCCTTGTAAATTGGGCATCATGCAAAAGGATCTTAAGAAAGGTGGGGCGAAGAAATTTGTAACTTGGTAGAAAGAAGGATGTGGAAAAGATTAAATTGACAGGTAAGACTTTGGTGGAGTCAGGGTCAGTAAAGACTCTGGATTCTCATTTTTTGAGCCCCTTGAAATGATTGTTCTTTCGTGGAATGTTAGGGGCTTGAACAACAACCCTAGACAAAAAGCGGTTCATGATTTAGTTAGAAGTCAAGGTCCTAATGTTAATTTTCTACAGGACACTAAGTTATTAGTTGAGAGTATGTTTGGTTTGGTGCCTAAGTTGTGGAGGATCAGGGAGTGCCAACGCATTGGTGCTCAAGGATCCTCTAGGGGTGTAGCTTGTTTATGGATTTCGTGGAAGATTTGACCTCTTTGGTGGATGTCCTCTAAATCTTCTATGTCTATGATTGCTACTAGTTTTGAGACGGGTGAGGCTATTCTCTTTTCTAATATTTATGCTCCTATTGATTTTCGAGGTAAGCAATTTATGTGGTCCCATATCAGGTTTGTCCGTAGTGTGATGCCTTTCCATTCGTGGATCCTAGTTGGAAATTTCAATGTTATTTCCGAGTTGGCTGAGAAGCGTGGTGGTATTGGAAGGCTGGAGCCCTCTGCACTACTTCTTCATGATAGCATCAATGCTTTGAATCTAGTTGATATCTAGCCTAGTAAGGGTCAATTTACCTGGAACAATCACTGGGTTGGGGACTACTGCATTGCTAAGAGATTGGATTATTTTTTGGTTTCCTATTACTGGGTTGGTGGTATGTGGTCTTCTTGTTCTAAGATCTTGGATTGAAGAGGCTCTGATCACTAGCCTATCAAACTTGCTATTGAGTCAACTCATGTGCCTCGTATGCCTTCATTTAGGTTCCAGCTCATGTTGCTGCAGGACCCTTCTCTGCATGATTATGTGGCTGACTAGTGGAGAGTGGTAGACCCACTTATGGTACGACAATGTATACCTTTGCTAAGTTACTTCAATTTGTAAAATATCAGCTTGAGCATTGGAATCGTTAGTGCTTTGGGAATGTCTTTCATGTTAAGGCGTCAGCTCAGGTTGAGTTGGATGGTATCATGAGGTTGATAAGGGAGGATGGGGTGACGGTTGAGTTGCTTCAAGAAGAGGCACGAGTTGTGAAAGCACTTGAGGAGTGGGAGATGTGGGAGGAAATGTATTGGAAACAAAAGGCTCAGATAGAGTGGCTTCAGGAAGGGGATAAAAATACTACTTTTTTCTTCAATTCGGTGAAATTCAGGAGGCATGGAAATTCTATCTCTATTCTGGTGAATGATAGGGGAGAGCATCTTTCTTCCTTTCCTGAAATATTGAGTGAGGTGATGTAGTATTTTTCCTCTCTTTTTAGGGAGGACTCGCAAGGGGGTTCTCCTAAGGAAGCCCAAGTTCTTTCCTGTATTCCCCCTCTAGTGTTTAGAGAAATTAATCAGCATCTTATGAGTGATATCTCGCTTGAAGAGCTAGAAGGGACTGTATTCCAGGTGAAGAAAGGGAAGGCTCTTGGTCTTGATGGCTTCCCGGTTGAGTTTTTTCAAGAGTTTTGGGATATTATCAAGTTGGACCTTTTGGCGGTTATTCAGGAATCTCAGAGGAGTAAGCAGATGTTAAGAGCTTTAAACTCTACCTTTCTCGCTCTTATTCCCAAGTGTGAGGGGTCGGATAGGTTAAGTCAATTTCACCCCATTTCTCTTTGCAATATGATTTATAAAATTATCTCTAAGTTAATTGCTGATAGGTTGAAAAAGGGGCTTAAAGAGCTGATTTATGAGGAACATAGTGGTTTTGTGGTGGGTAGGAAAATTTTGGATGGGATTGTTATTGCAACTAAGGTCATTCATTCTATGGCCAGTTCCAAAGAAAAGGCGATGTTTATCAAATTGGATATGGCTAAGGCCTATGACAGAGTTAGGTGGTCCTTCCTTTGGAAGGTTCTTGGTGCTTTTAGTTTTGGGGAAGACTGGATTCAATGGGTTATGAGTTGCATTACTTCAGCTTCCTTCTCTATGCTTATTAACGAGGAACATTCTGAGTTATTTAGTGCTTCTAGGGGGCTTCACCAGGGGGACCCCCTTTCTTCGTACTTGTTTATTCTCCTTGTTGAAGGTTTGGGGAGATTGATTCAATGGAATGTGGAGTCAGGTCTCATCTAGGGTTGGCGGTGGGGAGGCAACTTGCCTCCACAGTCTCACCTGCAATTTGTGGATGACACCACTCTAATGGGTATGGCTACAATGAGAGAAGCTTCTAATTTGTGTCGGGTGTTGGATGTCTACCTGGTTGCCTCAGGTCAACAAATCAATGAGTATAAGTCCTCTATTTTCTTCTTCAATACTTTGGGCCCCATTCAACAGAGGATTGCTCAAACTTTAAGATTTCAGATTGGGACTCTCCCTTTGACTTATCTTGGTATCCCTTTCTCGGTTGGAAGGATGCCTAGGGAATCTTGTCATAATATTTTGGATAAGTTTTGGGTGAAAGTTAATCACTGGGCTCATAGGTGGTTATCCTTTATTGGACATGTTCAGTTAATCAAGTTAGTGGTGCAGGATTTTCCCATTTACAGATGTATGCTCCAGGTTGCCTCGTCGAGCTTTGTTAAGGACTTAGATTCTATAGCAAGACAGTTTTTATAGGTTGGTTGCTTGGTGTCTTCCAAATGGAGTCTAGTTAGATGGGAGGTTGTTTGTAGCTCGAAGCAATATGGGGGTCTAGGCTTACGACAATCGGCTTTGATTGATGTAGCTCTGGTTGTGAAATTGTATTGGCGATGGTGTATTGATCTGGGCCAGGATTCTTTCTCAGAAGTATTTCCCGTGGATCCCTCAGCTTGATATTTCTCGATACCCCCTTGTAGGGAAGGGCTCAACGATTTGGGGCACTCTCAAAAAAGGGGTTGCGCTTATTTTGGATTTGTAAGAAGGGGACTGAGATCTAGTTTTGGTCTAATTCTTGGGATGGCTCTCCTCCCATCATCTCTCAGTTTCCTAATTTGTTCAATCTCTACTAGAGGTTTCTTGAAGCTAGTTGGTCACGGGTGAGTGATTTTAAATCCTTCTCTTCTTGCAGTTAGTTGGAGGTGGCTAGATGGAAATCTCTTGATGCTTGGACAAATGTTCGTTTGCAAGAGGATTGTGTTGAGCTGCAAAGTATCCTTTCTACTAGACGGTGTAGCTCTCTCTGGGATGAAGATGTGCTTGCCTAGTCTCCTAATCCTAAGGGTGTCTATACTATTGCCTTTGGATATCAAGTGTTATTGTCTCACAGGTTGGATGGGGAAGAAGTTCAGTGGTGGAAGAAGATTTGAAACAAGTTCTCTTGGCCAAAGTGTAATTGCTTTGTTTGGATGTTGGCTTGGAATAAGTGTTTGACCTAGGATAATGTTCGGAAGAGAGGCTTACACGGTCCTTCTGTCTGTGTTTTGTGTGGTGCTGACGAGGAGGACTCTACTCACTTATTTTTTTGCTGTCCTTTTGCTCTCCAACTTTGCCATTTTTGATGGGGTGTTTGGCAGAGTCCTTGTGTTCATGCTTCCTCCTTGATTGAATTTTGGCATGGGTTGGGTAGGCCTCCTTCTATGGCTTCTTTCTTATAGGAGGTGTGGTATGTGGGGCCTATCTTCATGATGTGGCAAATTTGGTTGGAATAGAATCGAAGGATATTTCGTGGAGAGAAGAAGCTTGTGCAGCAAGTCTGGTAGAGAATTTTGGGCATGGTTCAGGAGACGGTGGAAGCTAAGTGTGAAGTGGATTTTCCTTTGGAGAAAATGGATGCTGAGGTGGTGGAGAGATTAGGGTTTCAGGGGTTGTCCTTAGCTTCTACATGTGTCAAGAGAGAACGGTGGGCGAAGTAGAAAATTCATAGGGTTGGTAGGTGGCAGCTCCCTCTAGTTGGTGTTTTGAAGATTAATACAGATGGATCCTTGAGGGGCAATCCTAGACCGGTTGGTATTGGGGGGATTAGCAGGGATTCTTCAGGTTCAGTGATCTTATTTTCTGTCTATGAAGGGGCACAAACTATCAACCTTGTGGAAGGGTTGACAAGTCTTTGCGCCTTTGAGAGGGCTCATGCTTTGGGGTGGAGAAGGATTATTTGTGAATCCAATTCCCAGGTCTTGATCAATTTTCTTATTGAGCGAAAAGTGGAAGATGTCAGTTGGAAGTTGGCTATGGTAGTGCATCAAATTTTGCAGGTTAGTTCGTTGATGGAAATGGTGACCTTTGTTCATATTCCGAGGGAGTGGAATAGGGTTGTTGATTTCTTGGCGAAATGGGCTTCGGAGCATGTAGATGTCTGGAGAATTGAGGAGTGGGAGTTGGTTCCTCATGCGCTCCATCATGATTTGGAGAGAATTCTTGCTGAGGATAGGGATGGGTATGGTGAAGGATGACTTTGTTCTTGTTATGTTCTGTTGTTCTTGCTAGTTTCGAGGACCTCAGTCCTTTGCTTTCATTGTAATGCTCTTTTTTGAATCTCAATAAAGTTTTTACCCCTTTTTTTTAAAATGTAATAATTTAATATTATCCATAATATAATAATAAATATCGTAAGCTCACCCTTTTATGCTCTCTGTGAATCGATAGTGCATATGTAATATTACGAGATATATTCATTAATATAATAATATATTATATATAAGTATTATATTTTTTTTGTTAAGTAAAACTTCGTTATAGGCTCCAAGAATTGAAGAAACATACCAATAGGTCAAGGTAAAGACAAAATAATCTATACAACAAATACATCACTAAAACACAACAACCATCCACATCCATCTAAGGCCATAACTACTCGATAGGGGTAAGAACAACACGACATCAAGGGGTGAGCCTTACTATTGATTTGTAACAACTTATAAATGACATTAGGAAGTGAGACCACCAAACTTGATTTGCCTCCCTCATCCTAGCCACTAGGTTGACACCAAAATTGGCCACCCAATCTACACCCTGGTTGCCCGATCTTTTAATGTGAGTGAATAATATATCATCGAAGTCTTGCTTGGAAAAGATCATTGCCTCCGCAACAACATCAAGCCTCCATTTCTTTAGAATCTTACCTTGAACAACATTTATCAATAACTTAGATTCACCTTCCACCCACAACCTCTTCTAGCCTTTACACTTGGAAAGAGAGATGCCTCTCCATAAAGCCCACACATCAGCCAAATTATTGGTTGAGTAGCCACAATCAGAAGCAAAGAGCCCTAGTGGTTAACCCTTCACATCCTTGAAAATCACCACGAGTTCTAGCCTCCCCTAGATTGCCTTTAGCTAGACGCCATCAAAATTGAATTTAATTCACTCAACATATAAAGCCACCCAACCCACCTTAGTCTCCTCCTTCCTCCCAATGTGATTACCAATCCCTAACCACACAAATCTAGGCCAAGAATTAGCCCAATGCAACTCCTCATCCACTAAGAACTTAAACCCCTCTCTATGTGCCTCCCCTAATTCAACTAATGAACATTCCACCATATCCCAAACTCTAACCGCCATCTTCTCCTGATCCTGGAAAAGTCTCCTATTGCACTTAACTTAGATATTCCAAATGATCAAGGCTAGGGCAATCAACCATATAAATTTCAATCCTGGGCTTCTTATCTTCAAAAACCAACTATCAAGCAAAAGAGGGACAACCCTTGGCAACACCCACACAATACCCCAATGATTAAGAAATAAAGACCACACTTGTCTCACATAGGTACAAAGAAGTAATAGATGATCATTGCTCTCTTCCTCACACAAGCACAACATACATTTTGAAGGCCCAACTTTTCCCATCTTTTGCAATCTATCCCAAGTGTGGGCTCTGCGTTTCCATGCAATCCACAAGAGAGCATTAGCTTTTGGGATACAAACTTGTGCCAAATTCGCTTTGCTATTTTTTATATAAATATTATATGATATAATATATAAAAAATGTAATTTTCTATTTGCAAAGTTATAATCATCAACATAATATTTATATTTTCTAGGATCTAATATAATATATAATAATAATATATCAATCCCTTCAATCAAAACTTTGTTTTAAAACCTCAAATCTTCACATTTAAAATAAAATGTACTTCATTTAACCTTGAACAATTCTAACTTCTAATTTGTTGAAAGGTACATATATCAATTTGGATCTTAAACAATTTATAGTAATGCCTCGTTATTATTACATGCCCTTAAATATATTGTCAAATATACCAAATAATCCTCTATGAGTACATAAAATATTTAAATCTCTAATATTTTATTACTTGAAAGACACTCGCCAATATATAATACACTTAAACAATTAATTTTATATTATTTAAAAATTACTTAGCTTTTTCAAATGACTCAAACCTCCTCAACCAATTAGATGGCCAATAATTAATTTTCAAAAAATCTTTTGTTAAAAAATAACATTTTACTAGTTAAAAACATTCAAAAATAAGATATTTATCACACTAAAAAATTCTCACATTTTATTCGTTAAAGATGTACAAACTATTCGTTGTGTTAAACAATTTGAAATGCTCAACAAAAGCTATTGATCCTAAGACTTTAGTTTTCTAAAATTTAGATGGGAACCCATCAACATGGGGTAACTAACTAGTTGGCTTCTAAAGTATCAACCTTTATAAATTTGTTGCAACATCCCTCTGATCTACATTGCAAAATTTATTGCATATAAATATTATATAAAATAAAAATAAAAACCTTTGTTAAAAAAGTGTCAAAATATGCCCAAGCTTTATGTACACGTGTCTCTTGGGTTGCAAGAAAAATGGTGATAACAGTGCATGTTATGCCATCTAGAGATATTTCCTAAGCAAAGAAAAAATTGAGTGAAGGGAGGAGGAGCTAAGAGCATAAAGTGCAAAGTGAAAGCAACAAAAACATAATACCTGTCACATCTTTTGAGCGGCAAGTAGCAACCATTGCTTTCAAAGCTGGAGCTGCGTGATAAATAAAATAATCTCAACCTCTTCTTCACGCTATCTCAAACTCACGCCCCTTAAGTGCCTCGTCTCCTTCAATTCACATTCTCATAATTTTTAGGGGCTTTCATTTAAGCTAGAATTCAGACATTTTGGTTGCAGATTTATCATGGAATGAGAAATACTGAAGATGGGAGCGTTGCATTGTATTGTATGTAATGTGCCTACAATTTCTCATGGACACCTGCTTAGCTCAAAGAATTTGGGAGCTTGCAAGCTTGTTTTAAGTAATTCATCCTCGAGAAAACCCTAGTGTGATATCCTCAAAGGTGGTTTTGAGGGTGGGCATGCGGTGACGAGGATGGAAGGTGTAGTTAGAAGCATTAGAACAGAGACAAAGAGTGGTGGAAGTGTGGCCCTAAAAGAGGATGGTTTTGCTGTGAAGGTCTTGAAAGGTAGCCCACTTCCGTTTGGTGCAACGGCCAGGGACGGAGGGGTTAACTTTTCTATTCATTCCTCTCAAGCAACTTTCGTCACGATATGCTTCTTTACCCTTTCTGACTTGCACAAGGTTAGTTATCGTTTTGTTGTCCGTGTAAATTAATTTTTTTGGTTAAATTTTGTAGGAATAAAGTTAATTCACTGATATAAATATTTTTAAAAAGTTTTTGGGAATGGAGATTGTCATACTAGCATCGAATAAATGTACTTAAGTATTTCACTTCGTGTAGTTATTGCAATGAAATTTGGGGTTGAGGTTTGGATTTAGCTTGTAATGGCGGTAGATTAAATCATGAATACATTTCATGATTTATTGTTGGAATGAATATATTTTATGAATTATTGTAGAACAAATATGCTTTTGACTTATTGGTGAAATGTATATGTTTTATGACTTATTGTTGAAAATGGCATATTTTGAGACTTTTTGTTGAAAGTAGATTCATTTTATAAATTATTGTTGGAGTTAATGACTTATTGTTTTTTATTAGGGGTAAAAAAAGTTTTGATGGGCCCTGAAACCCATTACACAATGGTTTTGAAGGGACCCATAACCCTGTCAAAGCAAAACATGCTACTAACAAGATAATCTGCAAACCAACAACAACCAAACAACAACAAAAGCTAATAGATTAACAAGACTACAAAAGCTACATCAGATAAGAAAATAAGGGACCATGATCCCTTTACAACTAGGTTTAAACCGAGACCTAGAACCCTTAAGTTTACACAGACACTGCTTGCATTAGCCAGGCATCAACAAACTATCTACTCAAGAAAGACACCATCGAGCTAATAAAAATGGTCATCATCACGGTGTTGAACACCATCAAACCCCTAAAAAAAAACCAACAAATCCAAAATCCTTATCTCAATAGGGGAGTTGGAAAGCACAACAGAACACTAAAGCACATCAGTGTTCTTGCAACAACACCCCACTGGAATCGGCAACTCCAACTCCACCTTAATAGGAGAGAGCTCCCCTATATAGCAGAGGAAGAAATGAGATCCCCATCCTCCAAAGCCTTCACTCTTCTGCCCACACAAGATCCACCTTGATAGGAACAAGCAGAAGAGAAAAGTATTCCCCACCAAATTCACAACAACCACCTCCACCTCAATAGAAGAGAGTTTTGCCTTAATGGGAGCAGTCTCCACCTCCATAGAAGACCCCAACTATAGACCTGGAAAGAAAGCTAAAACTTCAAAAGGAAAGGAAATCACAACCTCCTTTGGATTAGCAAGATACTGAAACAAGAAGTAGAATGCACCTCAACCAACCAGATTAAAAACAAAAGATTTTGAGCCTTCATAATATAAATTTGTAACAACTTAGCCCATAAGAGACCCTTTATCACCAACAAAATAACAGGAACCACCAGACTTGTAATAATAGAACACCACAAATCCAAAACCAAGGCCAAAACAACTCCTCCAAGCAACTTTGGGGAGGCCAATAAAAAAAGGGATAGACAACACTCCCTTTAACACATAAAAGAGCAACCCCACCAGAAGAAAATCCAAAAAAAAATCATGGGGAGAAAAACACCACTCATAAATGAAACTCTTAAGACCCACTCCCAAACACTAGGGCAACAAACTTGTCACCAACATAAAAACCCTAGTAGCAAACAACATTTGAAAGAAGCCCAAAACCAACTCCATCTTTAAAGATCATGAACCCCACAAGAATCCAAGAAATCGAACCAACCAAGGAGGGGGCAACATAGAAAGAAGACCCAATAGCTAAGTCCTTCCAAGAGCAAAAGCATGTCTGCAAACAAAGGAAATAAAACCCCCCAACACATGAAGATCTTCAACCACAACCTAGGGTTGAGTGCCATCCTTAGAAAACTCAAAGAGAAAACTCCAAAGTAGGAGCCATTCCCGCTCAAAGAGCATTGCACACATCAATGAAGGGCAGCCCAAAAAAAGCCACACATAACAAAAAAACGTGACATGTAACCACAAGAACAAGAGACGCCAAAGAGCCAGTGCAGGGACACACTAGAATGCTAGCCCTCCACCACAACTGCAAACACCTCTTCAAATGCCAAAGAGGCCACAAAACCCAAAGATAGAGGCCCAAAACTTCATAACCAAACAACCTGCGAGCCCAAGAACTTGAAGAATCATGCCAAACGCCTCCCTCGCAATAGCAACAAGATTGAAAATGAAAGGCTCAACCACAAGAGACAAAGAAGCCTTCAAAGCCAGTGCCTTTGCATCTAGATCGTCTTCAGCATCATCGCCTTCAATAGAGGATTTCAAACTTCCTCCGCCGGTTTGCTTCCCATCCGCTCTCGCTCTCGCCTACAACATCATGCAAAATTATGAATTAAAATGAAAGGTTAATCCAAATTTATGATATTAAGGGTATGAAACTTTGGTTGTTGGCTCTACATGCAAGAAGCCCCACCATTTCACCAAAGGGTCACCCCTTAACACCAAGGAAAATCAGTCTTAATTGTTGACGCGATAAGGAAAGACCCCGCAGGGTTTGAACCTTGGTTGTTGGCCCTACAGGCAATAAGCCCCACCACTTCACCAAAGCATCACCCCCTTAATGACTTATTGTTAGAATACATATATTTCTTATGATTTATTGATGCAAATACATTTGATGCTTTAATGTTGAAGTGAAGGTATTTTATGACTTATTGATGAAGAAAAATACATATTTTTTACTTACTCTTGGGACAAATATGATTTTATACATTTTATGAATTATTGTGGAATGGATATTTTTGTCTTAAATTGTTGAAACAAATATTTATTTTAATTGATGTTGTTCTCATCTCTGACATGATAATGTTTGAATATTTTAATTTACACCATATATCTTTAGTTACAAATAACGGTGATAAATGATGACATATATAAATGAATAAGTTGAAACAATAATATCTAGATAATGAGACCCAATAAAAAAATCTCGATTGATGAATGTTAACTTCCATTTGGCACCTATAAGTGCATCAAGACGATGCACAATATAAGGGAGGGAGGATGTCATAACCTTCTTCCTTGGAACCTTTGCAAAACTTTTTTAAATTAAGTTAATAGAATAAGGTTCGAAATAATAATTATTTTTATTTTATTAAGGATAATTTATAAAGTTAAAACTAAAGGAAAAGTAAAATAAAATCAATAAATTTAAATATTTAGAAAAATCAAATAGATATTTTGATAAATAAATTTATGATGAAAAATTTATTTAATATGGAAGAAAAGAAAAGAAACTTGACAATATAAATCTTGAGAGGATAAAAATAAATAAATTTTTATTAAGACTTGCCATATTAACTATTTCATCTATCTATTTTCTCTTCCAGTTAACTCCTCTTCTCTCATCAGTTAACTCCATCTCATTTTAGAATCTAAATCTTCCCTTATCAATTAACTACTCTCCCTTTTAGAAACTTCTTTCGTCATCATCAATTAACCAAGTATGAAATGGGAAACTTCATGTGCACCATTATACATCTTTTTAATTCAAATAATTCATTATTATTCTTTCATGAGTTAAAATGACAACTTTCCATTCTCTCCTCTGATTTTACAGTTTTGTTGCTAGTGTAAATTATTAATTTTGGTTAAATTTGTAGGAATAAAGTTAGTTCATTCATATAAAGTTTTTAAAAAAGTTTTTGGGAACGATGATTGTGACACTAGCATTGAATAAATGTAAGAGTATTTCGCTTCATGTGGTTATTGCAATGAAACTTGTGGTTGAGGTTTGGATTTAGCTTATAATGGTTGTAGATTAAATCATGAATACATTTCATGATTTATTGTTGGACTGAGTATATTTTATGAATTATTGTAGAATGAATATGCTTTTGACTTATTGTTGAAATGGATACATTTTATGACTTATTGTTGAAAATGGCGTATTTTGAGACTTATTGTTGAAAGTGGATTCATTTTATAAATTATTGTTGGAGTTAATGACTTATTGTTGGAATGCATATATCTTATGATTTATTGATGCAAATACATTTGATGATTTAATGTTGAAGATATTTATAACTTATTGATGAATAAAAACATATTTTTGACTTACTCTTGGAATGAATATGATTTTATGAATTATTGTGGAATGAAAATATTTTTGTCTTATTGTTGAAACAAATATTTATTTTAATTAATGTTGTTCTCATCTTTGAGATGATTATGGTTGAATATTTTAATTTACACCATATATCTTTTGTTACAAATAACTTTGATAAATGATGACATATATAAATGAATAAGTTGAAACAATAATATCTAGATAGTGAGATCCAATAAAAGAATCTTGATTGATGAATGTTAACTTTCATTTGGCACCTATAAGTGCACCAAGATGATACCCAATATAAGGGAGGGAGGATGTCATAACCCTCTTCCTTAGAACCTCTGCAAAAGTCTTTTAAATTAAGTTAATACAACAAGGTTTGAAATAATAATTTATTTATTTATTTTTTAATGGGATAATTTATAAAGTTAGAACTAAAGAAAAAATAAAATAAAATTCGTAAATTAAAATCTTTAGAAAAATCAAATACATATTTTGATAAATAAATAAATAAAATTTATGATGCAAAATTTATTTAATATGGAAGAAAAGAAAAGACATTTGGCAATATAAATCTTGAGAGGATATAAATAAATAAATTTTTAATAAGACTTGCCATATTTATCTATTTCATCTTTCTATTTTCTCTTCTAGTCAACTCTTCTTCTCTCATCAGTTAACTCCATCTCATTTTAGAATCTAAATCTTCCTTTATCAATTAACTGTACTCCCCCTTTTAGAAACTTCTTTCGTTATCATCAGTTAACTAAGCATGAAATGAGAAAATTCATGTGCACCATTATTTATATTTTAATTCGAATAATTCATTATTATTCTTTCATGAGTTAAAATGACAACTTTTCATTCTCTCCGCTAATTTTAACCATCAATTTTTCTATCAAATCATGCAATCCCTTAAAATTTGAAATCAAACACTTCAACAAGAACAAAAAACTAATATGCAAAAATCTACAACAAGATCATAGCTTTTATATTCAACTTCTTCAGCATAGTTTTTCTAAATTTTAGAAATGCATACAAAACCCTCTAAAAATCTAATTACAACAAATAACTCAATCTCATGGACTGATGTACAACAATATAAATGAGTCTCAAACTGATCTATGATAGGAAATATACAAACTACACCAAAAACAACTATTTCCCTTCACATACAAACTCAACCCACAACCTATAGTGGCAATCTTCAACCTACAGTTGTTCCTATCTTGCACAATGATATCATAACCTCAAATTGCTATCATCAAACCCTCATACCTGTAACAAAATTTCTTTCAACAACCCTTGGAGAAAAATATATGCATTTCTCCTTCCACTCCCCATTCTAGCTTGTAATAATCAATCCCTCCTCTATTGCCATGCCTTCCTTTTTGCCATTTTCATCCAAAATGTAACACCCAAGAAATGCAATGCCTCCCACATGGAAGAACTCTCAAAAATCAAGAAATAAAATATTAAATATGTATTTACAACCTCCAAACACTCCCAAGAAATATTAGGCCAAAACTAGATGCATTATGGCTTTTCCACCCCACTCGAATAGTGAACTGAATAGAAAAACTTGAACCACTTGCTCTTGGGTGTCCAAATTTTTCATGCAACAATTGAGGAACATTAAATGAGTTTCCATAACTTGTAACTCCCCAAATCCCATGCCCAAGAAGGCATATTTGAATATTTTGACTTGAAAATACCACAAAAATGAGCCCAAATCACCTTAAAACTGTAACATAACAACCTGGCCAAATATTTATCAAATATTTTAGGCCTTATTAAAAAAAATTATTCACCGACAATATTGAAAGGCCAAAACAAAGAAAAAACTTAAAATTAAATATTTTTGGTTGATGCAAGATTGCTAGTCAACTGCAGATGCTCCTACATCAAACACCTAAGGTAGAAAATTTTTGTGAGTTTGGTCTCACAAAATGGAGTTGAATGGTAGGAACATCCTTTCAGGTTGTAAATAACCTTCAACAAACTCCATTATTGAATTTGGTACTGCCTACGAGTTCTTCTTTCTCCTCTTCCAACACTTAATCGAAACAAGCTCCATTCTCTGACAACTCTGCTTTACACTCAACCTCTTGAATGTGGAATCATTTCCACCATAAATTGACCACTTCCTCCTAGTGTAATTCACATCCTCCTCCAATCTTGTGGGATTCAACCCACCATAGTCCGTTCACCTCCACCAATTTGCACTTGCACTTAACTTTGCAACACCACACAAATCCTTCTATGTGTAATGCCCCTCTGTTTGCCTTGTCTGGATAGCTTCTTGGATTTCATTTAGACTTTATGATGTTGTTTATCTTGACCTTATGTTATTGTTTGATAGACTTTATGACATGTGTGTGTTATGGTTTATGTTGTTTTTGAATTTTAAATGAGGTTATCATGATGTATTTGAAGTTTATGATATAATGATGCTCGTTAGTTTTGGTGAAGAAGACAGTGTAGCACTACTCATTCATGAGTACCCTGCTACGCTACGATTCTTCTTCACAGTGTGTTTACTGATATATATTTATGTGTTTAACAAAGATGTTTTATGCAGATACATGTACCGAGTATCAGCTCCACCTGCTTGTCAGGTCTCAGCGTACCCTAATCCAATGAAATTATGTTGACTCGAAGATAGTGCCAGGTCCTCATTTAAGCCATTGTTCTTCATTGAACGAGTATCTTTTTTTGTCACCTGTTGTTTTGTGTAGTATGTTTTTTATTGTGTCGTTCTTGTCTTTATTGTTTTGTTTGAGAATTCAATAATTTAATTGAATGGCTTATTGGTTAATATATTTGATTAAATGTAAATTTGTTTAAATATTAGATTAAATGTTTATGAGTAAGATTTGATTTATTAAAAGAAATTAAACAAGTTATTTATTTAAAAGTGAATGTTAATTTTGAAAAAGGTAATTATTTAAATGTAATTGTGGAATTGATTGTGCAAATTGGATTCTTGTTAAAAAGTTGATATTTTAAAAGAGTTTGTTTTCAATAAGTGATAAATATCTGAAAACTTGGGTATGAGTTGAAGGATAATATCTTAGATATTTAATGATTATAACTGATTGAGCAATTTTCGAATGCATGACTACAATTCAGTTGAGTTTTGTAACTTGAGGTAATTAAATGCATTAAAAAGCTTTTGGGGGTTGCAAATTCATTCACAACAATTCTTTTGAAATGTTTTTCACAATAGTAGTTTGAGAAAGAGATTGCATAACATTTTTTCAAGAGAAGTTTTTATCACAGTTTTGAATGTAGAAATAATTTGGGGAAAAAGAATTTCTCAGATTTCTTCAAGTATTGGTGATTTGATCGGAATTTACAGAAGCTACAGATTTTGCCTCAACTCAGATTTCCAATTGTAAATCAGGTTATCTTCTTGTTTTTTTTGCAATTTCTTAAAAATGAAGATTTTGAGAATTATGCTTGATTTCGAGTATTTTAGTTCATGATTCTAGCATTTGCTTGTAGTAATGCATACGGTGATTTTATTTGTAACCTGTGACAACTCTATAGATGGTTTCATATTCAAATAATTGTGGATCTAGTTTCTTGGTCTGAAATGAGTCTGATAGATGCTGATTCGATGTATGATCTACCATATGAAGTTGCAGTTTATGATATGTGATCATAGTTATTGATTTTAAGCTTATAGAACTTGTTTCCTTTTATCTTCATTATTATCAATATAAGCCTTGTCTTTTTAATAAGCTTCTCCCAACCATGTCATGGTACCAGTATATGGTTTTTGGGATTTATCTTCCTTCATATTCAAACCGATATTTGTTTCCATCTAGAAATTGTAGTGACTGGAAAGTTTTTAAGAGTCATTTCACCAATTTGTCGTAGTGTTCATCGTGTTGTCACTATATTCCTTATCAATGGCGTCACCCTATCTGTAAGTGGTTATATTTCAAACTCTACTTTAGCCTGCCTTGATTTCATGTGTCCCTATATCAATCTGGTCTATATGTATGCCTCCTTACAATCAATCATTGCATGCAAAGTAACGACCTTGTAGATAGGAGGAATAGTTGAAAATTCATGGCATATTTGGCCAGTTGGAAGGGAATGACTTATTTGTTAGCAAATCATGCATATTTCTTGAAATCATAAACATCTCATCTTGGAGACAGCTTGGCTCACGTGTCTTCTCTAATGCTAACAATGAACAGATTGTTCATTAGAAAGTGGAGTACCAACGAGTAGATCATTTCATTCTCTTGGCAAGCATAATGTTTCAAGTCTTTACCAATTACCATTATTTAGTCTAAACTAAGAGAAAATTGATGTTAATGGATACAAAATTTAGATGAACTCCATTCTCTGTCTTCTTCATTTACCTCTTGCAGATTCTTCAATACATTGCTCTACAAGTACTACACGTGGCATGTATTTTCACCAAGTATTTATTTATTTGCCTTCAAATTTTCTTCTCTTTATCTTGACTTGGATGTTATCTTCTTCCCCTGGCTACGCCACTTATTCTAGTTACCTGTTTGACATTTATTTATAGTTGCATATTTTGTTTTGAATGCCATTTACTCAGGGTACGGGTGTTTAAATACACTCTCTGAATTCATACGCTACCTATCACAACTACAACACTTGAACATGGTAGGGTGTATAGATTTAATAACCTCCCTAGTTCTATTGGCGCCTCTCATAGACGCAACACTTGAACATAGGAGGCTACAGAGGTTTAAATAATATCCTTGATTCCTTTGTCAACCTGTCATAGTAGCCACAAATCTTGGTGTGTTTTATATTCGATGCATGCAAAGAAATATGCTTGTTCAAGTTTATTTTATCATTAATGAGTTCTTAATATTTGCATGGCGTATAGCTCTATCTCTTTTTGAGTCATTTAATATTGGTAAGTGCTTATAATAATAAGGAATTGGCCTTGTCTTAAGTTAGAAGATTCTTTGATTCAATGGCCTCTCTCAATTTGTAACTTTATCCATTTCAGTTTTAGTGGAAACTTCGCTCGCTTATTCACTTTGTTTCTATCGCTGCTTTTCCTTTATCATTACCTGTTAGCAGACCGTAGAGTTGCCTTGGAGATGCCTGATTCTCCTCCATTTAATTCGGCCTTGAATCTTGTTTCACTTGTTCGTCTTTATTATTGGCGTTATATAAGTTTGCAACATCAGTGTGTACTGTGGAGCTATCTCCAAATGCTTTACGACCTCTTTATCCATATCAACCTCTACGTCGACAGGGAGCAAGGAATAATTCTAGTTTATATTAGAAAACAAATATCTTTGAAAACAAAAGAAACTCTTCTATCGGCGCCTCTTCCTATCCTGAGAGGACACCATCATATTCTTTTTAGCAACATGCCATTATTTAGGGAAAATAGGCGATGAACTTAATCTTTAGTTGTGAACCTTTATGACATCATCACCGCCTTCTCTCTAATTATGGATTATAATTGATGTAGTTAACTGATTCCTTTTGCATGGCACATATTCTTCAAGTGCATGTGCAATAGCAAATGATTAGTTCTATATATTTCATTGAAATATAATTAGATTTAATTCTGATTTTATAATGTGAGTTACTATATTGATACTTAAGGGGTTAATTATAAAGATAAGTGTAAGACAATAGAAATAAGTATATGTATTAAAAGAATTTAAGTAATTGTTTATTTCTCTTTAAGAGTTGAATAATTGATTGACTCTTATTTGTTTGATTAGTAAATATAAGAATTTTGTTATTACAAAAAAAGATAGATGTAAGAACTTTAAGTTAAAGGTGTGAAATTAATAGATTGATACTTTGAATTTATTCTTTAAATATTAATTAGAGTAAAAGAAGGCTTTTATGAGATTTATTGTTAAGAGGAAAGATCATGGGTTATTTTGTTATCAATATGACATTTCTTTATATTTATGTATAAATTATTATAATTTATAGCTCATAGATCTAATGGTATTATATGATGAATAATATGTATAAATGTAAATAATTTAATAGCAACCATGTTATCTTTTGATTGAAGAGATATTTCTTAAATTTTTGATTTAGATGAATATGGCTTTTAAATTGTGGATTAATGGGTTATTATTATTTAACTATTCTTTTATTTGATTCGATGTCAAGAAAGCTCTTGTAGAAGAATATATTTGGAACACTTGAACGAATCGATTAATTTATTTAAAAGTCATAAAGATTTGATCATTGTGCTTAATGGTTGATAAATATTTGTTTACATTCTATGAATGTTCTTTGGTGTTATTGAGTTCTTTAATCTTCTAGGGGATAGGAAAAGTAAATTTGATTTGTAAGCATATTATGCTTGTACTTGGTTGTACAATGGCTATGATCTATTTTAGGAGTTAGCGATGCATGATTTATCTGTCACTTTTGAGGTATTATGAGATTATATGGTCTATGTCATGTAAATGATGTGATCATTCAGGATTTTTCTTTTCATGCTTAATGGCTTTCTATTGTATCTGATGTGGAGTTATTTGTTACCTTTGAGGTGTTTGAACTATTCTATGATTGGACCATGAATGAGATATGTTTTAATATGGTGTTGATGTATACGCATGTTGGCAGTCCTTGGTATTTTGATGTTGTGTCATGTTTATAGGAAGAGTGGCTTGCGATAGGGGTTAGAACTCTAAGTGGTTGCCAAGGTAACCTATCGTGGGTTTTTGTAATTTAGTGAAAACTTTAATAAATAAACCTGGGGTTCATTATATAATTAAGATAAACGGAATGCCTCACCTAGTGCCTTAATGCTTGTATAGATTAAGGGTAGGTTGAGAAGGTCTGGAATGGATTAGTCATCTACCTTGTCTTCCTAAAAGGTAATTTGATTCCACATGAGTTTTTCTAGGGGTCGGGAATCAGTAGAGACTGCCAGGGTAACTCTAGATGAGGGTCGGTAGTCTAGGAAGATTCACCAGGGTAACCTAGAAACAACTATGTGATGACACTCTTTCCCGAAGCATGTTTGTGGTCTCTTCTGTAGAGTCACCTGTGTTACTGTTGTTGCCTCTGGGAATTTAATTATGATCATGTAATTAAGATTCTGTCTAGTCGCTATGTCTTGTTAGCCATGTAATGTAACGTCTATTCTTGTTGTCTGTTTGACTATTTTGTGGACATGTCATTATCTCCTAGCACAGATGGAGTGGGCCTTTGGGTACCACGCGGTTGGGAGGAAACTGTGCTATTAATCATCATTGGGTTCTCTTACAGATATTGCTATATTTGGATAATATTGTTCGTGGAGCAGGTTCCTGACACTTTCTTGTTCGTGACAATGGACGTTGAACATGTTCAAAGATGTGGATATTAGTTTTGAGATCATTATCTTCTTTGTATGTTTACCTCATGTGTATGAGAGTAATCATTGTATCGACATTTTGATGTATTGAGATTTATTAAAATCTCACTTGTTGTAATCTAGATATGTGCATATCTTGACTGTATTAAGTTTATGAAATTGGTTCATGCACAAATTTGATTTATACACATATTGCTGTGATGTTCTTATTTGTATGGTTTAAGTAACATCGTCTTTGAATCCTTAAGACAATTATGTAATCAAATGACTTTAAAAAAAAACGGTTAATTGTACTTTATGCTTTGTTTTATTGGATTCCCTGGCGGGGGATTACACTATGCATACCAATCATCTCTAACAAAATCTAACTAAACCATCTCATCTGCATTCACTAACTCATCCATCTCTACATGAAAATAATTATTCTCATATTCACTAAAATTTGCATTTACCTTTTCATCGCCTCTTGCTTCTTCAACTTTGTTTTCTTCTTTCATGCCTTCTACAAGACATGCAACTGTATCACTTCCTTGTCCTATAACCAGTGCTGCAAATTCCAGTAACACAATAAAGCTATCCATCCTTTCCATCTTCCTCCTCTACATCCATTTCAATTTTAGTAACACAATCAAAATATTCATCCTTTCCATCCTACAACAAATTCGCATACATACAAATCTCTTTTATCAAACTCCTCTTTTACCTTCACCTCCCATTTCTCAATTAACATTCTCAAATTGATTCAATGCTACAACAAATTTATCCATTTCTACATTCTTATCCTCATCAAAACATACATTAAAATCTAATTTTACCTCATTGCCTTCTACTACAAATTTCACTACTACAATTCTTTCTTCACTATAACTCATCATATCATTTAAACACAAATTAGATTTGGTTCTAACCTCACCAAAATCTAATATTCCTCTTTTCCTTACTGCTATAACAAAATTTTCAGCCTCCTCATATCTATCCATCTCATTCATATCATTTAGATGCAAACCAAAATTATCAATGAACTCACAAAATGCAAGTTTTACCTTTTCTTTAATTGTTGCAACTTGGTTTTCCTCTTCTTCAATGTCCTCCTTTTCTCTCAACTCGTTTGTTGCTGATGCAACCTCTTTAATATCTACTACACTTTTCTCTTCCTTCTCATTCTCTTTCTCTATACCTTCCTCAAAGCATACTTTCGCAATATTTTCTCCTTCCTGTTCACCTGCATACACAGCTATGACAAATTTTTTGCCTTTCTTCTTTGGAATTTTGTCAAACACTTGTTGCACACTCTCAATTTTTAACCTCTCAAGTATAGACTACCTCACGCTCAATGATTTGTCTACACACTCTAATCCTTTAACTTCATTCTTCACCCATAGGTCTTGCTAAAAATTGCCTCACATCGACGCTTCTGCCTGCACATTCAGGAATTCTCGCTTTGATACCATTGATGAAGGAGGGAAACTCTCCCTTAAAATCTAAAATCAAACACTTCAACAAGAACAAAAAACTAATGTGCAAAAATCTGCAACAAGATCATAGCTTTTGTATTCAACTTCTTCAACATAGTTTTTCCAAACTTTAGAAACGCATACAAAACCCTCTGAATATCCAATTACAACAAATAGCTCAATCTCATAGATTGATGTACAACAATATAAATGAGTCTCAAACTGATATATGGCAAGACATTTACAAATTACATAAAAAATAACTCTTTCCCTTCACAATACAAACTCAACCCACAACCTGTAGTGGCAATCTTCAACCTACAGTTGTTCCTATCTTGCATAACATTATCATAACCTCAAATTGCTATCATCAAACACTTATACTTGCAAAAAAATTGCTTTCAACAACCCTTGGAGAAAAATCTATGCATTTCTCCTTCCACTCCCCATTATAGCCTACAACAATCAATCCCTCCTCTATTGCCACACCTTCTTTTTTGCCATTTTTCATCCAAAATGTAACTCCCAAGAAGTGCAATGCCTCCCACATAGAAGAACTCTCAAAAATCAAGAAATAAAATATTAAATATGTTTCTACAACCTCCAAAACACTCCTAGGAAAGATTAGGCCAAAAATAGATGCATTATGGCTTTTCCACTCCACCTGAATAGTGAACCGAATAGAAAACGCTGAACCACTTGCTCTTGAGCACCCAAATTCTTCATGCAATAATTGAGGAACATTCAATGAGTTGCCATAACTTATAACTCCCCAATTCCCATCCCCAAGAAGGCATATTTAAAGATTTTGACTTGAAAATGCCACAAAAATGAGCCCAAATCACCATAAAATGGTAACATAACAACTTGGCCAAATATTTATCAAATATTTTAGGCCTTATTAAATAAATTTATTCACCTACAATATTGAAAGGTCAAAATAAAACAAAAACTTAAAATTGAATATTTTTGGTTGATGCAAGATTGCTAGTCAACCATGGATGCTCCTGCATCATCCTAACTGTTAATTGAGCATACATCTCCTATAAATACAATCTTTTATTCTCTTTCAAGGGGCACCCAAAAAACTTCCAAATCTTGCAACCAATATCATCTTAAGCTTATTGAAATTGTACAGGTGATTATGAGAGCAATTATAACTACTTGAGAGGTGAGGTGGAGAAGAAAGAGAAGAAGGAGGTGGTGTTGAGGAAGGGCTCAAACAGATTGAGAGAAGGGATCAAAGCTGATATTGGCTCAACAAAGAAAGGATTGTCTTCTCTTATATTCTAGATTTTTGCAGGAAAAGACTCAAGAAGGAACCAAATGGGGTTCAAAGTTCTTCACACAAGTAAATCTTCTTTTAAATGTATGATAAAATATTGAGTTTTAAAATAAATTTAGTTTTATTATCAAATAGAATCAATAAACCTTCATTTTACCTTATTTTATACATTTGTAAAATATTAATTAGATTTATTTGAAATGAATTCATAATTATATTTATTTACAATGAATTTATAATTAATTTATTCTTTTAAAAGAAAAGAAAAAATATATTAGATTTTAAATTTTATTATTAGTTTTAATCAAAATTTGGATTTATAAAAAGATAAGAAATAATAGATTAATTAAATATTTAAACAACTTATTTAAATAAATAAATTATATATAATTATATATATATATATATAATAAATTTAAATTAATATATAAATAAATAAAAATAATAAAAAGAAATTAAAAAATCCTTCTGTTAAAAAATCACATTTTACTAATTAATAACATTGAGAAACAAGATATTTATCTCACACTACAAAATTCTGACATTTTTATTCGTTAAAGATACACAAACTATTCACCGTGTTAAACAATTTGAAATGCTCAACAAAAGCTAGTCTAAGGCTTTAGTTTTCTAGAATTTAACTGGGAACCCATCACCAGCGGGTAACTAACTAGTTGGCTTCTAAAGTATTACCTTTATCAACTTGTCGCAACGTTCCCTCCGATCTACATTGCAAAATTTATCGCATATAAATATTATTATAAAATTAAAAAAAACGCTTTGTTACAAAAGTGTCAAAATATGCCCGAGCTTTATGTACACGTGTCTCTTGGGTTGCAGGAAAAATGGTGATAGCAGGGTGTGCTATGCCATCTAGAGATATTTCCTAAGCAAAGACAAAATTGAGCGAACGGAGGGGCTTAAGAGCATAAAGTGCAAAGTGAAAGCAACAGAAACAGAATAATCTCAACCATTGCTTTCAAAGCCGGAGCCATGTGATAAATAAAATAATCTCAACCTCTTCTCCACGCTATCTCAAACTCACGCTGCTTAAGTGCCTTGTCTCCTTCAATTCACATTCTCATGATTTTCAGGGGCTTTCTTTTGAGCTAAAATTCAGGCATTTTGGTTGCAGATTTATCATGGAATGAAAAATACTAAAGATGGGAGCTCCGCATTGTATTGTATGTAATGTGCCTGCAATTGCTCATAGTCACCTGCTTAGCTCGAAGAATTTGGGAGTCTACAAGCCTGTTTTATGCAATTCAACCCCGAGAAAACCCCAGTGTGATATCCTCAAAGGTGGTTTTGAGGGTGGACATGCGGTGACGAGGATGGAAGGTATAGTCAGAAGCGTTAGAACAGAGACGGAGAGTGGCGGCAGTCTGGCCCTGAAAGAAGAGGGTTTTGCGGTGAAGGTCTTGAAAGGTAGCCCGCTTCCGTTTGGCGCAACGGCCAGGGATGGAGGGGTTAACTTTGCTGTTCAGTCCTCTCAAGCAACTTCCGTCACGATATGCTTCTTTACCCTTTCTGACTTGCACAAGGTTAGTTACAGTTTTGTTGCCAGTGTAAATTAATTTTTTTGGTTAAATTTTGTAGGGATAAAGTTAATTCATTGATATTAAGCGTTTTTAAAAGTTTTTGGGAACGGCGATTGCCACACCAGCATCGGATAAATGTAGGAGTATTTCGCTTCATGCGGTTATTGCAATGAAACTTGGGGTTGAGGTTTGGATTTAGCTTGTAATGGTGGTAGATTAAATGTCTGGAACAATCAATTGCTACCATCAGCACTGCTGTAACACGATAGAGTAGGTTTGGTGGTGAACAGCTTGTGCTTGAGTGGGGGAGGCATAGGAATACAGTTCATTCATGGATGTAAGTGTTTTCATGTCTTTGGATTTAGCTTGTAATGGTGGTAGATTAAATGTCTGGAACAATCAATTGCTACCATCAGCACTGCTGTAACACGATAGAGTAGGTTTGGTGGTGAAGAAGAGCTTGTGCTTGAGTGGGGGAGGCATAGGAATACAGTTCAATCGTGGATGTAAGTGTTTTCATGTCTTTGGGGTCGGTGACTTCTACACATCGTGAAATTATAAGAGCATTTCTCTTCATGCGATTATTGAACTGCAACTTGGGGTTTAGGTTGGGATTTAAATTGTAATAGTGGTAAATTGAAGGTCGGGAATAAGCAATTGCCACATCAGTACTGTTGTAACACGCTCGAGTAGGTTTGGTGGTGAACAGCTTGTGTCTGAGTTGGGGAGGTGTGGGATTAAAGTGCATTCATGGATGTAAGTTTTACAAGTTTTTGGAATTGACGATTGCCTCAAATCGTGAAAATGTATGAGCATCTCTCTTCATGCGTTTGTTGAACTGAAGCTTGGGTTTTGAGTTGGGATTTAGCTTGTAATGATGATAAATTAAAGGTCTAGAATAATCAATTGCCATATCAGCAATGTTGTAACATGCTTGAATAGGTTTGATGATGAAGAGCTTGTGCTTGAGTGGGGGAGGTATGGGAATAAATTTAAATTTTGAGCAGGTTATGGTACATGCTCTTGTAGTCTAAGCAGAGTCAGGTGTGTGGGGTGGTCTTTTATGCTGTAAATTTTAAACATGGTCAAATGCACAGGGTACTTTTAGACCTTAAAGTGACCTTCACTTCCTATTATGTTAAATTAGCTATTAATGTGTACCAATGGCTAAGAAATGTTAACTGGTCTTGGAAAAAGAATTAATGTTCATGGCACACGATGGGAGTGCCAATAAAAAGTTAAACAGGTTAAAGTTGTCTTGTTTAAGTCACAGCTAAGCTTGATATCAGTTTGTGTATGCAACCTCTGTTATGGAAGATGACAAGGGGATTTAATTTTCAGTTACCTTAAATATTGTCCAAATTTTGTATTCTTAAATTTTGACCTCATGAGCAAACTTAGGAGTAAACTGAATCTTGTAGTGCATTACTGATAAAGCTGTACATAAATAAATTAAAGCAAAATGTTGAAGTGGTGGAAACTGAAATCAAACAAGATAATGAAGCAATAAAATCTGAAGCTGAGGTTAGAACATAGCTATTGCAAACATCAATCCTCAAAAAGATCAAAAAGTTGGTGATAGGGCTTATGTTGATATATATTTAGGTGTTATAAGATAAAGGTTGTCTGAGTAATCTTGTGTCTGTGTTGTGGTTTTATGGTTTCTTGTGGTTGGGACATTCACATTTGTGGTCCATAATTGCCAAAGACATTTGCAGTCATTCACCAATAGAAACCTTCAACAAGAAATTATGCTAATTCACGCTTCCCTACTGATGTATATCAAGAACTATGCTAAAATGTGTTAATTGAAACATCATGTAATCATGTACCATTTGATACAAACCACTACAAGAACATGTAAAAGAATCAACATTGATACCACAAGAATGATAGTATGCTAACCTTGGACAAACTTGTAGCTGGAAAATTCCTACAAGACATAAGTTATGTATTTTGTTTCGTTTAATCATTAATCAATCTACAAAATTTTAAAATATGGCTCATTAGAGGAGCAAAGAATGGTGTGGCTTCACTCCTGAATGACTTTCAATGCCTCACACTTTCTACTCTGCTGCGTTTATTGCAATAAATGTGTTGCTGAAATCTACCTGATGCTGCAAAGAGGAAACTTTTGCTCAATCGAGTAACGATGTTTTATTCACCAACATGATGAAATAGTTATTGGGAGTTGGGGACAGATCTGAAATACTGAAATGACCTTAGACGCGAAATGTCCATGTCAAAATCTTCTTGCTGGTCAAGTATGAAAGACATATTGTCTCATCTTGAGACTACATATGTTGGAAAATACCAAATTTGTGATTTATCACTATAATAATGGGTTCCCAGTCAGTAAACCAACACTGTTGATGTCATTTTGTCACTTCCACCATGTCCTAAAGGTCTTGTTAACCCAGAAGGATCTAGAAGATTCGTGTTACAAAAATACTATTGCAAGATCAACTACTAAACATTAAATCATAAGCTTATAAAAACCAAAAACAAATTAATATAAAATCATACCACAACAAAGGTGAGACAAGATTTTTGTAGTGGAAAACCGTATAACAGAAAACCCCACATGCATTAATGACATTTTTGGTGCCGTTGTTGGGTATGGTGTCAAGCTTTAGAAATTCTGGGCCTTGAATAAGTTTCAATTGCTTTTCTTAGATTAAAATCTATTTCCTGCAGCTAAGGACTAGTCGCCACTAGCAAAATTATCAAAACATTCACTAACATTGTGTGGGACATAGTTGAAAAACTCGCCAATTGCAAAAACTCGCCAAGCCCGAAAAATACGGTACGGAAAAAACTCGGCAAAAGTTCGGAAAAAACTTGGCAAAAAACTCGGCAACTTAAAAAATTGCTTAAACTTCATTAAAAACACATTTTTTTTGCAAAATTCAAAGATAAGATGCATCCAATGAGTCAATAAGATGAGTAAATAGAAGAAACAAGCTGAATCTAGTTATATTTGATTGATTTGAAAGAAAATAAGATACAAAATCGCATCCCCATTTGGAATGCTCAATCAGCTGATACTGATAGTCTGAAACAAAATGAAAATAACAAATAGTTTTTGTAAAACTGAAAGTAAATACAACATTAATATATTTCAGCTTTTACAAATTCACATCTTCCTCTTCCCATGTCTAGTACTTCTCACTACGGGAGAGGGTGTAGTCGTAGGCATCTGCTGTGGCTGCTCAACCTCCATCCTGGGTGTAGAGGCTACTGTTGGTGGTTCTGGCACTGCCAATAACTCCTCCTCAGGGTCATCCTCAATGTCATCCAATGAGAATGGAAATCCACCCCCCTCCTCCATTGCCTGTAGCTCAAAGTCATAGATCTCATCCTCGGAAAACAATGAAGTTCGATCATCTTGCCCTGTCCAATCATTGTATGGATCTATCTCATCCAAATCAATTGGATCATTTGATATTTCTTTAACCTGTTTTGTGCACAACCGAAGATTATATTGCACATATACAAGGTCATTCAGGCGTTTTTGAGCTAGTTTGTTCCTTTTCTTTGTATGGATGGCCTCAAACAAACTCCAATTACGCTCACAATTGGACGAACTACAAGGCTGTGATAAGACATGGAGGGCAAATTGTTGGAGATGTGGGGTATTTCCACCCCAATTTGACCACCAAACATCTACAAAAAACAAATTAAGAGATACAAGAGAACTTAGAAACTTAGAAAGGAAAGTCAAAACTCAAAAGTTGAAAACATATTTTATCAAATTATCAATATTTGTAACTTGTAAATTTCAAATTTTATACCTGGTGGCTGATTGTGTATTGCTCTCTTTGCTAGCTCTAAAGAGAAGAGTGCACCCCTTTTTTCTCTATAACTTTGGATTTCATTAACAATGAGGTCTCCCACATCAAGGTCAGGTGACATCCTTTGAATGCACTTCATGAGGCCCTCCATAACCTCTCCAGTAGGATCTGAGTAGGTGCTTGAATGGAAGAAATGAGGGTTCAAGAAGTACCCTGCTGCATGGAGGGGTTGGTGGAGTTGATGGTTCCACCTCCTGTCAATAATCTCCCAAATGGGATCAAATTTGAGGCTGTCCCCTTTATAATAATTTCTTATAGCCTCCTTGGCCCTATCCATGGCCTCATAAAGATATCCCATTGGGATTTTATCCCCATCCACCAAGCGGAGCACTCTAACCAAGGGCTCTGACACCTACAAATTACAATATAAAAATGCAAAAAAATTAGAGTTTCAAATTTACAATGAAAGACATTAAATTTTTTATTCAATTTGAATTCAAATTGAAAGTTTTGAAATTGAAGTTACCTTCACAATCTCTGCTGCCCTTTGTGCAAATTGGGTATCAAACACAATTTTTGACACCTTATCTCCTTCAGGCTTCTTCGAATAGGTTGAGTCCATCCATGGTTGACTCACAAACATTTGTTTTAAAGAAGTCAAAGAACTAAGAATGCTTTGCAACGTTAAGAAAACCGTTGCAAACCTTGTGACACCTGGCCTCACCAATTCTTTCCCATGGGTGTGCTCCCTCATCAAGCGAAGAACCCAAGGGTGATTGTAGATATATTTAGTGACCCTCCTCGTGTCCTCTACAACTGGTGTGACCCAATCTAGTTTTCCTATGTCCTCCAAAAGAAGGTCAAGGACATGGGCTGCACATGGTGTCCAAAAAATTGAGGGGTGTCTATCTTCGAGGAGTCTTCCTACTGCCACATATGCTGCTGCATTATCAATTATGATTTGCACAACATTTGCAATCCCCACCTCCATGCAAACTTCCTCCAACATCTTAGCCAAATTTTCTGCACTTTTTACAATGTGGGAGGCATCAATTGATTTTAAGAACACCACCTCTTCTTTGCATGCAACCAAGAAATTAATGATGGTACGGTTTTTTCCATCCGTCCACCCATCAGAAAGAATAGAGCAGCCATATTTTTGCCATTTTTCTTTTTGCTCCTCTACTGCTGCCCTTGCCCTTTCAGTTGCATTAGCAAGCAACCTACAAGTACAAAGTGAAATTAAGTACACAATTTTAATTTGTAAACCAAAAAAATAGCTTAAATTCATCATAAAATTATAAATTAAACTTAAAAAACATAAATTAAAGAACATAAACTAACCTCCCACTCAAGTCCATGCGAGAAGGCACCTTGTAGCCTTTTCCTGCAATTGTCAATGCGGAGACCAAATTCAGCCAGTAAGGAGAACTCGCCACATTGAAAGAGATATTATTAAAATACCAAAAATCTGCACAAGCAATGTCTGCTTGCTCATGCATCTCCCTATTCCATCCAGTCGCCTCTAAGGAAGGTTGTGCACTAGGTGTGTTTCTAGGCACAAAATAACTATCCAACCGTGTAGGTCTTGTAGTTGCCCCTACCCCTGGTGCTCTACTAGAGGAAGATGAAGGGATGGAGGTCGAGGCGTTAACGGATTGCCTTGACCTTCGCACACGTGGGCCACGAAGAGAGCCCACTATCTCTTGAGTAACATCATAATCATCATCTGACTCAATTGGAGCACCTTGAGAAGAGGCAATGGCTGCTTGCATTGCTGCTCTTTCCTTCTCTCTTTGCACTTTTTTTCTTCTGCAACTGAAAGTATGGCATTCATATGTATTTTTATTTCTTCTGTGGTTTTAGGACATTCCTTAGCATCACGTTGAGGGATGCCTACAAGGTGGTACTTGAGGCGATTGATGCCTCCACGATATACTTTTTCACATTGAATGCAATATACTGTGCCAGGTATGGGTCCTAGATAAGCATACTTCTAGGCAGGATCTCTAGCTCCTGGAGGACATTTGCCTACAAATCCTGTAGGCACGGATGGGACAGAGCCTGAGGCAGAAGCAGGTTCAGAAGCCATTATCAATTAATTATTAACCTACACAAAGTGAAAGTCAAAGCACAACTTGTTAGTTTTTGATAGAAAATTTAAAAACAAGCTAAATTAGATTAAATCAAATGAGATTACTTTAAGTTTAAATTACTAAAAATCTATCACCAGATTCTAAACATTTTTATAACAAAAAAATTGGATTTAAAAAAAAAATAATAAGTAGGGTTTCAAAAAAATGTGAAAAAATGTAAAAATCTGAAAATTACTTCAAACTAGTAAAAAATTAAGCTAATCTAAAAGATTGCAAGCATGTTATTCAACAAAAAAGATGATTCAAAACAAAAAAAAAAACTAGGGTTTTAAGAAAATTTAATAAAAATGAAAAAATCAGCAAAATATGTAAAAAAAAGAGAAAAATTCATAAAAAAATCTTGTTTTCATGAATCTAAATGCATTTAAATCATTTTCACACTACATTCAGATGATTTTTAAATATAGAACCAACAAGAATGAAGAAATTTTTTAAAAAAAAGAAAGAATAAAAAAAATGAGAAACCCTACCTGGAAATCAAATTTGCCTTCTAAATTCGATGTAAATGCCCTTCAAATCTTGTCTTTTGGATGTAAAATTGCTGCAAATGAGTGCACAATGCCTTGGAGATGTTTTTTGTTGAATGTGGAATGAGAATGAATGAAAAAAAGAAACTTGAAATCACTTTTTAGTGGCTGCCTAGGCGTCTGAATGGTCGCGCGGGTTTTTTAAAAAAACTCGCCGTACATTCTAGAAAAACTCGTCAAAAGTACGGCGAGTTTTCCAGGCGTACAATTGCCTGGAAAACTCGCCAGGCCAAAAAACTCGCGAGTTTTTGGCGAGTCTTGCAACTGTGGGAGAGAGGAAAGTTTAGCTTTGATATATTGCATGTGGCAGTGAAGAGACCCCTTTGGAAGATCCTTTCCGAATGACAGTGATAATCTAGTAACAGCTACCTAAGGAGAGGCAAATGTAGCAACATAAATCGTTGCAGCTGAAGGAATTATAACCCAAGCAACAAATCAGACTAGTGAACCTTTTGCCTTAGATGAACAATTTCCACTGGTCTCTCCACAAGTTGTCATTAGCCAAGAGTCAAGTATATCCCACCAACAGATGTTTCCCATAGTTCATAACTGCACCATCCAATTCCCTAATGCATCCCTTGGATAACCTTCTACAAGATAGGTTCCAAGAGCTGTTATAGTTCTAACCACAATGGCTGAAGCAGCAGCAGATCACCCTACTGAACCCACTACCTTTCAGTTCCTCATTTCTGATCAGATAGGACATGCTGCATAAAAAATATTCCAACCTCTACCTTATCAAACTTCAATGGTCTGATTATAGAAGATCCAGACACATTTTTGTTTGAATTTGATGCCCTTTGTCAAAGCTACGACTATACCATAGATGCACATAAATTGAAGCTTTTCCCAACAACCCTTAAGAATTCAGCTTTGAGGTGGTTTATGGGATTAAGCAAAGATTTAGTAGCAGATTGGAGGACCATGAAAGAGAAGTTCCTGAAAAATATCAAGACCATTGTGAGGTAGGGACATAAGGGCAGATGATATATTTAGAATGACACAGAAGAGGAGGAACGTCCAGAGGACTACATGGAACAATTTTTGTTCTGCCTGCAGACATCTTAGCAAAATAGGTTGTCCCTGGACTCCCTCAAAATCATATTCTTAAGGAGAGTTAATGAAGTGTGCATGGATGCTATGGACTTGATTGGCAGAGGAGATATTTTTCTAGCGCAATTTGATGATGTCTATTAGATTTGTAGAAACTATTCGAGGTCCACTATGAAGAATACCCGTAACCTCAAATCTCTGTCTTCCACGAAGACTGTTGTGGGAATTTCCATAATGAAGCTCACTAATCTTCTCAAGGACACAAAACAGGACATTATAAACCATATCGCAACTCAACTCGACACATGCAAAGAAGAAACAGGAGGAAGTAGAAGCAACATTGGCCAAATACTTCCCTCATTGTTGGTGGAAGAAAATTGATTGCAAATGCAAGCAGGTGGCTCGCATAGTAGTGGACAGGCATGAGTGTCATGACTTCAAAGTGATGGAAGATGAAAATGTACAACTCTTTTATGTGGAACAACGTAAACCATGGCCACCATGACAAGGTATGCTTCAGGATTGTTTGTCATATAGTATTTCATTTCCTAGTTCATTTTCAAATCTTCCCAACTAGTATAATCACATGTCTCCTCAAGTTTGGCAAAATTCATTACCACCCAATTGGACACCTCAACAAGATGGATCGCAACAATAGCCATACTAATCACAAGTCCACAACCAACAGTAGCAGCCACAACATATGTATGGCAGCAACAATGGAGGGGGAACACAGCCCAATCCTAATGTTGGCTTCTAGTAGCAGTCACTCTTTGCCTCACATCCAACCATTATGCTAAGTAATGCTACTCTTACTCTACATAGAGACTCAGCTACCAACTTATCCTGCACCTAAACCCAACCATAAGTCGGTTCAACCAACATATACTAGCGAAGAATTTCAATATTTGACCTATGTAGTTGAAGTAAGCAATGTACAATTTCGCTCAGGAAAGGTGCTTCTTGGACCATCCACTCCAATTATCATGGAACTCCTAATGGAGTTTCCAACCACAAACACTAACCCCAGACAAGCAATAAAACATTGAATCCTGAGCCCGGTCCATCATAGATGGAAATCATGAACCGTAATCTCCCATTTTTAGAAAGGTTGACCACAAAAAAGCAAGAATCCGAACTTGAGTTTGACTTTTTGGGACAATTGAAAATTTTTTGTGTCAAAATTCTGTAATGTCCCCTTTTTGAATAACCGTAAATCTTGCCCTAGAATCACAAGTATAACGTAGTTAGGATTATATCTTACCAATTAAATGCCTTAAGCAAGATAAACTTTGGTTTAGGTCTTGCAATCATGTTAGATAATATTGGAATATAATTCATATGATCAAACATATATAATAAATGTCTTATCTATTTAAACCATGTAAATACATAACTATTTCAAATAATATAAACCACACAATATCCATAATGCACATTTGAAGTTGGATCATAATGGGACTTGGATGAGGAGCATGATAAGTCCACCTGAAGCTATTCATACCAAGCCCAAGAGTGGATATACCAGCCCGCTTGGCCCTCAAGTAGTAGACACTCAGTCATCCAACATGGGGCGGCGTACTTGGTGGACAAACTTGTATCTGCATTCCCTACCCTTGCGCCCTTATCCATCCCTCTTATTATTGAGACTCCTCGAATCCATCCCAACAACTAATCCATGTAGAGATTGGGGAAAGGGCTACCATAGGAGGCCTGTAGACATCCTCTTTCTAAGCCCAAGGGCGGACACTCACCCCCCCTGGCCCCAAGTGGCAGATACACAGTCATCCATCATGGAGTGGTGTACTTAGAAAGAAGTCTAGTATCTGCTCACCCTACTGGTATTTTCCCCATTCCTCCTCATGGTTGCTTGATGAGAAAAACACAAAATATATCAATAATAAATTATATCATTACATACAATAATCAATATAAAGCATACCACAATATCAATTAACACATAAGATGGTTATATTCACAACAACAACTGTAATAACTACTGATTCTGCCCATGAGTGCAGATAATTAACTCAGATCTGCTCGACTGCCTTGTTCTTTCTAATATTCTGAATATGTTTTGTTGCCTGATGTCATGTCCCCTTCTCAGTGACATCTCTCGGAGCATAGGATTAGCCTATCATATGACCCTCGTAGGCTGATAGACTGGATAGAGGGTCACGTTGGAGCTTGGCTCAGCTTCAGTTGGCAGTTCTTGATTAGTTGGCTTTCGTTCGGGCTCATTCGGACACTTCTTGCAGAAGTTGCTATTTTTAGCAGTTCTTGGCAGTCAGCGTGGGACCCCTGCTATTTTTAGCAGTATGGATTTGTCAATGTTCAGAATCACTTCAGTGTTCGTCAGCTTCAGACGGATCAGGCATCAGATGAGTAATGAGAGAGAAATTAATATTTAATTGAATTAATTAAATATTAATTGTTTGGAGATTATAATATAAAGTTATAATATTTAATTATAACTTAAGTGATTTTATTAAGGGGTCGCCCATCATCAGAAAAGGGGCCAAGTTGGCGATTATATTTAATTGTAAAAATTGCATCTGAGACTATGGAAATATTAAAAGAAATAAGAAGTCGAATTTTTAATAATCCCTATTATTGTTGAATTCGCACTTCTCAAGGATATTATGCAATTGCATTGGAAATCGAGCCATTATGTGATTATTGATATTGAAAATTGGTCAAGTTTTGTCTAAGCACAGAAATTTAGGGTTTCAGTCTCGAATTCATTGGGGAACGAGCCATCTCCATTGGAAGCAGTTCAGAGGGTGTGAGATATCACCTGATCTATTGCCAGTTGAGAAATTTCTTCATCCAGAAGAAATTACAGAGCTTCACAAAAGTCTATTTCATCAGGGTTTCAGAGAGATATTCATCCAGGAAAGTTTTCCACATTGAGGCGCCATTTTATTGATATCTGGAGAGTGTTTGACAAGGCCGTACAATTTGCATTTATTGCTGCAGCAGCCGTACTTTCTGTCAGGCCGTACCACCATTAATAAGGGCGTATTTTCTCTTGGAAGAAAGTCGCTTGCTTTTGGGTCAGTCTGCCTTTGCTAGTTTGGGCGCCTATGTTCCAGACACCATTGCACATCATCAGATCAAGGGAGAAGTGAGATTTCATCACAGCCGTACCCTTTTTAAGCAATTTACCAGCAAGCTGCAAGTACCAGGTTTTACATTAAAAATCATTCCCTTTTGATTTGCATGTAATTGGATTATCATTGTAACTGTCTCAGAAGGTAAATAAATGATCTGGCTTCAGTATTTGCAATAGGTTTTGCCATTTACAGAGTTGAATTATTTTTATAGAATTTATTTGTAATTCCTTTCAAAATCGCCATTTTTATTATTTATGCAAAAAACTCAAAAACACCAAAAAAACTAAAAACTTTAGAAAAGACAAACAAAATAGTCAGATTTGAGAAACAGGTGAAACTAGGGTTTCTACACCTAAATGTAGATATCTTTCTGAAGATGATTCACTGATTGGCCAGTTCAGATCTGATTCATTCGATCTGCTATAATACTCATAATATATTCCTTGCATATCAAATATATATATTAAATGCATATATATTCGAATGTTTCCCAATCTGATTATATCCACTGCAGCTGCTATCCGAGTGCAGACTTCTTTCTTATTCCTGGATGATTGCCATTTTATGATTCACAAATGATTTGACCTCCCTTATATCCCCTCATACCTTCATGAATTGATGCACCCTTTGGAATAGTCATTTCCTTTCCAAAGGTTATGACTTTTTGTTAACATAATGTTATTTTATTTTATTCTTAATTGCTGTCTTATTTATGCATCTATTTAGAAATTGCTCCACAATAGTCTTTAATTAATTTTCATTAATTTTATTCAGGGATCGCTGCCCCTTTCATTTCCTTTTTAGCGATTCACAATGTTGCATTTTCGCAGACTTATAAGTGCTGCGATTCCTTTTCTTATGTTGGTGGAGGGCATGACAATCCTAGCGGTGCCTTTTTGTTTTTGTCTTTTAGTGGCTGCCTTTATTTTTGTCTTCTAGTGGGTGTTTTTTAGATTTTGTCTTCTAGTGCTCGGTACGAGGTGTTAATGATAAGTACAGCTATAGGCGATCCTTCCAGCTCTGTCCTATTGAAGGAAACATAAATTAAATGATAGCCTGTCGGCTATTTAATTTATTGTCTTATATTTATGATTTCACTTGAGGCCGACATCCTTTATGATTTGAAATTAATATTATTTTGGCCGACATTCTTTATGATTTGTAATTATGCTTATTCTGGCCAACCTCATGATATGAAGAGGTGCGGCCTCTCTAAGTTGTATATATACAAGGTTCATCCGTCCTTTGCATGATCATCAAGAAAGTGCGATATATCATCTAGTGCGAATTATTTGCAAGTGCGAATTCCTTGTTAGCAGATTGCGAATCATCAAAGTTCAGAGATTGCGAATATTATCAAGTGCGAACCATCCAGTGCGAATTATTATCAAGGATGAATTTCTGTCAGTCTGTCAGGCGCAAACTGTCAAGGGTGAATTGTGAAGTGCGAATTTTGTCTAGTGCAAGTTCGATTCAAGTCAGGTGCGAATATTCTCAAGTGCGAATTCTGTGAGGTCAGTTTTCTGTAAGTGCGAATTCCTCAAGACCAGATTGCGAATTGTTCAAGGTCAGCTTGTAAGTCATTCAGGGGCAGTCTGCGAATTCCTATAAGACTGAACTTGAGTGTTAAAGTGCAACAGTTTGTTTCTGTTCTTCATTCTGTTCAAGGTGCTGAATATTGGTCTTTGTGTTAGGCCTCATTGTAAAGTGAATTGTTGCGACTGATATTATAAATATAAGAGAGATCTTTGTTGCTGGGTTTTTCTCCCTCAAGAGGAGGGTTTTCCCAGGGTATCTGTTGTGTTATTGTTTCTGATTTTGAATTATTTTCTGTGCATTTAATTTGTTCACCTAAAATTTACATGGTATCAAAGCGGGTTTGAGGATCGTGATCAGATTATTGCTAATCAACATACCTTTTGTTGCTCACTTATCCACTTCAGTCAAGATGGTGAATGGTTTGAAAGTTGAAGATAGACTCGAAGGTGCATCTAATTTCACTTCATGGAGATTTAGGATCATGCTCACCTTGCGTGAAAATGATTTGGGTGAGTTCGTGGAGTCTAGCATTTCTGAACCTGAGGAGGAAGAAGAAAAGAAGAAGAGGGATATGTCCAAGATTCAATGTTTAAGGTATGATAAGTTTGGGCACTTCGCCAAGTATTGCCCAACTAGACCTAAGCAGCAGGCCACAGTTGCAGATGTTGATGATGCCTCTCCTCAAAAGGATTCAAGTGAATATTTGTTCTATTCGGCATTATCAAGCAGTGTACCTTCCGACACCAACACTTGGATAATCGACAGTGGTGCTTCACGTCACATTACCGGCTTCAAGGAGCACTTATCAAGTTTGGTGGAAAAGGAGTCCTCTGAACAAGTCATCATTGGAGATGATGCTAGCTACTCCGTAAAAGGAATTGGGACCTCTACACTTCATTTGGATTCCGGCATATCGCTTCAATTGGGTAATGTTCTTTATGTTCCCGGAATCAAGCGCAATCTTATTTCTATATCAGCATTGGAAGATAAAGGATATCAAGTTGCCTTTTCCAAAGGCAAAGTTCTAGTGTGGATGCAAAACTCTAGCTTCAAGGATGCTCAAGTAATTGGAGTTAGACATGATAACCTCTACAAGGTTTGCTCACATTCTCTTCAAGCCTTGGTTCATGACTCTTCAAGTCTTTGTGATCTTTGGCATCGGAGATTGGCTCACTTGCACTTCCGAGCCCTACCTATCATGGAGAAGATGGTGACGGGCCTTCCTAAGTTCACTCAAGATGACGAAGGTACTTGCAAGGGCTGCGCATTAGGTAAGAATATAAAAGCCCCCTTTTATAGTAGAGAAAATAGATCTAAGTATATTTTAGAGCTTATTCATTCTGATTTATGTGGTCCTATGTCTGTTCCTTCTTCGAGTGGTTTCTTGTATTATGTTCTTTTCATTGATGATCACTCTAGAAAGATTTGGACTTATTTTTTGAAATCTAAAGAGTTTGAGGAAGTATTAGATAGGTTTAAAGAGTTTAAAGCCTTGGTAGAAAATATTTCTGGGAAAAGAATAAAAGTCCTTAGATCTGACAATGGTGGAGAATACACCTCTGGTAGTTTTCGGAATTTTTGTATTGATGCAGGGATTAAGAGGGAGTTCTGTGTTCCCTATAATCCTCAACAGGCCATGATCCATGATCAAGATTTGTCCTATAAGCTTCCAGGACAAGAGAAAGAAGTCCTCATAAGATCTTATGACTCCAGAAGAAGCCTTTACAGGCAAGAAGCCTGAAGTCAGTCACTTGAGGATCTTTGGTTGTCCTGTCTATGTTCATGTTCCCAAAGAAAAGAGAACCAAGCTAGAGCCTTCTAGCAAGAAGGGAATATTTGTGGGATACAGTGAAAAACTCAAAAGCATACAGAGTCTACATTCCAGGTCAGAAGGTGATAGAGATCAGTAGGGATGTCACATTCGAGGAAGATATTGCATTCAGAAGATCCAGGGGGATTCATATGGAGATTGATAATGAAGAGTCTCCTCAGGATATGGAAGTTGACCACACTCCTGAGATTCAGAGGGAGACTATGGAACCAAAGGAAGATCTTGATCTAGTTGAACCCCTGGAACCTACTGATGGGCCTACTGACATTGTTATTGGGAGAAAGAGACCTCTATGGGCTAGTCGCACCATGCAAGAGGCTGAAAGCTTTGCAGCTCCTAGAGGCACATTCAAAGAAAGCAAAAGGCCACATAAGTTCTCTAGTTATGTTGCCTTGATGAGTCAGATTATAGAATCTGAGCCTACCTGTGTTGAGGAAGCATCTAGTCTTCAAGTTTGGAGAGATGCTATGACAGAGGAGTATCAGTCAATTCTTAAAAATGATGTTTGGGATATTGTTCCTAGATCCGAGGGCAAGTCTGTGGTATCTTCTAAATGGCTATTCAAGATCAAGCATGCTGTAGATGGAAGCATAGAGAAGTACAAGGCAAGATTTGTGGCTCGTGGGTTTTCTCAAAAAGAGGGAGTTGATTATGATGAGACTTTTGCTCGTGTTGCTCGCTACACTTCTGTCAGAACCATCATTGCTATTGCTGCATCTAGAGGATGGAAGATTCACTAGATGGATGTGAAGACAACCTTTCTCAATGGAGTGATTAAGGAAGAGGTTTATATAGAGCAACCTGTTGGATTTGAGATCCATGGGAAGGAGTCTCATGTTTGCAAGCTGAAGAAGGCCTTGTATGGTCTTAAGCAGACTCCTCGTGCATGGTACGGAAGGATTGATCGGTACCTATCAAGCTTGGGTTTCTTAAAGAATGATGTTGACTCAAATCTCTACTTCAAGGTAATCAATGGTGATGCATTAATTTTGGTTTTATATGTTGACGATCTGATCTTTACTGGAGAAGATCACCTGATTCTTGAATGTAAGAAGGAATTGACTTCTGAATTCGAGATGAAGGACCTTGGGCTCATGCATTACTTCCTTGGCTTAGAAGTCTAGCAGAAACTAGATGGAATGATTCTAAGTCAAGGGAAGTACACCATTGATATACTTAAGAGATTTGGCATGATGGATTGCAAATCCGTGTCTACACCTATGGAGACCAATCTACATAAATTGAAGGACGCTGCAGCTAGTTCAGATTTGGTGGATCCTACATTGTACAGACAGCTGATTGGATCCTTGATGTATCTAGTTAACACTAGACCGATATTTGCTATGCTGAGTGCACTTAGCCAGTTTATGTGTGATCTGAGACAGATACATCTTGTTGCAGCTAAACATATCCTGAGATACTTGCGTGGCACAGTTGGATATGGGTTGAGGTATACTTCAGATGCAGACCTGGAGTTACATGGTTTCATTGATTCTGATTGGGCAGGTTGTGTTACAGATCGGAAAAGCACCTCTAGTTGTTGCTTCAGTTTGGGTTCTGCTATGATTTCCTGGTGCAGCAGGAAGTAGTCATCTGTAGCATTGAGTACAGCAGAGGCCGAGTACATAGCAGCTTGTATGGCAACTCGGGAAGCAGTGTGGCTTTGTAAGCTCCTGGCAGGATTGTTTGGACAATCAATGGAGCCTACTATCATTTATTGTGATAATCAGAGTTGTGTGAAGCTTTCTGTCAATCCTGTGTTTCATGACAGATCCAAGCATGTTGAGATCAAGTACCACTATATTAGAGATATGGTACTGCGGAAGGCTGTACATCTGAGGGACATTAGCACTGATGAGTAGACAGCAGATATTCTCACCAAGCCTCTCGCCAGGATAAAGTTTGTGTACTTCCGAGATAAGGTTGGTATGGTGGAGAATCCAGCCTTGACTGAGTAAGAGCCTCAGTATCAGTGAGCCTTGTTAATGCATTTTCTTCTGAGATGGAAGAATTTGAGGTGCAAGCCCTTGTTAATGCATTTTCTTTTGAGACGGAAGAATCTGAGGTGAAAGCCCTTGTTTCCACCCTCTGAGCTGAGTCATGGTGGGTGTCGTGTGTGAGACTCCATGACATGTGTTGTACTTGTGTCTCACCCTCTGAGAAAGTCATGGTGAAAGTCACGTTGAGGTGACAACATCACGCAAGTGATGAACACTTGTACTTACCATTCTATGGTTGATATCGAGACGATATCTAATATCACGATGAGGTGATATTCTTCTCTTCATATCTGATTTGAGATGATTTGTTTTGTGTAGCTGGAAGTTCTCTCCCTAGCTGAGAGGGAGTGTTAATGATAAGTACAGCTACAGGCGATCCTTCCAGCTTTGTCCTATTGAAGGAAACATAAATTAAATGATAGCCTGTCGGCTATTTAATTTATTGTCATATATTTATGATTTCACTTGAGGCCAACATCCTTTATGATTTGAAATTAATATTATTCTGGCTGACATTCTTTATGATTTGTAATTATGCTTATTCTGGCCGACCTCATGATATGAAGAGGTGCGACCTCTCTAAGTTGTATATATACAAGGTTCATCCGTCCTTTGCATGATCATCAAGAAAGTGCGATATATCATCTAGTGCGAATTATTTGCAAGTGCGAATTCCTTGTTAGCAGATTGTGAATCATTAAAGTTCAGAGATTGCGAATATTATCAAGTGCGAACCATCCAGTGCGAATTATCATCAAGGGTGAATTTCTGTCAGGCGCAAATTGTCAAGGGTGAATTGTCAAGTGCGAATTCTGTCTAGTGCAAGTTCGATTCAAGTCAGGTGCGAATATTCTCAAGTGCGAATTCTGTGAGGTCAGTTTTCTGTAAGTGCGAATTCCTCAAGACCAGATTGCGAATTGTTCAAGGTCAGTTTGTAAGTCATTCAGGGGCAGTCTGCGAATTCCTATAAGATTGAACTTGAGTGTTAAAGTGCAACAGTTTGTTTTTGTTCTTCATTCTGTTCAAGGTGCTGAATATTGGTCTTTGTGTTAGGCCTCATTGTAAAGTGAATTGTTGCGACTGATATTATAAATATAAGAGAGATCTTTGTTGCTGGGTTTTTCTCCCTCAAGAGGAGGGTTTTCCCAGGGTATCTGCTGTGTTATTGTTTCTGATTTTGAATTATTTTCTGTGCATTTAATCTGTTCACCTAAAATTTACATAGGGAAATAAAACAGGTCATCACAAATTCCCTTGTTTCAAAAAATTAAAGATGTGCCAATCTACACCAAGACTATTAAGGGAATTGTGTTTGAAGAAACTAGGGCAGAAATGCAAAGACCTGCAAACTATCCAAGTCATTGGGCAGCTTGTAGACATTATGCTTGGAAACATTGTTATCCCAAAATATGTAGACCTTGGTAGCTCAATTTGAATGTTCACATTAATGGCACTGTAAGAACCCTTCGTGCCCTTGTTTTTGAGACTTCTTTGTTTGTTTGGTTTTTTGTGTTTTATGAGGTTTTTCTGCTTTTTTTGAAATTTTTGCAAATAATAGACAATGCTGGAAATGAAGAAAGCAATAATAATATTCTAGAACTAACTGGAAACACTTTAGAATGCTGGTTTTATTGAGTACTTTGCAAGAAAATCAGATTACAAGCATACCTGGGAATGATGAGCAAATATTCATGGCTGCCAGGTAAATTTCAGTCAAAAAGCACACACTTGATTAATTCGATCCTCCTCCAATAGGCTGCCTTTTTGCTCCGAAATGGTGTAGAAGTCTTCCAGTATGCTAGGTGCCCCTCCTTGATTTTTATGGCAATTTTTAAACCCCTCCAAAACTAGAATTGCCCTTGGTCTCTAATCGCCCAATCTGCTGTGATAATGGCTGCTAAAAAGCAAGCCGTCCTTCCCTTGTAAGTTGATTCAACAATCACGGACAAACCACTAAAGGCTGCTGCTCAAAATTCTGAAATGTATAATTGATATTTGCACACAAACGCTATGAATATCTCCTCCAATCTGCTCAAATAGAACACTTGTATGATGCCCTCCTGTATGCCTAATTCAGTAGATATTTCACTACTTCAAAAGACTGCAACAATTGAGAGTTAACGTTCTCCAATGGCTAACTGATTTAGAAACCCTTGGCTTCCTCTCACAGACAAAAACTCATCAACACCAATGCTCAATCCAATGCCTCATTTTCTTCTTCAATGAATATTTATAACTCTTCATGAGGGGAGGTCGATTTCCTTCAAAAAAATCAACATTAAACATTAAAAATGAAATTATAATATTTCATTTAATTCTCCATAGTCTCCACCTTGGGTTGAGCGCCTAAAAATTAATTAAATAAATGGCCCCTTCTTATGACGCCTTGACCCTCAGTATTAAGCTAAGTTATAACTTAATATTGTAATCTTCTTTAAATAATTAATGTTTATTTAAGCCAAATAAACATTAATATCTCCATAAATACTCATTATCTCTGAGCATCGTCTGAACTAGGAGCTAAGCTGATGGAGCTGCATATGACCACACACCTTACTAAAAATAGTAAGGGTCCCTCTCTATCCATTCTTGACTTACTATAAATAGTAAGTTGAGCATACGGAGTCCTGGAGACTTCAAATGAAAGCCAAAGCTGCTAATTTCTGAACACTGGAGACGATACAATCCCTAGAAGACCCCCTAACCATCCTCATTAGCCTACGAGGGTCAGAATTATAGGCTAAACCATCCGCAAACTTGAGCATGCTAAAAAAGGGACATTACAGTCCGCCCTCCCTGAAATTGCTTGTCCCCAAGCAATCTTAATTGCCAATTGATACTCCTCTGTAAAATTGCTCCACTAGGATCCCATGGGTAGAATTGTGCAATGTCCCTAATATCATCAAATTGCTCCTATAACCCCCTCCTCAGAACAACTAGCTGAACCCGTTGAGCCAACTCAAACTCGCCATCCAGTGTTGCAGGAGTATGAGTCTCAAGAGGAAGCGATTCAAAAGATTGCCCATATTTGCTTCCAAACTTTGCGCAAGGCAAACTGTCATAACTACGGTCAAGTGCCTGCGCCACAGAGCTGTGCATCTGAAATAGGTCATGCACATGAGGGTCAAAAGTGAAACTGTATGCACTCCTCATTGTGTATACCTCAAAAAACTCCTCTGCGAGCCTTGTCTGAAACCCCGATGCACTAGAAGGATCCCAAACACTACAATCAACGCTTATCTCAAAGATTGGGTCAAGAGTGGAATCAACATCTAACCCGCAAAGCGGGTTATCATAAGATGATGTAACATCTGCCTCAAACAAGGGGTTGTTCACAAACTGAGCAACACCACCATGCTGATCCAAAACATACAACTCTGAACCCTTGGAGTCATCAACTAACGTGGACTCCTTTTGAATCATCTCCTGCTCTCTCTCCCTTTTCTTCTCTCTACGGAGAGAGATAGAATGCAAGCTCCCATTTGTGATTCCCCTCAACACGTGTTTCTTGCCACCAACCTCAAATGACATCTCCACCTTAGGTATGTCGAGGGTAAATACTCCCAAGTCCTGGAGCCATTTCATGCCCAAAACTATATTCATCTCACCCATGTTGACTACATAGAAATCAGAGTGTAACTTATAGCTGTTCAACATCAAAGTGAGATTAGCAACCTACCTGGTGCACATGAGGGTGTATCCATCAGCCACTCGAACTTTGAATCCATCAAAATCCTTGGCTTGAATTCTGCATCTAGCCGTGAAACCCTCATCAATAAAATTATGTGTTGCTCCCGTATCCAACATAGCAACACAATGCTGCCCATTAACTGTCCTCCTGAACCTAAATGTGGCCTCATCCTAAACATTAGCAAAGAATGCCATAGGAGCCAAATTCCCATCAACATTTGCTTTCTCATCCTGATGCTCCTCTGAAGTTGGTTGATCCGAATCTGAATCCTCATAGTATGCCCACATGATTCGATTTGCTTTGCCCTTAGGTCTCAAAGGGTAATCATGATCCGGGTTGTATGGTTCCTTACACTAGAAGCATAATTTCTTTTTCCTCAGCTCCTCACGTGACTCCTCAACCGCCATGGTTGCTGGTTTCTTTTTCTTATCATTTGCCTGCTGAGAGTCCTCTTTGCTAGTTGAAGGAACATCCTTATGTGAGCTCTTGCTTTTTGGGGCAGCAAACTCCATACTTCTTGCTTTCTTCATTGCTTCCTGCAGTGTCAGTGGATCAAAAGCTTTAATCCACCCTCGCAACGGTTCCAACAAACCCTCCATGAAGAGCACAACTAGCCTCCTCTTTGAGATGTTTGTCACCATTACGGATAACCTCTGGAAATCACTGATATACCCGGAAGTAAACTTCTGGATCCTTTTTATCGAAACGTTCAACCAGTCTGTCCACGAACTCCTGATAAGAGGTGATACGATCATGCTGTAGTGTCACCATTCCGTGATACCACCAATCATGGGTTGCTCCCTCTAAATGTAGCGTGGAAAATTTGATTGCTTCTTCTTCAGACATAGGTCAAAGTGTTAAAAAGGTGTCTAACCTATGGATCCAGGATTGTGCTGTTCCCTTGCCACTGCCATCAAAATAGGGTAGTGTGATCTTGCTAGTAGCGTGCTTCAAATCTCTGTTTTGGTTCCAAGGCCTATTCCCTTGTCAAGACCTGTAGTAATCTACCCTTAATTGCAGAAAATGCATGAGCTCGCGTGCCTCTGGTGTCAATTGCCGCCACTCATAGTGGGCAGCCATAAATGCATCAGCATAGGTTGGTTCCTCAACCTCTTCAATATTCTCCTCCACTTGCTCTTCCCTCAGAAAAATGGGTTGAGTAGGCCTATTTGCAGTGCGGGAAGGTGCTCTTTGCACTCTCCATGACCCAGCTACACTCCTATCATCATCTTGATCCTTGTTATTTCTCACCCTATTTTCCTCAGTAGCCCTGTTCTGCTGTATCTGCTGCTGCATGGTGGCTGTAAATCCCTCAAATGTACGGGTCATTCTTTCAAGAAGCTCTTCACCCCTATCCACATCTCTTCTTTCATTCCTCTGTGGAATCTCTTCTGCCCTGTCACCCATCTCTGCCAATGGTACCTCTGCAAATGGATTATCCTCTTGCAACTCTTCTTCTGGTTCTCCTTTACTGCGAGTGTAATATTTGTGGTGATTTCTCATGTGAACCTTCAACCCTCCAGGATGGCAGGATTAAGGCTCTGATTCCAATGTAAGAACACTTCGTGCCCTTGTTTTTGAGACTTATTTGTTTGTTTGGTTTTTTGTGTTTTATGAGGGTTTTCTGCTTTTTTTGAAATTTTTGCAAATAATAGACAATGCTGGAAATGAAGAAAGCAATAATAATATTCTTGAACTAATTGGAAACACTCCAGAATGCTGGTTTTATTGAGTACCTTGCAAGAAAATCAGATTACAAGCATACCCGGGAATGATGAGCAAATATTCATGGCTGCCAGGTAAATTTCAGTCAAAAAGCACACACTTGATTAATTCGATCCTCCTCCAATAGTCTGCCTTTTTGCTCCGAAATGGTGTAGAAGTCTTCCAATATGCTAGGCGCCCCTCCTTGATTTTTATGGCAATTTTTAAACCCCTCCAAAACTAGAATCGCCCTTGGTCTCTAATCGCCCAATCTGCTGTGATAATGGCTGCTAAAAAGAAAGCTGTCCTTCCCTTGTAAGTTGATTCAACAATTATGGACAAACCATTGAAGGCTGCTGCTCAAACTTCTGAAATGTATAATTGATACTCACGCACAAATGCTCTGAATATCTCCTCCAATCTACTCAAATAGAACATCTGTATGATGCTCTCCTGTATGCCTAATTCAGTAGATATTTCACTACTTAAAAAGGCTGCAACAATGAAGAGTTAACGCTCTCCAATGGCTAACTGATTCAGAAACCCTTGGCTTCCTCTCTTAGACAAAAACTCATCAACACCAATGCTCAATCCAATGCCTTATTTTCTTCTTCAATGAATATTTATAACTCTTCATGAGGGGAGGTCGATTTCCTTCAAAAAAATCAACATTAAACATTAAAAATGAAATTATAATATTTCATTTAATTCTCCATAGTCTCCACCTTGGGTTGAGCACCCAAAAATTAATTAAATAAATGGCCCCTTCTTATGATGCCTTGACCCTCAGTAGTAAGTTAAGTTATAACTTAATATTATAATCTTCTTTAAATAATTAATGTTTATTTAAGCCAAATAAACATTAATATCTTCATAAATACTCATTATCTTTGAGCGCCGTCTGAACTGGGAGCTAAGCTGATGGAGCTGCAAACGACCACACACCTTACTAAAAATAGTAAGGGTCCCTCTCTATCCATTCTTGACTTACTATAAATAGTAAGTTGAGAATACGGAGTCTTGGAGACTTCAAACGAAAGCCAAAGCTGCTAGTTTCTGAACACTGGAAACGATACAATCTCCAGATGACCCCCTAACCATCCTCATTAGCCTACGAGGGTAAGAATTATAGGCTAAACCATCCGCAAACCGGAGCATGCTAAAAAGGGGACATTACAGGCACTCATACATAATCCTTTGATTGATTTAAGTGCTGCTATAATGTTATGACTAAAGAAACAATGCAATATCTACAGTTTGTTGATCTTTATCTTACTCCTACGTTAATATAATTAGCAGATTGTTTGATCATCAACTTGGAAGGAGTCATTGGTGATTTAGTCATTACACTTGATTCTTTTGGAGTACCCAGCTGATTTTATGGTTATGTAGCCAAAGGCCAACCAAGGTGGATACCCTATGATCCTAGGAAGATCATGATTGGCAACAATCAATGCATTTAATGGTTGCAGGTTAGGAAACATGTTTATTTTCAATGGGAATGTGACCAAAATATTGGTTTTGTATCCACTGGTTCAACCCTTCACTAACCAAAAATAGTCAGTGTGGTTAGATCATGAAGATGATGACCAGTACTCAATTCAAATATTAATGACAATAGAAAGAAGCCCTATAATAGAAACCCAAGATGAGGATACTGTACTTCCAAATATTGTACAGAACAACTACAACATAGACCTACAATTGGATAACAGCTTGACATGTGTGTCTTGTCCTCTGCATAATTTTTTTCTTGTAGCAAAGGCATCAAGCTATGCATTAGCTATTTGCATATTTCATCAGCTATTGCCTTAACAACCACATTGTTAACACATCATGTACAAACATTGCTTCAATGACTGCATTGTCAAAGCAGATTGAGATATCTCCGAACAAGCCACTCAACATTAATGGTCAGTTGAATCTGCAGCAAGGAAATGAGTTGATTACCATGCTGCAATGCCATAATACAACCTTTGCATGGGATTATCATGACATGAAAGGCCTCAACCCAAATCTCTATACACTTTACATATACATTAAAGATGATTGTAAACTTGTGAGATAACCCCAAAGGAGGATGAACCATGCAGTCTGGGATATTGTGCAAAATGAATTACAGAAACTCCTGGATGCTCGCTTCATCTACCCTATCTCAGTCAGCTAGTGGGTTTTCCCTCTAGTGTTAGTGCCAAAAAAGGGAGGTAAGTGGCACATTTGTGTTGATTATAAAGAACTTAATGCTGCAACAAGGAAGGATCACTTTCCTCTTCCCTTTATAGACCAAGTTTTGGATTCTTTAACAGGCAAAAATACTTTTTCTTTTTGGGCAGGTTTAGAGGTTGTAAGAAAAATAGGATTGCACCTGAAGATTAGGATAAAACAACATTCACCTATCTCTGGGGCACATATGCTTATGCAATTTTTCCATTTGGTCTGGTTAAACCACTTAACTTTGGTTGCATCTTGCATTGGGTTATAGTTTTGTTCCCTGAGTTATCCTGTACAATCCCTTAGCCCACATAAATATGGTTATTTTACTTTTCCATGTGAAAAAAAAGTTGTGAGTGTAGGGATTTGTAGTTGATCCATTCAATGAATATGAGAACACAAAGACACAACAAAGAAATAAGAGGCCCCAAAACTACTCAACGAAAAGCTCCCTTGCACATTATATTTTACTGTGAGTACCAAATGCCTTAATCATGTGCTTATAGCTCTGCAATGAATTTACACCATTTCGGAAAGGGTAGAGAATAACTTAAATCTGATATAGTAATTGGATTCTATGCAAAAAAAATCAAGTTCAATCAAATGGTGCCAAAATTCAACTTACAATCAAAAAGCCATGCTTGTTGGAGTTTCTTCTTCCTTGTGGACAAAAACCCAAGCTTGGTGCATTGTTCTGGTGATGCTTTGGTGCTGGTGGCACTCAATTGGAGTAGAGGTGGCAATTTACAAGGACAGGAGTGTTGATGATAGTTGCTGATGAGGATAACTATGCAGACATGACTGTTGACTTGGACATGTATGGGATGTGCACTAGCTGATGTGTGAGTGTGTGCTGCAAGCACAATGCCAAGCTCTTTATTTGAAAAAACATGTTTCCTTGATTTACATTCCATATGACCTGAAATAGAGTGAAAAATTGGGCTTCTGGAAAAGCTCTGATTTGGACAATTTGGTAGGTGATCTTGAGGTTGTTGGTTGTTGCAGATATAATGTTGAGTTCAAATTTGCTTTGACATGCTCATAGATGAAGTTACCTACAAAAAAGTCTCAAATAAAAAATAGTTTGCAACTCTTGTTAGCTTGGCCTTCAGGTGTCCATTAAGGATGAAAAGAAAGGCAAAACTAACATTCTTAGATCCGTTGGACATAATGTTGACCTTAGATTTGCTCCAACATTTGCCTAGAAAAAAACCTAATAAAGGTCACTAACAATGCCCCAAAAAAACTTCTACAGAATGGAAAGAAACAAGCCTAAGTGTAAAGTTGCTCTCATACTATGTAAAATTTCATAAACTAGCATGAAATATCTGCTCAAGAACAAATAATAGACATTTGCAATATCCTTTTTGCTCAAAGAAATGACATGGATTTAATACACAAAAGAAATGATGATAACATTCAATGAACAAAATTGGGTTATTCCAGTCTTAAAAGTGTAAATAATAAGTGTGATGAAGTTGCATTTATAAAAAAATGCAAGGAAGACAAGAGGGTGATAACGTTGCCTCCAAGAAGTGCTTCAAGAAGGGTAACTCCCACTGAATGAGGCAACACCTCACTCTCAGAAAAGGAGAAGTGTAACTCCTAAGGTAAAGGGCGATACCTTGCACCCCAAAAATCACAAGTGTAACCAAAGCTAGGTAAACAAACTCCCTAAGTAAGCTTAACCTATGGTGTAATAAATGCATAACTACACCAACACCTGTAAAATGCAACTTTGGGCTGTGGTGAACTGGGCAACAACTGTAATTCGAGCTTCACCTCTCTCATGGGTGACAGTCCTCTTATAATGATTGAATCAACTGCTTAGATTGAACCTTTGCTCTATTGTGCAACTTGCATGTGAAGTCTCTATCCCAGGTTTCAATGAATCCTCCTCCTTGCTTATCCTTCAATAATAGCAATACAAATTTCTTATATGCATTTAGAATTCTTTTGGCTTGCTTAGTGCTCATCAACGCTATTTTGGTCTTTCTCTTGTATGTATTGATGATGTGGACCTTTCCATTGTTAAGTGGTTGTTGTTTGTTCTCCTTTCTTATGTGAAATTTCATCTCTTATGCACATATATGGGCTGCCAGATATGATTCCATGAAAACCAAGGAGAACTACATCCACCTTCACCTCATCAATGCATTTAGAATCTATTACAAATTTGCTTTTGCATTGCTTCATCAATGCATGTCTACTTAATTAGTCAACTTTCAAGCAAGAGGCATTTAATCACAATTTTTTTAATGTATCCTGCTCTCTATTTCTTTATTAAGCAAGAGGTATAGTTACTTTAATCTGTTGTTGTATTCTGCTTTCTAAGTTTTGAAAAACCCACTTTCATTGCTCAGCAGGGAAGACTTCAAGTTTAAAGAGGATGTCCCACTCTATATAACAATCGTGAGTTTTTGTCCTTGATTGAGAAGCCATGCAGAAAGAATAATGTCAATTGAGCCTCAATATATTCCTACTAAGTTGTAGAGATAATGGATAATTTTCTGCAGTATATTTCTAGCAATAGGATCTCTCTAAATTTCTCTCGATTACTGTCAACTTCTGGCAGATGCCCAAAACATCAAGAACAATATCATAAAGATATGGAGCAAGTGGTGACTTGCTTACAAACTAATGCAACTGAATTGACTCCGATAATTTTCTGCTTACACTAACTTTAAGCTGAAGAATGAGAAAAGAATGTACCAATTGCTTTAGAAGAAGGATCCCAACTGATCATGCATGTTGAGAATAGTCCCAACTGACCAAGCATGTTGAGAATAGTGTCCTAGTCAATCCTATATGATGTGTTGTTGAAATCAATTGTTTGAGATAGAGCTTTATTACTCTCTCATAAGTCCATTCATTGTTTTCCAAACATAAGTTCTCCTGAATGAACCTGCTTTTTGTAAACTTTTAAGCTGTTGTAGGAAAATCTTAAAAGTTATAAATTTGATCCTGTTAGCAAACAACTTTTCCCATATATATATATATATAAGAAGGGTGATCTGTCACCATCATACTTCCATCTCCCTTTTAGGACCTCCAGGGACCAGCATTATCATCACAGATTTGACTGTTTCATACTGCCACGGAAGGAAGAGCTTCATGACACATTTATAGTAAATTGTTGCCAATCAAACCTGGACCAGGGAGATTTTTTCAAGAGAACTTACAGCATATATTTACAGGGCGTGACCCTATTAGAGATGCAAACAAGTGATTTTTGTTAAGATCATGCATCTTGATAAAGTACTGCTCTTTCTACAAGTGATTAAATGAATTTGTGCAGGCTCTTAAATGAATTTAGTACAAAATTCTTCAGTCTTTAATATGACTTATGTCTTTTATTAATTATAAATTTCTTTAGTTACTTCTTTGCACTTTTTAGAACTCCATAGCAAGCTGGTTTTATTACTTTTTAAAACAAATTTACTCATAAATTGCTTTTTCAGAAGATTTTGCTAAATTTTCCATGTTGCACTTTTATGGCAGGGTAAGGTAACCAAGAAAATTCCTCTTGATCCTTTACTTAACAAAACAGGAGATGTATGGCACACATTCCTTGCTGGAAAGTTTAATGGTATGTTGTATGGTTATCAAGTTGATGGAGAGTATTGTCCTGAAGAAGGCCATTGCTATGATCCTTCATGCATTTTGTTGGATCCTTATGCTAGGGTAGGTTGATGGCAGATTTCTATTTCCTAATCTCTGAAAAGGCTTTCTTTTATTGACAACATTAGTGCCATTTATCTTAAAAATCTTGTGTATTTCAGTTAACATATACAAAAGTGTAAATATCGAATAATGGATAACATGAAAATATTGTTTTAAATTCCCAATATTTCGTAAGATTTTGTCATCGTCAATTATTTGGACAATTGTGATTCACAATGGAAACTACTTATCTCCTAAAAGTAAAACTAATGTCAGGCTTCTATTATTTTGCTCCTTTACAAGTGCTTGAGACTTGGATTTTATTTTCTTATACTGTTGAGCTTGTATGTGAATTTCTCGTAATGAATCGAATTGGTTACCATCTATAAATTTTTTTGAGGAGGATATTATTATTATAAATAGTTGATTAGGAAGACACCTTAGACAATAAAATACTACAACATGAGAATTAGTAATGATTTTCTTTGAAGCAGGGTTGGAAATTAATATGTTTTCGGTATTGAATTATGTAGGCAGTGATAAGCAGAGAAGAGTATGGGGTTCTAGGTCCTGGAGGAAATTGTTGGCCTCAAATGGCTGGTATGGTCCCTGTTCCTGACGATGAGGTATGAAATTTTTCTATAAGATATTCCATTTTGTAATAATATATGCTTATTGCAAGTTTCCAGATCTATTGGCATAAATTATCCATTTTTTTGGATGAGTAGAAGAAAATTATACATACAGGGCCACATCCAAAATATAAATCAAAATCAAGTAAGTTATGTGATGCAGAAGTCAATATGCAGCTATAATAACCTAAACTGGTCTAACCAGGCCCTTTCAACAATGGATAATGAAAAACATAGTTTAAAGATAAACCAATTTTTAAGAAGCTAGAAGTCTAACAATCACTAGACATATCTAACTAGGCCACTCAAGTCAGAAAAGGGTAATAAGATCATAGACAAATCTTGGTAGGCCATCCAAAAACTACACTGTAATATAATTCTACTTGAACTAAATCATATATGAGAAGGGATCTGAGCAGGACAATTACAAACCTTTATTGAACTGCATTAAACAAAAAGACACATGCTTCCCAGCCCCCTTGCATTATGCTTCCAGGGATTCCAAACAGCTTTTGTATGATGTTCTCCCATAACTGGAATTTTGAATAAAGAGCTAGTGGTAAACAGGACTTTATTATCAATTTTGCCACAAAGTTTCTTCATGAAGGGGATTTGACCTTCCAGAGCAGTGATTCGTTTGAATTAACTGTTGTGGTTTATAAGATGTGCCTCCTGCTAAAATGAGAAACTCTTCAATAGCAGTAATTTGTTCATCATGGTGATGATGAATCAACTGTTGTATTTATAATACCTACTACTAAGCAAGAAACGAACTGACAAGGTCTTTTTGCATATTTTCGATGTTCTGCTCTGGTCATGTTGTTCCAGAATATAACAATTGCTCGTAAAATTTGCTCTGCTTCCCATTCTCCATATTTTCCTGAATTTTATTCCACCTCTATGGAAACAAAATCCATTATCCTTTTATGTGTCATGGGATCATTTACCATTGCCTTCATTTTTGCTTCAAATCTGATCTATAATTGCAAAAAACAATACAAGGAAAAAGGGAACACAAATTTTGTCAGGTTGTGGTCTTGCAGTAAATTGAGCACACGCTGCAATGCTGACCTAGATTAGAAACCTGTCAGGTATGCTCTAGCAGCCCAAATTGATATACACATGAAGTTTAGGTGGGTCTTAGAAAATGCTAGGCACGTTGGGAATAGTGGACTTAAGGGATCTGGCCCTAACCTATTGTAGTTGGCTATCAGTCACATTATACTAAGCTGGCATAGGTGGATACTAATCACATGGTCTATGCTAAACATGTGGCTTGATGTAATGTCCCCATTTTTAGCACTACACCTTTCAGTGATTGATGGCCTATCCCCGGTGAGCTGTCGGCTAGCAGAAGCTCGAATCAGGGTTTCCAAACTTCTTAGAGGATGTTTTCATCTTTTTGCTGAGTCTGCATTTGGAATTGTTGATTTTGGATTGCGGATTCTTTCTGGGTTTTTAGAGAGCTTCGCGTTGGTGGTTTCGGTTCGACATTCTGAGCAATTACATGGATTTACTATTTTTAGTAAATTCTATTTTTAGCAGTTGACTTGTTGACTCCTAATCAGTGGGCTTCACTATGGCAGTCTGTTCAGACGGTATGGTTGAATTTGGCTTCTGATGCATTTCCATGGTGATATAAGATATTTTATATTATAATGTTATAATTTAACATTATAATTCCTTGTTCTAGCATCATGAATTAATATTGTCTTTTAAAGGAGGACATTGAAGGGTATTTTCACATGGAGGAAATATTTTAATATTTCTAAAGGCCAAATTTTAGCTAGAGGTTTTGGACGCCAACTTTGAGGGAGATATTATTTTATTAAAAGATTTATTTTTGCTCTTAAAAAGGGACGCCACTCTTGGAGGGAAAATGAAGTCAAATTCAAATTGGAAAAAGGGCGCACTTTCTAGAAGCATCTAGAGATTCTCTACTAAGTCTATAAAAGAAGGCCTTCTCTCTTCATTTTATCATCTTATGACTTGAGTAATGTTATGCTGCCGAAATGGTATTGGGATTGCTTCGAGGAATGAATGCCTCCTAGCCTTGGCTCGACTTCTTGCTTGAAAGATAGCAACTAGTGGAGAGTTAGTTTGTAGTTGAGTGGATTTTGTAGTGAGATTTTTGCATTGTAGTAGTTATTTTGCATTTGTAGTTCAATTTCTAGCATGTTAATGAAGTTCTGGAGTTGCTGATTTAGTATAGCTGCATGTTGTATTTGCTCATAAGTCAAAAAATAAAAATATATTCGTTCTGGGTATTGGCTAGAACCATTTCTATGCCCTAGGCGCCCATTTGTGCAAATTTTGGTGATTTATAATGAAGAATCTGATTTTATCTTGTTGGTAGAACATTTCTAGAGGCTGTACCATTCTGTTCCGCCTGGCAAGTGTTTAGAAAAAAAAATACTTCAATTTGTCAGCTGTTTCTTTGTCTAGTCTTCATTGTCATCATCCTAGCATTCGTTTGCATCAAGTCTCATGTCATTCTGACAAGTATTGAGTGAGTTGTGAGCATTTTAGTGGATTTTAGGGTTGCTGGTTTTGCATTTAAAGGTGCAGATCTGATTTGATCAGAATCTTAAATCTGGTTTTTGAGAGAATAAATCAGTTTGGTATTTCCATTAAGCAAGGAGAATTCTATATCTAAATGCTCGTTGAATTGTTCTAACTCTATGCTCTTGGCAGGCGAATTCTCTATCATATTGTAAGCTGACAGTAGTATTGGCAGCAGTTCTTAATCTTGCTTAATTATCTGATTTGTAATGCTCATCTTTAATTCTGTAATTCCTTGTAATATCTTACATCTCCACCCTATGGTAGCTCCTTTCCCACTCCAGGTTAGAAAGCACATTCTGGGTGTTGAGTACTTTCAGCATTACAGTTATTTCTTTCAAGCATTGTAATTTGTAATACTCCGCCATATGGTCGCCTCAACTCCATACTGGATTGGGTAGCACATACTTGGTGTCGAGTTCCCTTTCAGTTCTTGTAGTGTAAAAGACCCTCTGACCATATGCTCGCCATCATCGGCGCCATTCTTGGTTAGAGTTATTGCATAAGCATTTTGTTTAAGATCCTCTGACCAATGCTCACACCTTGCCCTCATCGGGATCCTGGTGTACATTCTGGTTAGAGTTGCTTCAGCATCGTTTTGGTTTAGTTGCTAACCTTAACGGGTGCATTGGTTTGTAAACTTGCAATTGAAAAAATGAAAAAAAATTGGCTCGGAATATTTCACTTGAAAGGCGTAGATTGATAGCAGGCATGTGGCGCTAAGCGTGCACAAGAAGATTGTAGCCATTTAGCCCTAGGTGGACCTATATGAACACAAAACAAGTGGCCTTAACAACCCAAGTGAATGCCAAGCATTAAGCCCTTGACAGGTCCAAGTAGATAAAGCATGTTGCCTAGGAAGGCTTACATAGACAATTTGATATGTGGCCCAACATGATGCCTTGATGATACTTGTCATGTTTCTGTATGGGAGCTGTAGGTAGGCCTATGGAAACATCAAACACACAGGCAGAGGCTAGGCATAAGTGGGCCAAGGAGAAAATCAAACGTGTGGCTCTAGACAGGCCCATGTGGAGACCAAATTGAAGCCCCAGGAAAGCACATGTAAACAATGGTTATGTTATTATAGCTGATAGAAGGCATGTCTTATGTGGGCCATGGTAGACACTAAGCACTTCACCTTGGGCAAGCCAAAGAAGGAACTAGACATGATAGTTACAAACATTCATCCTTGGAGATTTTATGCACGCCCCAACTAAGCCTATGTAAGCCTGCTTGGAGGCAAATCTTAGGCAGAACTTGGTAGACACAAATGTGAAAAAGGAAAATATAGTCAAACTCATCAAATTCATGAAGTAGGTAGTCCAAAAATCAGGGGTCCTAGGTAGGCCCAAATAGACACTAAGCATGCAACCATAGATGAACTTAAGTAGACACCAACCATAAATAACAAGCATTTGTATTGGGAGATCCCAAGCAAGGTCTTAGGTGGAAGTAGTCTGAGGCAAACTTCAATATTTCCACTAAGAGATAAAGAGACACCAGATGAATTCATGATGGTCAAGAGGCAGGCAATTGAGAAATCAGGAATGCAAGTTACATTCATCCGAGAATGCCTCAGGAAATCATAGGCTGACTTGGGTAGGCCCTAGGTGGAGGAAGTCTAGAGCACAAACTGCTTAGGTCTCAAGAGGAGGTGAAAAGACACTAGTCACACTCATGACAATAATGAAGTAGGTTGCCTAAGCGGGTGGAAGCTAGAATGTGGAAAGCAGATGAATTAGAGTCAAAATATTGGAAATATGAGAATGTTTCCTCTCCTTAAATGAGGGTTGATATATCTAATAAAAAAAATTAGGAGAAAAAAGAAAAATGAGTCATGGTTTCAGTTCATGTCCCGTAGAGCCTAGTTACACTTTTGCCATCAAGTATAGGTTATATCACTCCCATAATAAACCTAACAAGGCAGAGAAGATTTTTAGTAGAAATGAATTCATTCAAATATAATGTCAAATCCACAAAGGCATGGTTGTGTCCATGTTGCTTTAACAGGTTTAACTATGATTTGAAATAACAAAAACCATAAAAGGCGAATGTAATGACTACCCCTGTTTTTTTTTTTTTTTGTTTCCTAGTTTGCTGATTTAGTTTTGTTTGATGATGGTTTGCTTGTGTTTTCCAAATGCCATTCATGGTTTTGCTTTCATGATAAAATACTTAAAGCATAGAAAGAAACTAAAATGACTGATTTGCAAATAGATACAACTTCAGAAATATATTTCATTGGACATCATATTAGAAACTTCAGATTTAGCATACAAAATCAGACCATGCGAATGTGCATTGATTACAGAGCCCTTAATAAGAAGACCATAAAGAATAGGTATCCCATTCCCAGAATGGGTGAGCTAATTGATGAGTTACATGGTGCTCGGTATTTCTCCAAGATAGATTTGAGGTCAAGGTACCATCAGATTCAGATGAGGAAAGAGGACATAGAGAAGATGATTTTCAGGTGCCATTTTGAGTTCTTGGTATGCCCTTTGGTTTGACGAATGCCCCAACTACTTTTCAGAATTGCATGAATCGGGTGTTCAGGAATTAGTTGAGAAAATTTGTTTTGATATTCTTTGATGATATCTTGATTTTTAGCAAAACTCGGGAGGAACACTTGCAACATCTTGAGGAGGTTTTGAGCATCTTGGAGAGTGAGTCTCTCTATGCAAAAGAGTCCAAATGGACTTCGGTATGACAGAGCTCCTATACCTTGGTCACATCATTAGTGCAGAGGGGGTGAGAGAGGATCCTGAGAAGATCAAGGCTATTGTTGATTGGCCTCCACCGACGAACCTCACTTAGCTTAAAGGGTTCGTTGGGTTGTGTGGGTTTTATAGGAGGTTTGTTAAGGGTTTTTCTCAGATTGCAGCCCCACTTACATATTTAGCTAAGAAGGGAGCATTCGAGTGGTCAGATTCAACGCAAAGGTGTTTTTGAGCACTTCAAACTGGTGATGTTATCATGTCCAGTTTAGCTATAACTGATTTCTTCAAATCTTTTGAGGTGGAGTGTGATGCACTAGGAGAGGGGATTGGTGCTATTTTGATGCAGGAGAAACACCCCATCACATTTGAGAGCAGAAAATTGATGGGTGTGGAGAGAAGCTATTATGTTGATGGTAGAGAGATGTTGGCCATCATGCATGCCTTGGCCAAGTTTAGACCATACCTAGTTGGGGGTAATTTTTTTATTAAACTGACCCCAATAGTATCAAATATTTCATGAACCGGAAGGACCTCAATGATAGGTAGTAGAAGCGGGTAAGCAGACTATAGGCATATGATTTTGACATTGTATATGTCAAGGGGAAAAAGAATGTAGTTGCTGATGTACTTTCTAGGAGGCCTCACTTATGTTCTTTGGTGGAGATTTTTGTTGATTGGAGAGAATTAATTGCAGCAGAGTATGCCAAGGATTCTTGGGCAGCAGGGATTGTAGAGGGCATAATTCATGATGATAGATATACAGTGCTTAATGAGTTGATTATTTATAAGGATAGAATTTATTTGGTGCCTTCCTCTTATCTGAAGGTGAAGTTATTGAGGACGTTTCATGATGCACCTATGGCTGGACACTCGGGGTTTTTCAAGACATACAAGCAGATCTGGGAGAGATTCACTTGGAAAGGGCTTAAGAATGAAGTCCTTAAGTATGTCAGAGAGTGTCCTACTTTCCAGCAGAATAAGAATGAGCATACCTATCCAGCTGCTTTACTTCAGCCCTTACCCATTCCTAATCAGAAATGAGAATGTATTTCTATGGACTTCATCATCGGGTTGCCCAAGGTACAGAGTAAGGATTTCATATATGTTGTGGTTGACAGGTTGACCAAATTTGCCCATTTCTATGCTATTTCAGCAACATATACTATAGCACAGGTGGCTGATCTCTTCTTTAGAGAGGTGTTTAGATTGCATGGGATGCCCAAGAACATAGTCGGTGATAGGGACAACAAGTTCCTTAGTCTCTTTTGGTAGGAGCTCTTCAAATTGAGTGGGATTGAGCTCACTCCTAGCACTAGCTACCGCACACAGATGGATGGACAGACAAAGATAGTGAACAAATGGGTGGAGGGGTATCTCAGGAATTATGTGTCAAGACAACAAAGGGCTTGAATAAAATGGCTGCATCGTGGTGAGTATTGTTACAATACTACCTATCACATGTCCATTAGGATGTCTCCGTTTATGGCTTTGTATGGGTATGAGGCACCAAACTTCTTGGATTTGTTATTTGGTGATAGCAGAGTGCCTAAGGCAAGAGATTTATTGCAGGAGAGCCAAAATGTGATGAAATCTTTGAAGGAAAATATGCAGCAGGCACAAAATCAACAAAAGCTTTATGTTGATTAGCACTGTACAAAGCGTAGTTTTGAGGTTGGGGACATGGTGTATTTGAGGCTTTAGCCTTATAGACAATCTTCACTCAAGAAGAGGGGCATCGAGAAGCTAAAGCCCAGGTTTTACGGCCCTTTCAGGATGTCCAGGAGAGTTGGGGAGGTCGCCTACGAGCTTGAGTTGCCAACTGACAGCAGAGTCCATAATGTTTTCCATGTATCCAGGCTTAAGAAGGCGTTGGGACACAATGTGGTTCCTTCATCGGAGTTGCCACCCTTGGATGAGGAGGGTAAGTTGATCTTGATTTCAGAGGCTATCATTGATTTCAGAGAGCAGACTCTTCGGAGGAGGGTAATTAAGGAGTACTTAGTCAAGTGGAGAAACTTATCAATGGGGGATGTGACGTGGGAAAATGAGCAGATTTTACAGCATCCAAAGTTGAGGTTGCTCGAGGACAAACAATCTTGGGAAGGACGGACTGCAATGTTCCCTTCCTAGCCTTTTTAGCAAATTGTCAAAGTTAGCCTATTTAGTTGTTCCCGTAGGCTAATGAAGTGTGGTTAGGGAACTTTGGTGACTGTTTATCCAGCATGGTGACGGTGGGAGCCGTTGGTGACAATATTTCAGTGTTTAGTGGTCCAGTGCAATTATTTAAAATAACATAATTTTATTAAAGTTAAATTAAAATATTTAACATGTTATTTTAATAAAGTGACTTTATGAAAGGGGACCATGGGGAGACTTAAGTGAAAAATAAAGTTTGAATGTTATAACTCAAGTTGGGCGCCTAGGGAGACACAAGAGGGAAATATAATTTAAAATTAAAATCTTTTAATTCCCAAGAAGGGGGCATAGGGTTTTGAGGAGGCTTTATAAGGACATTTTGGAGCTCATTCTTTCTTTATGCTGTATGAAGATATTGAAATTGGTTCTGGTTTTGGAGGAGAGCTTTCTTCTTAGGGTTTGTGAGGATGAAATCCCTTGCAAGCAGCATTCTCTATGCTGTTGAGAGATATAGTCTGGAGAATAACTTGGTGGTTTCATTCGGAAATCACAATTGGGCTTCATCGGAGATCATTGCTTCATTTCCTTCAGTCACAGAGCAAGTTATTGCAAGGATTATTCAGTGAGACGGATTGGAGGAGTTGTTTTGAGGATTGCTGGCTGCAATCAGTCTATTTGTTAGAGTTGGCTGTACCATTGTTAGAGTTGGCTGTACCACCTTGGGGAGGGTGTGTGAACTTGCCAGCTTGGACACTAGGGATTGGGCTTGTTCAATGTTGGATTTGAGGCGCCTAGGAGTGGTTAACACTTTTCATTCACAAGGGGAGGGAAGTCATCAGTATTTGAGGGTTTTATCAGTCATTTTCCTTGCTTCTGGTTGCTGGTTTCTGGTACAATACATTTTTAAAGTGGCAAGCATTTTTTGGGTATGTTGGATTTAGATATTAGATGATATTTTATGAACTGGGTTGTTGTCATATTCGAGAAGATCTCAATATTTTGGTTGTAATACAAATCTGGAATTTTCAGCCAGTTGTATTGTTGAATATAAGTGAAATTTCTGAGTTTCTCTTTGCTGCAAGTTTTATTATTTCTGCACTTAATTTCTGTTCAAAAGCAATTATAAACATTGTCAAAACACAAGCAAAATCATTCATCAAAACACAAAAAAAAGCAAGTGCAAATCGGGCTGCATATAGAAGCCCAAGTCATGATGACCATGCTGATTTGGATGAAGGGGTTTCTACAAAGAGACCTAAGTGGTGGGAAAAACTCATTAGATGATATTTTATGAACTGGGTTGTTGTCATATTCGAGAAGATCTCAATATTTTGGTTGTAATACAAATCTGGAATTTTCAGCCAGTTGTATTGTTGAATATAAGTGAAATTTCTGAGTTTCTCTTTGCTGCAAGTTTTATTATTTCTGCACTTAATTTCTGTTCAAAAGCAATTATAAACATTGTCAAAACACAAGCAAAATCATTCATCAAAACACAAAAAAAAGCAAGTGCAAATCGGGCTGCATATAGAAGCCCAAGTCATGATGATCATGCTGATTTGGATGAAGAAATGGTCGAGGGTTGATCATCCAGAGGCAAGAGTAAGCAAAACACAGTTAACTTTGCTCTTATGGCCACTATTCAAGGAGTGTATGGACCACAAGTGTTTGCTGGGGCAAAAGATAAACCTGAATGTAAAAAGTCCATGGAAACTGTTCTTTCAAATCTTCCACCAGGGAAGAAACCCATTAGTTTCAAATGGGTGTACAAACTCAAATACAAAGCTGATGGTACGCTTGACAAATACGAAGCACAGCTGGTGGCTAAATGGTTCTCGTAGAGAGAAGGTATTGATTATGAGGAAACCTTTGCTTCTACAACAAAGATGAGCACCATCCTTTTAGTTCTAGCCATGGTAGCACAGTTTGTTTGGAAAGTCCATCAAATGGACTTGAAGAGTGCCTCCTAAATGGTGACTTAGAGGAAGAAGTGTGCATGACACAGTCTTAGGGTTTTCAAGTTGCAGGAAAAGAGCATTAGGTATGTAGACTGATGAAGGCTCTTTATGGCCTAAAACAAGCACCCAAGGGATGGTACATAAAGATTGATAGGTATTTGGATCAATAAGGATTTTAGCGATTTCCTTTAGATCCAAATTTATATGTCAAATTCTTAGGCAATGAAATCATCTTTTTGGTCATCTATGTGGATGATATCATCATTACAGCTAGTGAGGCACATTTGATTGAAGAAATCAAATGGAATTTCTATAAGGCTTTTGATGTGACAAACTTAGGCCTCCTACACTATTGCCTAGGTGTAGAGTTTTGGCAGATAGAATGGGGTATTTTTTATTTCTTAGTCTAAATATACCTGGAGTTTGCTGGACAAGTTTAGAATTACGGATTGCAAAATCTCGTCTACACCTATGGGGAAAGAGATGAAGCTTTTAGCCAACATCGACTCAAAAGTGATCAGTGTGCCAACATTCAGGCAACTGGTGGTTAGCCTTATCTATCTTACAGCCACTAGACTTGATTTGAGTTATGCTGCGAGTTACATTTCTCGTTTTATGACAGCCCCAAAGGTAGAACATTGGGTTGCAGTGAAGTGGGTACTGAGATATGTGAAAGTGACACTTGACTTTGCCATTCTATATAGTAGACACAAAGATCCGAGGCTGATTGGGTTCATAGATTTAGATTGGATAGGTTTTGTTGATGACAGGAAGTCCACTTTCGGATATGTTCTTAGTCTTGGTACGGGTGTAGTCACATGGACTAGTAAGAACCGGTAGACAGTAGCTCTTTACTCAACAAAAGTAGAGTATCGGGGAACAATCAAAGCAACATGTGAGGCAGTATGGCTTCAGAGGTTGCTTTCAGACATGCAAATGTCTCATGTAGGGCCTTCACCCTTGTTTTGTGACAATCAAGGGGTGCTAAAGCTTGCTAAGAATGCAATCTTCCACAAGTGTACCAAACATGTGGAGCTTCATTGTCATTTCATCAAGTGACTTGTAGAAAATGGATCAATAATGTTGCAGTATTGACCAATTGAGGACCAGACTGCAGACATTCTTACCAAGTCCTTGAGTCCTAACAAATTTGTAAAATTTCGAGATAAGCTTGGTGTAGTTAGTAGAATGACCATTAAGGGAGGGTAGTACAGTAATGTTTTATATTGTAATGGTCAATTAGCTTTTAGGATAGACTTTAGGAATCTTCTTTAATAAAGTCATGTTGACTTTAGATATTTTTCCTATGAGTTGTCATCCTTATCCTTTGTGGATAATATATTTGTCATCCTTATCCTCTATGGATAAGATTTACCTTTTTGCTTTATGAGTTGTCTATCTTATCCTATGAGTTGTCACCCTTATCCTTTGTGGATAAGATATTTGTCATCCTTAAATTCCGTGGATAAGATATTTGTAAACCTATATAAGGATGCTTTTGCTCCTTCTTTCGTAAAAGATTTTTATGCAATCTTGATTAACTTTCTATGTATTGTTTTTTTAATAATCCAAAGACCCTGTTTTGAATTACATTTTAAATAAAGTGTATAAAACACTTTTGAAATATTACTTAGGACCAAAAATAATATTTTAAGTTGCCCTTTTGAAAATAGATTGATCGTGTCCACTTTACATATTATTATATTATTTCCCTTGCTTTATCCTTTGGCCTATGGGAAAAGGGGATAGGTTAGAGGTCTTCTCCATGGATCTAATCCTAGAAAGGGGATATGACATGGCCTGCAGGTCCACTTGGGTTCGCCCAAGTTTGGCTTGAGAACTTGGAGTGTTCGGGGTAGAACTAAGGTGAACCCAGAGCCATCTTGGCCCCAAACCTCTAAATTGGACCCATATGGGTGTGGTGGGATTTTGTTAGAACTTGACAACATAGGTATTTATAAGAGGCAATGCCTATCTGTTTGTCATGGATTTGTAATTCTATTCTTTTATTAAATATAATGTGGTATTGGATCCTTGGGGGATTCATCAATCAATTCTTTTGTGTTCATGTTCTACATTGCATGTTGTGAATATGTCCTTTCTGCTATTTATGGGATATTGCACTCAAATACTTACAATATGTGCTGCAAAAGACTGATCAGACCCTCTATATTGTTTATTTTCCCATTTTCCATGAAACAAGAGACATCTGTGAAAGGTATCAAAGACATCTATTATTAGGACTAAGGAGAATCATCTTTATTCTTTGTATGTCACAGGTATAATTATTATTTATTATGCTTTAAATCTTGATTTGTATGCCTTTTTAATCATTTGATTATGACATTTTGGCATCAGTTGGTTTGTGAAATTTTGAATTTTGTAAATTTAAGTTTTCTATTGATTTCTACACTAGATAATATATTTTTGTGAAGAGACCTTTTGGCACTTGTTTCCTATAATTGTTAATATAAGAATTGAATATTTTGTAGTTTACTTTGTAAATACAAATAGCTTGTGATTAGGTGAAATTTGGGAAAATGTTGACCCTAGATTTGAGACAATCAAGCCCACTACAAATGGGAGGAACTCTTGCTTATATCCCTTGATAGAGGCTGAAGTACATGTCATTCAATGCAATAGAAGAATTATAAGCACTAAAGAGAAAGTATCTATTACCATGAGTGAACTGCATTGTTTATATGTGCACAAAATGAGATGGATGCCTAGAATGTTTGGCAAGATGCTAGTTCTATGTATTTACATGATAGCATGGAATCAAATATTTTGTGGTTGTATATTTTAAACTCAACTTTCAATTTAATTGTTCCATGTTAAATTTCATAGATGATGACAGTTTTATATTTATTATGTTTGTATTTTCAATGCAACATGTTAGCATTTTAATTTGTTTGTTGCAAGAAAACACAAAATGGAATGGGTGAGAATAAATCTCTCTTCAAATTTGAAGTGGAAGCTCCTGAAAATCTAAACTATACCTAAACCCTATGCCACAAGGTTCGTGTTCATGTTTGAGTTCAACAAGGATAAAATTTGGATGAAATTCAGAAAGCCAAAAAATTCATGATTCAATTTGACTAATTTAATTTATAGATTTTTTTAATATAAAACATAAGTCCAATTATTAAAATATAAGTAATTTAAAAAAATTAATTCAAATATTATAAAATTAAATATGAAATTATAAGTATGTTAAAATTTTTAATTCAAATATTATAAATATTAAACATGTAAAATTTGATATATTAAATATATTAACAATTTAAAATTTAAGTTAAAATGTTAATATATTAAATATATTAACAATTTAAAATTTAAGTTAAATATTTTGAACTATGGAATTCCTGGTCTGTCAAGATGTTCCTATGCAAGGTGGATGAGGGAATGGCCAATCATATTTTCCTTTCTTGTCCCTTTGTCAACACTTGCTGGGATGGTTGTGTAGCAGACTTGGTTGGATTGGTGCTCTCCCCAATGATATAATTGAATTGTTCAGATGCTGGCCAATAGGATGGAAACTAAAATGGGAAGGTCTTTGGGCTTCGAGTCCCTCAAGGCTACTATGGCAGATCTGGAGGGAGAGGAATAACATAATCTTTAATGAGAAAGAACTGAATGTGGATTTGGTCATAAGGAAAATTGAGAAAGGAATTTGTTAAGTGGCGACAATGAAACTTTCTTCATCTCATTTGACACCATTCACTAACTGGGATGGGGAGATGATGAAAAGATGGGATAACTTAAGGATGCCTTAGGCCTTCAAAACTAACACACAACATACAAAGGCTAGCTGAATTAAAATCAAGTGGTACCCTTCACCCCTTGGAAGACTCAAAATGAACTTTGATGGGGCTGCCTGTGGAAACCTAGGAACCTCTAGTGTAGGCATCGTTATTACAGAGGATAAGGGTGATGTGAAATATGCAGTTTCTAGGAAATTGCAGGCCGACACTAATAATGAAGTAGAGTTTACAATGCTTCTCACAGTCTTACAACTTTGCAAAAGAGAAAAATTGATGAACATAGACATTGAAGGTGATTCCCTTATTTGCATCAACTCGATGCAGCCACAAATTACAAAATCAGAAATTATGGAATATCACAGAATCCATTTGGGAGATTTTGGATGATATGGATGACATGTCGCTTACCCATTGCTACTGAGAAGGGAATTCTACAATGGACTTCCTGGCAAACAAAGCGTGTGGTCAAGTGAAGGATGAAATCGTATTGAGCATTATGGACTGATGGGATGACTGGCCATCATGACTATCACAACACTCTCTTCTATAAGACTCAATTAGTGCAAATCTTGCACGCTTTTGGATAGAGCCATGCTTTCTGTAAACTTTGTTTCAGCTGATTTAACATGAATAGGTGCTACCCCCATTGGTAGCAACTTACCAATCAAATAAAATTAAAAATTTAAGTATTAAAATAAAACTATTAATTTTTGTTTTTAAATATACTAAAAAAAAAAAAATGCCTTCCATATTCACATGGGGGCTACTACTATCCATTCATTTCTAGCTGAGAATGACTAGAAGAAGAAGAACAGTTGAACTTAAATTGTTACACATGAAATGGGTGGGTGGAATAGGTGCCTCAAACGAATAGAAAGAGGGGTACAAGAACCTATAGGGATCGCTCTCTCATCATAGGGAAGGGAGACCAGTGTGCCTATTATTTTTTTTGCAACTGTTTAACGTAAATTTAATTAAAAAAAAAAACCTACAGCAACAAGTTCAATCATGTCTTGATTCAACACTAATATTAAAATTAATAGTGAAGGTTTTGATTTTTTTCCATCAAAAAATCCCAAAAACCTAATTGAAAATGCATTTTTAAAATATATTTTAATCTAAAAGAATCTAAACCTTTTTTGTAAGAGTACTAGTGTGAACTGAAACGATTTTTTTGTATTTTTTTTGAAGTTTTCCAGATTTCTAACTTTTTGCTTGAAGTTCAGTGAACCCTTTTACTAAGCCTAAATCTAGTCTAAATCGACTGTAGACACCAGCTATAGAAAAGATTTATAGATAACAATACCATGCAATTTTCTTGGGAGTTTTGCATTAATGAAATGACTACTTGCCTGTGTTTTTCCTCCAATACAAGCATCAGATTGGTAACAACTGTGTCTCGCAAGTGAGATTTACAAATATTATGAAAGAAAACAAATTATCTAAACACACAAACAATAACACCTTGTTGGATAAAAATAGAGTCCGACATTTGAACACACACAATAATTGGAAATCACAATGTATGGATGACATTGTTTCCAATAATTAAACAATTAAGTTGTATATAAATCTATAACTTAGGTAGAAGATGACCTCAATATAAAGCTTGATGGTTAAATCTACTTTCAATTCAAGTAATCGAATTACAAACATAGGTTCAAGTTTTAGGAATAACATCTTGAATAACAATTTCGATAGCATAAGTGTAGAATCCATCATTATAATTAATGTCTTGTGCGTAAAGCACTTATTATATGTTACAAAGATGAAAGGTTGTAGGGATTTAAAATAATAACTAATTATCCCCAAAATTGATGTGTTAAAAACTTAAAACACAAATGCTTAAAAGATGCAAAAAAATAGGGAAAAAAGCTATGCTCCACGGGGTTTCGGGGACGGGGAGTACCCGGTACCCTGGGACGAGTTTTCGGTACGGGGGTACTTTTGGGTCATTTTTTAGGGGACGGCAGGGGACGACTGACAAAAAAATAGGGAAATTTTTAAAAATATAGAGAAATTTCAAATGTTCATAGCATAACATTGATAAAGCATTCATTCTAGACATTGTATAAGCTTAATACATATCATTAGACTTGAATTGAGATTTCACATGAGAATTGGCGAACAAATTAACAAAGTTCAAATGCTTTTCATTATAAATGTGCATACATATCATATAAAAGTCTGATAATTATAACCAAAATGCCCAAAGGCTCCAAGTCTCAACTATGAAATGACATGATAAACATAAAACTAAGAAAATATATCGCTGTCCAAGGTCCCTAATCAGCAAAAGGTAGGTCTAAATCAGCATTGCCCTCGCCATCAGAGCTCGAGTCTAAGTCAGTGTCAGTGTCCATGCCAATAGAAGGATCTGCCTCAACCAATGGAACCCCAACTAATCCCTCATGTGTATCCTCGTCCTCAATCTGCATAGCATCTTCGGGATTAACATCCCAACGTAAGGCTGGAGTCTGACGATACTCACTAGACTGGCGATCCTGTAGCCGCAAAGCACTGTGTACTGCCACCAACTTTTCCGATCGTTTAGAGGTAAGGCAGTTCCTCTTGACCGATTGGATAAAGCTATATGTGGACCAATTCCTCTCTGCAGCAGAGGAACTGGCAACCTGTGAAAGAAGGCGAACGGCAAGTAATCTCAACTCTGGTGCATCCTTCCCATGCCACGTCCACCATCCAATAGGGTCGGTTTGAGCCAATGTAGCTCTATCCGACCTCGCCTCTGGTTTGCTGAAGGTTGGACCACGAAGATTGACAAATGCAAGCCACTGTGTGCGAAGTATGGTAGATTCCTCTGAATTATACATTTTTGTAAGGGCCTTCATGAAGCCTTCTTTCACCTCTTCATCACGAGATGGAGCCACTCTCCCAGGCCTCGGTGCATACCATTTCGGATTGAGAGCATAGGCTGCCATATGAAGCGGGGTGTTCATGATGTCCCACCGTCGCGTCACAATGGGCCTAAGATGCTCCTCATAAAATGTCAAAGAAGGGTCCTTGCTATAAATTGCTTGCTTGACCTATCCAAGCATACTATCAAAGGTCTCATAAATCTCTCCAAGGCTAGGAGAGTCAGTATCAGCAAATCTAATCACTTGCACAATAGGCTGGATGAAGGAGCATACATATCTGCAAGTGCAAACAAGTTACAAAAATTAAAATTAGCTAGCCTATAAATATTAAATAATACAATGAAAATCAGCAATAATAAAATTAAGAAATAAATTAATAATTCAAATAAATAATAAAATCAGCAATGCCAATTTTCTTACCTCATTGTGGACCACCAGTCATCATCAAGGATTTTTTGTTTCACCCTTTTTCCCTCCGCTGTGCTTGACTCATGCCATCTACCCCACTCTGCATTGACCATCATTAATTGTAGAGCCTCTTGGACCTCAAGCATCCTCTCCAATAAAATGAAGTAGCTGGCATATCTAGTCTCCACGGGCTTGAGGAATTCCTTCCTCGAAAATGTTCTAAACAAAGCAAGTGAAGTCTGATGGTTGCAAATGAACATTTGCACCTCTCTAGCCTCTGCAACCATTGCCTTCACCCAATCTATCTTCCCAATGTCCTTCAAAGTATTGTTCAATGCATGCACGCAATAAGGGGTCCAAAAAATGTGCTTATAAGCACTCTCCACCATCAATCCAGCTAATTTACACACATGGGCTGAATCAGTCACTACCTGGCAATGGCATATCATCAAGTTGATATGAGATTAGTATAGAATCTAAGAACTTAGAATATAGATATCAAAAAATTTAAATAACTAATAAGAAAATCAAAATAAAAAATAAGAAAGAAAGAAAAATAGAAAATCATACCTGCACAACATTAGAGGCTCCAACCTCCTCTATAGCATCTCTCAAAATCTGAAATTGGAAGGTTGCATCCTTCCTTTTGCCTGAACAATCTATAGCTCTAAGAAAATAAGAGCCTGCTACACTAGTGACAATAAGATTGATGAGTGGCCGATGTTTGATATCGGTCCACCCATCCATGATTATGGAGCAGCCATCTGTCAACCATGTTTGTCTCATATCCTCCATCAAAACACTCACCTTGGAGTACTCTTTATCAAGAAGGGTGGTGCGTAGCTTAGTTTCTCCAGGTGGAACATATGAGGGACCAGCAACTACAATATCTTTGCACATTTGTTTAAAATATGGTGAACGTGAGACATGAAATGGTATGGCATTAGCATAAAAAAACTTGGCAATAGAAGAATCAGCCCCATCTTTTGCTGTAACATTAAACATATCAGCAACATTCATACTCCTTTTTTTTCCTCTAGTAGAATCCTCCCCCACATGAGAATGAGAAGCTGAAGCAACATCCACTGATGGTGTAGACATTCTCGAACTAGGCTGCAAACTCTCAATTGAAACCCCTTTTGATAATGCCTCCCCCTCCATATGCAATCTAGTTGCCTCAATTTTTTCTTGTTGGGTTATTTTTCTACACCCTTTCACCCCTTGACCACCAATCCACAAAAGATGGCAATAAACTCTCGTATAGCTGCCCCTATATTGTTTTTGGCACAAATGGCACTCCCATACTCTACTACCCCCCGAATTTTTTTGCTTGTCTTTATCAACTCTTGTTGCAAATTGTAGTAGAGGTTTTTTGGGGTTAAATGGGCCTCTTGCCCATTTTTTGAGGATTTCAGATGGACATTCAAAGGGGTTTGAACTTGCTGACCCTACTCCACTCCTAGTCTCTGAAGACCCCACAATGTTTGGAGTTGAACCACCTCTAGGCCTATGTCTAGTTCTTTGAGTTTGAGTTCTTTCCTCCATTTGGATTTCAATATCATGACTTTCACTATCACTGCTGCTGTTACTCATGGTTGTTTTCAAAAAATTTATGAAGTTCTTGATTTCAAAGAGCTGCAAATTCAAAACAAAAAAAAACACCCTAAATGCCCTTCCTATGTGTTGAAAAACTTAAAAAAATCTTGCAAAAATTATAAACAAATAGCAAATACAAAACAAAGATGAGAAACATACCTCTAATATGTTGGCAATGATGCCCTAAGCTCCTCTTCAAGCTGCTCTTCTCTCTTTCACTCAGCTGCTCTTCTTTTGCTCTCCTTCACTTCACATGGCAAGAAATAAGAATGAATTGTTTTTCACATTTTAGGCCACATAAAAGGTGAAACTTAGGTTAAGTGGCATGGGGCGCCCCTTGTGGGACCCCCCATACCTTTATTTTAATTTAAAAAACTTTATTTTTTTAAAACTAAGCGCTTTACTTGCTGCTGGGCCGTAGGGTACGGCTAGCCGTACCCGGTACGGACGAGGGACGGCTGGGCCGTGCTGGGTACTCCTAGCCGTACCCTAGTCCCCTTTTTGGGCAAAAAGTCCCCGATTTCTGGCAAAACGTCCCCTAAAAGGTTCCGGTACTTGGTGTTCAAAAGGGGACTTCTAGGGTACGTTTCCTAGCCGTCCCCGCGTCCCCGTTTCGTACCCGGTACGGGAAACGGGCAAAAAGCATAGGGGACGCGTCCCCGTGGAGCACAGGAAAAAAGTTTAAAACAAAACAAATCTAAACAAGTAGTAAAGTAAATCTATCAAAAACAGCCTAAAAATAGCCCTCATCCTTGCTTGGAAAAAGAATACCAGAAATAACAATTGCCAGATGTAGCTATTGCAAAAAATAACAATTTCATTCATGAACACCCATTGAGATTCCAATGCATTTCGCTCTTTGTTCTGAAACTAGCAAATCTCTTAAAGAATATTGAATTCTGAGTGCCGTGAATTCATTGACAACCTTTCCAGTACAACCTATTGTCTTGAATCTAACGCCCTCCATGGCAACAAGACTAAATACAGGATTCAAAATCCTAGGTGCCATTGCTGATGATTGAAAGCCCGAATGAAAATAGTATGGTGTTGATATCTATAAATCTTGTCTATAGTATGGTGTCTAAGGTCAGTTTATCATATGTTTAGGTTTACTTTAAATCTTAGGGAGCTCATCCTCTGATTTTGAATAGAGGTTTATCCTCACACACTGTTCTGTTTTATGTTGTCCTACAAAAGACAAATTAAAACACTAAAAATCTCTTTTGAATGAGGAAGAATGTTTACTTATGCCGATGAGAAGCTATAAAACTTGTATATGTGTAAAATTTGTTGTTCATTGCCTTGTGCTCTTGTAGTCCCCAAGACTTGGCAAAAGTTTTACTATATTAGAAACATAGTTTAAAATTTTTTTAAGACAAGAACTTTGTTGAAGATAAGCTCATTCCTGTGGCTCATTACCCTTTTGTGCTTATGGTGACATCCAGTACAAACCTACATTGTGGTTTTCATGTTTTCTTGTGTACAACTCAATAGATAGTGTTGAGCATCCAATTCTTCTGAACTAATATGATTGATTCTTGTGATTTGGTTGTGATTGCAGTTTGATTGGCAAGGAGATTTACCTCTGAAACTTCCACAAAAAGACCTCTTTATTTATGAAATGCATGTTCGTGGTTTTACCAAACATGGATCGAGCAAGGTTAATCATCCAGGGACATATCTTGGTCTAGTTGAAAAACTGGAACACTTGAAGGTCTACTCTCCTTCTGAATTAGAAATCATGTTCTTTTTGAATTTTTCTTTATTTTATATTCACAAAAATATTTTTGGCCTCTCTTTGTAGCTTGACATGGACTTCTCTAATATATATTGTTAAACAATTGGTTTATCTGTATCCGAAAAAATGCAGTTCAAATGGCAAGTTATTGCTCAAGGAAATGAATGTATAGGGATATAATGTATTGACATAACAGAACATTACAATCAATTATAAATAACCGAAGTTGCTAGGAATTATATATTTTGTAAGGGATCAGAATTAAATCATAGGCTTAAAAGATTCAACATCATGATCTGAGTTTGAGATTATGTTCATGACAGATCAATGGATAATTAGGAGCTTGGACCTGTGAATCTTTAATTGTTCTTTCTAAGTGTAATTGCATTACATAACTCATTCAATGGATACCAGGTGTTATTTTGTCTGTCTGACTGCCATGGAATGAGATTTCTTTTTTAATTAACTAATTTTTGTAATAATTTTTTATTAATAACAAGCCTTGATGGAAACCATTGAAGATTCAAAACTACGGCGACTCCCAAAAAATTAGCCCTCAATTTTTTTTTTTTTGAAGATTTAATTTGGGGACATAGCACATGCCATGCTTTTCATATCAAGTTGACCTCTTATAAACTTTAGGGATACTCATATACATCCACATAAAACGAATTGAAATTTATTATTCATGTTCTTTGGAGGCCCCATGCTTACTAGATGACCTTGTTAGAATTGACTTTGATTTGTGAAACTCAACACATCCTTGCGTCATGAGGTCGATTTACAGTTTTTTTGCAACCAGAGTCAATAACTTTATCAATTGTCATTTGATCAAATGAGATCCATGCATTTGTCAAGTATCACTTAACTAATCTATTTCAATGTATAAGCCAAGTGTCACTTGGCCCAAAATAGCACCTTGCATTGAGTCAAGTGTCACTTGACTAGGTACAGTTTTGGTGCATGAGTCAAGTGTCACTTCATTATCATGAGTTCCTTTAATTGCATCAAGTGTTACCTGATCAATATTGAACCCTAGAAGCAATAAGACATAGCATGCCTTCTTGCCACTTTAATTTTTCCTTTCAGATTTTAGGGTAATGTATGCAACCCCCTTACAGGCCTTTTCGCCCATTGTTGATTGGACAAAATTCGTGTCTTGTATTTTAGTTTATGAATGTTCTCAGCCATGAAGGTTTTCCCAAACCAGATAAGTCCTGTTTCTCTTCTTTCAGAAACATTCATCCCTTTTTTGTGTTTGCATACGTTAGGGTTTTCGGGTTCAGACCCTCATTGTCTCCACTAATCACTTTCTTTTGAGATCATTTGTTTAGACAACTAAACGTATCTGTTTATATTCCATTACCATGGTTCTTCAACAGTTCCAGCTCACTGTTTAAATTTAGTTTCAAAAGCATAACTGAACAATGCTAATTACAATGTTCACATACCCATTTGCATATGGAAGATTAAACCGTTATTTTGAGTTTAGTCTAAAGCTCTAGTGAAAGATTAGGCTCATTCAGGCCATCATATAGTAACAGACAAATCATAAATTTATATTCACTTAAGACTTGTTTCCACTTGGAAGCCCCACCTATTCAAAACATACCCACATAAGAAACCAATATCTATCTACAAGAATCCAATTATCAGACTCGAGGCTGCAAGCTTGAAACAGAAACGAATCCCTTATATTTCCCTTTCAGATTTAAGAGGATTAGACTTCAGCTAAATATATAGTTTAAAGTCCAATCCAACCCTGGTAATGACAATCCCACTATACAACGATGCTATTTTGCATATTTATTAAAGTGAGGTCATGCCATTCCAGTACTGCCAACACAGATGAGAATCTTATGCTTGTAACATCCTCAGGGGTACAAGACTAACTTCTAGGACAGAATACAGTCTAAGGTTAAATTCCCTTTGTCACATATGGATATCATCTAGACCATTACAGTGGTCTCTTTCAGGCAGATGAGATAGAACAGATATCATTCTAAATTTACTCAAAATATTAGCGACAGTAGTTAACATTATAAAACATTATACCAATGACTTACATTCCATGCTCGTTATACATGATCAATCATCTGGCACAAGTTTAAGGAAGTTAACTTTGCACGTAATTTTGGGAGGAAGGACCAATATACACCCTGTAGACAGATATGTGACAAACAAACAAACAACAACTGTTATGTGAGGTCAAGAAGCATAAATATTTATACAGAACTCTACAGAATATCTTTGTTACCATCTGATAGCATTGCCATTTTAACATTTGACCATTGCTAAAGAGAATAATTTCTAGATTAAGTAAAATACATTGAATCAATCAAACCTAACCAACACTGTTGTTCACACACACTCTTAAGGTCCAGTTGCCATATTTATATCAATAATGAATGGAATTTAGAGAATATAATCAAACCCTAAGTCACAGTTACAATTTAATTTTGCAACACATGTTTGAAATCAGTATACCGTATTTACAACAATATGAAGCACAAAATCCAATACAAATAAAAACAAGACTATAGAAGTACCACACCCAGTGGGCCCCATTGGGTTAGCCTTAATCTAGTATCAACAAGTCTGTAAGTCTTGCAAGTAATCCTCATCTTGTTTGAACAAAGATGTCACAACTCTTACAACCATGGCAACAGTCTAACCAAAATAGCCATGCCTAGTACTGTTTCAATATACACAAATGAGGCCACCTTATAACTAGGATTTACATCACAGATTTGAATCCACATAAATTAAGATCATATGTGAAACATTGACCGTGACTGTAATCACATGATAATTTTAAGAGTGTAGGAGTGCAAGATGATTCCAACCTTTGGACCACCAGTCTGCCCCTTCCCAGGTAAAGCAACATCAACCACATCGAGACCTTACCCACTATGACCTAGACCATGAGACCTTTAGACCAACTTAGCATCTAGGGTTTCATCCTCACCAAGAAAAGTAACCCCTGAGCATTACCATGATCAAACAATCACATGATAAGGCCCAGTGATAATCGTTCTTCGCCATACATGCCAAAACCCTCATTGCTACACATTTCTAAGTATCCCATATGCAGAACTCAAACCCAAAAGGGAAAAGAAAGCCCAATGCAACAGTCGTGCCAAATCATCAATGCCTAATAGGGTAAAGATAAAAAGACTCCAACATTCACATGGAAAAGATTTTTATGAGATCAAAGCAGGGAAATACCCTTAAGAACATGGCTTCCTCCACAGACCTTCACAAGGACCATGAAACTCACCAAAATGATCACGTAGTCTTTGTATCAAACAAAACATAAGATTTTCGATTGAAAACCCTAGAAAAATATTTAAGTATAAAGATAAAACAACTTCTGCAAATACCCAGAAGTATTCTAAGCAAGAATTTACAGTCCTCAAGTATAAATCTTAAGAGTAGAAGCATTCAAAACATAAAAAGAGTAATAGTACAGTCTTACTATAAGTCCTTTTCTCGGAGAATGAGAAAGTCCTTTTTGCTCCTCAATGACCAGTGTACCAAGCCAACAATATAAAGAGACCTTAACACTCCAGAACAAGCAAAATGCTTCCTCACAATCTAGGTACAACAATAACAGCCTTCTCACACTACCACCACCTTCCTCCAAGTGGTAATGAGAGCAGCATATACAGCCCAGAACACAAGTGACAGACAAAAGTCACCAAATACAGTCAAAAACTCATATTGACAGTCAGGAGTTCCTCACACTTCTTCCTTCTCTTTTCTTCCACCCAGCGCAAAAGAATGGAAAACAATGACACACCAACCACCAAACTTCCTTCTCCAACTTGGCCTCAAAGGAGACCTACATTCTTGTCTCATGGAGCTGGATACTCTGCTGGAATATAGGCGCCATATAGACATTAAAATCCCAGCCTCCATAAAACTATCAACAGCAAAACTACCAGGTCAAAACCAAAATAAACCAAAAGAAACCCTCCTTGGAAAAACAATGCCCTTTCCACTATGCTCAAGGCATTCAATCCTCGTGCCTGAGCATTCAAGGCTGATTGATGGAGTAGCCAAGCCATACATTGTCCTCTCACCAATCAAAGTAACAAGCTCCTTTTAAATTTTTAAGAAAAGGCTAAGGTTTTATCAAAACCTTATGTTAACATAAAATAGAGTCCAACTCCACATTAATAATAGTTCCCCAATGATCTTTACACCCATTGCTCTAGGTCTAACAATATGAAGTCAAAGGAAACACCATACCCTTTGGTCCTAGATCCTTCATGCCATGAGGACTCAACAGTAATGTAATTAACATTGATGATCATGGCAACAACACAAGTAAATGAAACTCAAGTAAAAGTTTGACCATCAGAAACAAAAATTAAATCCAAATTATAATACAGATTGTTCTTTGCAACTCACTATTATATATTTCACAAGTGCTAGATGTGACTGAACTTTTCAAACCAATAATATTGCACACCTACACTCAAATTGAGTGTTAAGTAGTGGAAACCTGCATAGGAAAACAATAACTTATTATGATCATCCAAAATCATCCAAAATATTTAAAAAAACTTGAATTGAAATTTTTCCATGGAGTCTTGGGATAGGGGGATGGGTCTCAAGAATGTTGGGACCAAGGCCTAGATTTGGGGATGGCCATGGGATGGTGGTGCAAATGTATATGGTGCTTAAAAAAATAGTTATAAAAAAATGTACAAGGAATGACAAATGAAACTTTGAAATATTCAAACATATTGCTTTGAACAGTGAAAATGATGAATATTAGTATATTTATATTATATTCAAAATGATGATTTCACTCAACATTGAAATACAACTGGTCAATTCTTATAATCATCATTCATCACCAAAGTCTACGCCAAACTCTTCATTACTCTAACTACTGGACTCCTCAAGGTCAAGCTCCTCCAAACCAATACCAACCAACCTTGTTTGTGCTGCATTATCATCAACTTGTTCTAGCTCCTCTAGTTCTATGTCCCATTGGGCTGTTGAACTCTCCTTGTAAGTAATTGTGTTGCGGTCAATGAGTTGCAAGGTGCTATGCACAACTACAAATTCTTTGCGCTCCTAGAGGTAGGTCTATTCCTCTTAATAGAGTGGATGAAAGTTGAAACTATAAATAGACCAGTTCCTCTTAGCAGCAAAATAACTAGAAACCTGGGATAGTAGATGAATAGCTAGTGTGATTGTTAGAGAATCAGGCCCATGCATAGTCCACCATAGAATTGGATCTTCCTATGCCATAGTCTCCCTATCCACCTTGGCTTCTTTTGGATATCCCTTAAGAGGCAAATTTTTTCCACTTAGTATGAATGATGTTGGGCTCTGTAGAATCATACATCTTTTGAATAGCTTTCATGAACCTTTGCTTGACCTCAACATCGTGTATAGGGGTAACTTTGCTAGGCCTTTGTACATACCACTTCGGGTTCAATGCAAAGGCAACCATGTAAAAGGAAGTGTTGAGATTTTTCCATTGGTGATGAATGATTGACTAAATTTGTTCATTGTAGAATTGCAATGTGGGTTTTTTATCTTGTACAATGGCCTTCATTTGGCCAAGTATACTGTTAATGCACCATACACCTCTCCAAGGCTAGGTGCATTAATGTCACCACATCTAATGACTTTGAAGACTACAGTAATGATGGCAAAAATGTATCTCACATCAGCCCAAAAGTGTCACTCTTCACCATCTTGTTCACCCTCCTCCTATGCATTGACTTAGAATTTGCCACCAATTCCATTGTGCTATCATGACCATTAGTTGCAATGTCTCTTGCAAATCAAGCATCTTCTCTAATAGAATGAAATTTGATGCATATCTAGTCTTAATGGGTTTCAAAAACTACTTGGAGAAGGCCTTGAAGAGTGAATGTGAAGTGTTGTGATTGTAGATAAACATTTGCACATATCTAGCATCATATACTACCTCTTTGATCCAACTTATTTTTCCCATGTCCTTGAGTGCATTATTCATGGCATGCACACACAACAAGGAGTCCACTAAATATGCTTTTAGTTTCCTCAATCAATTTTCCTTAAGCTTTGCACACATGCTGCATTTGTCACTAGTTTCACCACATTCTCAGGTCCAACCTTCTTAATAGCATCTCAAAGGATTTGGAATTGAAATTCAACATCTTTGTGGTGCTCTGAATAATCAATAGCCCTAAGAAAGTAAGGGTCCTCTGTACATGTGACTATGGTGTTGATGAGTGGATGATGCTTGATGTCTGTCCACCCATCCATGATTATGCTGCATCCACTAGTGACTTAGGTAGCTTACATTTTATCCATTATGTCCAACTCATAATTTTTGCCAGTCTCCTTATAATAAAGAGGGCGAACCACATAGAATGGAATAGCTATTGGTAAAGATGAATTTGCCAATGGCATCATCTGTCTCATCCTTATTTGGCACATTAAATAATCCTGCTACTGTGTTTGCAGCATCACTAATAGCAGTCATTCTATGTTTCCCCCAAGGCTCTGCTACCCTTGAACCAGATGGAAAAGTAGAACAAACTCATGGATCTTGGGAAGTCCAAATACTAGAAAGATTAGGATGGGGAGCAGGACTCCTAAAATGGCAGAGTAGCAGGTACAAGTGTTTGGAACCCCACAATCTTTTTCCTTCGGCTCTTTTTTCAAGTGACATTCCTTGCATACCTCTATACCCTTGCCTTGGACATGAAGGAGGTTTGCATTAACTCTTGTGATGTTGCCTTGAAATTCAAGTTTACAGAAATGACATCTCCATAGCCAAGTGGTCCCTGTTGCCTCAGGTCTTGTAATTGGGTTGCAAATTGTCTTAAAGGGACCCTTGGCAAATTCTTCTAAAATATTTTTTGGCACAATCTACATAAACAAGTTAATTTGCATTTGAAGTTTATGGTATGGCATTGTGAACAATCATTCTTATGCTTTTCGTGCAAGGAACTTGATCTATGATTGCCTTGATATTCCAATCAACAGCTCACTGATACAGATCTTTAATTTGTTATATTGTTAAAATCAATGGTCTATGCTACTGAAATTCAACATACATATATGAAGATTGATGTTTGCTACGGCTATATGCTGCCATCCATATTGCATGATCTTTCAGTCTGTTCATGACGACTGTACTGAAAATCATATTGATTTACATCCTTATGCTGATGTAGTTGCTTCTGAATTGGAAATACAAGCAACTACAGCTGAAACAACTGTTAACATGGTTTAATAAATGTAGCTTTATTGAAGATATGTCCCGTTCCAGTACTTAAAATTTATAACAAACAATCATCTTCTTATTATGTTGCATGCTACTAACATTCATCTTCCATACTGCCACATATAAGAAACAGTACTTAAAAATTTATCAATGTAGCTTTATTGAAGATATGTCCCGTACCAGTACTTAAAATTTATAACAAATAATCATCTTCTTATTATGTTGCATACTACTAAGTTACTAACATTCATCTTCTGTACTGCCACATATAAGAAACAGTTGTTTTCTTGCAATGTTAGAATACCCAATTTCTCATCCACCTTAATGTACAGAAATGAAAATAGTTAATGAATGTAAAGAACAAAAGGTCAAAGGATTCACCTAAAATGACAGCATTATTTACATTGGAAAAGATGTGAGTGGAAACTCCACAGATGAAAAGTGTACATACATTTTAACAGCTTTGGAAACGAAATACAAAGTAGAAGCTCTCTTTTAGTATGGAAGCTTACAAATCTCTCAGTTTTGTAAGGTTCTGCATCCTTATCTTACTGCTCTGCTCATTCTTCTCATCAACCTAGAAAAATGCCTCAGGATTTCTAAAACTGTGGACAATATATAGATGCCAGTGGGCTATTTCAGTTTCAGCATCTCAATGCAAACGCTATGTAAAGTCAAAATGAACAATCTAGGTGAGGGGTTAACTCTGCTGCTGAGTCTCTGGGATCTCAAAGAGTCAATTAGAAGAGTTAAACTCTCTCTGGAAGTGCAATTGAATGGGTTTTGCAAGTGCAAAATGTGTATGGCTTACTTGATTGGATTCAAATCCTTATTATGCCTGTTTGCACATGTTCATAACCTCTATGGCAGATTTGACGCTTTATGTGTTCAGTATCAGTGGAATGTGTCATTCTGAGTGTTTTTCAACAGCTTGGATCTGCACCCATCATGTTGTATTACAGATGATTTTTGATCCATCAAATGGTTGAAGTTTTGGATTAAACTTTACAAGCACTTTGAAAAGCAAGTGTACATTAAACTTACAAAGTTGGAGTTCATTTGGACATTATATGTGAAATATTCTTCTCCACCAAAACTGGCCACTTCATACTTATTTGAACATTCCTCCTTTCTCATGGCTATTTATACTTTTAGCATGTCTTGTGACTCTAGATTTATCATCTCTAAATTTACCTCTCTTGCTTTGTTCTACGTGTCTAGTTACTCTTCATGACCTGGGAGTTTTTATAGTTGTGATTCTCTTTCATAATTGATTTTACTTTTTGCATCCATTTGAATAATTTTGTTTTTTCAAAGAAATAAAATAATTTGTTTCTTTTATCTGTGTCTCTGTTTAGTTACATTGCATAACCTAGGGTCTTTTTATCTTTGTAATTATCTTTTATAGCTGATTGTACTTTTTGAGTTCTAATGAACTATTTTGATTATTTGGAAAAAGAATATATTTTCTGGCTTTCTTTCTTTCTTTCTCTAAGCCCTGTAAACTGTAGGGATGAAACCATGGATCTGAAAAATTTAAATTTGAACTAAGGAAATATGAAATTCCGAAAGCTCACTAGAAGAAAAATCTGTTTCTTTCTAATTTTGAGATTGAACATTGTAGAGTTTTTGAAAAAAAGTTTAATTGCATAAAATAGAAAAACAGAAAACAGAACTATAGTATCATGTAAACATCACTTCAAGTTGTATAAAAGAGAACTCTACTACCTGAGAGGGTATGGGTTCCAACTACACCAAAATGGTTTTAAAACACATCTTGGAAAAGGCTTTGTAAACACACTTATCATAAAGTGCCAACATTGTAATATCTTGGGGGGGACGCGGGGGAGAGGGGGTGCGGCTGTCTCTTGGTGTCTCTTTTGCACTTTGCATTCTCTTTTTGTGCACTCACAAACAATCTTCTTTTCTGCCTAAAATGAATCAAGTAATAGTTCCTATGCTAACACCCTACAACTATTTTGATTGGAAAAGTAAAATGTCACTCTACTTGAAAAAGTATGGATTACATAGGGTAACAATGGGACTAGAAACTGCACCAACAATTGATGTAGAAAAGACAAAATGGTTTAAGAAGTGTGCTTGTAACGACCCGACATCTACGTAAAATAAAAATTTCTAATCTTTATAACTTTTAACCAAAGTAAACGAGTAAATAACATAAAAACAAAATTTTTCTTTCCTTTTCAAAATAAAGTACAACATATAAATATGATTACAAAGCTTTTCCCAAATAAATAACTTTAACTATTTCCAATGAATAACAGAGTATGAAAGTATAAGAAAACATACACAGCTTTAACAACTTTTGCACAAATAGAAGTAAGACGGTCCAGGTTCTTCCCTTTCAAATCTTGGTTCTTCGGTTGTCAGGTTGTGGAGGAGAAACATCACTCGGGTGCTTTTCCGCCAACCACGGACTAATAATGCGGTCCCCTGCACATTCATTTTTCAATGAATGGCCCTCCCTTCGTCGAAGAGATTGGTTGAGTAACCGATTCCGTTAACCAACTGAGCATAGTGTCGTGTCCTACATTACTAGATTCTTGTATCTTACAATCCCAACCTAGTATGTACGTTTTGGATCACTGTGAACTGACAATGTAATCATCTCCCTAAACTAAGAGGATGTAGGTACATTACATTACTATGGCCATAGTATTTTGGTTCAGTAAACGATTGAGTAGGTCATCTATCACTTACACTACTCAGGGCCGATTTGCCTTTGGGCTACCTTACTCTATGCGTAGGCCATGTCCTTCAATGGGTGCAGTTTACCCCAGACTTCCTACCTCAAATAGTTTACTGGAAATGAGTCTTTAAACAAGTGTTTACTATCCTGTCTCCTATTTCCGGAAATCTTTATCCTAGGAGCGAAGCTTACTAATGTTAACCTAATAACACAAGCTAGGATTACACTTAGTTTTGATGTCATTTCGTTCCTAGAAGTTAATACTTACTCTATGTACTCTCCATATACAGAGATCATAGAATTTTGTAACTCCAAATAAATGCATAAACTTTTAGCACTATAAATCAATCATCACACACACAAGAGACAACCTTTTATTACAATGCATATAAAGCTAAGTTGATTTTAAACCCCTTAATCAAATTGAATCCCTTCTTTTAAAACCCCAATTCCTATTAAATCTTCCTTAATCCATCAATTAAACATATTGAATTGCTCAAGCTTTCTCCTTTAGCTACATTGTCATTCCCTAAACTTTTACCCCTTACTTAAAATGAAATCCCTTGAATCATTATGCATTAACAGCCTATCAAACAAAACTTGATTTCTAGGGATAGTTTGCTTATTTCATATCAAATGCAACCAGCAATTCTAAAACAGTAAAAAGACAGCTAAAGCTATAAATCCCAATTAAGAAACATGCCTGTATATATTTTAAGCTCCTTTCCAATGCTCTTCTGTCAGCAGCCTTCAATTGATGATGACAGAATGAAGTTTTTCCCTCTTCCTCCTAAGTAGAAAACTCTTCCTAAACACTTTCTCCAACCAGAAAACTCTCCACTGGAAGATTGCTAACTGATTCCTCACAGTCTAAGAAATACAGCTGAAGAATACTCTAATTCTTTTACTGAAAACACTATGAAGCAAAACAGTAACACTAACTCACAGCAAAAGCTCACAATTGCAATATAAAAACTCTCTAAAAATGCCAAAAATGAGAAAACAATGAGTGTATTCGAATGGAGAATAGAGAAGTATTTATAAGCCGAAATAACAACAGATTCCCCATTTTTGGGCATGTAAAATGACAGACTGACATGTTTACCTGGTCAAATTGTCACTTGTCATGTTATCAAACCCTTAGTCATGATTTCCAAAGATGATTCGACCTCATGGAGCCAGTAGTTGAAGAATTTTTCAACTCAACAAACAAAAATGCCACCTATAGGTACACGTTTTGTTGCCAGTCGTATAAATTCGAAATGGTTTTATTGTTGCGTTTTTAGGTCAACATTCCGCTTGTTACAGCACTGAAATCCATCGCCATTTCCCTATTCTTCAGTTTGAATACTTCTCCCTGCATTTTTTGTTGCGTAGGAGCTTCCGTATTTTCACGGGAATGTCCAAATTTGTTTTCCATTCGTTTTTTCTATAGTTTAAACTTTTCAAATATTCCTCTGTGAAGTTCGTTTCTTTTGAAATGTATTTCAATGAGTTAAATATTTCATGCGGCTACATTTTCGAATTTTTACTTCCACAATATATATATATATATATATATATATATTGCGATTTTATCCTTCAAAGAATAATGTTTACTCTTTTAAACATTTGAAATTATTTTCCTTTATTTAAATTTAAATTTTATATATTTGTATATTTTATTTATAAATGTATTTTATTAAATATTAATATTTCTTTATATATAAACGTATTTATATATAAATATATATTAATTTTAATTTTAACACATTTAATTTATAAAATATACAAATATATTATTATTTATGTATTCCTTATGTATAGATATATATATTAATAATCACTTTATTAATATATATATATTTACACATAAAGACATACGTAAATCTCCTAGACAACATTATATGAAATATTATTCATATCAAAGATGTTAAGACAAGCCGTGTACGTATATACATGCCTATATATACTTCTTGTGTATACGTATGTATGCGTATATACATGTCGACACATGCGTACAAGCATATCCATCTGCTTAACGTACGTACGTATTGATATGTCTATACATTTAGATACATGTACACAATATATGTATGTGTATACGTACCCACTTGACCTTTATCATATATCAACTATTTCGTTCATACACAGGGAGTCACAGTTTAGTCAGATTGATATTTTAACAATCACATCACATAAAGCGTAAGGAAGTAAATCAAACTCCTAAGTCTATGGATGACTTATCAAGACCAACTTATCTGACCTGGTTCCTTTGTACCGTTCATAATGTGTGTGCATGCTCAACTGATTAACTTTACCGGTTAAACGACCAATACTCCTCTCCCAAGTGATATTTCCCCTCTGCCTAGAGGACTGGTCCTCATTCCTGCATTCACAATTATAAACTCACGGCAGTCAATTGCTCACAAAATTAGCAATACATATAAATTTCACAAGATATAAAAACATCACATATAAATCTCATTATGCACGTTTTTCACCATGATTAACATCAAATAAATAACATAAGAACGAGACAATCATTAATGTATGAAACTTATATGGACAACAAGGTGATTCACATCTTTATTTATTCATAAAATTGTCTTTACAAACACATAATCCTTATTCAACTCTAATAGCCTAGTAGCTATACAATCGGGATGTAACAGTGATGAAGCATTTGGAACCTTGTGTATGTCTGTATCTCCAAATTTACCCTTTTGAATAGACTTTTTAATTTGTCACATTTCAAAACAAATTGCACCAAAAAACCTCAGCACCCTTTTGTTTTGATTTATTAATAAATCTGAATTTTATTAAGCAAGCGTATCACTTCAGATTTTAATCGCCTTCATTTAAAAAGTCGTGGGATTTGTTTCTTTTAAAACGTGTCTTTTAAGTTGTGCTCTTTCCAGTAAGCGGTTTCTCTTCATCGTGCCTCCCTTTTGGATTATGATCATTCATCATCATTTGTTATCAGTGTGCCTTAATCGCACCTTTATATCTAATCGCACCTTTATATCTGTAATTCATACATTAGTTATTGTATATCTGAGATTGCTTTGAATACACAGTGACGTATATTGAAATGCTCGATTAGACAAACAATCCTAATATCACTCCCACCACGACTCATTACACCCAAAAACGTGACTGAAATGATGGAGTTTACAGCGTCCCAATAACATATATTCGATATCACACAGAGCTATCGAATGGTTATTAGCCAGACCCGATAAAAGCTTTGATTGCCTTTTCCCGTGCATCCAGGATGGATATAAACCTGACGCCTTTAGAAATCCCGCTCATCCATCAATACAACCCAAATACAAAATACATATCATGACTGAAGCAAAGATCCTGATATTGGCCTTCAAAAATGATCAACGCTGTACATGTGCCGTCCTGTATCTGCCATATCTTCAGCCACAAAGTGCCGTCAACACAACCATAGAGTCAAGCAGTTTCAGCCAGAAAAATCATATTACTTCAAATTTAATTGCTTTCTTAAAAACATGCTTTCTTAATCAATTTGTATCCTTTTGACTTCTCCTTTAACATTTCTGAGAGGATTGATAGCAATCTGTAGCAATCTGTATAAGTGCAATCTCCGTTAATCACTTGTTCTGATTCTGTAGTCAGCATTAATCACATCTTCCCTCAGCCTTGATGAATCTTGACTTTCTTCTTATGTGTAGATATCCAGAGCATCTCAATTTAGCTGATCTTGTTCATACATTTGACATCAATGACAACATTTCCAACAGTGGGATGATCTCTTGACAGATATTTTAGACTTGTTTATGGAGACACATACTGCAGATTCAGGAGATCTTATTGATTGCATTCATCTTCTCTTTGACGAAGTTGATTCTTCCTCAGTTGTTGTGAGGGAACACTCTGACCCTCTTATTCATTCACTACATGATCATTCATCACAGTTTGACATGCATGTGGATATTTTGGATCAAAATTTGGAGGAGACATCTTTAGAGGAGATACTTGAGTCGTTGGATTGTGTTCTACATCAATCTCTAGTATATTTTGAGTTTTCATTTTCAATAGTTTGGCCTAGAAAGTCTAATTTGATTGTGAGAGCCTTCAACATCGACATGGGATACTTGAACCGAGTTCAGAGAATCCATACATCTTGAGTTTTCTTCCTACATATTCCTTTCAAGAGTGGGGAGATAGCTTGCATACGCCATTGGTTTTGTTTCTTCCTAAGGGAAGGAATGTTGTTCGACGATCGTGGACCATCTTCTACATCCAGTTTCAAGCATCTACCATTGGATCTCTTCCGGGGAAGGGCGGGGGGCTTCTTTGTCCTTCCACTTCATCTCTCTCTCTCTCTCTCTCTCTCTCTCTCTCTCTCTTTCGCTCTCTCTCTATTATGGAGGGGGGCACACTTCCTTCTATTATGGATGTTTCTAAAAGATGGCCAGAAATGAGGGGGCAGCTGAAGCCCCTTTATCTTTGTCCACCAGTTGGATACTTGGTTCCAACACTCCATTCACTTGAGATCTAAAAACCCCTTATTGAGATATTGCAGGGGTGGAGAAATCACTAACAACATACAATTTTGTTGGCGTAACAACTAGCACCTCTGGAGTAAGAGTTGGTACGAACAGCTATGCACACTACGCAATGAGTGCTCTTCAAATTAGGAGGGGAAGCTCCTTCGTTGTGCTTGACAAAAGTACTTGCAAAGGAAATAAACTAAACTAAATCCTGTCTTTTTGCTTCAGCTGTAGAGGTACAAGGCTTTCTCGAAAACTATATACGTTGCAGCTGAGTTTTTTTGGTTTTGCAGATCTACTAACTACAACTAAACTTAATAACTTAAATTCTATCCAGTTTCCTCAAGAAAAGCAGAGCATGAGAAAACGGAGCAAGGTTTTGACTATCAGACGATAAACTAGTTCAGATTCTCTACTTGAGGGCAAGGTGGCGCAACTATTATCTCAATCTGAATAAGTTTATTAGGCACAAACAGATTTAAGAATTTACCATGACAATCTTATGAAACCCTATGTGGCATAACACTTGATTATAATAGTAAAGACTTCACAAAACAGATTTATCATCACAATCTTATGAAACCCTATGTGGCATAACACTTGATCATAACGGTAAAAGTTCACAAAACAGATTTATCATCACAATTGCATGAAACCCTATGTGGCATAACAATTGATCGTAATGATAAAGATGTACAAAACAGATTTATCTAAACTATGGAAAGAATTCACTATCACAATCGCATGAAACCCTATGTGGCATAACAATTAATCGTAATAGCAAAGACACATGAACAAATACCAAAAGAGCAATATTGAGGGCAAGGTAGGCGCAGCATATATTTCTCTCTCAAGCAAAAGTTATTTACAAATGAGCAAAAACTCTTATTTATATACATCAAGGTGTAGGGAACCCTAAAATCACCTTGAGTCATCTACAGTCTTGCAATGCATGCAAGATTTGCTGCCAAACCCTAATGAAGTAAACTATACAGTCAACTAGAAAGTTACCATCAGTTAACTGAAACATATAATCTAAAAATGGACAATTGTGCGAGCATGCACGTCCTTATTGAAAGCATGTTAACTGGAAGACTACCATCAGTTAACGTAAAACCCTAAATAAAACCCCAAGTGTGTAAAGCTGATCTCAGAATAGATATGCATGAGGTGAGACAGCCAATTAACTTGAAAGGGTAACACCAAGTTAACTCCTGTGTATAATGTCTATCCTGAGAGGTGAAAACTGAAGTCTACTGGTCGTGATCTCGAGCAACCAATCCCTCAATGAGATTGTTAACTATATCACTATCTGGAGCTATGAGACTCTGTCGAAGAATGCTATGTCTGTGCAGCATATCCTCACCAGCTGTGATCTGAGACTGAAGTTCACCTCTGCTCCTTATTGCCTCATCAAACAATGCTGACATAACTGTAAGCTGAGTAATCTTACAGCCAACTGTCTCCCCGTTAAAAATGGTATGAATGAGTCCCTGAAGATCTGACTGAACATTGGTAAGCTCAACGTAGGCACCACCCTCAATCTGATAATGGCACGGTAAGCGAGAAACTAAGGTTCTCACATATCGGAGTGCACTAGTAACGTGCTCTCTACTCTTAGCCACTTCTGACGCCAAACTTGAAAAGCACAAAAGATTTACTGAGAGGGGGGGGAGAGGTGAATCAGTAAATCAATCACAAACTTTTATTTCTTAATCTTTTCAAATTTTATTACAATCAACTTTTTGATATGAACCAATTTCCACAAGTTGACACAATCTTTATTGAAGTAATTTCTTTTTCAAGTAGGCACCAACCTACAGATTTACAATAAGATGATTTAGCAGAATGAATTCCACAAGGAACACCTAGACCTCTCTAGAATTTAGTAGACACCTGCCTACAAGGAGCACCAACCCCTAATGCAAGGCACCAAACCTTGACTTGATGGAAGTGAGACTGCCCTCAATCTGATCTGCACAAGCCCAACTCTCCAATCTGCTCTATGTGATCCAAGATATCACTTTCAGCCCACACAAGGAGGTAGGAATCTGATTGATCTGCTAGTCTTTAATTACACAACCACACTACCCACACAATTTGGATGACATATATATATATATATTGTTCAAAGTTGGCATCCCTTGAAGAAAAAAACACAACCTTTGTCTTAATCGCACCTCTTCAAATTGGTGTGCATTAGTCTTAACACTGCTAACACATTCTTCCCTTAATCATCTTGCAGCCGCCTGTGGGTTATCAAAGAATTCTTCCTTTGATAAATGTAGATATTTTTGAATAAACACACCTCTTAGTGAATCATTTAAAAAAGCCATGTTCAAAAACATATCCTTTCAAGTCTTCAACATCTACTCAAGAAACACGTCCCTTCGAATTTATTAAAGACGTCTTTGAGAAAGACGTCTCTTCAGATTTAATAAAGACATCTTTGCTTAAGTGATCCTTCATATAAAAAGCATTTTTCTTAACTAAACGCCACTTCTTATTATATCGACTTTTTCTTTTTAGCAAAGTTAATTAAATCGTGACTCTTCAGATAAAGTCATGTTTTTTATTAAACTGTGTCTTTATATTATCGGACTTTCTCTCTTTTATTTTTGTTAGCAAATTCCATTTACTTGTGTCTTTTCAGATTTGAAAAAGACGTGTCTTTCTGTATTCGCATCTTTAATGAAATCCTTTTACTCGCGCCTCTTCAGATTGAAAAAGACGTATTTACTCGTGCCTCTTCAGAAAAAGACGTGTCTTTCTGTATCTTTAATGAAATCCATTTACTCGTGCCTCGTGTTAGCGGATTTTGATTTCTTAATGCGATATGTTAACTATCGCTTATTTCCTTAACAAACTTTTCAACACTGGATTTCTGTTCGACTGTCTTAATCTATCACTGTATTTTGAACAGATCTGAATATATCTACATTACTGTATTTCTAATCATTTCGAGTTGTAGAAATTATAAAATTTAATTCTTCAACACAGATTTATTTGTAAATATCTGAACTCTAACTTCGATCTGTATGCAATCTGTATGAAGTATAACACTGACTTCTGACTTCGATCTGTATGCAATCTGTATGAAGTATAACACTGATTTTGATATGGTCTAATTGACTTGACATCAATGACAACATGTCTAACAAAACTGTCCTCTATCTTTACCTTGAAAACCAACTGTGTTTTCCAAGAGTAGATAGCCTCTCTGTCCTTTGCATCTGTAACTGCATCATATGCCACACTCAGATGAGCAATCATAATCTCATCCCTGGGTTTATTAATTGCCATATCTCGCTCCTCATCCTGGAGACGAATACGGAGCTCTCGTGCATTGTACCGCAACTGATATAATTCTGTGAGCATAGTACGGCCTCTAGCAACGAACTCCTCCCACTCATCCAAACGCTTGCCATATGCAACTAAGTGATTAAGTTGACTTTGTTCTACTGGAGGCTCAAGCATCGGCGGGAGTGTATTAATGGCATCAGGTCTATGTACAAGGCTAGAAATATATTGACGTAGTTGTCTGATTTCAGCCTTGAGGGCTGCCTTATCTTCTCCGTCCTTCAGTATTCTATCCCTGGCACTGTCTGTAGCAACCTGCAGTAGATCAACCTGAGTTTGGCGTGTGCTACGACCAAGGTTGACTGTGATAACCTCGAAATCCTGAGATTCCACCTCAACTAAGCTCTTCCCCTGTGGAGGTACGACAGTCTCAATGACAATCTCCATATCAGTGTTTCTCTCTACGTGAAACATGTTCTTGACTCTCTTGTCTGGCGCATCTTGGTAAATGTCATCAAAATCAGAATGATTGAGAACATAAGATGGCTGCCTCTTCTTCCTTCCAAGCTGAGCTTCGATCCAAGATTGACCTCGGCTAATGCTACTAGAAGGGTCTGTACTAGCAACAGGAGGTTGCGATGAAAGTGAATGTGTAGAGGACCCACTGCGAGGTGGAGAGTCTAAATCCAATTCAATGTGAATTGGGACTGGTGACGGCTCTGGAACTGGTGTAGGAACTCGGGGCTGAACCTCAGGTACTGGCGGACTCTGAATTGGTCTCTGAACTCGCTCTGTGACCGGTTGTCTGTCAAGCTCTGTGTGTGTAACAGTGGCAAGCGCCTTGCCCTTTGAATTGTTTGGTGCTTGACCTATCTTAGGAGGGTTACTCCTTTTCTTTTGTTTAGGTTTTGACGAGGAAGGAAGCGAAGGATTCACCACTACTGGTGGCTCTGCTCTGGGTACACTTACCCTCCTTGTCTTCTTGCTGTCGAGGTAAAGTATACTGTTCTGGATAACTCTACTTGACCTCTCCTTGACCGTTGCGTATTCCTTTGCGTACCAATCAACTGCTGGCAACGGTTGTGTATCAACCTGCTCTCTGAAAAACTGAGGAAGAACCTCCTCATCATCTCGATAAACCTCCCACATCTTCCGACAAGAAACAAAAATCAGGAGAGAGAGGAGCCGCCGTGACCGGCACCGAAACTAAGTCATCTCGAGCAATTTGCCCAAGAATCCTCCATAGAGGCTCGTGATATATACCTCCGAAGGCTGGCTGTGTAATGACCTGAAAGATCATAGGCACATGCTTCAACAAGATACTTAAGATGATATTTCTCAAGCTCTTGCCCTGCAATCTTGGCATCAATTGCCGACTTGCACCAATACATTCCAAACTGAGAAGGAAAGTTGATAGATGGTTTGTGCCTGCGTCGTAGAAGACGATGAACATCATGCATCTGTCTTAGGAACTCCTGAAAAATTGTCTTATCCGAAGGATAACGTGGAAGCATAGCTGGATTTCCTGTGAATCCGTATACTCGGATGTAGGTGTATGTTGGGAACTGAATAAACCAATCTGCCCATCCATCCATAGCAATGCCGAGATACGAACGTGCAACTCCCGTCCAGTTTCATGTATAAGTCAAGAAAGCCTCGTGAACATGCTTGAAATGACGTTCCTTGTGAACTCAAGCTGATCATAATATGGTAAACTTCTGAACACCGAGAATGCCCGGTGTTAGTCTCGGAACGACCCTGAAAGCGATCAAGTACACGAGATATGAACACATGTGAAACTCATGGGCACCAGGGAAACCGGTGATCACTGGTGGAGAATATCGGCTGATGAAGGATGCCCACCATAATGCTCCTACCCAAAATGATGCACCAATAATGTAATACATCCAAGGCTGGAAAACATTCGCATGTGCTTGACCTGAGACACGATTCAAGAGTGTGATTAGAATTGCGTATCTCATCCTTGTATTCACCATGACCCACTTGTTTGGCAATCTGTTCTTTGCTTGTTTTAACCATCTTTCTGCGCATTTTCTCGACACTTGTCCACACTCAGCATCAAATGCCTGCTCACACTGCTCCATAGAAATAACCAAACTGTTCTGGTGCTGAGGAATGCCAAAACTCCTTTCGATGTCCAAAGGTTTGAGACTGCAAATGACCCGTCCGTCAACTGACACTATCTCACGAGTAGTAGGATTGTAATGCTTAATACAAGCCATCACAAACTCAACACAGTGAACGGAGATAGGTATGGAAGCGGCCTTTAGTAAACCAAACTGCTCAATATTCTGAATGATTGAACTTCTGATCTTGACAGGATCTAAAACTGCTTCTGGCAATACTTTGTGAAGATCTGTCTCAACCAACCTGAGGAAATCATGAGTAAGGACTATTTTGGTCCTGTATTCGAGCTGAGTGAACTGCATTTTGGAAAATTCGCCTGTTGACTGTGAACTTGACTATGTTCTGACAAGATTTCTGGAAGCTAAAAATAGCCTGCGAGAGTTAAAAATAGCCTTTCGAAGAATTATTTTCAGCGAAAAATCCGAGATATGGGTTTTGTCCAGAAAAGGATTCTAAGACAACCTAGAACGTCAGATTTGCGAAAATTCAACTTCTACTTGATCGTACAAAGACTTTTCACTTGAGAAAATTAGTAACTTAAGAACGAAAGTTCTGAAGTTAAAATTTCGTGAAAAATCAAACGCACAATTTTAACTTGAGGAAATTATATGAGAATGATCCAGATGCTGAGACTTGTCAATTTCGCCAATTTCAGGAACATGCAAATTGTATTTTGAGAGAAATCTGAGATTGAAAGATGAAAAAGATGTTTCTGTATGTTCTTCTGTGAAAATCGCCCTAGATTTCTTCAAATTGCTGACAATTGTGAACTTTATCCTGCAAAAAGATATGTTAAATAAAATCGCCTTTGATTGTAGATGAGAATTCGCCTTTGAATTGGAAGAATTCGCCTTTGTTTGAAAACCACGAATTTTCCTTTCTTGAAATTTGCGCCTTTGTTCTAGAGAAATTCAAATTTCCCTTTGAGGAAAATACGAATTACAATGAAATTTGATAATTCGCCTCTGAACCTTTGAAGGATTGCGAATTGATATTGAATGAATACACCTTTGAGAATTGAGGAATTTGCGAATTGCTTTGATGTTATGAATTGCTCTGAAGATGTGCGCCTTTATTCCTTCTTGAAGAAATACGAATTGCTTTGAAGTTTGCTTTTGAAAATTAATAAAATTCGATTTCCTTTGAAGATATGAATTTTCTTTAAAAAACATGAATTTCTCTTAAGATTGGATTTTTCTCTTGAGAAATGCGAATTATTGAAAGCTCTGTGAATAACAAATGATGGCACCATACTTTAAATAAGAAGAAATTCGCACCAATTGGGAACTGCAAGAATTCAAAACCCTGACAAGAATAGAAGACCTCTGATTGGTTGCCTTTCAGTTGAACTGCCACTGACTGGAAGTTTGGATTTAAATAAATAATAAAATATTTATTATCATGCAATGAGCAAAGGCGCCAAAAATAGAAAATCGCCATTTTTAATGCTAAAATTCCAAAATAAATATTTAATATTTTGAACTTCAGTTGACAATTCGAATGAAGCTTCATGATTCACCGTTAGGCTTCACCGATTCCGAAAAGTCATCTCTTGAGCTCATTGGCGTCCATTTGCTCAAGTTATTGCACTTTTTACTAACTTTCTATTTAATAGTTGACGACAAAGTCACGACAGGCCAACTTTGACACTGAATTCTGAGTGACTCAGAGATGCTGAGACTGAACTGAGATATTCATCGGAAAGCCTACTGAACAAGGAAGAAATGTCTGCTGGGAGACACTACTGCAAAATCCATCATTTAACCCCTTGAAAAATTAGGCGCCTTTGATTAAATTGCTTTTACGGGTACCAGACTTAACCATTTTCCTAAACTGCCATCTGACACTTCAAACGACTGTGGACGACGAACGATGAACCCTGCTGACAGGAAACGAAGCTCACTGCATGCCTAGAGACATTCTGCATCCAACGGATATACACATGACCTCTGCAAAGTTCATTACGGGCCTAAAAAGTAAAAGCGCCCTTGGCTCTTAGTTGCACTGAGGTCATTTTGACGAAAGTTGAACTTTCACCCAAGTACCCTACTTCGACCTCTGATATCTGGGGTTGGGATGACCCGATTCAGGCACTATCTGTTTTAACTGATAACTAGAAGAGCCCACAAGAGAAGTCTCTGGAGGTGACGAAGCAAGAAAACTGCTTCTAAGACCTCAAAAATTCCAATGCGTATTTTATTTAAAATATACGCTCCAGACAGCCATTTTCCGGATGTCCTCACTCTTCAGCATCTCACCAAAGACCTCGCACGTACAAGCATTTGCCAAATCCCGAAGGCTGACGGCTAGGCTCGTTGAATGGATAAAATGATTACGCTCAAAAGCCGTGAAGACTTCGAACGCGAGCGATCTCATCTGACAGGCCTAAAAGCTAGGCCTCTGGACCGTAGAAATACACTGAAAAACATTCTGTTGGTCCGCCCGTGAAATTACGTGCTTGGTAGAACCTCCGCCATGATCACCTGGAACGCCGGATTGACAAGCAGGATGGTGCATTGTGGAGCTAAGCTAGAGTAGTACTGATGTCAGGAAGATCTAATCTGCAAATTTTGCCATTTGAAGGGTCCTTTAAACCAGCGCCCCTAAGCTGTACTTGCACTGGGAACGCGACGAAGAAGCTCTGAAGTGTGAAATGTTCATTATAAGCCCATCTTCAGACGACTGTTGCTGAAGTTCTGAAACTCGAATGACTGTGTTTGATATCTTGTTGGATAAGCAGACTAGCTGTGAACAGATTGACTGTATGAACCACCAAAAATACCAAGATTTACCCCCTCTTTAAGATGGGCGCCCTCAGGCTAGAGGCGCGCTTTTGCCTAAAAAAGACAAATTTCCCATATCTGGAACTTTGGGGATTTCAACTTCTGACGCTATTTGCCGGAGCTGTGGGTCTCGGAAAGCTTCGCTGGATAGCTCGTCGGATAGCCAGACCAATTCTGAAGAGATAGACTGGATGCTTGAACACTTTCAACAAGATCTTAACCTTCAAAAAGCTGGGCACCCTTGGACTGTAGTTGCGCTTTTTTGCTTTTTCCCTGAGAAATCTTCATAATTTTGACCTTTGAAAACTCTGTTTCGATCACCGAAATGACTGTGTGCAACATGAAATGCTGTCGTGAAACGCTCCTCCATCGTGAAAGCTCCATTTTGAGTCTCTGCTTCAGGTTCTGATCAATAAAACTGACTTTGACTGACAAAATATTGACAAAAACTCCATGCTTGATATTGCCCAAAAACTGTATTTTACATCATTTTAGCAAGGTTTAGACTCTTTATGCAAAATGCCTTAATGAAGCAAAAATTTGGTTTGGGTACAACAAATTTATAATTTTGAAAATTTCAGCAAATTATCGATGACCAATGCCACATCTTGCCAAATTTTTTTCACATTTTACATTCTGTTTTCAAGATTAATTGAAACCCCTGTAGCATCAACAATCTGTTGATTATTGTTGATTGACATAGGAGAGCCCACAGCAGGGATAATTGGAAGAGATTCCAGTCGCAAAACATTTACAATCCATTTGGCCGGGACATAGTCCCACTAGAAAGCCAGAGCACTCCAATCCTTCTCTGCCAAGGATGTGCTTTATGAACTGTAGGGTAGCTTCATCATCAGCTTTGAACATCATCCTCAGTTCTGAATCTGACATGTTATCCATTGTTCTGTGCTGCCGGCTGCACCACCACAGCTTTTAATGTCTGCACAGTGAAAAGAAACAAACAAATATATTCCACCCACTGATCATCATCCTTCACCTCTTATAAAATGAAGAAAACATTCCTTCAATCATTGCATTGTTGCCACATAACACCAAATGCTGGATTGCATGCTTGGAGTGAGGCAGGGCCTATATCAGACTAGGATTTTGATCATTCACATGCTTGGATTTTATTAATTCAGATTCCCTGAATTTCATTGCATTGATCAATTAAGAAGGTGAGTGAAAAGTGGGTTTGAGAGGCATCTTGGCACAAAAATGATTAGGTAGCACAGCATCTAACTGCCATTCAGAAGCTTCACAACTAACTTTTGCTGAGAAGAGACTTTGCTTGATCCCACAGTTTGCTAAATAATTGACCACCTGGTCTTTTTCTCTATAGTAGTGATTAAAATCTATATTTGCAAAAACTCTTTGACACACATTTGACTTCATCTATTAAATTTCAGAGGTTCCAGTCCTTGATCAAGTCTTTCTTGCAGCCATTGACAATAAGAAGTGAATCTCCTTCCACTTCAAGCTTACTACGCCAACTGATTTTGCTAATTTTAATCCTTCCAAAGGTAGAGTCTCCTTCGTTTCATTATTGAATTTAATTCTCAAAAAGTCAAATACAACCTTTACAAACTTACCCAAGGCAGATCTAAGAACTGCTTATGCACCAGCCTGACTGGAGTTACCTCTTGCTGTGCAGTTGAAATGCAGCTTTAGGTAACCCACACAAGGACAAGACCATACACTTGTTTTTCTCTTACTATTAGTTCCCATTACCCTTAGTGTTTCAGTTCTTTCTCTAGATTCTGGAACTTGTATTAGATAATGACATGAATAACTCAACTGTTAGATGAGCCAATTCAAGGATATTAGTAAATATAGTATATTTTATGATGCTAATTACATGGCAGTTTTTCCTAAAAACTATGAATACTGTTACATCCCTGACTATTTCCATCTAGCATTTCAACATGCTTATAGTCATCTATCATCAAACTAGTGGGGTTGCATGATTATCTCCTACCTGGCTTCTGATATGCTTGTGGTCTTTCATTAATAAAGTTAGTGGTGTTGCAGCTGACTATTTATTACTAGCTTCCTGATACTCATGGTAGATGAACGTTTGATAACATGGTCTTGATAACTGTCCTGCCAGAATTCATTTTTAGTCCCGTCACACTTTGTTTACATGGTGATATGCCTTGTTGGCTGGGCTGTATCCTTTATATTCTGTTCTTTCAATTCTTGTACTCCACATATAAAATGCTTCGTGATATGGTTTTTTAACTTTTATTGGTATCTTCTACACATTAATGACTTCCAATCTTTGGTTTATGGGTGTGATGAAACTTCTCTATTTTTGTTTGTTTTGCCTCTTATTAGTCTCATACCATGAAGTTTGAACACAGTACCATATAGTCACAGGAAAAAAGTTGATAATCCAGTTTAGAGTTTACCTTAATATAGTACAATTTCATTTGTAATTTTTTTTTTCAGTCTAATACTTGAGGATTCTTCAACACATATTTTGCAATTACTTGTATAATGATTAAGTTAAAAGAATGCATTATTAGCAGCTGTTTTCTTAAATCTTCTTATAGAAGTCATGCATTTTATCAATAATTATACTTGACTTGCACTAGAAATATGCTGAGGTTGTTTGAGATTCACTTATCTGCCCATGGTTGATAATAGAGTTTGACATATACTTATTTAACAATCGCTTATGTTCTTAAATGTTTATCTTTGCTAATATATTTTCTTCTTTCTTCTCATGAACAGGAATTGGGAGTTAATGCCATTGAACTTATGCCTTGTCAAGAATTTAATGAGCTAGAATATTACTCATATAACTCTGTTATGGGTGATTACAAGTACGTGATCAAAAAGTACCATATTGGGTTTTCATTTTAGTTTAGGTTGTTGCTGAAGAAACAAGTAATTGACACATGGAGATACTTATGTTCCCTCTATTATACACATCACTAAGGGATTACATATGATTTTTTTCCATGGTTAGAACACAGCTTTCCTTTTAGTTACCATGTCATGATTATCCTTGAATTTCATTATTACATATTATCTTCTGAAAATATTGAGTTCAATAAATTTATTCAATAAATATTTACATTGTTGTCGTATGATTTTGGTGGATGGAATAATTTAAAATCATTTATATATTTAAAAGTATGAAAAACATGGTTCTCAAAATAGCTTGTTTGTGAGCAGATAATCACTGATTCACTGATTAGGGTTTTCCATTGAGCTGGAGAGTATACAAAATTGGTCTTATACTCCTTATCAAGAATAGACTCTACTTGAAAATATGATTTACATACCAAGTCAGACCCTAATACAGATATTGATATAGCTATTCAACAGTAATCATATTGCTACAAGCCATATAATATCCATAGATATTGGTACCAGTAGTGAGCCATATCTTGGGGGGCTGCTGCTTAAGTCTAGCAGTGCTGCAACTATTGACATTGCATTTGAGATAATATGTCCTGAATCCATGCACAAAATGTAACAAATTGCTGATATAATTCATTAGGATATTTATACCTATATATCTGGGATAGCTTTGGAGCCCAAGACTCCAGTCTGACAAAGAGTGAAGAGGATTCATAATGCCCTTGAATTTAGTGGAATTTTTCATTAAATGCTCAATAATATGACCCTTCATATCCATTAGGCCCATTAGCATGGTCAGGTGTTTTCTGTAGTTCCAAGCATATTGACTCTATATTTCCTTGTTCTTTATACTCGGAATAATAGGAATGATTTGTTGAGATCCAAGATATATTCCTTGTCCTGCAATGAGCATTTTTGAAGTCCTTCCATCACACTGCTGGTTCCCCCTTTCCTGACCTAGGCAGCAGTAGTCATTACTCTAATGGCATTCATTATTGTTAGTGGGACAATAGAAAATTCTACAAGATCTCATCTGCGAATAGCAAGGGCTAAAATTACTGTGACAACAGGATTCTTTATAGTGCAAATTGTGCAATTGTTGACTGCCTCCCTCAGATCTCTTTTCTCTTCAAACTAGGGGTTTTCAGTCTGTATTACTATTAACTGAACTGACATGGGAGCTGACCTGAGCCAATAATTGACTACTTTAGCTGACCTTTCAGGCAACCTTTGAAATGACTTTCATTGGGGCTTCTGTCCATCTTTCAGATAAATTTCTATGCAGATTTCTGAGATGAATCCACCCTGCCATAATGTAACACATTCTTCATGCCTTCCACCACCTGTTCTCCATAGCCCTTCTTCATGCACCTTCCCTCACCCCTTCCTGTTTTTCCTTCTATGAGGCTTTCTTTTGTGTTTCTGTATGACTGTTTCATCCTCTTCTAAGGCTTGTCCCTTCTGTTATCATTTTCCAAGGCATGATATAATGCTAGAATATGTACATCTAAGGTATGTAATACGTTAATCATATTCAAATTTTCATTTTTTACTTTCTTGAATAAATAGGTAGGTTGTTTGATGATTGGAATTGGGTTTGGGGAACTGATTTGATTAGAATCAGTTTTAAGCTAAGTTGCCGGTTCTGGTACGAGATCGGGTATGGGTATGCTGGTATGGCAAATTTTTTCCTTGGGTACAGTACATTTAGGTACGGCTGTATAGATATATGCAAAAAATTAAAAAGTATACATAATTGTAAATACATTTGATACTTCATCAATCATCATTGAATCGTTGATCAATGGTATTGATAAAGATAAATGTCAATTGATAGTTCAAAATTTCAATATTATATCATATATCATATATGTCTAGAGTCACGATTCAATTGAAGATCATTACAACTACAAAATTGAAATAAATGCAATAAAAAATTTGTGTAATTGTCTTCCATCTTCATCAATCATCAAAAGGATCTAGATCAAGGTCATTGTTTGGTTCAACATCATTTGAACCACAAGTAAATACATTGCCACTTGTACTAGGTGCATCATGTGTAAGAGTCTCATCATCATCATCTATCGTGACTCTAGCAAGCTTTGCAATAGATGCATCCAAGTTGGCACACTTAGGGGCTATGTCCCAATGCTTCATTGAACCTTCCTTGTACTCATCTTGCTTATGTGATAGAAGATGCAAGTTGGAATGGACATAAACCAAGTCTTTTGCTTTTTTTGCAGCCAGCTGGTTACGCTTCACTGAGTGGATAAGGGAGTATGTACTCCAATTCCGTTCAGTCGAAGAAGAACTTGCAACTTGTTGAAATTGGAGAGAAAACCAAAACAACTTAAAAATAAAAAATGTAAAATAAATTAAAGAATTGTAAGTACTAAAGTCTACAATACAAATGTTAAATAATAAAAAATAAAAATTACTTGTGATAGAATCTTGATTGAAAAAGGTTGGAGGAACAAATAATCTTGCACATGGAGGTACCACCATGTACGAGCATCTACATTGTATTGGTCTTGAATAGCTCAAATACTATGATCTCGTCTTGAGATGAACATGCCAAACTCTTTCCTAACATTTTTCACCACTTCTGGATCTGAGAAGAGTCTTTTGAAGGCCCGCTTGTACCCATTAGCAACTTCACTATATCTATATGGTGGAGTTTTCTCTGGCAAAGCAAGTATTTGTGCACTATAGTATTTGGGAGATAATGCATATGCAAGGAGATGCAATGGTGCGTTCATCTTGTTCTAGCGGTGATGAATGATTTTTTCAACACTTTGAAAAAATGTTTCTTCGGGGTCATTCTTTTTTTGTGCTATTGTAACCTTTATTTTTTCTATCATGGAGTCAATGCCATCATAGATTTCCCCCAAACATGGTCAATTTGTATCAACAAACTTAATCATACTCATGATAGGCTTGGTGAAACTTAAGACACAATCCACATGAGCCCACTAGTTGTCATCTAGGATCAATGACTTGACGTTTTGGGCCCTCTTTGAACTTGATTGCTTCCAAATACTCCATTGGTTGCTAATAACCATGGCACCAAATGCCTCTCGCACCTTCACAAGTCATCTCAAAACGATTGTGTGATGCAAATCGGGTCTCAGCAACACATCAAAATATATTATATAAGTATACATGGCATAAATAAAATTAAAAAATAAATTAAATAATTAAATTAAATTTACCTAACACACTTCCAAATTCGAGGAAGTACTGAAAATGCCTTGTGACACATGGTGTCACAAACATTTGGATCTCCTCACTGTCATGTCCCCATCCTAGTCAGCACAGCTGGTGACAAGGTTAGCCTATCATTTCGATCCTCGTAGGCTGACAGGAGTGTGCAGAGGATCATCTGGGGCCGTTGCTCAGTGTTTGGTAGCTCCAGTTTGCAGTTGTGTCAGGTTGGGCCTTCGCAGAATCTTCCAGTGAGCATTTTCAGGAACTTTCTATTTTTAGAAAGTTAGGTCAGGTGAAGCTGCTATTTCGGGGGGCACCTGGTTCACCTATTCAGCTCAGATCGACCCAGTTCAGCAATTGGTTGATTAGACGGAGAAATAAGGAGTATTTAATGATTTATTAAATATTTAATAATTTGACTTTATATTAAAGTCACTTTATTGAAATATTTAAATATTTAATTATCTGGCTTAATTATAAAGTATTTATTATACTTTATAATAAATTATTAAATGTGACTTAATGAGTATTTTATATTCATTAAAAAGTGGACGCCAATAATTAATATTTTCTCCTAAGTCTAAAAGGCGTATTAAATCATTTAATTTAAATGATTATTAAAAAGGAGTTGGGTTGAATTTCTTCAAAGGCAATATATACCTTCTCAAGGCAAAATCGAACCATCTTGATTATTATTCAATTTTGTCTTTATTGCTTTGAGCATTGGAGTTTGCAAACCCTAGGGTTTCTGGCAGACGATCATTTTGGAGAACGAAAACTCTTCAAAGATTAGGCAGACTGAGGCTGTGCAATACCGCTGAAGCTTGCACTTGGTGATTTCATACGAGGTCACAGATTGGGCGTAATCATTTATTCAGACAGAGATTCACAGTGATATTCATCAGACAGTCAAGGCGACTTAAGCAAAGGTCATTTATCAGTGTTCTGGCACAAATCCCAAGGTGCCGTACCATTTCAGTACTTGCTGTACCAGGCCGTACCAGTCAGCAAAGGGCCGTACTTTTCATGGTTTCTGGAGAAACGTCTTTCTCTTTCACAGTCTGGTGATTGTATCTTGGGCGATTTGGATTGCAGAGGAGTTTGCTTGGTTCTGTGAGCTTGGAGAACCCTTCTTAAATTCTGGCCGTACCTTCTCTTTTCTGCTGCAGCCGCCATTTCTAAAATACCAGGTTCTTTAATAAAATTTCCAGTATTGCTTTCCTTATTCAGATATTGGCATTGTAAAAGCTCCAATAAAATAATATATTGATGCGCCTATGTTTCCTGAGCAAGATCTGAGTCTTTCTATGCATTTTGAATTTATTTAGATTTTTCTAGCAATTTCTTAAGAAAATCGCAGCTTTCCTTTTGTCTGTAAAAACCTCAAAAATACAAAAAAACCAAAATTTGCAAAAACACAAAAAAACTTCAGTTGGGTTTCGATTTGAGAACCACCAGGGTTCTGACAGTGGTATCAGAGCACAGTTCTCCTGCCATCCTGTGCTTTTTCAGTGCTTTTTCAGTATTCAGTGCTTTTCTGGTTGCCTTTTATGAGCCAAGATATTATTCAGTATACTAGAGGTGTAGGGACAGGCAAAGACGAGGATTGGACAGGTCCACCTATCCCTGAAGGTCAGACAATATCAGGAGTACTTGGTTTTCACAGATCCAGTTCTGACGGTAGTGAAAACAGTGTTGCAACCCTAATGGCAGAACATGAGACTTCCTCAGAAACTCGCAGGGATCTAGGGAAGGCGCATGCAGAGGGTGATATCACCGATGAGGAGTTTAGACGGAGGCACGATAATATGATGGATATGATGTCTCAGCTGATGGGTACCATTAGACAGTGTACGCCCACACAGCCACACTACATTCAGATTGGACAGACGAGCGGGACTGCACCAGTGGATCAGCCATTGGCATCCGTACCTAGACAGCCGTCACCGATCTACCAGAAGCGTAGGCCAGGCCAGCCTACTTTCTTACCTAGAGAGACTCCACCACAGACTCCAGGGGCAGAGCATTAGGTACAGCATCAGGAGTTTCAGCCACACAATGGCATGTCGTGGCAGACTTGACGAGATTTCATGGTGAGTACATGTCACTAGCACCTGAGATCCGGCAGGCACTTACATTCCATGAGTTTATAGATGTTTATAAACCCAGAGGAGGAGGTAGATTTGACCGCAGACCCCCACAGCATCAGCAGCCGCAGCCACAGGTGAATAGGGATTTGCAGTATGCGGTGAGCAAGATTACATTGCCATATTTTGATGGGTCTGAAAAGACATCAGCGAGGTCTTGGGTCCAGAAATTGGACAATTACTTGTCACTTAGGCCTATGCAGGAGGATGAGGCAATTAAATTTGCTACTTTACATCTTGACGGAGTAGCACATGATTGGTGGCACCACGGCATGTATACGCTAGGCCATCATGCGGTCAATACCTATCAGGAGTTCACCAGCAGACTGATAGAGAGATTTGATAAGAAGGATCCGGAACTGTATTTCAGAGAGTTGGCTCAGCTCAGACAGACAGGCAGTTTGGATTCATACATTGGTGAGTTTCAGAGAGTGGCAGTCATGGTCACAGGGATTTCAGAACGGAGACTCATCATACTCTTCGTTGAGGGTTTGACAGAACCCATGAGAGGTTGGGTTAAGGCTTTTGACCCACCTACACTTCAGGAGGCCATGCGGAAGGCGAGAAGCATGGAGCTTGCAGCACCTCGCAGCAAGTTCAATTCAGGGTCAACACCATACACGAGACCCAATAGGCCTTTTGATAGAAACAATGACAGGAATAGGCCTTTTGACAGAAGAAAGGATCAACCGGATCCTAAGAGACAGAATGCACCACCATTTGACAGGGAAACGTTGAATGAATTGCGTAAGAAAAAGTTATGTTTTTGGTGCAAGGCACCCTATGATGAAAAACATATATGCCAACTTCGTCCGAAGGTCAAAAAAATCAAATGGAGTGGTTCTACGAAGGCGAAGAGCAATCTGATCTGTCAGACCAGCAAGCTGATTCCGAGCCTTCAGATGATGAGAGATCCGAAAATGAGGGTGAACATGAAGGTGGAAGGAAGCTACAAGAAGCCCATTTGACTAGCCTTCAGAGAGATGGATCATTTCGACTTCGGGGGCTCTTAGCAGGTCAAAAGGTGATTACCTTGTTGGATATTGGTGCTACACACAATTTTATTGATGCACGTTTAGTGGAGAGGCGTGGCATCCAGACAGAGGCCTTCGAGGGTATTCGAGTCAAGGTGGCTGACGGATATACTCTCAGATGTGACCGGAAGATTACTGATCTTCCGATGAGATTGAACAACTATGAATTCAAGACTGAATTCTATGTTGTTAATTGTAATGTCCCTTACCTAGCCTTGCTCTTGTATTTGCTTGTTTGCCCTAGAATTCGATTGTTGATTAGGTTTAGGGTTTCTTCTTTCCAAAAGGAATGTGTTTCTCTAATGAAATAATCCTAGATTGAAATCTGCATTCACCAATTCAAAAACATTTCCACATACACATATTTGTTAGCAATAATATCTAGATATCCACAATATATTCATAAACATAAATCAATTAATGAAGACATAAGAGGAGTGCCATAGGTGAATCCGCCCTGAAGCCCTCATGTAAACTCAAGAGGTTGTCCATCACAATCCTTCTTGCCTAGGGGCTTAGTACCTGCATACTCCACTCATGGTAACACCTCAGAAGACACTCGTCCTATTAGGGGAGAGGAACCATAGAGTCCAAGTGGCCTAAGGCCTACCACCTTCTCTTGCCCAATCCCGTATCTTGGGCCTAAGGGGCAGAGACCTAGGTGGGACCCCCATCTTTCTATAACCCAATCCCTAGTCAAGGGCCTAAGGGGCTGCAAAGCCCAATCCCTTGTTAAGAGCCTAAGGGGCTGCAAAGCCCAATCCCTTGTCTAGGGCCTAAGGGGCTGAAAGTGGGGTTTTTAGGCAATCCAACTTCACCCATGTTTCGTCCATCCTAATAGGTTTACAAGCACATAGTAGACAATCTTTAAACAATCAGATATATTTGCATTCATCCAAGATTTATTTCATGCCTATAATCAAATATATTTTCATTTATCAATGGTTCTTTAAGTTCATCATTTCCTATGATAATTCTCATTATGATAAGATTAAAGGATGTCATTATATCAATAATCAAATTAACAATATCTAGTTCTTATATTCAAAATATGCGAAATATTATTGCTAAGTGAATACATCACCTAAACTGTTGTGTCTTCCCATGATTCTTAATTCCTTAGTCGCCTTCCTTCAATCTTACATTTGATTGATCATAAATATTAATCTATCCATTTTTATATTATGATCATAATTACTTATAAGGCTCAATAATTGCTGCAAGCATCATTATTGTAATGATCGTGTATAAATATATAATTATTTCTAATTAATTTTAATCTTCCAATAATCACTTACTATATATATATATATCACTTAATCAAATAAATCTCCCATAGTTTATTTCATTTCCAATCTGGTGCTTTATGCAGATTTCTAATTGATTCCTTTCCTTATTTTTGATTCTTACATTCAACGTCTTTTTATATCTATGCTAAAGGATACATCTTTTCAAGAGTGATGTCCTTATGAAAAGACACAAACATTTATTTAAACCTTCATTATTATTTTTAAACCACTTTTATTTATTTATTTATTTTATATTTTTCAAACTGCTGTTTTTATAATTAATCCTTTTTTTTCACTAATAATCGCAGCATTACATCTTCAATATATAAATATTATTTCTTAATATTTATTCTTAAACTAGTGGTTTTATATGTATTATAATATTTATGACTATAATTATAATAATATTTTATTAATATTATTTTGTAATATTTTTTTCTTGTGAAATCTCTATTATTATGATATTTATAATGTACTAATATTAATTGTCTCGTTTATTATAATAAATGTATTATAATTATAATATTCTTGATAATAATATTTAGATTGCCATTACATTTTTTATATTTATTTATCCAATTATTTATATTTCACACTAAAATGTGTTTTGTGATTATGATTTATTTATTGATTTGCATTTTCATGTGTTACAATTTTGGGACATGACATTAATATGGGAGATACAGATGTGGTATTAGGGATGGCATGGTTGCATGATCTGGGTGAGTTCACACTCAACCTACGTGATATGGAGATGAAATTCAAGGTTGACGGGAGACCACATGTCATCAAGGCCATTAGAGACAGTAATCTTAGGATGGTTTCATTCAGATGGATGGAGAGGCTCATTCGTCATGATATGGTTGACTGGGCGGCTGAGTGCATGTTGATGCCAGCCCAGCAGGAGCCGCAGAAGGGTGAGTACCACCCTGACATTCAGATCTTGAGGACTAAACACTCCAAAGTGTTTAGTGACATTCCACCTGGCAGACCTCCAGACAGAGGGACAGAGCATATCATTGAGTTGGAGGAGGGCGCAAAGCCCGTTATGATCACTCCCTATAGACATCCGAAACGACTCAAGGATGAGATAGAGAAGACCATTAATGAGTTGTTAGCTATGGGCCATATCAGACCTAGCAAGTCTCCTTTTGCTTCATCGGTTGTATTGGTGAAGAAGAAGGACGGATCACTTCGGATGTGTATCGATTATAGGAAGCTCAACAAAAGAACAATCAAGAACAGGTACCCTATTCCACGTATTGATGAGCTGATAGATGAGTTGCATGGAGCAGTCTTCTTTACGAAGATTGATTTGAGATCGGGGTACCATCAGATTCAGATGAGGGAGCAGGATATTGAGAAAACCGCTTTTAGGTGTCATTGCGGTCACTTCGAGTTCTTGGTTATGCCCTTCGGGTTAACCAATGCACCTGCCACCTTTCAGGCGACTATGAACAGGGTTTTCACTGCTCAGTTGAGGAGATTTGTGTTAGTCTTCTTCGACGACATTTTGGTTTATAGTAGGTCATGGGATGAGCATCTGGCTCATTTGGATACAGTCTTGGGAATCTTAGCAGATGAGTCTTTCTATGCTAAGGAGTCCAAGTGTGAGCTTGGCATGGAGGAGTTGTTATATCTAGGGCACATCATCAGTGTCAAGGGAATGAGTATGGACCCTGAAAAGGTCCGAGCGATTGTTGACTGGCCGGTACCTGAGAACCTTACGCAGCTCAGAGGGTTCATTGGGTTGTGTGCATTCTACAGGAGATTTGTCAGCGGGTTCTCACGTCACGCCGCACCCCTTATTGACTTGACGAAGAAGGGGGCTTTTCTTTGGTCACCACAGGCGCAGGAGTGCTTTGACAGGTTTAAGGTGATCATGACTTCATGTCCGGTGCTAGCATTGCCTGACTTTACGAAGTCGTTTGATTTATTCTGTGATGCTTCAGGAGAGGGCATTGGTGCCGTTTTGATGCAGGAGCGTCATCCGATTGCATTTGAGAGCAGGAAGCTTCGGGGTCACGAGAGAGATTTTACAGTATCTATGATAAGGAAATGTTAGCCATTATGCATGCATTGGCTAAGTTCAGGCAGTACCTGGTAGGCAGCAAATTTAGTGTTCGCACAGATCATAACAGCTTGAAACATTTCCTAGGACAGCGAGACTTGAATGAGAAGCGGCAAAATGGGTCCGATGCTTTGCGGTCATATGACTTGATATCACCTTCATTAAGGGGAAGCGAGAATATTATGGCGGCGCCTTGTCTCGCGGAGACCCAGTTGAATGCAGCAGCACGAATCCGCGAGGATTGGAGGCATCGGTTATTGGTATGCTAAGAACCCATGGGCTTCATCATTAATGAGAATGACTTGAGGGCAACGAGGTACACCTGTGTAGATAACGATCATTTACAGGGAAGTTCTTTGGTTCACATTTCACGAAGTGCGAGGACACGGTTTGAAACCTTTCCGCGACCTTCCTATGGTGGTCATCCACGGATACTATAAGACCTACAAAATGGTTCGGAAACGGTTTACTTGGAAAGGGCTGGCCCGTGTATTGCGGTATGTCCGTGGAAGTGATTACATTGTGCCAACAAAACAAGCAGGAGCACACTTATCCTGCTGGATTACTCCAGCCACTTCCGATACCTGATAGGAAGTGGGAGTGTTTATCGATGGACTTTATCACGGGTTTGCCGAAAGCCCAGGGTAAAGATTGCATCTACGTAGTGGTTGATCGGTTGACTAAATGCAGCATTTTTTCCGTTACTACTACCTTCCACGGCATGTGACTGAGAGTTGTTTTCGAGAGAAGGTATTTGGTGCATGGGTTGCCTGGGGCGATAGTCAGCGATAGAAACGGTCGGTTCATGAGCAACTTTTGGCGGGGAGTTGTTGAGCTTTGTGGGATGAGAAAAGCCGCAGAGTACCGACTACCATCCATGAATGAATGGGCGAGCGAAGAGATTGTCAATAAGTGGGTGGAGGGTTATTTGCGTAATTATATAGCTGGTCAACAGAGAGCTTGGGTGAGATGGATCTATTTGTGCGAGTATTGTTATAACTCGACTCACCATATGACGATACAGATGACCCCCTTTATGGCTTTGTGCAGTGGGGAGTGCCCAATCTTAGTTTGATATTGAAGCGATAGCGAGTGCGGTCTGCGGGGATATGATCTGCGAGTCGGTAGGGACATCTTGGGGTCTCGAGACAATATCAGACACCGGAATGCGGCATAGCGATATCTTCGAGAAAAGTGGCGTACTACCTTTGAGGTGGGTGATATGGTGGCCCTCGTATTTGCGGCCGATAAATTGATCTACCAGCGGAAGAATTGGGGAAGCGAGAGAAACTAAAACCACCGCTACTATGGTCCATTTAGGTGTTGTCCGGGCAGGTGGGGAGGTTGCTTATGAGTTGGACTTGCCCGGTGATAGCAAGGTCCATAATGTATTTCACGTTTCTCGCCTGAAAAAGGCATTGGGTCAGCATGTTATACCTTCTCCAGTTTTGCCACCCCTTGATGACGAAGGGAAATTGATACTAGTATCTGAGACTATCCTCGAGATGAGAGAGAGACACCTACGGGCGTCCGAGGGAATATCTTGTCGGTGGAGAGATTTGCCGGTTGAGGATGCTACATGGGGCAGGAGGGAAGTCTTCTGACATCGAGTTGAAAGTTAGCGAGGACAAGCAATTTCGGGGGCGGGCTTGTCATGTCCCATCCTAGTGTGACACGGTGGTGGCGAGGTTAGCCTATCATTCGATCACCGTGGTGACGAGGGTCAATGGAAGGGATCATCTAGAGAGCGATTGCTTTCGGTGTTTGGTAGCTCCGGTTCACCGGTTAAGTCGGTTAGGCCTTCCAGAATCTTCCAGTGAGCATTTTGGGGAACTTTCTATTTTTAGAAGTTAGGTCGGCTTTTATTTCGAGGCGAGGGGCACACAGTTGTTGGATTCGGCTTCGAATCATTGATTCGGTAGTTTGATGTTAGGGCAGTAGAATTATTTAATGAATTATTAAATATTTAATATGTTGACTTTTATAATAAAGTCACTTTATTGAAATATTTAAATATTTAATTATTTGGCTTAATTATAAAGTATTTATTATACTTTATAATAAATTATTAAATGTGACTTAATGAGTATTTTATATTCATTAAAAAGTGGATGCCAATAATTAATATTTCTCCTAAGTTAAAAGTGCGAAATTAAATCATTTATTTAAATGATCAATTAAAAGGAGATTGGGTCGAAATTCTTCAAGAAGTATATATTTAGCAGTCAAGGAAAAATCGAACGATCTTGATTATTATTCAATTTTGTCTTTATTGCTCTGAGCATTGGAGTTTGCAAACCCTAGGGTTCCTGGCAGACGAACGTTTCTGGAGAACGAAAACTCTTCAGAGATCAGGCAGACTGAGGCTGTGAAATACCAGTTGAAGCTTGCACTTGGTGATTTCATCCAGAGATCACAGATTGGATTTATTGAGTTATTTATTCAGAGATTAGCAGAGAAAATCATCTTCCTTTTGAGGCGACTTCAACAGAGGAATCTATTCAGTGATCTGGCATCATTTCTTGGAGTCCGTACCATTCCTTTTGCTGCTGCAGACAGGCCGTACATTTCTGTACTTGCAGGCCGTACCTTTATTTCTTCAGAGATTCGCCTTCTGCTTTCAGATTCTGGCACTGAGTTCAAGGCGCTGGGTTTTCTTGGGCATATATGGAGATCTTGCATTGTATTCAGAGCTTGGAGATTCATTCTTATTTCTGGCCGTACCATCCTTCATTTATTACAGCCGCCACCAGGTTCTTTTGAAATTAATTCATTTCTTGTTCATTTATCAACTTTTCATCATTGTAAAAGCTCTATAAAAATAATGAAATAGTGCGCCCATGTTCTCTGGCATATTTGAGATTAATCTGTGGAGATTTAGAATTTATTTGAATTTATTATCATTTATTGAGAAAATCGCAATTTTCATTATTTGCCTGAAAACACAAAAAAATACAAAAAAACACAAAACTTGCAAAAAACCTCAGTTTCAGTTAGGGTTTCTGAATTGAGAACCACCAGGGTTCTGACAGATATTAGTTGTAGTTAGTAGATCTGCAAAACCAGAGAAAACTCAGCTGCAACGTATAGGTTCTTTCAAGAAAGTCTTGTGCCTCTAGCAGCTGAAACAAAAAGACAGGACATAGTTTTAGCTTATTTTTCCTTTGCAAGTATATTTGTCAAAGCACGAGGGAGCTTCCCCTCCATAATTTGAAGAGCACTCATTGCGTAGTGTACATAGGCTGTTCATAACAACTTCTACTCCAGAGGTGTTAGTTGTTACGCCAACAGTTTGTTTATTTTGCAATTGTTTATAAATATTTCATTGAATTTCCTGGCAAAATCTCAAAAACACAGAAAAATAAAAAAACCATAAAACCAAAAGCAATCAGACAAGGCAGAAATTCAGTTTGCAAATATCCATTTAGAGGGGGGATATTTCAGGTACGTAGAAACAACTTTCTACACCAATCTATTAAGGGAAGATTGTGCACATTTTTGTAAAACTTTAAACAATTACTATAAAGAATATGCACATTACAGGAAATATAAAATAACATAACCATGGATAAATGCACACAACACAAGATGTATGTGGGGAAAATCCTTTCGGGGAAAAAAAACCACTCCAAAATCTTGCTCAATGTATTACAGTAAACCATTTGGTTACATACACTTTTATAGCAAGTTTTTTCCAAGAGTACACAAGTGTTTAATTTTGGAATAATTCCAATAACATAACAGTACCTGCAAATTAATCTCATAAATACATCTCCAATCCTAACACCTATTTTTATAGAGTTTACAAATGCAAATTAGGAAGCTTTCAAAATGAACCCCTAGAAAAAGCCATGTGGCATAATCTTCAACACTGCATGCATGCAAAACTTTACATTGCATGCATAACTCCTTCTTGCATGCAACAGGCAAAACTCAACATGGAAAGCACATGCACATGCAAAACTCAACATACAAAGCACCTGCATGCATGCAAAGGGACTACATGCACAACTCACACTTGTCATAGCAACTTTCTATTTTCGACTTTGTCATTGACTCGAGTTAACTTCAACAAATGGGGCCCACAAAATGACATCACTGGATGCACATAAATAACTATGTAGGCAAATAAATAGATAATCATGCTAGGAATTATCAAAGGTTGAGACACCTTATTCCTAACATGCTGCAACACATTGAAGACACAGGCTGCTCAAAGCACAAGCTTTTTAAACATTGGGTATTCAGACATGGACATCAATTAATCTACTTGGTAGATTTTGATCACTGCAAATATTCCTCTAAAGCATATAAACGACGAATTTGCACTTTCAATGATTGCAGGAGATCCTTTGTTGTTATCATAACCACCTTATATCCTTGTTGCTTCTATGTGATGTTTACTGCTACTTTATGTATCTATTAAATAGGCCTACAAAGGGAAGTGAAAGTTTGGTTGCACCAATGACATTTTGAACTTCCAGAATTAATACATCTATGACAAATAACTTTGGAAGCATTAAAACTTCCATATGCTTCTTGTTATAGTCCTTATGGATCTGGATCTTTGTATGTGAAAGATCTCAGCTATGGTGAGTGTATCATCAGGCGTGGTGGGATTCAATCGATGGCATATATGAGAGCTCCTATTCGACAACAAGTGTCTGTCTCAAACACAACTTTGAATGTGGAAGATCTGGATCTCTTTGTCACAGATGAAATTTTTTTGATATTTTTAATGAGGTTTTCCTGTCGTGCTGATTTCTGATTGAAGAAATAATATCATATTCCTTTCCATTATGGCTATGCCAAATATAGCTATTCACACGAGGTTATCCTTGCTTGGACATTATATAAGAGCGACTGATTTTTAGCAGAAAGAAGCCACACACAAGTACTACTGGATTGTAATTGTGCCTATTAAATAGGCCTTTAAAGGAAAGTCAAGTTGGATATCTGTTAAACCACCTAAATTATCAAACAAAAAAGAAATCTCAACAATGTAGTAACAACAATTCTAATCAGAGTGCCAGTGGAAACAATTATCTCCATATATATTATATCTAATACTAATAAATCTAATATTAAAAAGGTAAAAGATTTGTATTAACCTACAAAAACAAGGATTTATCAATCTGCCAGTTGTATCAATTAACTTTATATATAATATGTCTAACAGTAAAAAGGTAAAAATATTTGTATCACCCCTAGAAAACAAGGATTTATATTCAATGGTTAAATGCTTGATAGAATTCAAGTCCAACCAGTTGACCCATTTGTCTTTGTGTAAATAACATCTTTGTTAGTTTGTATTCTTAGCCTTTATGTTCAATTGTATTTTGGCATTAAATATGGAAATGAAAAATATTAAATCTTGACTATCTGTGCGTTTATCAGCATACTCAATTTGAGAGCAATCACATCGATGGTGGGTCTCTTGAAAAGGCAAGGAAAAAAATTGGAAAACTCTGTTTAACTATTTTATTTTGTGCTAAGGAGATGGGCATATGGTGTGCATACAAGGTACGTACTATGAAATATTTAAGTCCTTTATGCTTTTTGAGAAGTTTAATTTAATAGATAAATTTGTAATATGCATTACATGTTAAATCCTATTATAGTTAATAAAACTTCATATCAGGCTTTGGAGATTCTGTTGAACACCAAAATCAACAGTTTTGAGGGTAGTTCAGTATGCCATGAGTTTGTTGCTAACTCCAGCAAGCATTTTCTTCAGAATGCAGTCAATGTATGCAATAAATTTTTACCTTCAGGTATTTTTCTGATTGTTTTTGCTTTATAATTTCTTGGTGCAACGACGTTTCACTTTTGATTTTTTTCATTGAAGGAAAATAAAATTGTTTGAAAATTGAGTTATCCTTATCTTGTTTATGTGTAATTTTAACAAATTATTTTGTTTGTTGTTAATATGATTTTGATTTTTAGCGTTACAGCAATTCATTGTCGATAGGTTTGTGTGTTTAAGAAAATTTGCTCTTGGTAATGTGCATTATAAGTAAGACTTAGGGCCCAAAAATCGCTAGACATTCAGGTAAAAGTTTCCAGCTCATACTAATGGGAAAGCTGATTGTGTTAATGTTCTAAATAAATATAGCTACTTTTTTTTAACTTGAGTAATTTTTTTAACTTAATTTTTTTTCTTTGTTTTTAATTTATAAATGGCCCCACATTTTAATAAAGTCAAAATATAACTTTATGACATGTACCTTTAAATAATTAATTATTATTAAAGCTTAACTTTAATAATAATTAAAATAACATAACTTCTTCATAAATCATTATTTTTTAATTCCATCAGTGCCAGGGGGTCAACCATTGTGTCCACTGTGCATCCATGTGCCTTTTGAAAAATAGTAACACTGGACTCTGACAATCGGGTGACTTACTATAAGTAGTAAGTGTAGAAACCCTAAGTTTCCCCTAATCCTGAATCTGAAAGTTTTGTTTGACTTTCTGAAGGTTTTGAGTTTTTGCTTGTTTTTTTGATGTTTTTGCACATTAAATGAGAATACGACTTCTTCATAAATTATTATTTTTTAATTCCGATCATGTGCCATGGGGGTCAACCATTGTGTCCTAAGACTGTGCATCCATGTGCCTTTTGAAAAATAGTAACACTGTGAGCTCTACGGACAATTGGGTGACTTACTATAAGTAGTAAGTGTAGAAACCCTAAGTTTCCCCTAATCCTGAATCTGAAAGTTTTGTTCTGACTTTCTGAAGGTTTTCGGAGTTTTTGCTTGTTTTTTTGATGTTTTTTGCACATGTTAAATGAGATAGGGAATTTTAATATATTTCAACTTTTAATCTTCAATAGTCTATCAAATATATTAATATTAAATTTAGATAATTTGCTTGAAATCACCTTTATATTATAATCTAATTAATTAATATTTAATCAATGTCATTAAATATTAATATCTTCCTCGTTTCTTTACTAATGACGAACTCTGAAGTGATTCCTGCCGGCCAAATGAATGCAATAACTGCTAAAAATGCCAAAATGTCCAATAAAGCCAATTGATCTACTTTAATCGTTCTTAAGATTACAAGAATACCCAGATACATGCAATTAGGAAACAATGAATTTTCATGAAAGGAACCTGGTATAAACAGCAAATCTGATCAGATAACTGAGTTGTACGGCTGCCACTAAGAAGTTCTCCCTCCAGATGATGATGGCAGATGACTCCAGATACAGGGGCGCCACTCTGGAGAAGTTACCATGCCAAGAAGAGAGGCGTTTCTCTTTGCAAGGAAAAAGACGGCTCCACACAGCTGGCGGCCTGTACAGTACAGATCTGTACGGCTGTGACAGCAAAATTCTTTGTCGGATGGAAAATGGCCAGTATTCTGTGTGATCAAATGAACGCCCTCTCTTTTGCTGTTCTCCAATTGAATCTCTTTTGCAAAATGGTAAACAAGAGGAGTACGGCCTATCACTGAACGGCAACAGCATTGTAATGAAGAAGTTACACTGCCTTGGATAGGCAGAGACTCTCTTGAAGCAGGTGCGCCACTACCTGGATGCAACTGGTTAGAACCCTTCCTGATGCGGGCTGTCTGAATTTGAATGAAGACTAGGCCAATAACTTTCATGATGAAAACCCCCCCTGGCCTGGCAATCGGATGTTATTTCATCATCCTCTGAATCGCTCCCACCGGAGATGGCTCGTTCTCCAATGTATGGAGACGAAACCCTAAGGCTTCCGTGTCTCAGACGAATGTTCTCTTGATCAAATTCTCATTCTCAAATGTCATAATCGCTCAACTTTCAAGGCAAAACCCTTTAATCTTCTCAAAAGGGCGAATTCCTTAATAATAGGGAATTTTAATACTATTTCAACTTTTCTATTTCTATTATTTCAATAGTCTCCATCAAATATATTAATATTAAATTAATAGTCAACTGGCCCCCTTTGATTAATGTTGGGTGAAGCATGGCCCCTCAGTGGAGAAAATCACTTAAGTTATAGATTTTACAATTAAATACGGATTATATTATAATCAATTAGATCTTAATTCAATTATTTAATCACTTGGTATGCTCATTAAATAAATATGAATATCTTCCTCGTTTCTAACCCGATGACTGATCTCGTCTGATGCTGACGAACTCTGAAGTGATTCAAATGTCATAATCGCTCAACTTTCAAGGCAAAACCCTTTAATCTTCTCAAAAGGGCGAATTCCTTAATAATAGGGAATTTTAATATATTTCAACTTTTAATCTTTTATTATTTCAATAGTCTCCATCAAATATATTAATATTAAATTAATAGTCAACTGGCCCCCTTTTTAATGTTGGGCGCACCCCTCAGTGAGAAATCACTTAAGTTATAATTTTAAATTATAACTTTATATTATAATCATTAATTAATTAATATTTAATCAATGTCATTAAATATTAATATCTTCCTCGTTTCTATCCCGATGACTGATCCGTCTGATGCTGACGAACTCTGAAGTGATTCCTGATGCCGCCAAAGCCAAACTGCTAAAAATAGCAGTGGTCCCACTCTGCCTGCCAGGAACTGCTAAAAATAGCAATTATGCAAAATGTCTCCAATCGAGCCCAGACGAAAGCCAATTGATCAAAACTGCCAATCTGACGCTGAGCCAAGCTCCGAAACGACCCTCTAACCACTCTGTCAGCCTACGAGGGTCTCATGATAGGCCAATCTCACGATCACTGATGCTCGTAAAAAACGGGGACATGACAGTAAGTGTGTGCAAATTGAGTCCAAACTAAATCCCAAAGGCGAATCCTCAATTATCCCAAGCTTTGTAGAAGAAAACACCTCAAAAGTGCCACTAGAGAATTAGACAACTCCCACTCAGGATCCTCTAACCAACTCCATTAGCCTACGAGGGTCAGATAATAGGCTAATCCAACGAGAAACAGAAGTGAGCTGAAAAGGGGACATTACACATCATTTACTTTCATAATGGTTGGCTAGCCGCCTGCAGTATTGTACTTTTCATTTCTAGTTTCCATCTAACGAGCCCCTCGCACAATATGCTCTCACCTTGCTCACATCGGGATTTTGGTGATCAAAAATTGAAGGGTTACCTTTCAGTTGGTTATGTTTATTGAGCCAACCTTAACGGGTGCAAAATTGTATGTTGAAAATAAAAATAAAAACTAAGGGGGATATTTCAATGGTATCAGAGCTAGTTTTCCTGCTAGCTTGTATGTCTCAATGATCAATTTGTTAGATGAGTGACAGAGAAATCATATACTACACCAAAGAATTGAAGAAACAACAGTATTAGTCCCCACCCATTCTAGATGTAGACAATGTCTTAGAGGTTTTGAGGAATAGTGGGAAAGTAGTTGAGACCATGGCAGATAGAGATAAGTGTCTAGCTCAGGATGAGGATAGAGACACTAAAACTGAGAGAAAGTTTGACATTATTGTTGACATGATGTCTCGGTTACTTGCTAAGATGGTTCAGCAAGTAACTCAGCCTCAGCAGAATCATATTGGTGAGAACAGTTTTGAGACAAATGGAAGGGATAGAACTATTGGCCAACATGTTGCAAACACTAGAGGATCAGCCTCTAGACCTCTCATTCCTACCTTTACTCCAAGGGAGGAAGTGCAAGCCAAAGCTGAAGTTCCCATGGCGGATGAAGTGAGACAGAATTACATGGAGTATGTTTCTTTACTGGCTGAAATCCGTGAGATCCTGACTTTTGACGAATACATGAATCAAAAGAAAAGAAGAGGAGACAGTAGAATGGAGAATTGTGCTCCTATGGGTCCTAGAATGGATTATCATCAAGCTCTTGGAAAAGTTACTTTGGCTCACTTTGATGGAAGTGATAAATGTTCGGCAAGATTGTGGGTCCAAAAGTTGGATAACTACCTCTATCTCAGGCCTATGCCGGAAGAGGATGCCATGAAGTTTTCCACTTTGCATTTGGATGGAGCTACACACAAATGGTGGTATCATGGTTTGGTCACCCTTGGCCATAACCTCATTCGCACTTATGAGTTCACCAACAAGCTAATTGAAAGATTTGATACTAGGGATCCCAAAGTTAAATTTTGTGAGTTGGCGTAGCTGAAGCAACATGGCTCACTTGACTGATATATCGTTGATTTTGTGATGACCCACTCGAATGGGACAATCTCTATTCCAATTTTGCTTGATTAATTTTAGTTTGACAGTTAGGACATTTTGTCAAACATATTGCATAACATGTATGTATTTTGAGACATTCAATGTATAGTGCAAGAACATGATTGAGAATCAAAATTATGACATTCTATTTGTCAACTAGGTCTGATTTACAATATATGATTGCTCAGATATGAATATCAGACTTACACACTTCATAAACATCAAACCTTGAATGCAAAGAGCTTCCAGTTCTGTGAACAAACTTCAACCAAACCAAATACAATGCTAATAGAAGTTTTTGTGCTCAGAAATTAGTTACAATGTCACTCTTAAACGCCCAAAAATTATGATCAGACCTTTACAAACTCAGAAAGATCACTTGAATACAATATTACGCACCCCAATGACTATATCAGACCTTAACTCCACAACCAACATTGACAGTTTGACTGAAACAACAATTATTACATCAATTTCTGAGTGTATACTTGACTGATTGCAAACTATTATAACCCAGAAATGTACAGCTGTTAAGAGATTTAGTTCTGAGCATCAATCAGATACATCCATGACCAGATAGAGCTCAGAAATACACACAACAATCCTCAATCTTAGATTTACATATATATTTAGAGAATATTCAATAACAACAATTACTGAACATAATCAAAGACTTGCACGTTTGAACCTGATTTGAAGCGCAGAGATGTATGCAGCAGTTGGAGGTTGAAAGAATCATTGTAGTGAATCACTGTACGTGGGCATTGTAGCACGAGTACTGTAGTGCGTACTATAGCAGCCAACAATTAATGTATTCCACAATGCATCAACTCTGCTTTTTAATGGCTGCCAAATAAAACTCGAGGTCTGCAGTTGATCAATCTTCAAACCCCTTTTAAACTTCACCAATTTGCACAAATGAAAGGACTGAATTATCCTCTCCTCAATTTGCAACCCTTCAAGAGATCTTTCACTCCCTCAGTTATACTATCAATAGGAAGTTTTCGTTTCCTATGATCAAAGAAGAAATTTGCGAAAGCCCTAGGCTCCACAAATAAAAATCAATCAAAATATTATTCATCAACTAGATGCCGAGAATGAGCTCTTACCTCTCTTTTTATTCTTTCATTAGGAGAGCTCAAACACCTTCCTGGCCAATGTGGGATAAAAGATTTATTCCCACATTAAATTATTCACTTAACGCACTTTAATATATTAAAGTGACTTTATTATTATAAAGTTACTTTATAACTTTATAATAATATTAAAATATTAAATAAATCACTTAAGTCACTTAAACTTTAATATCTCTTGATGTACTTGTCTAATTGCTAAGCCAGGAGTCAACTCTCCCTGTTCTCCATATGATTGGATGCCCGTCTAAAAATAGAAACCCTGAATAGTGACTTACTATAAATAGTAAGTATGTGAAATTGAGTCTAGAAACAGCTGCAAAGGGCCAATCAAGGTCGACACTGCCAATATGCTCTGTTCAGGTGTCTTTCTATTAATAGGAACCCTAACTCTCCCAAAATAGTGACTTACTATAAATAGTAAGTGTGCCAATCCGAGTCAAATAACCTATGCAAAGGCCAAAAATTGAATCCATCTGAATAGTAATGTCTCTAAATCACCGGTAACTGCCACAAAAGACCCTCTATCGATAACTATTAGCCTACGAGGGTCAAATGATAGGCTAATCCTTACGAACTCTGATGCTTGCAAAATGGGGACATTATAGATTTCCAGAGACTTTCTGTGATGGTGCCCAATATCACTGAAAAAAGACTTGTGGTATTTTTTACTGAAGGTTTGATGGAGCCTTTGAAGGGTTGGGTTAATACATTTGACCCACCAACTCTAGACGAAGCTATTAAAAAGTCTAGAAGCATGGAGTTGGCTGCCCCAAGGCCTAAATTTTAGTCAAAAACCTTTGCCCATAAGAAGGATAAGACACATTCTTTGCATCAGCCCAAAAAGTTTCCTCCTAAGACGAATGAAGAACTTCATGAGAAGCCGAGGAAGGATGGTTTATGTTATACATGCAAGGAACCATGGGTTAAAGGCCATGGATGCCATGGAAAGGGTCTTTCACATTATGTGGAGGACTATTCTAATTCTGGATCAAAATCTGATATGTGAGAACAACAGTATGAATCAACAGATGATGAAGATGAGAATGCTCTAGAAGTGGAATGGATAGACCTTGGAAGTGGGAGTACATTGGCTCAACTTTCAAGCTTCCAAAAGAATGAATCTTTCAGAGTTCATGGAGTGATTGAAGGGCAGCGCGTCGTTTCTCTAATCGACATTAGAGCAACTCATAATTTCATTGACGAAGGTTTGGTAGCAAAGAGAGGCCTCAAGACGGAGGAGTTTGAGGGTTTCAAAGTAATGGTGGTTGATGGATTCACTATGTCTTGTCACAGAAAGATATCCAACTTGTCTATGTAGTTGGGCAACCATGAGGTCAAAGATGACTTCTATGTTGTTGGCATTGGAGATATAGATGCAGTGCTTGGTATACAATTGCTGCGATCTCTTGGAGAGATCACTTTAAATTTGTAAACTATGGAATTGATGTTCCAATTAGATGGGAAGAAGGTAGTGTTAAGAGGAATGTCTAATGGAGGTCCTTGCATTGTGTCATTCAAGAGGATGGAAACGCTGATTCGTCATGACCAAGTAGAGTGGGCAGCAGAGTGCATGATCTTACCATCCGATCCAATGGAAGATAAAAGACACTACCATCTTGACATTTAGTCATTGATCACCAAGAAGAATAAAGTATTTGGTAGTATACCTCCTGGGAGACCTCCTTAAAGAGGGTATGAGCATGCCATAGAGCTCGAAGAAGGAGCTAAACCAGTCATTACAACTCCTTACTAGTATCCAAAGAAGCAAAGGATGAATTGAGAAGGCCATTAAAGAACTCTTGGATATGGGTCACATTTTCCCTATAAAGAGTCCCTTTGCTTCAGTAGTGGTGTTAGTCAAGAAGAAGGACGACACCTTATGTATGTGTGTTGATTACCGTGTGTTGAATTAGAAGACTATCAAGAACTGGTATCCTATTCTTAGGAAGATGAGCTCATTGATGAGCTACATGGGGCCATGTATTTGTCTAAGATTGATCTTAGATTAGGTTATCATCAGATACGGATGAGAGAGTTAGATATTGAGAAGATGAGATTCAGATGTCATTTTGGGCAGTTGAATTTTTTGGGCAGCTCAAAGTGCCTAGTGAAGTCTAGTACATCAAGAACTGGGCACGAACTCATAATCTGCTTGAACCTCTCGAAACACTGTTGTGCCTAATTAGTCCAAATAAACACTCCTTTCTTCGTCAAGTCGGTAAGAGGCGCTGCCTGGTATGAGAACCCCTTGACGAAGTGTCTATAGAAACCACAAAGCCCCAAGAATCCCTTAAGCTGTGTAATATTCTTGGGTGGTGGCCAATCAACAATAGCTCGGATCTTATCCGGATCAACCTGAACACCCTCTGCACTGATGATGTGCCCAAGATACAGTACCTCTGTCAAACCAAAAGTACATTTGGACTCCTTGGCGTACAGGGACTACCTCTCCAGAATAGCTAACACTGTATCTAAATGAGCCAAATGCTCATCCCACATCCTGCTAAAGACCAAAATATCATTAAAGAACACTAAAATGAACCTCCTCAACTGATGTTTAAAGACCCTATTCATACTAGCCTGTAAAGTAGTAGGAGCGTTGGTTAAGCCAAAGGGCATAACCAAGAACTCATAGTATCCACAATGACACCAAAAGTTTGTCTTCTCTACATCGTGCTCCCTAACCTGGATCTGATGATAACCGTATCTCAAATCAATCTTAGAGAAGAAGCACGCTCCATGTAACTTGTCAATCAGCTCATCAATGTGTGGTATTGGATATCTATTTTTTATTGTCCTCTTGTTCAATGCATGGTAGTCAATGCACATACGAAGCGTACCATCCTTTTTCTTAACTAATATGAAATATGCCCTTCAGTTTTTTCCCAAAATTTCACAACATAAACCAACACTACCCCAATGATTAGCGTTAGCTTCCAAAAGATAATCAGAACTGAATGTAATCTTCGCCAAGAATGTTCACCAAGATCCTTTGGAAGGTGAGGTGATAGCATATGGCGATGGAAACTAAGCAACAACTGAATTTGAATTACAAACTGAAATGAAGATAAGTGGTGATCCAACCATAAAGAATTCCAATACCACTTAATTAGTGGGGGGAAAGATGTTACAATGGTTTATTTCTCCACACTGGCGGTAAACCATCCAGGGGTTACAATGTTGCTTAAATGCAAAGTAAATGCAAAAATATGAATGACTGGAATAGTACTACTAATTCTTAGCCTTACAATGCAAATTATCTACAAATTATAAAGATTTTTCAATAGAAGTCTACTCCAAAATAGCAATAATGATTACACTATACTTCTGATTCCAATTATGAATTGAAACATCAGAGAAATAGAGCATAAAACATAAGTATAAAGGTCTGATATGAAAAACCTACAAATTAAAGTTCAGATCCGCAAGCTAAGTCTTCAACAAAATGCATCGAATCTGAAACAACCTTTCACCAACGCACATGAAACTGAAATTGGAACACCTTCAAGGCTGGGTGACCTTGATTGAACACCAACTTGACTCCAATCACCACAAAATCTGCCAAGCACACAATTTGAAAACAGAAAAACAAGGGATGACCAAGGGAATGGGGCGACCTTGTCTATAAATTCATATACTTGCCTAAAAAATATGCAAATGAACATTTAGGTGCACCTCAAGCAAAGGAGACTATTGAGTAAATAGTAAATACCCACAACCAAAATAAATTCACTCTAAGAGCTGCAAGTGAAAATCAACTTCAGCCATTGAATAACCAGCAAGCAATACCATCATCAAATTGCCTTTTTCTTCCATAAAACTCCACCAAGTCATCCCATAAACTGAATTCAACACTAATTAAGATCAAGGCAAGCAATGTTTATGAACTATACAATGGAAGCTACCTCAAAAAGAAAGCTTGAACTCCAAGCAAAGCTTAGATAGAAAGTACGACAAAGCAAAGAGTTCGACCTCTTTGATAAAATCAAGAACTCCAAAATAAATTCTGTAATTGCAGCAATAGGGTTGCCTAGAGCATTAAGAGAGATAGGAAAAACACCCACAAGCAAATAAAACTCTTGCAATGACTTATATCTGTAAATCTCCTTCAACACTTTGAAAACCAACAAACATTGAAACTAATAAATCATCAATAGCTTCAACAATGAAGCTCATTATGCACTTCAGAATGAAGCACACTCCCGATTGACCATCTAGGGAACCATAGTTTTAGGCCCAAAGAATGGTGTAAATTGCTAAGCTTCCCCTTAGCCGAGTTCTGAATTCAATCCAACAGCATTTCGATACAATTAACAATGGATGCCAAAATGAAGAATTGAAGCCTCCGTTTATAGAATTTGCAGTGACTGGTCAGTTTCCCAAGATGGACACCTTTTCTCCTTTGATAATATTTTAAAATTTTAAAATCACTTTCCTCCTTTCACTTTTGGTGTCCCACTTCTAGGAGAAAATAATAAAGTTTAATAATATTTAAATTCTATATCAAAGTGGCATCCCAACTTTAGGAATATTTTCAACCTCTTAATGAGGCGTCCACCCTCAAGGTCCCCCTTTAAAATGATTTTAAGTTGTAACGCTAGGCCAAGGGTTTATATTAAAAAAATATAACATTAATATCTCAAAATAATCCAATTCTTCAAACTTGTGCTTCAGGTAGCCAAAACTTGAGATACTTAACTGTTCCGATTGAAGTAGAAAGCTTACTGTGTTGTTGCCAATTGGAGCCCTACTAAACATAGAATTTACTAAAAATAGTAAATTTTGAAAAGTTGCTCAACACATTTTGCATGTTATATCATTGCGAAGTTTTCTAAAAACCTAGAATGAATCCACAATCCAAATCTCAAAACTCCAATGTACTGGCTAAAAATAGCAAGTTCTGGAAAAGGTTGCAAGATGGAAATGCATGTTACACCATTCCGAACTTCTCCGAAAACCCATAAAACTCCACAGACATGCATCAAAAACTTTAACATGCAAACCTTCAAAAATGCTTCAGAACCCCTATAGAACAAGAAACCCGAATTTACCTCTGACGAGCCTACGGGCTTCCGGAAATAGGCTATTCGTCATCGAAGAGCGTATGACTAAGATGGGGACATTACAGTCCGCCCTTCCCAAAATTGCTTGTCCTCAAGCAATTCCAATGCTGCCCTAAAATCATCATGTTGAACCAAACTGAAACTGAATATGATCCTTGGGACCCAAATCAACCTAGGAGATCGATAGCACCAACCAATGAAAGCTCTGCTCTTTTGGATGCCAACACAAGAGACTTCCTGATTATGACTCAATTGAAATGCCATGGTAATAGACTCCAGAATGCCAACATTGTCTACCTCATCTTCAACTGTTGAACTGTAAACCCAAGTGATTCCAAGATTCCAAATCATTCTCAGGAACACTGATCCTCTAATCATTTGTGCTACCCTGATCAAAACATTTGCATACCAAAGGAGAAATAATATATCTTGTTTCACAAAAGATAATACTACAAAAATATCATTGCCCGGGTCCCATATCAGTTTGTAGAACGTGCAAACCTTGCTGACATAATTCTGATCAGCAACAAAAATGATTTCAAGCATGTCTTTAAACCAATGCCAAACCAAGAGCAACGCTCCACACTCCATCTCTATCCAAGAGGATGCACAATGCTTCCTTTGAAGCAAACTGATTTCACTGAAAGAACTCCAAAAAATCTTCACATATCTCACATGAAGAGATTAAAATTGATGAATCAAATCAGCAAATAGCTTGCTGCCCCAAACAATAATGTGTGAGATGTTACAAAAAATTCCACTGTCTATCATCAGAAAACAACCCATACTTGAATTTCGACCATACTGAATCATTCCCTTGCTCATCTGAGGCAGAAATTCAGTCCATATAGGAGACAAAAAGAACTGAAAATGAATAAACCAGCTTCCTGATAGGTCTGAAATAAACATCTTAGGATCTGATTTTTGGAAAACTAGCTTCCAAGAAGGTGAGCAGCAGCTGCAATTTAAGAATTTCTCAACAAAAAGGGCATAACAGCTCATGAACCAAGCTGGTGGCACCTTCAACAAGGGTCCTTGTAATGTCCCCAATTTGGGATTACCCTAAATCTTCCTTGATTTCTTGAAGATATCCTTTTATGATGGTATAGTGTTCATATTGCATTCTTTTTCTCCTTTTCCATCTGCCCATCTTTATAAATTTTAGATTATTTGTAGTCTATATTTTATCTCTTGTTTCCCATTCTATTCTCTATTTCCTTCTTCCTTCTATACATATCTCATTCTTTCCCTTTTTATATCTTCACATTAGAATGAGAAGATGTATCTTTTTGAAAAGGGATATTCATTAGAAAGGACACAACCTTTTGAAATGATTGCTGCCTTTTGAAAACTAATTCCAAACCTTTCTAATTTCTATTTTATTGTTCTCTACACACTATTGATAGATCTTCTTTTTTCATCTTCATTCCTTTACTCTTCTATCTTCTTCTTAAAATATGATGTGTATATAATATATCCTTCCCTTATCTTCCACTCATTTTATATCCTTATACCTCCATGAAGAGAGGCATCTCTTTGAATAGAGATAACCCCACAAATGGACATGACTTTTTTTTTTGTATTAGATATAGAAGAAGCAGCAAAATAGAGCTTACATGTCAAATGTATTACATTCCTGTATCAACTTGTTACCAGTATATTCCAGTATACTTCAGATCATTTCCTTTTACCATACTACAACGTGGCCATTTACAGCATAATTGCAAAATTACAAAATTACAGCCTAAATAAGGAACTGACATGCATTACAATATCCTTTATCAGGGATATCAATAGCAAAATTGTCTAGCAATTTATAGCAAGATCTCTAGCCCTGGATGTCCCTCCATAAACTGGTTGGAATGCTTCTGTGCCAGCTGCTGCATTATTAAAGACCTCTTTAAGCTGTCTCAACACCTTCAAGAAGATTTCCAAGTCCTCTTGACTGTGATGCCACACATGAAAATCGCCATCCGTGATCAAGGTCATGAGTTTTGGCATTGAAGCCTCCATTACGATTGTAATCTGCATCACAATAGATAAATATGTGAGTCTTTTATCAGACTCAGTAAGTCCCCTTTTATTCCCTTGAAACTTTTCCTCATTCCTATCCCTCCATAAAAACCAAAGAATCTTAGTGGTAATGCAATCACAAAACAAGAAGTAATCCTTATTCAAATTCCTGGAAGTAAACATAACCTCATGCCAAATAATATTACCATTTCACCAAATTGAAAATTCATTACAAAAGATGTTCCAGATTTCTTTAGCATATAAACAATTAAAAAAAATGTGTAATATTGTTTCCGGAATCTTGCAAAATCTGCATAGGTCCACATCAATATGGTTAAACTTAAAAGGAATCTTATGAAGAAGCAATTGCCACCTGAAACAAGCCTTCTTAGGCTTCTTGATATTCTGCCACACAGAGGAAAAGATTTTAACACATTTTTCATTAGAGAAGTTCATGCCCCAACAAGCATTTAAATGTACTTTAATAGAATCATCTTTGGTAAGTTCACTATAAATATTCTTGGCTTTAATTCCAGTGATCGGAGTACCCTCACTCCAAACAAGAACTTCAGAAATGTTACACTTTCCAACAGAATTCAAAGGAAACATAGCATTTTTACAAGAGTCCAAGACAATGTTATAAGTTCGAGTGTTAGCATTGACAAGACTAAATTCCTTAGCAAGCTTGTCCAAGGGTTTGATTTTCCCATCTTCAAGAATGTTATGAAAAGTTTGGATGCCACATAGACTCCATTTCTTGGCTGAGCACCCTTGCAGGAGGGCCAAAGGCCTGGAGTTATGTAATAGGTTCCACCATAAAAAACACCCAGAATGACACTTCGGATTATCATTTATAGACAAGTTATAACACTTAAAGCCAACTTTATGCTTCACCAACTCCCAAGCCTTCCAAAGGCTTTTGAAAACAAGAGAGCCAATAGGAGACATTGCAGAACTGTTCTTAGAATATCACAAAGAGGCAGATTTTTCCAAGATTTAGCCTGCTTAGGGGAGGCAAGTTGAATATTATTCCTTATCAAGACCTTCTAGGGCTCACTACCAGCCATTGCTTTGGCAATCTACTTGGCAGCAAGAGCAATGCCTTGAGTTCTCAAGTCCTTCAGATCGACTCCACCATTGGATTTATCTAAGCAACACCAAGACCATTTGACAGAGTGTTTCTTTCTCTTTCCTTTCCCATCCAACCAAAGGAAATTTCTGATTTGCTTTTGAATCTCATTGACCTAATAACTATTGAAGAACCACACGGACGCAAAATAAATGTTGTAAGATGAGAGAATCTTTTGAAAAATTTGTAACCTTCCTGCGAAGGAAAGATAGTGCCTGTTCCAACTTTCCAGCTTTTTTCCAATTTTAGAGCTTATCCACAGCCACATTTCTTTTAAATTAGGACTAATTGCAAAGGGAATGCCAAGGTACCTTACTATCTTGTTTGGCCCTCCCCACTGAAAACCATACTTCTGCAATCACGCAGGAGGGGCATCATCCCAGCCAAGAAAATTGGATTTAGAAATTGCTATTCTTGCCCCAGAAGCCTGTCAAAAGAGATCTAATTTCCCCATTAGGGTCTCTAAATTAGTCTCCTCCAAATCTAAGATGGCAGTGTGATCAGCGAATTGGATATTGATCAATTTATTTTGGTCAGGAAGAGTGATACCTTTAACTTTGGGGGAAAACGATTGATCTCTTAGCAGATAGTGGAGAGCATTAGAGGCAATAACAAAAAGCACAGGGGCAAGTCGACAACCTTGTCTTATGGACCTGCCCAAGGTGATTTCTTATAAGAGAGAGCCATTAATATCCACTTGGGCCACCACATCTTTCAACAAAGTATCCACAGCATGGAAAAACTCCCCAGGAAAGCCAAACGCTTCCAGGGCCATTCTTATGAATGCCCATTCCACCCTATCATAGGCTTTCTCAAAGTCAATTAGGAGCATAGCAGAATTTTGGTTAGAATGTTTAGACCATTCCATAGCCTCCCAACTTGTGATCAGATTTTCGAGAATATACCTCCCTTTAACAAAACCCGTCTGAGTGGTGTTAATGAACTTTGGTAAGCTATCAACCAATCTTAAAGCAAGTACTTTAGCCAACACTTTGTAGGAAACATTCAACAACCTGATAGGCCTCCAGTTCTTTATAAGAGTCTTATCCCCTCCTTTGGGAAGCAATTTGATTATGCCTTTATTAATTCTCCTACCAAGAGAGCCATTGCTTAAGGCTTCTTGGTAAACCTGCAATAAGTCATCACTCACCCAATCACTAAAGGTTTTGTAAAATTCAACCGGGAGGCCATCCCAACTAGGGGATTTATCATTATTCATAGATTGCATGGCCTTCATGATTTCCTCCTTGGTTATACCACTGGCAAGTTGCGCAACATCATTACTTCCAATTTTTTGGGGGATGATCCCTTTAACAAATCTCCTAGCTTTCTTATTGCTTTCCTCATTCCCTTCGGAAGTGAACAATTTGGAGTAGAAGGCATGGAAATGTTGCATGATATCAACCTGAGAAGTAAGGAGCTTACCCTCGTCCCAAATCTGCCCAATCTGTTCCTTGCTTCTCTTTTCTTTAATGTAATTGAAGAAAAATTTTGAACCTTTATCACCATGGTTCAACCAATTGAGTTTGGCCATTACATTGAGGCCCTTGATCTTGTGGGTTTGGAGTCTCCTGAGACCATTTTTAGCTTGAGTGAGAGCTTCACAACACTTTATGCTATCCGGCTCAGCTTGAATCTCAGTTTCAGCAATTACCAGTTTTTCTTGTAAGTCATTCTCCTCCTTCCTGGCATCGAGGGCCTTCTTATTGCCTATAGTTTGGAAGAATTTCCTCTAGGACTCCACATTCCGCTCCCACCTCAAAATGGCACATTCATCCTTCAAGAGCCATTTATTTATCTCTCTGATGGAGGCAATTCCATCTCTACAATCGCTATCCTATAGCAACTGAGCATTAAGAATGAACTTATCCTTTTTGGGGAAGTCCTTCTGCCTCCCTAGTGAAGAAACAATTTGGGCTTTGATTGGGTGATGATCAGACAGAGTGCAGGGGTACACACTAACTTTGCACCTAGTGCTATCAGGCAAGTAGCTGAAAAGCTACTTGTTCGCGTAGAATCTATCCAACCTACAATAGATTCTCCTCCCCCCTTGCTGCGCATTACACCAGGTGTACCAAATTCCTTTGGCCTCTTTCTTGGCCCTTTCCAAGGGGTCCACCAAATTCAACTTGTGCTTCAATCTTTGCCAAGAGCGCCTCTCCATCCCTTTCCAGGTCAAGTCAACGCCTTCCCACTTGTCCTCTTGATGTTCCACCATGTTGAAATCCCCCCCATCACCCAGGGGATATCAGGCAGCTGGGTGGCAAGCCATTGCCACAATTGAGCCCTCTCCCTATGATCATTAGCAGCATATACTGAGCAGATTCCAAAACTGATCTCCTCCTTCACAATCGTTACCCACACAACCTTGTTGCAGGGGGAGGTACCATGACCAGTTATAAATTGCTTCCATCTGTTGGCAAGAAGAATAGAGACTCCCCCTCTCCCTTTTTCATGCTTGGTGGAAATCTGGTAAGCATCCCTTCAAATGAAGTTTAGGTTGACATCTAGTGTAAAACTTGTAGCCTTGGTTTCTTGAAGGAAAACATCTTTTTGGGGTTCCAGGTTTAAATACCTTCTAACAATGTACTTTCTGTCCAAGAATTCTAACCCTCGGACATTCTAGAAGATGATGTTAAGATTCATCTTCTTCAATCACACTGGAACCCTCTTGGTTACTCTTGAATTGCTCAAAGCATTTGGGCAATTTTCTTCCATCTCAGCCCTTTTTGCTGTGGGGGACTGAATAATGAGACTTGTTTTTTTCCTTTTGTTTTTAACTGTTTGAACATTGTTGATTGATAAGGGGATCCCATATTTCCTGGGCCTGCGAGGCCCATTCCTAAGCTTCCTCACTGTTTCAATTTGACCCTTTGTGATATTCTCATTCGCAGTTTTAGCAACCTCTCCAGCTGATTCCAAAATGGGCTGGTGAGGGGAAGAAGTTAAAAAAGGGGGAGGATCTAGATTGCTTACAAGGTGGCCAATATATTCTTGGAACAATCCACTTTCATTGATAGGGGGGTTGCAAGAAACAACCTCACCATTGGATACACCAAGATGACACCCAACAAGGCCTCTATTCATTTGACCGAGATCAAGGAGTATGTCTCCCCGTTTAGTCCCAACATCATTCTCATTCACTTGATTGGTTTCATATCCAACCTTGGCCAGTTTTAGTTCCACACCACATACAGGGTGGTTCTGAAGAATAACATAGTTGGTGCTATTGGGTAAGTTTTTAGTTCGAGTGATCTTTGTCAAATCAACGGACTCCGGTTGAGTGTCATCCAGGTTGCCCTTTTCCGAGGTGATTTTACCGTCAATCCTCTTCATTTGCATTAGACTCTTTTGGTTAGCTTTCCTGTCACTAGTCAAGTGGCCATTCATAAGATTTTGTTCAATTATTCTTCGTATTTCCCGCATGGCAATCTATTGAGCATTTAGTTTTTGGATTTGATCAGAATTTCAGATGAACGAAGATTTGTTAAGAGGGATCTTGGGGGTGGAACCACTTGAGGGTTGCGGTTCAACTTTAGAGACATTGTCACATTGACTTTGGTTCATTTCCCTCAGGACCTCAAAGGTATTTCTGATGGGAAGGTCAGCAAGACCTTTAGGTTCCTGATAGCATCTTCCGGCCTCGCTAGAGGGGCCAAGAGTTTTCAATTGACTTCTTTGGGTACTGTCTACTTGAACAGCCTCGGATTTATCCTCTGATGTGGGAGGCTTGGAGGGTTTCCCATTAGAGTTTCCCCCCCCACCATCAGTTCTATCCGCCTCTTTTCCTACGTTGAAGATATTGGTAGGGTTTTTTTTGGGTTTCCTTTTGATCAAGGGGCAATTCCTGCGAATGTTCCCCTCCTTCCTGCACAAATAGCAAGCATTGACACTGCCCAAGATTTCTAAAGGGCATTGGATGATATTTTTTTCATCCTCAATTGCAATGCTTGATGGAATTTCAGTTCCAGGATTCAAAGAAACTAGCGCGCGGGCGTCAAGATGTGGAAGAGAAACCTTCGCTTCATCAACACGAATCACATTGCCAAAGGGAGCCAACAGAGTAGGGATGAGATCCTAGAAATTAGGGGGAAGATTTTTGATTAAAACCCACCTAGGGAAAGAGAGGGTGAGTACCTATTTTGCAATGGCGGCAGGTGATCGTGCAATAGCATGAAAAACACAACCGCTGAAATTCCAATAAGACTTTTTGATTACTTTGGCTTGCATCTCATTGTTTTTTAGAAAAAAAACAAATAGCCCACATTGGAGCATCCTACAATAACTGATTTGGATGCGAAGTTTGGTAGCCTAGACGTTAGAGAACTAGGCATCGATAAATTTTCTCGTAGGAATTTTGTTTATGTCAATAGTAGCAAAAAAAATTGCAGTGTCTGTAAGCCTACCACGAACATCTTTAATAACATTTTTCATGCTAGGATTAGGAATGAGTCTAGCAAAACAGGGAGTAACCGGAGACTTACATTCACCATCGACCATGCCACTACAGTCCTCCACATCTGGCTCTGCAACTATATCAAATTTAGCAGATTTAGGAATGGAAAAGTGATTACCTTCAACCACTTCCCTAAATGATTTCACTGATGAAGGCTTAACATCACCATCCACCCGAGGGTCGGGGGGGTCAGAACCTTCTTCCATCCAAGCCCCTAAGGGCCGCACCTGAGAGAACTCACAAGGTGAGAACAACAGAAGGACGGTAGCATAACCAACAAACCAAACACGAACTCACAAATCTAGGGAAAAAAAAAAGAAAAAAAAGAAAAACAAAAATGTGATAAGCCCAGTGTACGGAGGAAGCCACGCAGACAAACCTGAGTGGAGGAGGGCCAAGCCTCCCCCACTTGGCATTAGCACGAACACCAAGGATCCGTCACAGGACCCACAAGTTGCAGAGCGTTCCTATCCTTTCTGAATTCACTATTATCTCGACATGACTTTTAGTTAAATATTCCTTAATGATATTAAAATTATATTCATTTTATTATTTTGTTTTGATGTGTATTATATTTTACTATTTTATTTTTAATTTACTTGTAATATTATTTATATTTATTTATAGTATTATTTATATTTATTATTTAAATGTATATTTTAATATTTATAATATTATCTCTTAATAATTATTTGATAATTATGATAGTATTTCTATTAATGTATTTTATTGTGTATTGTCGATATATATTTATAATTACAATATTATCTTATGATGATTGTAATTATAAATATATTAAAACGATAATATTTTCTTTTATAATTTTAATATGTATTGTGTTATTCATTTTCACTTATTTGTATCTCAGAGTGTTATGATTTCAGGGACATGACAGTCCTCCCCTCCCAACTTTGCTTGTCCTCAAGCAAAAACATCTTAGTTTCTTCTAGGATCTCTTCTTCTAATTTGTCACCAACGGTACCCAAGTTGGTCACGTTTATATATATGAGTTAAATGAAAATGTTCTATAATGATTACTCTATTTGAATGTAGATATATAAATATATTAAATGTATACTTATCTTAGATTTTCTTTTGTGATGGGGACATTGTAGTCCCCATGCCACCACAAACCAATTTCTAATCATATTTCTTTCCTAGAACACCAATTTATGATCAGAAATAAAGAACCAATGACAAAAAAAGAGGGAAGCAACAAACATAAAACTAAAATTTTGATACTTATCTCTCCATCCAACTTTCTTTCTATGCATTCCATTCCTCATAAGAATATACTTGAGACCCCAAATATTGATTTTCAATTGAAGACATTTCCCAACACAAAAGCAAATAATCACAACTATATTATGAAAATAATGTGTTGGTCTATTCCCTTTAGAATTACCTTCTTTCTAAGTAATGTTAGGATCCCAAACCAATAGCAATGAAGAACCACTTCTCAGACGGAGAGCTGCTCTCACACGAATCGTTTGATTTGCTTGTTCCATCTAAATTGACGCTTCTTGAAACTTTGAGAAGTCATCAACCAACCTATGTTCGTTGAAGAAATTGAATCCAAAATCTTGTGTCATGATTTGCTGGAAAGATTCGATGAATCCTTCATCAAATACAATTCTGAAATCAATCACTCTCAGAAAAGATGAAGATGTACTAAAGTCTGACAAGAACCTCACAAGCATCCTCATCAAATAATGAATAAAATCCTCATCAATACGCCAATCAGCTCTTTGTTGATGAACAATAAGAATTCTTCACTTCTTTGTGATCCAAGAGTTACCATTTCTTGCTGAATGGGTGCACTAGGAGCAGCAGTAGATTCAGCTTCATGCAACTCACGTATCAACTCTCCAATGTTGGAAGACAAACTGAAATTTCCTTCTTCAGTAATTCCTTCATCATTTTCAAAAAGAGGATTTACATAAACCCTACTAGCACCTTCTTCATACAAGAGATTGTCAAAAACCTGAAAAAGTTGTTGATGAGAATTTGAATGCTTTGGTTTCTCAGGACAGTGTAGAAACCCTAGGTTTCCCCCTGACACTGCTCTGACTGATATTTCAAGTTTTTCTGACGTTTTTAGGTTTTTGCATTTTTTTTGAGTTTTTTGACAATTAATGAAAAGTACGGCTTGCTTGAAAAATGATAATAAATGCTATAAAAATTGATAGATCTCAACATGCAAAGAAAATACACTGAGGAATGAAGGCGTAGCTTTTATTTGTTTAACTGGCCACAATACATTAAGATCTGGCACATGCATCAAAGAATAACAATATTTAATTGAAGAGAAAACCTGATTATTTGCTGCTACAGCTGAAGTACAGAAATTGTACGGCTGCAATTAATACTCTTCTATCCCTCCGTTTGATGATGTCTGTTGTTGCTCAAAGCATAGGCGCCAATACTGGAAGTGTGAAGAAACCAATGGAGAAGGCGTTTCACCTTCTAAACAAAGGACGGCTCCAGCCAGATGGTACGGCCTGGTAAATGTACGGCCAGGTACAGCAGCTTCAATGTTTGGTACGGCCCCCTCAATACATTGCCTAAGTCTCTGAATAAGGTGCGACCAAGTCAATTGATGATCTCTGGATGAAGGATTAAGCTGAAACCTCTGTAAATGAATTAGCTCTGTAGTTCTGTGATTTCCTCTGTATGAGAAAACCTCTGTAGGCAATAGATCAAGTGATATTGCACACTCTCTGAATTGCTTTCCGTTGGAGATGGCTCGTTCCCCAAGGCAAACGAACATGAAACCCTAAGTCTCAGGCTCAGACCAAAATTGATCAATAATCAAACTCAATAATCTCATAATGGCGCACTTCCCAATGCAAAATCCTCTAATACACTGAAAAGTGCGATTCCCTTGAAAATAGGGTTTTAATGAAATATTCACGTTTTAATATTTTAATATTTCAATAGTCCATCACTGAATATTTTAATTACTTTTAATAATGACTTTTGGCCCCTTCTGATGTTGGGCGCACCCTTCAAGAAAAACCACTTAAGTTATAATATTAAATTATAACTTTATATTATAAACGCTAATTAATTAATATTTAATCAATACGATCAAATATTAATATCTCCCTTATTTCTAACCCGTTTACTGATCCGTCTGATGCTGACAGACTCTGAAGTGATTCCTGATGCCGCCACAGCCAACTGCTAAAAATAGCAGTGGTCCCCACACTGCCTGCCAAGAACTGCTAAAAATAGCAATTCTGCAAATATCCTCCGATCGAGCCAGAACGAAAGACAACTGATCAATCCCTGCTGACTGAAGCTGAGCCAAGCTCCGAAGTGACCC